>AP025047.1:14181686-14352523 GCA_036186865.1 Eustoma russellianum
TAGAAAATAAGCATATAAAGTTCTTTGCATTTGGCCCAACCATTGAGGAGATACATCCAAAATACTGAAGGTATGTCACAGAATTCGGTAGAAACAGTACTTCAACTTGCATGCTGATTTTGGATATTAAGACGACCGAATTTGGAGAAGTGCAAAACATGAAAGTTGTAGATCTTTGTCTTAGCTTTCCAAAACATCTTGAAACTTGTAAATTGGCCTTGTGGTTGCAGAGATACGTTAATTCTACCAAAACTGGTCCTGCAGAAACTCACAATCCGAGATAGGCCTAAACTAATACAACATAAACATTTACAAAGCAAAATAAAGAACACATTCTAACTTAATGATATTTTACAATGGTTCTAAAGACTCTTACAAATCATGTTATAGGTTCAATAAGGTGAACCCAATGTATACATTCCTTTGGTTCATCTTGCACATGTTTAAAAAGAAAGGCCCCTACTTCATGCATTAGTTTCTTAGTTTTACTTCTTGTTAAGGGTCCTTGATCTTGCATTTTTGTAACATTATGTGCATTCTCATTATCTTGACATGGATGAGGGTTATGGACCTCATCAATATATATGTGTGTGTATGTCATATATATATATATATGTGTGTGTGTGTGTGTGTGTACGTAACGTATAGATATAGAAGTCCCCATCTTGAAACATTTTTCCCTTCAGAAGCATATTACTTTTGCGTACAGTATGTTGAAATGGGGGATAAGTGACATAATGAAGGCATGCAAATGACACGTGGATAGGCGTCGAACACTTAGAAGAAATGGTGAGAACTTGCTGAAGGATAAACGGTTAGAGATGACAGTTGTGTATTATGAAAGGTAAACGGGCATTCCAGAAACTGTGATCGGTTGGGCGTGGAAGGAACATCAGAATCAGCAGCAAATGGCGCGTGAAGATACGAGCCAACAATGTGTTATGGAGGAGACGGAGGAGGAAGAAGACAGTGCACGGAAAAGTTTATAAATATGATGAAAAGACAAGAAATATCCCTGGAGACTGTGTTGAGTTCGGTATAACCGCTGTCCTTTCTTGTAAATTCACTGCGATGTATTCTTTAGTCATATAAAAACGGCTTCCAACCGTATGCTCTGCAGATTTTGAGGGAATAAGATTTTTGTGCATTGCCACTCGAATTCTCTCTACTTTGTGCTTCTCAATTTGTTCTTATTCAATTGTGATTTGATTTGTTGCTTGATTGATTTTGTGTTTTTGTTGCTACAACATTTTTCGCATGGTATCAGAGCGATATCGAATTGTCAATTGATTCTTAATCCACTTCCTTTTTCATCTCTGGGACTTTTCAATCATTGATCGATAAGAATGGCGACTTCTTTATCAAATGCTCCTGGTGTTGCTGATCCGACTGAGGATCCCCTGTATGTGCATCCAAGTGATTCAACCTCACTGGTTCTTGCTCAGCCGCTGCTTGATTTACATAATTATCATAGATGGTGTCGCACCATTAGACGTGCTATGGAGTCCGAGAACAAGATTGACTTCGTAGATGGCACGGTTGAGAAACCGGCACAAAATGATCGTAAGTATTCTAGTTGGCTTAAAGCCAATAACATGGTTGTTTCTTGGATCATAAATTCAGTAATACCCCCTATTGCTCAAAGTGTTATGTGGATTGATGATGCTAAGGATATATGGAATGATTTAAAATTGAGGTATGGAAACATAGATGCATTTCGTTTGTCAGATTTACAGGAACAATTTTATGGTGTTAGGCAAGAAAACTAATCAGTGACGGAGTACTACACCAAACTTAAGGTAGTTTGGGAAGAACTGACAGTGTTGAGGTCAGTCCCTGCGATGTGGTAGGTGTAACTGTAATATTTCTGCTCAAGTAACCAAGTTTGTTGAGAATGATTTCGTGATCAAATTCTTGAAAGGACTTTCAGATGAATACAAGGCAGTTAAATCGCAGGTGCTTTTGATGTCTCCTTTACCAGACATAAACACTGCCTTTGCTATGGCAGTGAAATATGAAAGAAAAATTGTCTACAGTGGTCAACATAACAATTTTATTAACAATCCTTGTTCTGCTTTAAGCGTTGGAAATGTGCAGCAAAGCATGAATACTCACGGTCACAGTGATCCCAGGCCTCAAAGTATGGGTTATGGAGTTGCAGGAATGAGGCCAAGAGGAGGAGGTTTCAGAAGAGGAGGAGTTAACCCACAGAGAATGGGAGTTGATGGCTCAAAGAAGCCTATATGCAGTCACTGTGGTTGGACTGGTCACACAGTTGACAGATGCTATAGACTACATGGTTTTCCGCCAGGTTTTAAGCACAGATCACAGATAAATTGTGTTGGAAATGACCAGGAAGAGGATGGTCAGGGAGAATCTAATTACCATGTAGAGTATGATTATGCTAAGCCAATTGCAGATTCACAGCCCCAACAAGATTCTTTTCCCCATATGTCACCTATGCTTACTCAGGAGCAATACAGTCAGTTGATTGGACTACTGCATGATCACCAAAGAAAAGGATCAAAAGCTATAATGGTCCCTGTTGATACTAATGAGGAGGGACATGCTATGATGTCAGCTGTGCAGCAGGGCACTTCAGGAAAGATGGCAGGTAAAATATCATATAAGTATGTTAATACATGGATTTAGACTCAGGTGCCACATACCATATTTGCTAATCTCTTGCATTGTTTGATTCCTATAAGCCTGTCGCTAGCCTGAAAGTCAAGTTGCCAAACAATCAACTAGTTGAGGTCACACACGTTGGCACAGTAACTCTTAATACCCTTCTCACCATTGACAATGTATTTTATATACCCTCATTCACCTTCAATCTTGTGTCTCTCAGAAAGCTCACATCAGTGGACAATGTTTCATTGTTTTTCAATTCTGACTATTGTATAATCTATGAGCAGAAAACCATGAAGATGATTGGTTCAGCTGAAGTTGTTAGAGGGCTATACCATTTACATGACAATCCTAAACTCAATCTGATGAATAAAGAATCAAGATCTCAGGACATGAATATAAACTCAGTGCTGAAAGAACCAACTGAGCCTGAACCACGTTTAGATGACAAGCTGTTGCATTCAAGATTAGGCCATCCTTCTGAGGCCAGGATGAAACAGATCCAGAAGTTAGATCCATCAACAGTAATTCCTAGTCAGAATTCCTCTTGTACCATTTGCCCCTTAGCCAAACAAAAATGCCTACCATTCCCCTTATCCCTTTCTGTATCCAATACTCCTTTTCCATTAATACATATAGACATATGGGGGCCATATAAATACCCCACACTGTTCCATTAAAGATAATTCTTACTATTGTTGATGATTACAGCAGATTTTGTTGGTTATATTTGATGAAAAACAAATCAGAGGCAAGAGACGTTATACAAAATTTCCGTGTCTTTGCCAAGGTCCAGTTTGACTCTAATGTTAAAGTCATACGTTCTGATAATGGGTTAGAGTTCAAAATGGACTCATTTTATGCCTCAGCTGGGATTGTACACCAGACTAGCTATGTTTACACACCACAGCAGAATGGTTTAGCTGAAAGAAAGCAGCAGTACATATTAACAGTGGCAAGATCTCTGAAATTCACTACCAGTATGCCCATAAAATACTGGGGCTTCTGTGTCCAACACGCAGCCTTCCTTATCAACTTGATTCCATCCCCAGTTATTCAACAAAAAACCCCATACCAACTGCTCTACCAAAAACCTCCTCATTACCAACAACTCAAGGTATTTGGTTGCTTAGCCTTTGCCTTGGATACCAGGCCCCACAAAGAGAAGTTTGCCCCTAGATCAAAACCATGTGTTTTTCTTGGCTTGTCTTCTACCACAAAGGGATATGTCGTCCAGGATCTATCTACAAAGGAAATCCTTATATCCAGGGATGTTGAATTCCATGAATTTGTTTTCCCCTTAACCATGAACTCTTCATCACCAGCCAATACTTCTATGTCACCCTCAGAGATTACACCCTCAGCTATTTCCAACCCTGACGCTTCTGATATACCAATACCTGATCTTGCTGTGCCTAACTACCAAACAACATCAGAATCTCCTTCCACCAACTCTTCGTCCCCGGTGCGAAACAACCATACAATGACACAACCTGTATCATCACCCTCATCAGCTAACTCTACTCCTAGCACATACGTTCCACAGACTGTCCATCAACCAATTACTGGAATTGACATTTGTCTTCCTCTACATCACTCACCTCTGCATCACTCACCTAGACCTACAAGAATCAGAAGACCACCTGTTAAATTACAAGATTACTGCTGCAATTCTCAAACATTGATACACACCCCTGATTCACTACATTACACCTCACCTCATTCCCTTCACAAATGCTTCACATACCAAGCCCTGGCACCTAAGTATAAAACCTTTGTATTAAATACTAACATGCATATCGAGCCTACTTTTTATCTTGAAGCATCTAGCTCTCCAGCTTGGCAAGAGGCCATGCAGACTGAGCTAGCTGCATTGGAAGCTGACCACACTTGGATTGTCATGCCTCTACCTGCAGGTAACAGCCCATTAGATGCAAGTGGGTGTACAAAGTTAAGCACAAATCTGATGGTACAGTAGAGAGATACAAAGCTAGACTAGTTGCCAAGGGATACACGCAACAATGCAGGATAGACTATCAAGACACATTTTCTCCAGTGGCAAAGATGACTACTGTCAGAGTAGTTTTAGCATTTGCAGCCAGCATGGGTTGTTGTGTACAACAATTGGACATCAATAATGCCTTTCTACATGGAGATCTCCATGAGGAGATATACATGGTGCCACCACCAGGGCTCACACTTCCTTGGTCCAATATGGTATGCAAACTTCAGAAATCCTTGTATGAACTAAAGCAAGAAAGTAGGGAATGGAATGTTAAGTTGACAAAGTTCTTACTGGAGACAGGATTTACACAGTCCAAAAATGACTACACATTGTTCTTAAAGCATACCCCCACCTACTTGTTAATCCTTCTAGCATACGTGGATGACATAATCCTTGCTGTTCTGATTCACAGGCCATTCAGGATATTAAAAAGCAACTTAACACAGCCTTCAAGATTAAGGATCTGGGTGACCTTAGGTACTTCTTGGGTGTAGAAGTAGCTAGGTCATAGGGGAGGCTCTTTATCAACCAAAGGAAGTACACCTTGGAACTGCTGGAGACCACTGGATTTTTAGACTCAAAACCTGCCAAAAGTCGTATGGATACAAACTTAAAGTTGACACATGGTGACTCAGACTCATTGGCTGAAGTGGGAAGTTACAAAAGTTTAATCAGGAAATTAATTTACTTGACGATCACTAGACCTGACATTGCGTTTCTTGTACAAAAATTAAACCAGTTCTTGGATTGCCAACTGTTAATCATATGAGGGCTGCGCCATAGATTGCTGAGGTACCTAAAAGGGAGTGTTGGACAAGGATTGATGTTTCCCGTTGGAGGCCAACTAAGGCTAAAGGCATTTGTAGACTCAGACTGGGCTGGGTGTTCTGAGACTAGAAGATCTGTGATAGGCTATTGTGTATTCCTTCGGGATGCTCTAATATCATGGAAGGCGAAGAAACAAACGAGAATATCAAAGTCTTCAACAGAGGCAGAGTATAGATTCATGGCTAGCTTGACGTGTGAAGTTCAGTGGCTGTTGTATCTGGCAGCAGACCTAAGGATAGATAGACAGACACCTGTAGAGGTTTTTTTGTGACAGCAAAAGTGCAATGCACATTGTAGAGAATCCAGTGTTTCATGAGTGTACGAAACACATTGAAATTGATTGTCACATTACACGAGATAAAGTGCAAGAAGGCATTATCAAGTTAATGCCTATGAGAACGGAATTTCAGTTGGCAGATGTATTTACGAAGGCCCTGGATGTGAAGAGGTTAGAAGGGATGATCAAGCTTTTGGAATATGTAACATTTACTCCAAGCAAAGCTTGAGGGGGTGTTGAAATGGGGGATAAGTGACATAATGAAGCCAGACAAATGGCACGTGGACAGGCGTCGAACACTTAGAAGAAATGGTGAGAACTTATTGAAGGGTAAACGGTTAGAGATGACAGTTGTGCATTAGGCAAGGTAAACGAGCATTCCAGTCGGTTGGGCGTGGAAGGAACATCAGAATCAACAGCAAATGACGTGTGAAGATACGAGCCAACAATGTGTTATGAAGGAGACGGAGGAGGAAGAAGATAGTGCGTGGGAAAGTTCATAAATACGGTAAAAAGACAAGAATGCCCCTGGAGACTGTGCTGAGTTCGTTATAACCGCTCTCCTTTCTTGTAAATTCACTGCGACGTATTCGTTAGTCATATAAAAACGGTTTCCAATCGTATGCTCTGCAGATTTTGAAGGAATAAGATTTTGTGCATTGCCATTCGAATTCTTTCTACTTTGTGCTTCTCAATTCGTTCATATTCAATTGTGATCTGATTTGTTGCTTGATTGATTTTGTGTTTTTGTTGTTACAACATTTTTCGCACAGTAAGGATTGTTTGGTTTCCAATATATGTGAAGGACGTGTATGGATGGATATAATGAAATGTGAAACATGACAGACACCTTAGTCTATGAACTGTGAATTTTAATAAACATTAACTACTGTGTTTTTTTTCAGGCCCTAAACCCCATTTGTTTTGGGACTAAAAAATTAGGCCTTTCGTTAAACTTAACAGAGACACTTTCATTTTTCCCACTAGGGTTTTGGTAAATGATTCTCGACATCCTTTCTATTTTAAAAATATATTACCCCTAAACCTCCTGTTTTTTTGGAATTATGTATTATTGTCGCTAAATTTGATAGAAAATCTGATTTTTATTTTGGTCTAAAAACATAAAAGACGTAAAGATCGAAAAAAACATAGATCTAGCATAAATATCGAAAATTAAAATATAAGAGGTCTAGGGGTTGATTCGCCAAAATACGAGTATATATATATGTGTGTGTGTATATATATCAAAAAATTAGGGAGGAGAATCGAACTCGAGACCCGTGAATGGGATAAATGCTACCCAATCGCTAGACCTAAAAGTTTTCGCATATATATATGTGTGTGCGCGCGCGCGTGTGTAGATATATTTGATGTTTGTGCAAGTAAATTTGTAGGAACTGTTGATTAAAAGTTATGCAAATAAACAAAATTCGTTAGACTTGTAGCAGAATGCGATGTTTTTTACCGATTAATATTGTTTAGTTTTTTTATCAGATTTGTGCCAGAATACGATTTTTATTTCATATGAATCCTGAAATCTAGAACTAAGATGTAGAAAATGCTGAGTTGAATGTTTTAGAGAAGAGAACTAGATGTAAGGTCATAATGTTGTTGGATTTGATATGCTCATGTTAGGTCCGTAAAACACACTAGAAGGGGGAGTTGAATAGTGTGTTTATACAAGTATGGTTCTTTTTCGAATCTTTTTGCAATAGAAGTGTTTAAACTAATACTTGATGTGTTCTTTGAAGATAATAACTTGAGAGAATAAAAGAACACCAAATTTATAGAGGTTCAAGTCAAAGACTCTTTCTTCTCTACCTTCTTGCTTTGAACAAGAAGGATTTTTGAACAGAGGATTGTTATTTCTCTTTTAGGGGAAACAACAATCAAAGAAAAATACAAGAACAAACTAGGTTTAACAAACCCTAGCTCAAGAACAATGAACACTCAACCTCTTTGAAGCCTAGCCTCCTTAAGATCTTCTTTGCACCAAAGAAACCTGCTATAGAGTATGATGTAGCTCCTACACCATCAACTAGCTCTTGGGAAGGTTGAGTTTCGCCAACTAGAAGCATTCTTGCTTCTTGACCAATAATCTAAATCTTGCTCCTCACAATCTTCACTTAGAAGAAGACCTATTCTCTTTACAATCACACATGCTCAACAATAAAGTAATCTTTACGATGATTTTGAGAGGCAAAAATGACAAGGAAGACTTGAGAGCTTGAAGATAAAAAGTTGTCTTCAAACAGTTGGAGAAGAAAGAGAAAAGTGGAAAAAGACATCCTCTCATATGTTGACACCTCATTGCCTTAAAAATTACTTTTTGGAAGAAGTCAAAACTTCTTGTGGAAGCTTTGCCTTTTAAGCTCAAAAGGGAAAGATTTTCCCAACTACCTTTGATTTGCTTTTTGAAATAGACTGCAGCTGTCATGTCTACATGGGAACAATAAAAAGCATATTGGTCAACTAAAAAGTAAGAGAGAGAATAGTGTACCTGTGAATGAAGTTTCGTTATACATTGAGCGCTTTAGATAAAGCGCTTGATGTGGCTTTGCATTTAACAACAGAGAAACGTGAGGTGCTTTATCCTTAATTATTTATACAGAGGTAAAGAGATAATTTCAACGCTTATATTATAAGTACTTGTTTAGACAGATTAAGCGCTTTATGTAGCGCTTCATGATTTATCCAGAACTCATATACCGCTTTATGTTTAGACAAAGCGCTTCATATACCGCTTTATGTTTTTGCCAAAATATTCTGTTCAAATGTTTCATTAGATGAAGCGCTTGATAAAGTGCCTTAAGTTTTAGCCAACCTTTCTGTTCAGAGAGGTCAAAAGGTAAAGCGCTTTATATAGTGCTCCATGTTTTGTCAAAACTCTCTGTTCAAAGGTTTTATTAGATGAAGCGCTTGGTGAGGCGCCTCATACCATAGCCATGTTGAGAAAAAGGGGTTTGATTTATTACAAAATGCATGATTTAAATAACGTGTACTAAAGAAATGCATGACAGTTTTATGACTTGACACGTTTTTGCATGAAACCTGTCTTATATAGTTTATATATAATGTTGCTGTACTAACGAGCCATGAATCTTTAAAGCTTACATCAAATGACGAACAATTGTTGTGTTTGAACTATTTTCAGGTGCCACCATTAATGAACTAAACTAGTTCATTAAGTGAAGTACTTAGTTAAATGAACTAAGTAGTTCATTAAATAGTGATATATTTGGAGAAGGCACAAAGGAACCAAATTGAAGAATGGAAAGTTTCTCCTACACCTTTATCGCACGCCTTTATATATATATATATATATATATATATATATATATATATATATATATATATATATATATATATATATATATATATTCAGATTTTTTTTAAAAGGCACTATACACATATATTCCAACGTACTATCGACACGTATATATTTTACGAACGTACATTAATGTCACACCATCATACTTACCTCATATTTATGAGTATATTCAGGTCTTATATCATATGATATAAGTCATGGTGATGACAAAATTATTACGACATGTTACAAGGTTCTAAACCAAAAATTGTCGCATCGGGTGACAATCGAAACTTCGCCAACGTGTCACGTACTTGCCATATATAGATGGCTAGCCCCTACACTTTAAAAATGGCCACAAATTTCGTGGCTTACATGGTATATACAGCCATAAAATCATTCCATGTTGGCACACACAAATCACCCCCAATTAAGGCAAATTGTGGAGATTTCAAATTCAACTTTTTAAGCACATGGGGCGCCACTTTACTTCAGCCATTAGAGCTGAATATTCAAGTTATTCTATGTATATTATGTGCGACATAATATATATAACATGTGCAAAAAGTTTGAATTCAATCGGAGAAAAATCGCGTAATCGACAAAAGTCGAAAATTCGGTTTTCTATGAACACGGCACATGGAACGTCTTTGGCATGACATATAAATGTATCTAGACACTTTTACATATTTGATACATTCTAAAGTGTTCTAAAAAATCAATTTAGGGATGATTGGAATATATCATATGTGTATAATTATTGTACGCTATTTATAAAGTTTGCAAAATAAATTCAGCACATGTGTAACTATTGTCACACGCCTACTACAGCCTTGATGGAGCATATGTGGAGCCTAGTTGGCATCTTGATTGGCCAAGAATGAAGTATACAAGGTCGGTGACATAAAGGGGGAAACTACACAAGGTAATGTTTCAAACTATGTCACATATGTGACACATGCTGAAAATTCATCATAAGTGTGTTATAATGGCAGGATTTCTTGAGTATAATGATGATATATTTGCTTCTTTAATTTAAATGGATTGATTTCATGATAAAATGTCAATATTTTGAATATATTTTGAATAGTGCACATGCTGAAAATTTCAGCATGTGAAGAAATGGGGGTGGCCGAATTTTGTGACTTAAATGAGGACAAATTGTCTTCCAAATTTGTGGGGATTAATTATGTGACTTATGGCAATATTTTAACCACTAATTGGCACATGTTTTTACTGAGATATTCAGATTTTTACATTCATCAAACGATGATAAATCTCATCCAATCAATGAGTGCCAAGTAAGCAAAGCCAAGATGATCATCCAATGAAGTGTTGCTAAGTAAGCAAGTTGATGTCACAATTATACAAGGCAATCTTCCAAGGACTTAAAAGAAATTTCCAAGGAAAAACAAAGGATGGAGGGGGCGGCCACATCTTGATAAAAAGAGGAGAAGAAGAGCAAATCAAAGATAAGACAAGTCTCACAAGTGCAAAAGTGAAAAACGTTTTCTAGACTTTCTTCTTCTACCTTTCTTTCTTCTTCTTTCTCAAAGCCTATCGTATCTATATTCAAATACATTGTATAGGCTTCATTCATACCATCATACACGCCATATTCTTGTTAAAATTTGATCAAGGTGTGATCAAACATCATTCGCTCGGTGGTGGTGTTCGAGATCATTGTGATTCATTGTAAGGTTTGTAAAGGGTTGGAGTTGGTATATAACTCCATCAACCCTATGAGGTAAGGTTTTGTTTGTTGTTTTGTGATTCGTGATAACCGATGAAGGTGTCCTCAAAGACTGGAGTAGGTTGATTTAACTGAACCAGTTAAAATTCCTTGTGTTCTTTACTTTTCAACACTTACTTTCAGTTTCCAGCACAGTGCATCAATTTCATTACGATCTTAAAAATATCAAACGAATTTCAAAAATCACGAAACTTTCCAGAAACATAGCCAAATGTTTTAAGTTTCATTTGGCGTAAGTTTCAATCCTTTTGGACTAGTATAAGTCATCCAAACATCAAAAGTTCTGAGACTAGTGCAGTCTGATTTTCAGGCTTGCAAAGGTTGAGACTTTGAACGTATTTGACTAACTTACCAAAGGAATTTTTCAAAAAATGTTTCAACCCAATTAAATAGACATAGTAAGGGGTTTGTCATTAAATTTTCAGACCATTTGAGCCACGGTTTAATTGGAATTGATTTTTCAAATCAGACTACCGTTTCTGGAAGATTTGCGCAATCTGACCACCAACGATTTTTCAAAAGGTTAAAGGTTGGGTTTTGATCTGAAATTTTTAGGAGATACTCAGTATATCTGAGACTAATATCTCTCCAAATTTCAGAATTTTTGAAGACCTGTAACCTAGTTTTCAAAACATTGCAAAACAGGTCCTGAAAACAGAAACTGTTTTCAGAAGTTGGGTTTTTGGATTAAAACGATTTTAAAAACCAAATTTTCCGCACCCACTATTCAACCCCCTCCCCTTCTAGTGGTGCCTTGCAGGTCCTACAAGCCAACCTTTCTGTTTCATCTTTTGAGAGCTGAAATGCTAGATTAAGCGCTTGAAGTCTGAACAACAATTTTAATCGAATCTTTGAACCTTTTAGCATACTATACTTATGCAAATCATCAAAATCAATCATATATAACAGCTCATACATGTAGTGCACGACATGTGTAGCTTAAGTTAAATATCAAACACATGTGAATTTATGTATGTTATATATTATATGTTACTAATATCACGTACTATTTGTATTACGCACGTATCCACACGTTAAGATATCATTTCAGTATATGAGTAGATATGCAGTGTAATCTGAATGGACCACTAAATGTGTAGACAGTCGTATGGTTACAGTCCTTGATGGTAGGAATCGTAAAGTCGAGACCGTATTATTAATGACATCTGGTCTCCAAGGGACAAGAACTCACGAGTATTCTTCTAGAAGTATTTTAAGTAAGCTATTTAATATATATAATTTATTATATATATTAATGTGAAATTGATTGTTGCAAAAACGTTTTATCAAAACGTTTAAATTAATGGCAATAATTTTTGGGAAACGTTTTCAAGCGGTTCAAATGCAATTCATACATTTGTTTAATATATATATATATATATATATATATATATATATATATATATGTGTGTGTGTGTGTGTGTGTGTGTGTGTGTGTGTTTGTTGCAAGTGAAAGTGTGGTAGATATTGGTTGCAGAAGATTAAGGGGGAAAATGATTGCAGAAGAAAAGCATTTCGTTGCTGTTGCTTCCTCTTTATTTTCATTTGTTGCCTTCTGTAGCCGAGGCCTCTTTTTCGTTGCTTCAATTTCTTATATATATATATATATACATATATATATATAACATTTTTGAGAGGAATACACACCATTTATTCTTTCCATCGAGGATAATAGTGGTGGTTGTTGATATTTCATCATTGAATTCAACAACTGGCGGGATCTTGCATGAAGTTAAAGAAATTAACACGCGCACATACAAAACATAACTCGCTTTGTATTATTCGGAAAATAACTCAAGACCGAATACACTGTGTTCTCCTTTACACACTATGACCAAAGTCGGCCGACTCCCTATATAAAATAGACACTCTTACCTTGCAAACCCTAATAATAAAAGATAATGATAAAAATATCTTAAGCAAGACAAACTAGCCACAAACTCTATCTAAGTTCCTAAAAAAACTTAGGAATTTAAATTCAAATGAAGAAAATTATCCAACATTCTCCCCCTTAGTTTCCGAATGCACCCTTGGAACTTCTTGGACGCCAATCAACGTGCGCATTTCCTTGAACCTAGCTCGCGCCAACGTCTTGGTCAAGATGTCCACCCTTTGCTCTTCACTACAAACGTACTACACTTCAACCAACCCAGTCTCAACACATTCTCGTATGAAATGATATCGTGTGTGTATATGCTTACTCCTCCCGTGAAATACTGGATTCTTCGTGAGTGCGATAACGATTTATTATTCACGCGTATAACAACCTTTTCTTGCTTCAAACTTGTTATTTCACACAACAATTCTTGAAGCCATATAGCTTGACATGCCGCGGACGTTGGTGCCATGAATTCAGCTTCACACGAAGACAAAGCAACTGCCTTTTGCTTTTGAGAGCACCAAGTGATAGGAGAATTATTGAAGTAAAATACGTGTCCAGTAGTGCTCTTACCATCATCTTGATCGATATTGTGACTGCTATCACTATATCCAACAAGTCGCTCAAAGGGGCCGAGCCTAAACACCAAACCAAATGACATTGTACCTTTCAAGTATCTCAGAATGTGTTTAATGGCATCTCCATGTGATTTCCTCGATTCTTGCATATAGCGACTAACAACTCCCACGGAGTAAGAAAGGTCGGGTCTCGTGTGCAACAAGTAACATAGGCACCCAACTACCCTTCGGTACCTAGTAGCGTCCAGCACCTCCTCACCTTCGGCCTTAGAGAACTTAGCACCGGGATCTATTGGTATGTGAGATGCATTACACTCGAATAAACCTGCTTCCTTAAGTATCTTTAACGCGTAACCTTCTTGCTTCAATGTGATGCCATCATGAGCCTGAGATACCTCAATGCCGAGGTAATATGTAAGGAGACCGAGGTCGGCCATCTCGAATTTTGTTGCCATGTCTAACTGAACTTTTGAATAATAGATGCACTTGTTCCAGTTACAAGTAAATCATCAACATACACGGCTGTAGCAAGTAGGTTTTCGTCTTTTGTCTTCTTATACACAGATTTTTCTTTGGTGCAACGAACAAAACTCAAACCTTTTAGAATCTCGTCTAGTTTAGTATTCCAACATCTTGGTTCTTGACGCAAACCATACAAGGACTTTGAAAGCTTATATACTTTACCTTCCTCTTCCCTCCTTTCGAAGCTTTCGGGTTGCGTCACATAGGCTTGTTCTCTTAACTCACCGTCTAGGAATGCTGTCTTGATATCAAGATGATGAATTTCCCAACCGTAGGATGCGACTAGTAGACTCATTGTCTCGATACGTGTCACGGGCGCAAAAACTTCATCATAATCAATGCCAAACTTCTGAGCATATCCCTTTGCTACTAGACGAGCTTTGTACTTGTATTGTGCCATCCGCATGCCTCTTGATTTTGAAGACCCAATTCAAACCTATTGGTTTAACACCTTCAGGTTTGTCAACTAGCATCCATGTTTCATTTTTGTTGATAGAGTCAATTTCACTCTTCATGGCAATCATCCACACTTGTGAATCTTTAGCTTCCGTGAAGTTTTTCGGCTCATTATCAATCTTCAACAACAAGTCATCGTCATCCACATATGAAGTAAGAACATAATCACTAAGATACCTTGGTTGTGTTCTCGTTCGGCTTGACCTCAGTTGCATCAAAGGCGGACCAAGATCATCATTATCATCGGGCGAATAATCTTGAGGCGTATCATGCAGTGGACACGATCTCGCATGTTCAGGGGCAGACTGCTCCACACTCGGGCTTGCTTGACCTGCACTTGGTGCGGCCGAGTGTGTTGCTTGCAAAGGCTGCTCAACTGTATCTTGGGCCGAACATATCCGTATTGGTCCCAACCCTCCATCAATTGTGTTACCCCAAACAGCTTGAAACATGCCCAGTGGTCTCATCGTCTCTTGACTTTGTTCTTTCCACTTCCATCCAACACCTTCATCAAAGATTACATCATGACTAATGTAGATTCTTTTTGTTTTGGGGTCATATAAGCGGTACCCCTTGGTACCCGATTCGGTTCCAAGATGTACTAGTGGCCGAGCTCTATCATCCAATTTCCTCAAGTGTAGGGAGTCAAGCTTGGCATATGTAAGGCATCCAAAAACTTTTATATGTTGTAGACTTGGTTTTCCACCCTTATACATCTCATAAGGCGTCTTGTTTTGCAAGGCTCTTGTAGGAAGAAGATTAATCAAATATGTAGAATGTCGAACCGATTCTCCCCACATATAATTTGGCACATTCATCCCTTTAGTATGCTTCTCATCATCTCCATTAATGTCCGATTACGACGTTCTACAACTCCATTTTGTTTAGGGGTGTATGGAGTTGTCAAATGCCGCACTACCATTTTCTTCGCAGAATCGGTTGAACAAAGCAGAGGTAAACTCCCCTCCTCTGTCGGTTCGGAGCACTTTTACTTCCTTTGAGGTACATTTTTCGGCCATAATTTTAAAATTCTTAAAGACATCAAATGCTTGACTCTTTTCTTTCAACAAATAAATCCACATGTACCTGGAACAATCGTCAATTAGCACAAATACATACCTGTTGCCACCAATAGAGCTCGGTGTGATAGGTCCGAGCAAGTCAGCATGGATGAGGTCCAAAAGGCCCTGCACGCGATACCTAGCCTTGTGAGGAAAAGGGGATCTCGTCTGCTTGCTAACTAGGCAGGACTCACATATGCGATTTTCTTGATTCATGTAAGGCAGCCCACGTACAATATCATTCTTTTTCATGTTCTTCAATGTTTCAAAATTCACGTGACCAAGGCGTGCATGCCATTTCCAGGCGTCTTCATCAATCTTGCTTTGTAGACATATTGGTGAACCTGGCTGTATGCATATCTTATATAGCCGATTTTTGCTCTTCTTTACTCTCATTAACAATCGGCCATACTTGTCGTGCAAAGACAAGAGATCTCCTTTTAATATCACTTCACATCCGGCTTTTGTTGCTTGCCCGAGACTTGTTATATTACTCCGCAACTTAGGTATGAAATATACCTCATTAAGCAAACATTGCTCTCCTGATTTTCCTTGAAGGATTATTGATCCTTTGCCTTTGATTTCAACACACGACCCATCTCCAAACCTTTCTTTACCTCTCACACTTTCATTCAACTCGGAGAAGTAAGATTTGTTTTCGGACATATGGTTGCTAGCGCCATTATCCAAGTACCACACTTGGTCTTCGATTGGTTGAGAGTTCAACCTACTCGGCATCAGCTTCCTTTCATTCAGATTAACCTCTTGAAGGTGTTGAGTCAGGGCTTCAAGAACGAATACCGCCCCGTCTCCGTCATGAGCATCCACCTCATGCGCAGCCTGCGGCCTAGGCTTCTTCTCGGGACACTTACTTGCAAAGTGTCCTGGCTTATGACACCAAAAACATATGAGTTTAGTGCGATCCTTTCTTGAGCCACCTTTACCACGACCACAGTTGGTGTGCTCCTCAAAGGTGTTACCACTGCCTTGTCGTCGTTCGGTCCCACTGCCTCAGCCCTTTCCCCGGCCGTGGCTTCTACCACGCGCTCCACGGCCTCGACCACTTTGTTCCGGAGTCTTTTGTTGCTGCGATGATGCAGAAGTATAGAAGAGTGCCTTGTGGAGATGAAGTTATGCTATCTCCATTAATCCGCTCTTCATACGCCTTTAAGCGCCCCACAACGTCCTCAAAATCAATCTTGTTTAAATCCAGCACTTGTTCTAACGATGCGACAATATGAATAAATTTCGACCTTGGCAAGCCATTAAGAAACTTCTTCACCAACCTTGAATCACTTAGGCCTGCCCTAAAGAACCCGCTTTTGCCGCGATTCTGACAACTTAACAGCATAAATATCAATAGATTCTGATTCAGACATCTTGAGTCTATCGAATTCAGCAGTCAATGTTTGAAGACGCGCTTCTTTGACTCTTTCAGCACCCAGTTGACGTATTTTAATTGTCTCCCAGATTCCTTTGGGCGTTTCTTGATGGCCAACTTGCAAGATCAAGTTTTCGGGAATTGCTTGAAACAAGAGGGCAATTGCTATATCATTCTTCTCCGCATCATCTGAACCGGGATCAATCGTCTCCCATACTTTGTGAACTCTCAGAACGATCTTCATTCGCATAGCCCACATAGTACAATTGGTTGGAGTGAGCATTGGACATTGTACTGTTGTGGAACCGACTTCTCTTCCACATGCATGGATAGCGCTACTTTGAGGGTGAGCGTTGCTTTCACATGTTTCACTCATGGCGATACTATCAAGATTCCTTGTTTAACTCGAATCTTTCTTTGATGGTGAAAAAGATGAATCCGAACTCCTGGAAGGTTTCGACCGCTGCAATGATCACACCAACTTCCAACTCTCGGATCACAAACACACGGAGCCAAATAATTTCCCTCAACAGAACCTTGCTCTGATACCAATTGAAGCTAAAGAAATTAACACGCGCACATACAAAACATAACTTGCTTTGTATTATTCGGAAAATAACTCAAAACCGAATACACTGTGTTCTCCTTTACACACTATGACCAAAGTCAGCCGACTCCCTATATAAAATAGACACTCTTACCTTGCAAACCCTAATAATGAAAGATAATGATAAAAATATCTTAAGCAAGACAAACTAGCCACAAACTCTATCTAAGTTTCTAAAACTTAGGAATTTAAATTCAAATGAGGAAAATTATTCAACAGTGCAATCCTTTGAAAGACATAGTTGTCATACGTGTCAATTACTACAATGTTTACCAACGGAGCAAGGTACACTTTCGCATTTATTTACTTTGCTTTTGTGTTCTCTTAAACGATCTTCGGGTAACAGATTTACTATGTCAATTTAACAAATGTAACATGTTATCCTTCACCATGCAAAATAATGCTTTCCTGCATGGTGACTTGTATCAAGAAATTTATATGACCTTACCCCCAGGAGTTGAATCTACTATGTCTAATGATGTCTGTAAACTTCAGAAGTCTTTGTATGGTCTTAAACAGACAAGTAGACAATGGAATGAGAAGCTCACTCTTTGCTTGTTATCTCAGGGGTTTCAACAGTCCAAGAATGACTATACAATGTTTACAAAGAAGTGCTGAGGTTCCTTCATAGTGTTGATGGTTTATGTTGATGACATAATAGTTGCCAGTGACTCTTTTCTTTTGATACAGGGTCTCAAAGACCAACTTCATTCTACATTTCAGATTAAGGACTTGGGCACCCTCAAATATTTTTTGGGCCTTGAGGTGGCAAGGTCTCAGGGGGGGATTATGATATGCCAGAGAAAATATACACTGGAGCTATTAGAAGAAACAGGGTTCTTGGGTACTAAACCTGCAGTAACTCCCATGGAACAAAATTTAAAGCTTGAGCATAATGACTCTCCCTTGATTTCTAATGTGCCAAAGTACAGAAGACTTATTGGTAAACTGTTATACCTCACTATCACTAGACCTGACATATCTTAAACTATTCAGCAGTTGAGTCAATTTTTGGACACCCATACAAAGTTGCATATGAAGTCTGTAAACAAGTTGCTGAGGTATTTGAAAGGAAGTCCTGGACAGGGCCTGTTATTTCCTAGTTCATGATCAAGGTTGCTTAAGGCATATGCTGATTTTGACTAGGGTGGTTGCTCAGACACAAAGAGGTCCATCACAGGTTATTGTATGTTCTTTGGTGATGCCTTAGTATCCTGGAAAGCTAAAAAGCAGACTACTGTATCAAGATCATCCTCAGAAGCTGAGTATATGGCACTTGGTGCAGCCACTTGTGAAATACAGTGGTTGCTTTATCTCATGAAAGATCAAGGGGTGGATCAGGATCAACCTGTAGAGTTGTTTTGCGATAACAAAAGTGCAATCTATATTGTTGAAAGTCCTGTGTTTCATGAAAGAACCAAGCATATAGAAGTGGATTGTCATGTTATCAGAGACAAGTTTCAGGAGGGTGTAATCAAACCAATGCCCATTAAGACAGATTTTCAAGTGGCAGATTTGCTTACAAAGGCCTTAAGCTCAAGTAGATTGCAATTCTTGACTTCAGCCTTGGAAGTGTCTAACATTTATAAGAAGTCGGAATTGAGGGGGGTGTTGAAGATGATGAGCTCAGAAAGCAGAAAAGAAAGTGCATCAGATCAGACTAAGAAGCTTGTTGCAGAGGATGGTTCGCTGGCATGGAAGGTTGGCAAGTCAGGTGTGTTTGGCACGGTACTTGGCACGCTGGGGTTAGAGCTCTTGGCACGGTTGGCACGGGGACGGAGAGCAGTTGGTCCAGCAGAGGAGTCTGGCACGCTGCCTGCCTTTGGTACGCTTCCTGCGGGATTGAAGTTTAGTGTGTGCGTGCCATAGCGGATCAAAGCTTAGTTTACACGTTCTATTTTCGTTCTAGTTAGTTCTATATCTAGTATAAATACTTTAAAATTTCTTCTGTTCAAAGTTGAGCGCACCTTCGGCGCCGTTTCTGAGTTTTCACAAATTCTTCTAGTTTTAGTTGTTTTGATCCGTGCTTTCTCTTGCTCATTGCTTCACTTTTAGTTTGTGATTTGTTTTTTTGACAAAGTTGCTTTAGACCTATACTTTCAAATGTACTTGCCTTGTACTACAATATTTTGCTACTTTTTCTAAAAATAGATTCCCCAATTAACAATCACAACGGAAAAGAATCAGACTTGCTCCGAAAACCGATTTATGGCAATCTAATGGTACATTTTGCAATCAGAAACTTGATTTAAGACCGTCAAAACACAAAGATGGCTGGAACGTAACAAAATTACTATTCCGATGGTTAGATGGTGAGATTGAGGTAGTGATCTATGTTGAAAAGAACTGACTTTCTAATGTATTCACACATCGCGATCCTAGTGTTTAATAAATCCAAGTTTGAATTTGGTTGAAAATCGACTTAGATTTAATACATACTGTGATCACGATGAATACACACCGTATTACGGTATAGGATGTACTGAGATCCCGGTGTGTAGTAAATTCAAATTTGAATTTGGTTGGAATCCAAACTTGGATTTACTACACATTTCTCTCTTTTAGTGCACATATATGATGTGCCAATTTGACTTCTGTTTCTCATTTAGCAACTTGTACATATATGATGCATCTTAAAAAAACTATACACATTCATCTTCTTGAAAATATTTCAATCATTATATATTCAACTTACACTTTACACACGGTACTCACACACAACTTAAGAATTTTTTTTTGCCTGTTCCACCTCACCTCATACAAATGTTGTTAGTCCACCTGTAATCAAATTCCTTCCGTTCTAGTTCAAAGAGATATGGCTGCAATAACCAAAAAGAATCACAAAACCACAATAAATCAATGATCGTTTCTAAGAAGACTATGAAAAATTGACTCAAAAGCTCTGGGGCGCTGCCATTCAAATGTCTGAATTAAAACAAAAACGTGATGAATTGCAAGGACTTGGAAATCACATAAATAACTTCTACATTAAACAAATTCTAAGTTGCAACGAAAATGTAACGAAGCTGGTCTTAAAATCAAACGTCTCAGACAACAACTTCATCAAATTCCTTCTGTATACCCACCAATTTCATCAATACCTTGTGTTTTTTACTTTGAGATATACTTGTATATTTTATGTTCTAATTTCCTTATCTCTTTATTGTAAAGTTCATCACAATCAACGGTAGAAAATTCAACATGTACACGTTAACGTAGAAGTTACTTCAATTACAAGTAACAACAAGAAGAACAATCATATCCAGTATATCCCAACGACAGCAAAAGTTATCGCTAAGGTCTAAGGAAGGTGAAAGGCAGACAAACAACATCTCCATCCCAAGGGATAGAGAGTTTGCTTCCAGTGAGACCCCATCGTATCTACATAGATAGCACAATAATGGGAACATATACTATTGAAGGGATTTTATTAAACATAAATAGAACACTTCCAATATTAAAGTAGTCATAACAGTGGGTATGCACAAACAATTGAAAGACAAAGACCAAACAAAAAAAAAGTGCAAAGTCAACCTAAAGTGTAGAAAGTATCTAATCCTCAAAGTATACTATCCTGGATCATGTCCTCAAAGAGTGCAACTCTAATAAGTCATGCCTAATCTGTTCATCCCAAGCTAATTTGGGTCTGTCTTTTCTCCTCTTCCCCTCTACAGTAAGGCTTTCAACTACCCTGACAGACGTTGTTGTCTGTCTCCTTTTGACATGTCCAAGCTATCTCAGGCTCCCCTCTCTCATCTTATCTACTATACTAGCCACCCCTAACCTTTCCTTGTATACCTCATTTCTTATCCTGTCTAGCCTTGTATGTCCACACATCCACCTCAGCATCCTCATCTCTGACACTTCCATCTTCTGCGACTGCGTCCTCTTGGTAGCCCAGCAGTCTGTTCCATATAATATTGTCGGCCGCACTGCCTCTCTGTAAAATTTTTCCTTTAATTTAGTTGAAAAATTCTTGTCACATAGTACTCCTGAGGCCACCCTTCACCTACACCAACCTGCTTGAACTCGGTGTGCTATGTCACTATCTATGTCCCCATCTTACTGTACAAATGATCCTAGGTACTTGAACTTACTTACCTTTGGGACCACTTGATCCTCGATGGTGAGTTAGCTATACTCATCATTGGCTGCGCTGTTGAAGTTGCAGTGCAGATACTCAGTCTTAAAACGACTAATCATTAGGCATTTTCCCTCTAAAGCGTCTCCCCACTCCTCTAGTCTCATACTCAGGTTATGTCTACTTTCCGCGACTAATACAATATCGTCAGCAAAAAATATACACCATGGGACTGTCTCTTGGATCGGCTTTGACAACTCGTCTATGACAACTGCGAAAAGAAATGGGCTCAAAGAAGACCCTTGATGTAGGCCTACTTCCACCGGAAAGAAATCCGTATTCCTTACAGACGTATAACAGCTTGTTTTCGTCCTAGCATACATATCCGTAATTATGTCTATAAACTTTATAGGAACCCCTCTTGTATCTTACTTCAATTACGAATAGTTAGTTAAGATGTTTCATGTTAATACCTGAAATATTCCACTAATGCTAACTTACACGTTGATTGATTGTGTTGCATTGTTTTTATGTACACTATGAAGGCATTATAATACAGTGTGTACGTCACTGTTAGTGTTCAAAATCCTGAATTAATATGTGTATACTGTGAATATGGTGTATGAGTCAGCATTCTACAATGTACCTAATCAACACTACAAAATATTTAATGTATGTATTACGTACAAAGTATGATGATGTTCTTTTGGGGATTTACTTTTATAAGTTTTGTATGACTACGATGGTTATTATCGTAACTTATGTATGATATCAAGGTTTTGTGCTCTTATGGATAAGTATTTGAGTCATAACTAGTCATCCTCTTGTCTTGGAGCACGGGTCATGACAAGAGTGATATCACAGCTTTAGCTTGATTGATGGGCATAAGTTTGATGTTGCTAAGTATGAATTTCTTGAAGTTAGAATATGTTTAAGCATTCTAGAATGCTAAGCTATAAATTCTTAAGGTGGATCATACTAAGTCATGAATTGATAAGCGATGAGGTTGTTGAGTTATGGTCTAATATGTGTCTAAGTTGATAAGTTAGCTTTTACAAATATCAACTAGCTTTTCAATCCATAAGCTGTATAGACATAAACATCCGCTTAGGTAAGAGGATTTACCTTAGCTTATGACATATTTAAGCGATGATTTTTTTTTTTTAAGATTTGTGATGAACGAGAAACATGTCTGTGTATGTGAATTATGTGATTACATGACAAATTGATTTTTTATTTTTCTTTCTCACTAACTGACTGTTTTGAAGACCAAGGCTAAAGAAATACCACAAGGTCAAAGTTGTTAGAAAAACTGAGATGGATGACAAACAAACGACACAAAACAATTGCCGAGACGTGACCAAGATCACTGTCCTTAAAAGCAATTTTGCCTCCACCAGTGAGCAAGGTGAACTACAAGCGAATGCTTCCCAGGATTTAACGGCTTTCCTTGTTCGTTTGCTCTACGAGAAAGGGAATGAACTTGCAAGTAGAAGTATATGAAAGTAGAGCAGAGGAAGGAGAAAACTGCTGAAAAACTTTCTGCACTAAGAGTTTTCAAGAGAATGTTTCTATGTCTTGTAAAATATACAAACCTTGTA
The DNA here is from genome assembly GCA_036186865.1 of Eustoma russellianum. Taxonomy (NCBI): domain Eukaryota; kingdom Viridiplantae; phylum Streptophyta; class Magnoliopsida; order Gentianales; family Gentianaceae; genus Eustoma; species Eustoma russellianum. The sequence continues at coordinate 14,204,657 of AP025047.1, forward strand.
TATATATGCTTTAGGATAGAAGAAAGCAATGTTTAAACCATGTCTCAGCAGTTTTCAGACCTTCTAAATTAGTTATCTAACTTTCAATTGTAAAGGGTGATGATTCTTGAACCAAAAGATGCAACTCAGCATGAAAGGTTCTGTCTGTTGGCACATCGATCGATCGATTGATCGATGTGAACGATCGAAGTCGGACAGAATCATTTCTTAATCCATTCTGCCTCACATAGATCGATCCATGTATCGATCGATGTCACATCGATCGATCGATGTGATCGATCTATGTTGGACAGAAAGATTCCAGCATTGCACCGTACTACATTGATCGATCGATGTACACTTTGATCGATTGATGTGTCTTACATTGATCGATCTATGTCCTCCAGAACACTTAACTTTATTCTAGCTTTCACTTGATTCGATCCAACTTATACTTGGATCGATCCAAGTGATATTATTCAAGTTAAAGATGTTCAAATCACCACTCAAACTCCCAAACAATATTACACATGTTTTTATATAAGTTTTGAGCACATTTAAAAGTATTTTAACATACTTTTACAACAAGGTTACTTGACTAACATTCCGCAGCGCCTACTAAACATTGTAAAGCCGCAAAATATATAACACGTTGAACAGATGTAGGCGCTAAATCAGAATCGGCACATGCTTAGGAATATAATGATCCACGTGTAGCCTGGTTGTCTACGAATCAAAATGCGTTACGTTTTAAGGTTGAAACTTTTTTTAAAGGAGGAGGAAGAGGAATGTGATGATTCATAAAATTATTTTGAATTAGAAGGTTAGAAATGTCATTTTTCAAACATTAGAAGGTTAGAAAGGTGATTTTTCATACAAGATGGAATGGAGAATAACAGGGAGATAAATAATATAGAGTTTAATTAGAAGTTCCAATTAAGATTTTATATAGATTTAATATAAATAAATTAATTAGAATCGTAATGGGGATAGAAGCCTATTATGAATTGGTGGCCTAAATCTACACAAACTATACGTAATACCGAAATCAAATGGGAAATGGCAGTATCGTGAAAAGAGGGAAGAGGTATGGCTGCCAGGAGAAAAGGAAGAAGCAAGTTTTTCTTCAATATTTCAATGCTATCAAAAGGCAAGACTGAAAAAAGCAGAATTCGGTTTTGAAGACATATTTGGAATAAGCGTTTGAAGAGGATTTTTGTGGTGGTTGTGGGATCTACAACAGAAAACAAAGGAATTGAGGTATGATTGCTAGAGATCAAAGGTGATAATTTTAAACATATGAACTTTAACTGATATTCTTGTGGCATTTGATTGATGGTTAATTGATGTGCTTAAGTAAACAACAATGTTTAGACATGTTAAGAAGGTCTAGAGACCTGTTTGAGGTATAGTTAGGAACTTAAGCTCAATTGGTGTACGTTTAGATAGGGATTCTATGTAAAAACAATATGATTAAGGGAATGAAGAACGTTAAAAATAGTGGCACAAATGCTCGTTGTAGGCCGGACTTTCATTCTCAACATTCTTAGATTGACCAGAGACCTTCACAAAGTGCTTTACAAGCATTCTCAGTCCACTATGAACCCACTTGGCAGGGTACCAATATTCATACACCACTATGAACGTTTGCTAACCCAGTTTTCAACAAACACCTGGTTTTATTTTGATTATACATCCAGATCCAAAACTTGAATTGAAATAATTTAAATAAATTCAAAACCTCATTTTGATCTCTACAACTATGATTCATTAAATTATGACAGAATATGTTTCAAGGTCAAAATGACTGAGTACAGTGGGTGGTCCGGATTTATGTACAACATACCACCTAAACCTATTTGGGACATATTCACAGTTACAAAACTCCGTTTAAGATGAATAAAGAGGCGTTCGAAACTGCTTATTATGATCTATAAGTTTTATTGAGATGATAAGTTTCAAATAATTTGGTATCATAGTGAAAATCATTAATGAAAAAAACCATATAGTAGATGGCATGATTGTTTCATGTGTTTAGAGACTACGTTAGAAGGTTGGATACATCGTTTACGATAAGCGTGTAATAGGCAACAATAATCTCTATGTCATGTCAAGTTAATGATGTGCAATGTTGGCTACTGAAGATTTTTCTTATGACTAATTGACTTATTTTCATTGGGTATTTACATTTGATGTATGGATTATAGAGCAAGTATGATGATGTTATTTTGGAGACTTGCTTTTTATAAGGTTTGTATGATTATGATGGTTAGTTTCCGCAACTTATGTATGATATGATGATTTTGTGATTCTTCCGATGACAAAATTTTGACTCGGCTATTGCCTTGTCTTGGGACATGGGCAGTGACAGCGTGGGTATGTAAGTATATATGTAAACTCCATAACCATTGAAGCAGGGGAAAAGAACCATCAACATTATGCGGGAATGAATTGAACAATACAATTTGAAGCAGGTTTACTTCTATCGAGATCTTCTGACCCCAGCCCCTCACCCCCTTTGAGACCGCCTGTCACGTGGCATACAGGGGAGGTGGTGAGGTTGGGTGGGGGTCAGCCTCACCACCCCCTGTGTGCCACGTGTCGTTAGGTCATTTAATACCCCTTAAAGGGGGTCAGGAGATTTGTTCCCGGTTTACTTATACATGAAAATTTCAAATGGAAAAGTTCAACTTTTCTCAATTGCCAAAAGTAATATATCTCATTTGGAAAGAGTTAATGTTGTCTTGTAGGTCAAACTTTTCTATCTTGTACATTTTTATTACTCATGTGGTTGATTTTAGGTTGACTTTGCACTTTTTTGTTTTGGTCTTTATGTCTTTCATCTATTTGTGCATATCCACTGTTATGGTTATTTTAATATCCAAAGATTCTATTCATGTTTAATAAAATCCCTTCACTAGTACGTATTACTATTATTATGCTATCTATGCAGTTACATATAGAGCCGGGGGTCTCACAGGAAGCAAACTCTTTATCCTTTTGGATGGAGCTATTCTTTGCCTGCCTCTCATCCTCTCTAGACCCTAGCGATAGTTTTTGCTGTCGTTGGTATATAATGGGTATGGTTGTTGTTGTATAATACACTAATGGTTACACGCAGCAGCTAATGCTTGAAATTTGGTAGTGCTTGTTTTATGCACTCATATCCTGTATGGTCAGATGTATTAGGGATATTGAAATATTTTCATTTGGTGACATAATCTTAATAATTTCTCTGTTCAAAAAGTATTAAGAGTTGGTCAACATAGGTAGTTGATCAAATATAAATTAATACAAAATCTTAAAAGTATTCAACAGAATAGTTTGTCAAAATAATCTTCGCACCATTTATCACCAAATTCTACTGAACAATGTGTAAAATATTTTGACAATTTAATCTAAATAGTGTTTGACCAACTATGTGTTTGATCAGGTATAATAACATTTTTGGGACGGAAGGAGTAACGGTTTAAAATCTCACATCAGATGTAGGGAGAAGATCAAATTCCCTGTATTTCAAGAATGCATAATCAAGTACAAAATTATAAGTGAAAAATTGAAGTTAGGCATTGACATTAAAGTAGCACCCCAATATTGTGATGTTTACAACTTTGAGCACACGTTACAAAGGTAGAGGTGGAATGCTCTGCTCATTTCTGAAGAAATTTTCAGGATCAACTCTGCTCTTCACTTTTGCCAACCTTGCAAAATTCCCTCTGAAATATTTCTCCCCCCATTCTTCTGCTTTCCAATAGCTAAAATTCCCATCATTTTGTCCCAAATCAAGGTCCTTGTAATTAATATATCCTGCTCTTGGAGAACTTGTAACAAATGGTTCCATTTTCTTGTACAAATTTCTGATCCATTCCACATGCTTCTTCACCTCCCCTTCTTCACTGTTCTTCCAACTCACCATATATTGTATATTATGGGTGATCCCATCTCTAAACGGAAAAGGGCTTTCATCGTCGCGAATTTCGCTCATTTTCCCACCAAAGGGATCTATGATCATCATAGGACTTTCCTCTTCAAGAAACATTTCTGTTATAAACTCCCATCCTTCATCTGGAATTGGTTCAGTCACAAAATCACACTTTGCCTTGTAATAACTAGGTGGGGTGTTTCTTTTGTTTATATCAACCAAATATGTCTCATTTTGATTCACACTTTGCCCTGCAAAGTATAGGACTGATTTGATCCAAGAAACTTCAAAGCACTCTTTTCTAACACAGGGAATTTCAGTGCAATTTAGTACCTTAATTGGTTGTCTGAAACAATCACCAATCTCCAATTCAAACTCAGGAAATTTTTGTTTCAACAAATGTACCAAATCCTTAGCTTGTCCAAGAAACAGCCCTTGATAAGTTAGCTGAGTAATTTTCTCTTCTCCTGCTGTTACATTTTGTTTCTTGTTCTGAATTAAAGTCCTTATAAATATATCTTTAGGTAGTTGATAAGATATATTTTGCCATTTTTGTAACAGCCCAAATGCATCACTGTCAAATTTTCTCCTGACGCTAAAAACAGTTACCTTTTCAGGCACACGACCAAGCTTGAGTTTCCATGCAAGAATGACACCAAAACTTGACCCTCCTCCACCTCTTAGAGCCCAAAACAAGTCTTCCCCCATCGATTTTCTATCGCGAATTCGCCCGTTAACATCAACAATACGTGCATCAAGAACATTGTCAGCAGCCAGGCCAAATTTCCTCATAATTGTACCTATGCCTCCCCCACTAATATGCCCTCCTGATCCAACTGTAGGGTATAACCCTGCTGAAAACGCATGAACATTACTTTTTCGCGATATCGCGTAGTATAGCTCTCCTAATGTCACACCTGTTTGAATCCATGCAGTTTCTTCATTCAAGTTGATGTGTATATGTTTAAGATTGGCAAGATCAATCATAACGAATTTAGCTTTTCCACGAAAAGATAGGCCTTCATAGTCATGTCCTCCACTCTTGACACGAACTTGTAACCCAAGTTTTTGGCTACACAAAATTGTAGCTTGAACTTGAGCCTCAGCTTTAGGGGTAACAATTAAAATTGGTCTTGAAGATGTGGTGTTCATCCATCTACCATTTCTTTGGGCATTTTGTAAAAGGTTGGAATATTTTGGGGAGTTGAAGGTGTGAATATAGGACTCAATTTTGGCTTGGGATTTTCTTGACATGCATTCAAGAAATTCTTCTTGGGCAGTGCATACTGCCCAGAAGAAAATCAATAGAGAAAGGTGTTTAAGAAAATGGTAACCCATTTTTTTTCCTGTAATTAACACTAAGATAAACACCCTTAAAGGGGTTACAAATTCAGCATAGAGCTCAGATGGAATTAAATAGGTGATGAGATCATGTGATTCAAAGGTTAAATTTACAAAATATCTTGCAAGTGGTTGAGCATTATTGTCTCTTCTTCATTTATTGTTGGTCTATATTTGTCATATCTTGTGGGAATGTTAAAGATGACAGCATTTTTTTTGCTTTTCGACAGATAATTAGATCGGATATAAATAGAGGCAGGGTATCCAATTTTTATGCTCTCTGGTGGCACGGTGAGCATATATCGTGAAGTAGAGTTAATTGAGACAATTTTTATTATGAATCGTAGAAAATAATTTGTGTGTTTCTAAGTCATGGGTATGGTTGCGTACATCCGACTCTTTCATACCTCGTCATAAACGAGAGGTTCTAAAATAATGAGGTAATGTTGATGCTGTTGTCTGCTTCTTTAATTGAGAGGATCCTTAATTAGATCAATTTTATTGCGTTAATTATTTAAAAAAGCTACATACAACAACTACAACATTACCCTCATTGTTTTAAATACTCGCGTCTATGATGGGGTATAGATATCAGATGTACAATCATACTCATGTGTTAGAAACACACGAGGTTGTTTCTCGATGACTCATGATGAAAATTGTGTTAAGCTGTATCGATTAACTGCTACTTCATAATATAATAAGCGCAGTCAATTTGGTTAGCCAATTTGCATTATTCTATTATATTCTAAAGTTAAGTAAAAGTGTCTTTGACTTCATTGGATTGGAAATGGAAAGTAAAAAAAATACATAGTAAATACATAATTTCAGATGCTGCAATAAGAACGTGATTGCATGTGCTGTAGTTACCAATATGGGAGTAAACAATCCTGAAGTGCTTTAAACCCTTTTTATTTTTATTAATGTTTTAGAAAGACGTTCATAACCTTGTTTTCCTTAATTGGACAAGTTGCGAATATAGATTGATATACATTGAACCTAGGTAATCATTTAACTCATTTGGCCTTTACAGAACTAGGGAATTACAATACCATGCATGTGTATATTGTCTATCATCATTTAGCTATTGTTTTTATTTTTTTTATTGCTGGTCATATGTATAGAACGAATTTCGGCCTTTAATCTTTTGATTAGAGTAGGGGTTGCGCAGTTTTCTTACCATAGACATGAGTCTGTTTATAGTCGCGACTGTTGTCATAGTTAACAAAGTTGAAACTTACCGGAAAAAACTTTGAATTGGGAGGGTGATCCTTCCAGTGAACTTACCGTACCCCAAACCAACACAGGTGACACTCTACCACTGAGTTATATCTCTTCACTGCCCGCATTGAGAAATAGAGAAATAGAATTGACTAATCCTAAGTCAAAAGACCAAGATGTACACGCATATATATAAGCTAGTCAAGCATAGAAACCTCTAATTTTGCATTAGGAAATTCACAAATTTTATTTAAAGAGAGAGTCAGTTGGCCAAGAGAATATTATCGTAAAGATAGACCAAAAGCCGAATATCACAAAACGAACTGAGAAATAAAAAGCATACTAGCACTAGTAATGAGAATAGACGGTCAAGTTGATGATCATATTGAAAAGGGGATAGAATCGGCGATCTAATTGTGCCAAAAAAAAAAAATGTCTTATGATTTTATGTGTGTTTTACTTGAAATAGGGGACACGCCTACGTTATTATGATTTTTAATGGCTGATGAGTAATTTTTAAATAAGTTTTAATAGTTAATCATCAGCCAAATAAGATCATAATGGTCGAGCTGAACTGACCTTGCTGAACTGATTTTATGTGAGCGAGCTGTGCTGATCTATTGCTATGATCTTACTCTACCTTGGTCGAGCTGAACTGAACTGACGGAATTGATCAGATTAGACCGGGCCGAGCACGGGGTTTGTGTTGGACCGTGCACCTGTAATAAACACCACTAGAGGGGGGTGAATAGTGGTTAGCGGAAATTACACTACAACCCTTTGTTAAAATCCCCTTTGAAAACAGAATCTGAGACCACCTCAGATTCAGAACTCGTTTTTGAAAAATTCACAAATAATTGTACACAACTCCAAAAATTATGAAACTTTTCTTAATTGAACTTCAATGAGTAAACAAGACTCTGTCCAAAAATCAGACAAAAATAAGATCTTTTGAACCTTCAAACAAATAAAAAGATTCAGATGGTCAATCTGGACAGAATTGGACAGAATGTTGTTGATTTTACAAAACGTGTTTCTCTTTGAATACTCAACCAAAAAGGTTGATCTTTATATTAAAACACACCTTAGGATGTGTAGATAAAGTTTCCAAAAGGCTCTGACCTTAAACAACTCTTGAAAAATACAGAATTTAAGGTTTCTCAAAACTGGTCAGATTGCAGCCAGATTGGAGCAGTTATCTTGCAAAGACTGAAAGACTAACTTTCCCTTGCTCAAATCAAGTGATTCTTGCTGCAAATGAAAGCTAACAGTCTGAAGTATAACTCCACCAAAAATCACGAATTTTGAAAATATTTAGCTATTTTTTCAAATTGTGAGAAGTTGTGTGAAAACTGCAGTCAAAACGGGCAGAAAACAGAAATAAGAAACAAGAGAAGAACACCGAGGATTTATCCTGGTTCGGTCAATGTGACATACTCCAGTCCCAAGGAACACCTTTCCTTGGATTTTAATATGAAATGAACACCTTACAACAAGAGCCAAGCTTGATCCTTGGGTTATACACCAACCCTACTCAAGACTTGGATAATCACCTTCTAAGCAACACTTAGTTGCAACACCTCTAACACCTATTGATGTAGCCTTATAAAGATGGCTAATCAATCTTACAAATGAAGCTCAAGAGGCTTGTAGCTCACCACAATACAACAAGAACACCTTTGCTACAATGAATAAAACAATAACAACAAGAAGATGAAGATGAAAGCTAGACAATTCAACAAATGCTTGTGAGCTTCAAGTGTGTTTCATCTTCTTCACCATTGCCTCTATTTATAGTGTGAAGTTGAGCCTTGAAGATAAGATTTCCAATGTGTCACCATCTTCATCATCAAGTCCAAATGTCTTCTCATCATTGGTTGGCTTTGTACACTTGGCAAAATAAGACAATATGATTGGTCCACCTTGGATGTCACCTTGGCCGAAAATTTCAACAAAAAAATGATTTGGAATTATCTTGAGAATGTGATGATAATATCACCATAACAACTCCATCATTTTCTCAACTCTTTGGCAAGATAATAGGTATGTGTGATTTTGTTACAACTGCTGTTTAAAAAAATAATAAAAAAAGAGGAGTTTTAAAAAAAATTTAATTAACAAAAAAAATTGTAACGGCGACATGGGAAATTAAATCCTCCATTAACCCACTCCACAATTCATGCCACACGATCCTCCCCCACCTCCCCACATTTAGCATACACAATTCATTATATATATATATATAAAAGAAGAAAACTTGTCATCCCCATTATTCTTCTCCTCCCTGTCGTCCCCCCAGCAGTCAAACAAACAGAGGAAAAAATATATATATCCCCTCCCATTCCAAGAGCTCCAGCCGAAAACACATAGGAAGGAAAAGGAAAAGTGATCTTCAATCCAGTCCAAATTCGTGTACGATTTAGTATATCCGAATCAATGTAAGTAACCTTGATGTATTTACTATGATTGTGTAAAAACTATGTCTATATTTTTGGTATTAACATTAGATCATACATGTGTATCTTTGCCTTCATGGATAGATTAATGTATATACATATTTGTATGTATATGTATGGCGTGTATCAATGTATGTATATGTATACGTCACAACCTATGACTATTGCATTGTTATAAGTTTGTCATTTCAATCGTATACACTAGACATATGCATATGACTATGGTTTTGAAAAATAATAATAATAATAGAAGTGATCATTTCATTCTACTCAAATGTGAGAATTCAATGTGAATTTCCCTTAAGTAACCGATGTGGGATCCAAGAAATTGTGTACTAATTGATGTATGGCTAGCCATAGGTTAATTGAAGGAAAAAAAAGAATTGTGTTGCCTTCTGTTGTGCATGGCCGAGGGTTAGCGAGGGCCGAAAGTCCTTTGCGTATAAAGGAAGTAATGAGCTTGATATGAATATAATTATATATATACACACATACACACATACACACACATATATATATACTATACACTATTTTTGAGTATACATTTGTATGGGTATGTGCATAAAAATGGTGCATTATTTGTGAAGTGCCGAAACAATTTGAAAAAAAAAGAAAGAAAAGAAAGCCCGAAACATAAGTATATGTTAGGAAGACATTTCGGCCTCTGCTATGTATATTTACAAGTTTCAGAAATTGACTTTTAGTAAATGTGAGTATATATATCATGTGTGCCGTTGTATATGTGCTAGTGGTACAAAAAGATTATATATGGAGTTGGTTTTGAAGTACTGGCCGAATGATCATTAACGAAAAGTAAGAATTGTTTAGGTTCAAACTTTGGAGATTCCAGAGGATAAGTTGGACATGTAGAAGCAGAGACTTTTATGGTAACCTTCCTCACGTTCGAGATAGAATAAGAAAGCTAAGTGACCGATAAGAGGTAAGCGGTCTATCTATGCTTGTTATGTTGGCATGCATCAGAGGTAAGTGGTCTATGTGTGATGTTATGTTGTCATGCATTAGTGTGTTGTTGTTACATATCTGGAAATGAATTTATCTATATGTGAGTTGTGTGTATATATGAGACATGTATGTAAACTGGGTGTATGTAGGTTGTACGATTTCATTGCGTATTGTATATGTATATGGATGTGTGGGGGTATGCATACACGTATATATGCACGTGTATGGGCACGAGCATATGTGTGAGTATGGATACACCAGATTACGTATGATATGCATTTGCATTCATGGCACGAGCATTACATTGCATTTGACAGATTGTGCCTAACATGGGCACGATTATTGATGGATAGTGATGGATGGCCGGCTGCGTCTAATATGGACGCAGGTGCCGAGGACGACAGGCTGCGTCTAAATGGGAGCAGGTGTCGGAGACGACAGGTCGGGTCTAAATGGGCACGGGTGTCGGACGGTAGGCCTGGTCTAAATGAACACGGGTACCAAGGCAGGCCGGGTCTAAATGGGCACGGGTGTCAACGACGGTAGGCTGTGTCTAACATGGGCACAGATGTCGGGGTGATAGACTATATCACCATTAGGTCCCGGGATCATGCATTGCACGGTAGAGATATATGTATCGTGTATGAGATGTCTTTTGTTGCGCGTGACACGTAGAGAGAGGCATGCATCATGAAGTTGCGCATTATTATGTGGAGTGACTTACCTTCCACAGTTTATCTATTTCATTGGTATGTATTTCTTTTCTTTGTTATGTGATTATTTGTTTGTTGTGTATGTCATATTTGAGGAGAGCATGCAACGCGGCAATTGAGGTTGAGTTGATGAATTATTTATTTTGTGTTTTTGAAGTGTTAACTGTTAAGATAATTAAGTGAAATTATTTGTGGACTAAGGACAAGTATGTTAACTATAAAGGCTATTTGTGTTTGCTTCTACATGTATGATTTATATAACAAGTATATGTAGGTTGCTTACTGAGCCCGTTGATTTTGGCTCACACCACCACTCACCAGTTTTACAGGCATGAGAAGTTAGGGTATGCTTACATAGGAGTTGGTATACCGTAGAAGATCGAGACGGGAGATTTCGAGACTAAGGATATTCAGACGGGACTTTCGAGGGTTGGTTGAAGCAGTTATTTTGATATTCGAAGTTTATGTATTTTTGAGATTAGTGTTTACATACATTTGACGCTTGTATTGATATAGAAATCCTTAGACATTGTACTAATGATGATGATTATTTTATCGAGGATTTTAGTAATGACTTCTGCTGACATCGATTTACGTTATTATGATGACGTGTAGTTGATTTGTATCGATGCCTTATAGATCTCTTAGTAGACTACAGCGGGTGTACTGTTCCCAAAGTTAGGGCTCGGGAGCGGGGCGCTACAGATTTGAAGAATTCAAAGTCAAAATTTCAGCTCCAAAAAGATGAAGTAGACGTTGGCTACCTTTTCCATTTTCCAAAAATTCTTTTTGATTTTTCTTAATAAAATAAGAAAGGATAATACTACCAAATTATTCCCAAATTCAAGCACAATAATAGGACATGTGAGAGCTCCATTTGACTTCCAAAAATCTGCTGAAAATACTCAAGAAAGGGTCTAGTAGCCGTTGGCTACTACTTTGAATTTTCCTAGTTGGCATTTTTGCCAACTAACTCCTTTTTGGTTTGTCCACTTGTCTCCAACTCATAAAATGTGTACAACATCATATCCACCTGATAATACACGTTTTTCAACATATATATGTGTGTAGCAACTTAGATTTTTGAAGAAGAAATAAATAGATAACAATTGACAAGATTATGTCAACGTGTAACACCGAAATTCTCTAATATTTCTTCTTATATGTTGAGATCATTTCCACACCTTTGACACCTTTAATATCTCTGAATAACGATGATAAATTTTCTCTTATAACATATATAAGAGGATCTTCAAGAAAAAATAGAATGTGACATCTCAAATCGTCACATATCCAGCAATAGTCAATAATATCATCGGTTGAGAGAATAACATATAAGATCACCATATTATCTTCAAAATAACAATAACACAGCTCCGGAATGAAGATAATAATATGCTCAAGAGATTCCTTGAGTGAAAATACCATAAATACCCTTGGGGGTAAAATGACCAAAATACCCCTGGTGTAAGAAAACTTTAGAAATGCTCCCGATGGTCAGAAATAATCACAATTCCACCTTTGTCATGATAACCACGATAATAATACACCCTTGAAATATTTTTCACCATATGATGTTTCTACAAAACTTAAAATACCAATTTTGCCCTTTTTAGTAAGTTGTAGAAACTTCCAATGCACGTTAGTCACAAGGCAATAATAATCACCAAAAACACATAATAAGCACATAATGAGCATGTATAAATCATGTACAAATGAAAACAACCATTTTATCACATTTTAGAAAAATATTTCTAAAAACCCTAGACGTCGATCGATCGACATGAGGGGCTGACGTATGTCGATCGATCCACGTGAGAGATCGACGTCTTACTGTGAGTTTGGTTCTTCTCAGTTCAACATGGATCGATCCACATGAAAGCCTGATGTACATGGATCGACCCATGTGTCTCTGAATGAGAGATCCACGTCATTTTTCTTCACTTTTTCAACCTTTAACCCCTTATAACACCATATGTGACATTTCTAAGTATTCACCACTTAAAATCATAACATTGAAATTATCCAAACATATTTCTCAACAGTTTGGATAGATATTACAAGTGTATCTGATTATATCTGATCGGTTCTTTATAATTATCTTATATTCGTGATTGATTTGATTCGTATTTATCATTATCATATTTGTATCTATCATTACCATAATTTGTACTATTCTAACCGATAGTGATTAGATTTACACGAACTCTCTAATGATAGCACACAATATTTTATGTCAAGATGGACATCCATGATCCTTCTCCCTTGAAAACCCATTGGAAGTGATTTTTGTTGGAGAAAAATGTGAATATAGTGTAATTGGGCCAAGTTGCAAACAGTGTGTTGCAATGCACTTTGAGCCAATGTTATGATTAGTTTCACTATTGATTAGTAGAAACTAAAGAATCCTTGATTATCTACACGATGAGTAGATAATTGTAGGCTTGAGTCACTCGATTACGATACGGGATGAATGAGAAATTAATGCTCGAAGTAAAAGAAAAGTCAGCTCAGCTCGGCCCGGACCTGGGAGTGGGCCTAGGTAGCAGACCGAGCTGCCAACCTGAAATGCTCAGGAAATGGACTGGGCTACAGGCCGGACTGCAGGCCGAGACCAGTAGCACCATGTCGGATCTTAACAGCCTGGGTGAAGTTGTTATTTTCAAACTCGTCAGGTTGTTGAGATAGGATGGCGGTTAAATTTGAAAAAGATTGTTTAGATTTATTCGGCCGAGCTGATCTGAAGTGGTTATAATCTGACGGCTCATATTGAACAGTTAGTTGATCTGACGGCTGAGAAGCAGACCTGGTGCGGTTATCTGATCCTACGGTTCAGGCCGAGCCGGTATCTGATCCTATGGCCGAGATTAGACCGACTGTAACAGCTGATCTCAGAGTTTTCCCATAAATAGTAGCCAAGGTTGTTCTCTGTGAACACACTCAGAAATCACGAGTTCTTCTATTCTCTGTAATCTCTCTCGGCATCTTCATTCTTCCCAAACATTCTGCATTCCAGTATACCGAGAAGGTGAGGACACTCTTAAAGGTTCGTGGAGTTCAGTGCTGCAGTACCGCACGTTTGAACTGGTCTCCGTTGTATCCTGAGATACGATTGCTCCTCTGGTTGGGTATAGTATACCGGAGCAATAACGTCTTAAGGACAGATTCCTGGACTCACCTCGGATCTCTGCTCTACTGAGTTGAGAAGGTTATTACCAAGCCGAGCTCTGCAGTTTTGCTAAGAACATTCATTGTTCTGAAGCATCGGTTGCTGACCTCTGCTTTGTGTTGCTACTGTTTGGCCGAGGACATCCGTTGTTCTGCAGCTCTACCGTGCTGAGCTCTGCTCGGCTGAAGCGGCTGAAAGCACAACTCGTTGAGGAGTGCCGAGGTGCCGAGATCGGCAGGTCGGAGGTCAGCTCAGAACGCAAATTCAATTGCGCTTACTGGACTGATTAGACTTGTCCGATTAGATTGACTTGAGGTTAGGCTGACTGCACAGAACAACAGTTCTGAAGTGTTGCTCAGTTCAGGTCGGCTCTGACCTCGGCTCAGGTCGGCCATTGTGGTACAGAAATCAATTTGTCCGGAATTATTTTCCAACAATTTTCACTCAGTCACTTTTAACACATATATACAACAACATATATACTTTAAATAAATGACAACAATAACAGCAACAATAATAATTTTTTACACCAAATCCCGTAAGGACTTTCCACTTTTTGTAACCGATATAAATCAAAAAATATGGTCTCGATTGACGTTTTCAAAGCTTACCTTACCTCAATAAATTTATAAGAGATATAAATACTTTTACCACAAATAATCTACACTTGTTAGAGGATTGGATACAAGTCCAATCTTCTTGGCTTCAATTCTGCACCATTGTTTGTTGTCATAATCTACCTTCAATAATATGGAGAAAATTGTTAGTTATTATGTACCGTGTGTGTTCGTGTAAACAGAAACAAAACAACATGCAAACCGAATCGAATACAAAAATCACCTAATATGAACGGAGAAAAACACAAATCTGTATCGTATTTGGAAGGTCTATTACAAGACTAGTACAACACAAAAACAAAAAACAAACACCACGATTAAAGCAAGCAAAAGTTTAGTAGACCTTTGTTTAATTAACAACTGATACAAATGATAGTGATCCTCCTTTTTTTAGGGTATATTTTTTACGAGGAAAGAATAAGTAGCTCTTAGAGAGAACGTGCTCTAGAGATTTATCAAGAAAGGATTTGCTCTCCAGATAGAAAAACACTTTAGCCAGAGCTTTCAATGTTGGAGAATTTAAGGTTGGGCTTTGGCCCATCGTTGGAGATTGAAGATATGGGCTTCGGCCCGTTAATGGAAGTTGCAAAACTTGGTTGTGCAACGTACTATGAGCTTAATGAATCCTTAACGTGTAGTTAATGTTAGGATGTGATCTCACTCAATTATGTGTTGTGTGAATGTGAAATTAATGCTCGAAGTAGATGGAAATGTTGTGGATGGGTGACGTGTCACCCGTATGGAGGAATGCCACGTTGGAAGTGTCCACGTGGCGTAAAAGCTTCTGACGGACATCGATCGATGACATCGATCGATCGATGTCACTTCGATCGATCGATGTCATCGATCGAAGTGGATCAGGAAGCTTCGATCGCTTGATTGATCGATCAAAGTGGATCAGAGGACATCGATCGATCACTTCGATCGATCGATGTCCCTTAGAACGATCAATTTGATCGAATGATGTACTCAGTCAGACATCAGTCGATCACATCGATCGATCGATGTCACTTCGATCGATCGATGTGATCGATCGAAGTCTGACAGCAGGCGCAGATTTGATTCTGTTGGCAGATTTGATTCAAAATGAATCAAACTCTATCCTCCTCCATTCAAAATAAGATCAATCTGTTATGATCTAATGGTGGCAGGGAAGATAGCTTTGATCTAACGGCCGAGATTCAAACTGTCTTAACTGCTTAACCGAATATGGTTTCCATCCAACGCTCCAGGTTTAAACCTGATAATCTATCTTCAATCTAATGGCTGAGATTAAACCGTCCTAATCTGGATAGGAGGTTTTAATCCAACGGCGTAAATTAAACTTCGGTTTTGATCCAACGGTCACGGTACCTTGTCCTCCAACCGACTCCCCTATATAAAGAGTGCTAAGGGTGCAATCATTTACACACCTTAAGCTCTTAGCATTTCAACGCATTTCTGCATTCATAGCACGTGAGTCCTGCATACTGTCCGGGAGAAGTCAGGACATTCTAGAGTTCGAAGGAGTTCAAGTTCAGCAGTGCCGCTCAACTGAACAGGTACCCGTTGTATCCTGGGAGACGATTGCTCATACCGGTTGGGCACAGTATACCGGAGCAATACGTCTTAAGGACAGAGTCCTTGACTCGCCCCGGGTTTGATTTATTTTGTTGTTTCATATGCACACAGTGTACGACTGCGTCTTGGTACAGGATTGATTGTCTCCAACAATCTTAAGACGTATTCTATTCAATTAATTTCTGTACCATTTTTTAATTTGCGCAAAAGCAGTTTCGTACTGATTTGCAGTCTACTTCTACTCCTTTCTTAAATCTGATTCTGTTCTGATCTATTCGTTTTGATCAACTGAACAGTAATCTGATGGAGAACGCAAGCTCAGGCTCGGTTCATGGTGCAGACATTCAGAGTTCTGCTCCAATGGCACCAACTGCTGGGGTGCCAAGACATGCTCCTCCTGCACAGGGTCCTGTAGTGGCCCAAGTGGAGAAACCGGAGAAGTTCAGTGGGAGCTTCTTCAAGCGCTGGCAGCAGAAGATGATGTTCTTCTTGACTGCTGTGGGATTGGCAAATTTCCTGACTGAGGACCCGCCTATGGTGGATCCGTTGGAGGACCAAGCCCAGAATATGCAAAACCAACATTTTGTTGAAGGTTGGAACTTCAACAATTATGTTTGTTTGAGCCATATTCTGAGTTGTTTGGACAACTCCTTGTATGGTTTATACTGCACGTATAAAACCGCAAAGTCTTTGTGGCAGGCTTTGGAAAAGAAATACCGTACGGAAGATGCCGGCACTAAGAAATTTATTGTCGGCAAATTCCTGGATTTCAAAATGTCTGATTCTCGCACTGTTGTTTCTCAAGTTGAGGAACTTCAGACGTTGGTTGCCGAGATGGAAGAGGAGGGCATGTTGCTCAGTGAATCTTTCGTCGTAGCAGCAGTGATTGAGAAGCTACCTCTTTCGTGGAGGGAATTCAGAAGCTATCTCAAACACAAGAGAAAGGAGATGACATTGGAAGATCTAATTGTTCGACTCCGCATTGAGGAGGACAATCGTAGATCTGAAAGAGCGCCACAATCTAGCTCTGGTCAGGCTAAGGCCCATGTTGCAGAGGCCAAGAAAAAGAAAGGCCAACTCGGGGTGAACAAGAAAGGCAAGCAGATCGCCAAGAAGTTCACCGGGAAATGCTACAACTGTGGCATTCAGGGGCATGTCAGCAATGAATGCAGAAAACCCGAGAAGAAGCAAATCAAGGCAAAGGCGAACATAGTCGATGCATTGGATGATCTAAATCTCTGTGCGGTGGTCTCAGAGTGCAATGCTGTGGGGAACGTACGTGAGTGGTGGCTTGATACTGGCGCCACTAGACATGTTTGCTCCAGCAGAGAGATGTTCACGGAGTACCAGCCCGGGAACAATGAACAACTTTACATGGGAAACTCGGCCTCCTCGAAGATTGAAGGCGAGGGAAAAGTTGTTCTGAAGCTCACATCAGGGAAGCATCTGACTCTGCAGAATGTGCTGCACGTCCCTGATATTCGGAAGAATTTAGTATCTGGATCTCTTCTAGTCATGCATGGTTTTAGACTAGTGTTAGAATCCAATAAAGTTATTCTTTCGAAAAATGGCATGTATTTGGGGAAGGGGTACTTGTCGAATAGGATGTTTAAATTGAATGTCATCACTATTGTACCCAAAAGAGATTTGCCCGCAGAGGCTAATAAAATTGCTTCCTCTTCTGCTTACATGCTTGAGTCTTCTTGTTTATGGCATTTTCGTTTGGGACATGTTAATTACAAGTCAATACAACGTATGAGTAATCTTGACTTATTGCCCAAACTGGACTTTAATAATAAAGGAAAATGTCAAATATGTGTTGAAGCGAAGATGGCAAAGACGCCATTTCTTTCAATAGAAAGGAACACTGAACCTTTGAATTTAATTCATACCGATGTGTGTGATTTAAAGTTTGTGCAAACGAGAGGTGGTAAAAAGTATTTTGTAACTTTTATCGACGATTGCACACGATACTGTTATGTATATTTGCTAAGCAGCAAAGACGAGGCCCTTGATGCTTTCAAGGATTATAAAAATGAAGTTGAGAATCAACTTAGCAAACGAATTAAAACAATTCGTAGTGATAGAGGTGGCGAATATGATACACCGTTTAATGAATTCTGTTCAGAACATGGCATTATTCATCAAACGATTGCACCATATTCACCTCAATCGAATGGTATTGCTGAACGCAAGAACCGTACTCTTAAGGAGATGATGAATGCTATGTTGATAAGTTCGGGTTTACCTCAGAACTTGTGGGGGGAAGCAATTCTCTCAGCCAACGTCATTTTAAACAGAATTCCATCTAAGAAGATGGATGTAACCCCATACGAGCTTTGGAAAGGCCACAAGCCTAGCTACAAATACTTGAAAGTGTGGGGGTGTCTGGCAAAGGTTGCTGTACCTAAACCAAGACAGGTGAAAATTGGGCCTAAAACAGTTGATTGCATATTCATTGGTTATGCAACTAACAGTAGTGCATATCGTTTCTTGGTGCACAAGTCGGATATTCCTGACATACATGAAAACGTTGTCATGGAGTCAAGGAATGCAGTGTTCTTTGAAGATGTCTTTCCGAGGAAAGACAAAATTCAAGAAGTAACAAGACTTGGTAAGCGATTGCGTGAGGCGACTCCTCAAAGAGATGAGGAACTTCGTCAAAGCAAGCGTGCCAAAATGCCAACTTCGTTTGGACCAGATTTTCTAACCTATATGGTAGAAAATGAGCCAAGGAACTTTTCCGAGGCTATGTCAACTCCAGAAGCACCATTCTGGAAAGAAGCAGTTGACAGTGAAATAGACTCGATTCTTCAGAACCACACTTGGGAGTTGGTTAACCTTCCACCTGGAAGTAAACCACTTGGTTGTAAGTGGGTTTTCAAGAAGAAACTGAAAGAGGATGGGTCTATTGAAAAGTATAAAGCCAGGTTGGTAGCTAAAGGCTATCGACAAAAGGAAGGCTTTGACTTTTTTGACACCTACTCACCGGTGACTAGGATCACTTCTATAAGAATGCTAGTAGCAATTGCTGCAGTCTATAACTTGGAAATCCATCAGATGGATGTAAAGACTGCGTTTCTGAATGGTGAGTTGGATGAAGAAATCTATATGGAACAACCCGAAGGGTTTGTGGTTCCAGGACAAGAGTCTAAGGTTTGTAGACTCGTTAAGTCCTTGTACGGGCTTAAGCAAGCGCCTAAGCAGTGGCACTTGAAATTTGATCAAGCCATGTTAGCTAATGGTTTCAAGATCAATGAGTGTGACAAGTGTGTCTATATTAAGAGCACACAGAATTCTTATGTGATCGTGTGTCTCTATGTAGATGACATGCTAATCATGGGAAGTACTCGGGACATAATCTTGAACACAAAGAAGATGTTGACGAGAAACTTCGATATGAAGGATATGGGAGTTGCCAATGTTATTCTAGGAATTAAGATTTCTAGGATGACTGAGGGACTCGTACTGTCACAAATTCACTATATTGAATCAGTTCTGAAACGGTTCAATATGGATGATGTGAAACCGGTAAAGACCCCGCTCGACTTAAGTATACACTTAAGAAAGAATCGAGGCAACCTGTTGCCCAGCTAAAATATTCTCAGGTAATCGGGAGTCTGATGTACATAACGAATTGTACAAGACCAGACTTAGCTTGTTCAGTAAACAAGTTGAGCAGATTTACGAGTAATCCAAGTGATGATCATTGGAAAGCTCTTAACAGAGTAATGAGGTATTTGAAATACACAATGTATCTTGGATTACATTATACAAGATATCCAGCGGTGTTGGAAGGATACTGCGATGCAAATTGGATATCAGATAGTAAGGACTCGAAATCCACCAGTGGATACGTGTTCACTGTTGGTGGTGCTGCGGTGTCGTGGAAATCCACGAAACAAACATGCATAGCTAGGTCCACTATGGAAGCTGAGTTCATAGCATTGGACAAAGCTGGGGAAGAGGCTGAGTGGCTTCGGAATTTTCTGGAAGATATTCCGTGCTGGCCTAAGCCGATAGCTCCTATTAGCATACACTGTGATAGTCAGTCAGCTATAGGACGTGCTCAAAGCAGCATCTATAATGGTAAGTCACAACACATACGTCGAAGACATAATACCATTAAACAGTTGATCTCTAATGGCGTGATTTCCATAGATTATATAAAATCAATGGAGAATCTTGCGGATCCGCTTACAAAAGGCTTGCCTAGAGATCAGATGTCAAGATTGACATACGGAATGGGATTGAAGCCCATAATGCATGAATCTTTATAATGGTAACCCAACCTTGTTGACTGGAGATCCCAGAATCTTGGTTCAATGGGACAACTAAGTTATGAAGGTTCAGTAAGCACTTACTCATTCCGTCTGACAAAAGTGCTGTCTGCAGAGATTTCAGGGTAAGCTAAGGCTTTTAATGATGTCCTATATCTTGATGCGTCAAGTGGAGTATGGCAGAATACTCTTGATAGGAATCACCTATGTAAGTGTGAAGTGAGGCCGCTTCTATGAGAAAGTCTGGGTGGCAAGATTTCTCTAAAACACTTTCTGAAACCAGGTTGTTCATGGCCAAAACGAACACAACCATGAGAACCAAAAGGGTGTTAAAGGAAATATTGTGTGAGTACCGTTGTCTTGGTTCACAACAAAGGCTGACTAGTTCAAGACATCAAGTCACTACTTAGCCGAGTGGATCCGATGGTATATCACTATGAAAGGTTCAAAGCCAGAAGCTACCTCTTCTGATGCAATATTTTCTTGTCTGACTTCTCCTCAGAGTCTGCATATGCGTCTGCATTAATTTCCATTCATGTGGGGGATTGTTGGAGAATTTAAGGTTGGGCTTTGGTCCATCGTTGGAGATTGAAGATATGGGCTTCGGCCCGTTAATGGAAGTTGCAAAACTTGGTTGTGCAACGTACTATGAGCTTAATGAATCCTTAACGTGTAGTTAATGTTAGGATGTGATCTCACTCAATTATGTGTTGTGTGAATGTGAAATTAATGCTCGAAGTAGATGGAAATGTTGTGGATGGGTGACGTGTCACCCGTATGGAGGAATGCCACGTTGGAAGTGTCCACGTGGCGTAAAAGCTTCTGACGGACATCGATCGATGATATCGATCGATCGATGTCACTTCGATCGATCGATGTCATCGATCGAAGTGGATCAGGAAGCTTCGATCGCTTGATTGATCGATCAAAGTGGATCAGAGGACATCGATCGATCACTTCGATCGATCGATGTCCCTTAGAACGATCAATTTGATCGAATGATGTACTCAGTCAGACATCAGTCGATCACATCGATCGATCGATGTCACTTCGATCGATCGATGTGATCGATCGAAGTCTGACAGCAGGCGCAGATTTGATTCTGTTGGCAGATTTGATTCAAAATGAATCAAACTCTATCCTCCTCCATTCAAAATAAGATCAATCTGTTATGATCTAATGGTGGCAGGGAAGATAGCTTTGATCTAACGGCCGAGATTCAAACTGTCTTAACTGCTTAACCGAATATGGTTTCCATCCAACGCTCCAGGTTTAAACCTGATAATCTATCTTCAATCTAATGGCTGAGATTAAACCGTCCTAATCTGGATAGGAGGTTTTAATCCAACGGCGTAAATTAAACTTCGGTTTTGATCCAACGGTCACGGTACCTTGTCCTCCAACCGACTCCCCTATATAAAGAGTGCTAAGGGTGCAATCATTTACACACCTTAAGCTCTTAGCATTTCAACGCATTTCTGCATTCATAGCACGTGAGTCCTGCATACTGTCCGGGAGAAGTCAGGACATTCTAGAGTTCGAAGGAGTTCAAGTTCAGCAGTGCCGCTCAACTGAACAGGTACCCGTTGTATCCTGGGAGACGATTGCTCATACCGGTTGGGCACAGTATACCGGAGCAATACGTCTTAAGGACAGAGTCCTTGACTCGCCCCGGGTTTGATTTATTTTGTTGTTTCATATGCACACAGTGTACGACTGCGTCTTGGTACAGGATTGATTGTCTCCAACATTCAATAATATAAGTCAACCAGGAGACATTTTCAATAATATAAGCCAACCATAAAACAATAATCAAACTTTAATTTCTTTGTGTAGATTTTGATGGATAATCAATTTAATGTGGTGTTCCATTCAACCACTACATGTAACATGTACAAAACAAGCACATATGATGTAGCTCAATTGGTATTTGAGTTGGGACAATTCCTTTTAGAAAGATGCAGGTTCGAACTAGAACACAAGCAGAATGGGAGCAATACTGACTATCGGGGCCTGAAGGCCAAAGGCCTGAATCCGATTTAATTGGATGCTTGGTTACATGTCCAGTTTACAGGAATCCTTGTGTGGGTTCTGACAACACTTTAACAATATAGTAATCCACTGAACTCTTAATTTACATACTTTACGAAGTCCCATAGAACTAAAACAGTATCAACTCTCAAGACCAGTGATTTGACATTTTGCTCCCCGAACATATGCAAAACAAAAAAATTAGGTAACTTTTTCGAATAACTCGAAGCATTATGCTTAATTTGTAGTTATGTTGACCGTTAAGCCGTAAAGTAATGCTTTCCTGCTCGTTTTCAACTTATAGCTTTTTTTCCGAAGAAAAGGAACTTTCATTGAAATCATATAATGTAACATATTTACAGATTAGAAATGAATCAAACGTCTAGACTACGTGGGAAGGATCATTTCTAGCTCTACGTTACATATAAAGCTATTTACATAATCTTGTCTTGTAGCACGCCAAAGGATCTTTCGGCTAACAACAAACGGCGGAGGTAGCCGTACACTAAAGTCATGCACAACTTTATTTCGCCAATACCAAATGCTTGAAACAGCATCGTGAAATATATTTATTTCAACTTATAGCTTTGTTTAGACAGTAAATACTCTTTCACTGTGTTCATTTATTTTGTTTCGAATATGATACCCTCTCTTTTATTTCCCTCTTTCTATTAATTGATCAAATAGTAAATCCTAAAATATAATATGTAACTTTTCCTTCATTGGAGTATATGATGGATTCAGACTACAAATGAGAACTCTTTGATGTTATGCTTTTGGTCGAAAAGAATACAGTAATCTGGTTGGTCTATTTTTGCGTCATGGCGAGTGGTTCACAAATTTTGACAATAGGAAATGGGCATATAAATTGGCAAGTTTTTGCATTTGAAGTAATTCAATAGCTTCTTGTGAGAGAGTTGTGAGTGAAAGAAAAAATAGAAAGAAAAAGAGAGTTTTGAGATTATATTATTTCGGTATAAGAAATTATTGAGTATTTTAATTCTCATATATTTCTCAAGTTTAATTCTAAACTTTGATTTTTCTATTTTATTTCTATTATTTCGAATAGTGGAAGTTGTTTTCACTGTCTGTGTTTTTTCTCCACATAGAGAGAATTTTTCACGTAAAATATGGTGTTCACATCCGGTGCTATTTATCTTATTTTATATTTTTGTCATATTCGACGATTCTAATTGTTAAATTACTATTCACAGTTTTTTTCCGTTTAGAACCAAAACAGTATTCCAGCAATATAACTAAACAGAATGTTTGTTAATCAATGACAACATCCTAGTTATTGTTGATTGTTCCAAAACGTAGATGAGGGAATAGAGGAATAGCAGATCAGCTAAAGAATTTCATTTTTCTATCAAGATTAGATCTCATGCTCTAATGAAAATCTTTTCTTACCGGTAAAGTGTTATGACAAAAATAAATAAATAAAACAATTACAAAAAACCCAAAAAAAAATCGCCTTCCACTACTCTATTGATAGTTCTAGCTCCATACCCAATTTATGGAGGCTACACTTCAGTTTCTCCTGTCTCACTCTAATTGCTTAAGTATTTAAGCTGGTTCAAATGCGTGGATTAATCAATTTTCTGATGATTATCATCATTTACTGTTGTTATTTTCTTAGCTAACTGGTTACGTAGAATATCACTCTTTTCTTCGATATTACTTGCACAGCTTCTTACACAAAGTATAAGATAAGGCTGCATACATCAGATCGCAAAGCGATCCGGTCCTTTCTTTGACGCTGCACAAACGCAGGAGTCTAGTGCACAAGAGATGCCCTTTAATTGCTGTACATTTTTCTTTCGAACAATACCATTCTATATGATTCTTTTTTTTCAAAGAAAAGGAAATTAAGATATTCAAGCCCTACTAACTAGAATATGAGTAGGATATTGCAGCATGACCTCCAGCTTTAACTTGAAACTTTTGCTACGTTTTGATCCGACATGATCTATCATGTTTTGACGTTTTAAAACAAATTGCATGGTATCATAATGATGTTATAGGTTTTATGTTAATTCTATATTATATATACTTTTTAAGATGTTGGCTTGCTCTTGCACTATGTGCGTTTATGTCATACACCATTAAATTGAATGTTGATAACCTAAGATAACATTTTCAATGAAGATAAGGGGTTATCAAGGTTTTACTTTAAATAAAATTCCGTACAATTTGCTTATCCAACCATTAATTAAACATTAACTTTGGTAAACCTATAAGGATTTTTGAAGCATCATAGGGAAACAGACAATGTGGATATGAGCTAAATTATCTAACAGATAATATTGTCAAAGGTAATAATGTTGTCTAGGAATTTCTTCCACGTTAAAAGAAGAATTAATTAAAGATTTACGTGATATACAGTCGAGTATTTAAAATCAGGTTAAACAGGAAAATTGCTACTCACTAAATATTATCAACCGCTGTTAGTCTGGCGTTTTTTCGTTATTCCTCTGGACTATATATTTTTTTCACGTTGATTCTATAAACACTTTTATTTCTTTACCACTGGAATTCTAGTTATACTTTCAAAAAAAAAATCTAAAGTAGAGTCTGGATGGTACTTCTTTACAAACGGTATTCTCGTGAGATTTTTAAAAACATTTTTAATAGTAGAGTCTAGTTGGTCAATCATTTCAACTTTTAGAGTCCAGTGGTCTACTAGAATTCCGGTGTTTGATTTTTGAAAAATACCCTCCCTTTTTTACTACTAGAATTTCGGCTATACTTTCAAAAATATATTTTTTTTGATGGTCAAGTCATTTGAACACTAAAAATCTAATATACATAGGCGTGTTTTATATTATTTAGGGACACAGCCATAATTACAATTTTATGTAGACATCTAAACAAAATCTCTTCAGGGGCCAGCCACAGAACGCTCTCGCATGCGGCAAGTTGGCATTGCCCTCCTATAACGCCTAACCATTTGAGTTGGATCGCAAAACATCGTGAATTATCATAGTATTTTCATCCGCTATAGGTTGTGAACAATTTTTTCGCATATATATATATATATATATATATATATATATATATATATATATATATATATATTGTAACATGCATGTTTTCTCTCTAGATTAATCTTTTTTAGATAAATAAAGACAAAACCTAAAAATTTAATATTTAATATATACACACATATATGTATAACACTTGAGTTGAACGTTGCAACATGAGACGGTGAAATAAACGAAAAGCATAGGATAGCAAGGTTGAAATTTTATGAGAAAAAGGGAATGTTGATAAGCACATATGTTCTAACCATGGACTTAAATCATGGGGCGAAATTCACTCATTAATAGCTAGAGTGATCTTCGCCGCCTTGGCAAGCAAGGTCGTTTCTCTCTGTCTTCTTTTTCCCCAAAATAAGACTAGGCTTAGTGTGCTGAGATTTGTTGGCACGCCAAGCCAGGTAGTGATGCAGGTCTAGACTTCTCTAGTCTTGGCTAATGAAAGAATACATGGTCTCCCAACTTAAGATTCTCTGAACATAGTGGACAAGTCATGTCCTCTGTGTAAGCTAATCTGCCTCTTGTGGCAGTTTGGCAAAGGCTACATCCATAGAGTGAACACATGCTTGGGCGTAATGGCATAGTCCTAGACCAG
Source organism: Eustoma russellianum (assembly GCA_036186865.1). Taxonomy (NCBI): domain Eukaryota; kingdom Viridiplantae; phylum Streptophyta; class Magnoliopsida; order Gentianales; family Gentianaceae; genus Eustoma; species Eustoma russellianum. Next base: position 14,230,542 of record AP025047.1, read on the forward strand.
CCTATGCCAAGGCCTGGGTGTGACTTTGGGCTGAAGGTATTTATAGGCAAGCTTAGGTCTTAATTCCTCTTCGGGTGCCCAACTAGCAACTGTTTCTTTGGCAGCATCAAGTGAACCCTCCCGATGTATGATCATGTCACGAATTTCCAACAGGCAACAGCTTCTTTAACAGTGGCGAGTCAGACTTCCTAGTTGCCCTGGTCCGTAAGCCAACATAGAGTATGTACCAATGACTCATCCATTGCACCCAAAGTTTATCCTTCTTGTGATGGATGTCTCATAAGTATTTGGCTAGGAGGGAAGTGTTCCAGGCTTTTAGGCAGATGACTCCCAATCGACCCTCATCCTTTGGTTGGCATATTTGTCTCCATGCCACCCAAGCTCTCTTCTTGCTTGCAAATTGCTTTCCCAAAGGAAATATAGGCAAATCCTATCCACCTGTGACAACGCTGATGCTGGGATTGGAAGTACACTCAGCCAAAAACAATTCACGCCTTGGAGAACTTATTTGATGAGCTGTAGCCTCCTAGCGTAGGATAGCATTGGTGTGCTCCATTTGTTCACCCTCTCCATTAGCATGCCATAATAGTCAGAATAGTGAGTAGCCTGGAGCCTGTGTTCAGCAATGAGTATTCCCAAATACCAAAAAGTCATTGTTCCAAGAGAAAATTTGATGATGGCCCGTAAGTTTTCCCCATCCTCCCCCATTCCAGCCATGTAGATGTGTGACTTTGCCATGTTTTCCTTCAGACCTGAACATTTCCCAAATGTGTCAAGCGCTGCCAAGATCATTTGTACAGATGGGATGTGTCCATGCTCAAACAGGATTAGGTCATCATCTGCAAAACATAGGTGGGTGATCTATTGTTCCTCACATTTTGGATGGAATTCGAAGCTGGGGTCACAGTGCAATTTCCTTAAAAGTCTTGATAGGGACTCCATATCAATGACAAAAAGAACAGGAGATACTGGGTCCCCTTGCTTAAGTCTCCTTTTCACTTGAAAGAAGCCAAAAGGTACCCCGTTCATTGCCATTGAATAGGAGGTTGTTGTGATACACTCCATTATCCAACCAACAAACCTTTTAAGGAAGCCTAGTCCCATTAGCATGTCATTGAGGAAATCCCAATTTAAGGAGTCAAACGTTTTCCATATATTCACCTTTAGCATGCACTTAGGAAGGGTGTGCTTCTTACCATATTCTCTGGCCAGCTCTTGGACAAGGAAGATATTGTGCATCATGGATCTACTTTTGAGGAAGCCTGCCTAGGCATGGTCCATGACTTCCACCAAGGCTGGGGTTAGCCTACTCACTAGTAACTTTGAGATAGCCTTGTAGATCATATTACAATAGGAGATGGGCCTATAATCCTCAACCCTGGTGACATTCTTGGCCTTGGGGACCATGGCAATCAAGTCATGGTTGAGCTGCTTTAGTAGCTTGTCATTTTCAAAAAAATACTCCTTAATGGCATGAGTGACTTGCATGCCAACTACGTGCCAAGACTTGGTGAAGAATTAGGAGGTATATCCATCTAGGCCAGGAGCCTTGCCATGGACAATGCTGAATATGGATACCTTGCTTTCTTCATCTAGGATAGGTTGTGTCAAGTTGGCAGCCTTTTAGGCTAAAAGTTTGGGGCCACGATCAATAATGCTTTCTTCCACTTTTTTGGAAGCCTGGGATGTGCCCAGCAAGTTTGTATAGCAGTGAGCAAATTGTTAGGCTGCCTGGTCCAAGAAAGTAGATATCTTTCCATCCTCCAATTGTATGCTTGTGATAGCGCTTCTGGCTTTGTTCCTTCTAAGCATGGAGTGAAAGAACTTGATGTTCCTATCACTGAGGTGTATGTAGTTACCATTGACAAGTTGGGCAAAGTACTTCCTCTCAGCCTCCTTGAGATAGAAAGCCAACTGTCTTTTGGACTGAAGCATGACCTTCCATGGAGGGGATCCCCATTGTTGGCAGGCTTCTTCTTGTATTTTCAAAAGTTCATTCTCAACCTTATCCGTCCTTGAAGAGATGTGAGTGAACTCCTTCTTGTTAAGCTTCCTTAGGGACCCTTGAGGGTTTTCAACTTCTTGCAAAGCTGGAACATGGCTTTGCCTTGGAATATGGTGGCCCAAGCTTGCTCAACAATAGGTATGAAGGATTTCTGGTCCACCCACATGTTGTAGAATTTGAAGAGAACAACAGTTGTGGTTGATCTCTTCTGCAAGGCCAAGATGCATGGGGCATGGTCTGAGAGGCATCCTGGCACTGGAAAATGGGCCTTTGCCAATGGAAATTTTTCAGCAAAGAGATTGTTGGCCATGACACGATCAAGTCTAGTTTTGATAGTGCCATCATCCCAAGTGTATGTGCAACCTGTATAGGACACTTCAAAACAAGCCACGTTACAAGAAACAATTGAGTTGATCTTTGAGTTCATAAAAAGTGACGGGCCTTCCTCATTGCCTTCCCTATCATTGAGGACACAATTACAGTCACTAAGCATGACCAAAGGTGAGGTTAGGACGTGACTTTGGCTCTTTGCAGGTTTCACAATGGCCTTCTGTCAACTATTTTGTTAAAGGCATAAAGAAATGGATGAAGATTTTGCCTAGTGACTGGGCTTTCTACTAAGCAAAATATGGCCTGAGCATATATGCTAATAACTGTGATCTTAACAAAATTTGGATTCTAGACTAGTAGGATCCTTTTGCTACTATACAAGACAAAATTATGTACATGCTCCCAATGTCTGTCTTTTTTGTACAGCATATGCTAACATCGAGCTATTCAATTTAGCTTTTAGGAACTTTAGCAAACCTTGTTGCTTGATGGGCTTGTTACAAACCCGTATGTTCCAAGTTGCAATGTACATGTGGGATTGAGAACGGTTCTCCCCTTGCAAATGCCTTTGATCTTTGCATCTTGATTTCTTTTTTTTGATGCCAGGACTTTGGTTTTGGTGATGACTTCCTTGAGTCCATCTCGTTGGTTCAACTTCATCCTTTGAATGTGGTGTTCCTCGTATACTATGGCCTCAAAAACCTGTCGGGTTGGCAAGGTTTTGGCGATCCATTGCTTCTTGAATTTTCATCCTCCTGGTTTTGCTCCATTACTTGGACAAAGCCTGGTTGAGAAAGTGCCATGACTAAGAGGAGATGGTACTCATGACTCGTTGGTTCCACTTGGTTGGCAGTTCGAAGCTCCTTGGCACACAGGGTTGAGGGAGGGGTTGCAGGGCGTGCTAGGTTTAGATTGGCAGGGTCGTGCCAAGCCTTCGTTGGAAGGGTGTGCCAAGGTCTTATTGGCTTGGCGAGCCTGGTCATCCTTGGCGTGCCTAGTCAGGTCTTGATTGGTATGCGACAACTTGGCCTGAGCCTTTCTTCTCCTTTTGATTCCACTTTTGCTTGGTGGCTTAGAGGAGATGATTAACGCCTTTTCCTTGGCTTCTTCTTCTTTTCTCCCTTCTTCCTCCATAGCAGCTGGCAAACCCCCTTGCTCCTTGTGCATCGTGCTACTATGGCCCAATTGTTTGCACTTTTGGCAGAATTGAGGTAACTTCTCGTATTCTACCTTTTGTGTGAAACATTCTCCCTTTGAAACCTCAAACTCAACCTCCTTTTTTGGCTTTTGGTTGAGGTCTATTTCCCCAAGGCCCTGGCGTAATTTCATGTGCCCTTAATGGCAGTTAGTTGGTCTGCCACAAAGGGGTTGCCTGTTTAGGAACGTAAGTTAGAAAGGACTTGTTCCTCCAAAAGGCTCACTGGTAGGCATGGAAAGTTAGCCCAAACGCACATGAGCCATCTCCACCTCCCCAAACGTGAAGAACCTTAGCATTTTTTGAGGATTAGGGACCTCCCATGTAGCGCTCGTCCCGAAACTAGGGTTTTGGCCCTGTGTATCCACTGTATTCTACAATGAGAAGTACAAGACATCGATACATACATGTGCATGTCGTCATAAAACATGAATCGAAATAGCAGAAGCGACATAAAGGTAAACATACGACATGCAATAATGTACAATCGTCATACATAATACAAATCTAAAATATCCGATGTCCCCAAATAATACAAGCACAAAATAAGCATCGGTCTCAAAAAGCTAAGTCCTCGCGTACGTCTCCCTCAAGGATAGTCTATATGGGGCTCGTCATCTACGTACCTAATATCAAGAACTCTGTCCTCTGCAAATGATAAAAGGCAAGTATGAGCGATAAACGTAATCGCCCAGCAAGTAGTCCTACTAGATACGACATGTGGATCAAACATGGGGAGACGGTGTGATAAAATAATAATGAATCGTGAATAACGAAGATAATAAAACACGTCTCCATTTTAAACAAGTGAAGTATCATGCATGAGTATAAACATGTAACATATAATACAAATAAAATTTAACACCGTAACTTAGCTAACCTTTCATTCTTCCTAGTTCATAACATCACACACATATCCATTCTTAGCTTCTAACCATAACTTATACTAGGATCATACATCTTACATCCAATATACTTCCATGCATAATCTCTACATTATCAACTTAATACATCATAAGCTTATGGATATTTCCGCCATAACTTAAGGGTATCATGGTCATAAAATGATTTCAAATTTCATGATAATTTAAAAACATATCTTTCTGTAAAATCGTAACATGGCTTTTAAGAAACATGCATGACTTGACATGAACATAAGAACATAGTATTTTCATCCTATAAATATGTACCATAAACTACAAGAATAAATATCAAAACATAAGGACCTAAATCATCTAAATCCATAACATCACATACATATTTATACCTAGTTTATAATCTATGTCCTAACTAAGGTCATTAAGTTTATACAGCTACACTTTTATGCATAAATCCTACCTTGATTAACCAAAGGACGTCATAAACTTCAGAACGTTTTAAAAAAACGTAAGGGTGGCCTGACCATAATATGATGTATAAAATGTGGCTTTTCATAAAACATATCATGATTTATCCATAAACATGCATAACATGGCATTTTCATAACATGAAGACATAATGTTTCAAAATGCATATCATGACATTTTTGTAAGCATGAAAACATAATATTTCATAATGGTTGTAGCACATTCATATGAACAATACCAAAAGACATACCAAATGATTTCACATAACATAACTGTGACATAGGTAAGGCGGAGATCCCTTAACCCGAACAAGGTGTTACACTTGGCCAACATAAAGGGTAGGGAACACACATATGCCCATGACACCAACCTCCTTCCAGGTTCCAGTGTCATGTCGGTGCTTCGGTCAACATAACATAACATATGTCCCTGACACAACCACTCCAGAACCGTGGTAGGACAGATCATCATAACATTACATAACATAACGTAACATAACATATCATAACATGTGTCGATGAAATCAATCGTCTCGTCGCTATGTTCCATTAACATAAAACTTTTAAAACATATGATGCGATAAAAATAATCTTTTCAAACTTTTATTTCATGCAAAATGAATCTCTGCCAAAAGAGGGTATTTTAATTATTATACAATTTATCATCAAACATTGCTTACTTATTTACATTCTACATGTCATAACTTAAAGAAAATACCATTTTACCCCCAATAACATACCATTCGGTTATTAACCCCAAAACAGCCCCTTTTTTGTAGTTTTCACCCAACACCATATTCATTTGTATTTTCCACATACATATCACGTTTCAACACTTAAATATTTCTATTACTTATTTCCTAACTTATTTTTCATATCACCTAAAAATACCTAACATGTATCATAATTTACCTGTTATTATCTATTATAGATACAAGTGTACATAGCATGAAATAAAGTCATTCTTGTCATGAATAAGGGTGTAGGCCATGTCTGTATATATGTGAACATGCATAAACATATTTCTATACCATATACATATACTGGTTCATAATCTAAATATTTAAGTAAATAAAGCATTTATGTCAAAAATAAGGGTTTTGGTCGTGTGTGTATTTACACACACCTACATATACATATTTTTTATACAATATACATATATATTTATGATGCAAATTAAAACCATCTTTATTATGAAAATGCCATTAAGGTCGTGTGTCTTAGTATATATACCATCATACTATATTTTTATATATTTCACATTTACGTACTTATAACATATAAAAATTTATTTTGACCCTAAAATACTCTTCATGGCCATGTATATGTATATATATGCTTACATGTATATATTTTTATACCTTTTACATATATGTATCAATGACATATAAAATAGTCATTCTTCTTATAAAAGGAGGTTTTGGCCATGTATATATCTATATATATGCCTGCATGTATTTATTTTTATACCTTTTACATATATGTATCCATTACATATAAAATAGTCATTGTTCTTAGAAAATGAGGTTTTGGCGGTGTGTATAGGTACCTATACCATCATAATGCTATTTTTCTACATTTTACATTTTTGTACTTATAATATTAATGTCATGAAAACCCGAAAAAGAACATTATGTCCGTTTGTATACACACACACACATATATATATAAGGCTACATATACATATTTTTATACATTGTACCTATATGTATACATAGTATATAATAAACCCATTTTTATTATGAAATAGCCCTATATGGCCCCGTGTGTGTGTATATATTTTCATAATTATTTCTCTTATATACACATATATCTATGTATACATAAAATGTAGATGAACTATATATGCTAGAGGCTTTAGGGCTTTGTGTAGGTGTGTATGTATACAATACACACACACAGATATATATATATATATATATATATATATATATATATATATATATATATATATATCACATAGAAACATATATCCTACATATTCTTGTGGAGAAATCTTGAACATACTACATAATGATCCATGTTTGATATAAACACATATACTAAACCTTTGAAAATCCATAAAGGATCTAGGAAGAATACTTGCCTTTATCACATTTCTTACACTTAGATGAGGGTTTCTTCACTTGGTTTTTGGAAGAAAACCTTTCTTCTCCTTCTTTGGAGGCATGTGTTTGGGGAAGAAAAGAGTAAGGTTAGTGAGAAACTTATGGAGTTGAATAGATAGAAAAATCCAGCTTAAGTTACATGAAATTCTTACCTTGATTCCCTTTGATTCTAGGTTCTACAACCTTCTTGAATCACACTTGAATGATGGAGGGTTTATAGAACATAGCTTGGATGATGTTGAGTGAGATGAAATAAAAAAATCTCCTCCTTGATCTTAGATGAAAAGCTTTGACAAGTAGGGGAGAAAAGAGTTTGGAAGGCTTGGTTTGTGTTAGAAGAAAGAGAAGAGAGTGCTTGAGGGAGTGTATAATTTGTGTGGAGTGTAAAGTGAAGAGAAGGAAATGGTTCCACCCCTTATTTGGAGCTCTCGACCAAATAGGGGTTTGGGAGAGTGGTGGAGATTTTCCTTTGTGGAATGACAACTTAGGGTAGCTTTAGGTGTGTAAGGTAATAATGAATGGGAAGGGTGTAAGAAAAGATGACTTGACTTGTTGGGTAAAGGGGTTGGCCAGCCTATGAGGGAAAGAGGGAAGAGGGTGGCTTGTCTGGTTGTCATGTAAGATAAAATGGAGAAAAATATGGTGATTGTGATAAAATTTTGTAGGGTTTTGTTGTGTAATAGAATACAAAATGGAAGAGATCTTTTCTTCCTACTTGCATGGTTAAATTCGGCCACTACACGGTTTGGGTGATAGAATATGACAAAATACCATCATTTAGTTTCTACACAATTTTCTACACTTGGTATTTTCTTGAGGTATTTTTCTAGCCACAATTCCTTCTTACTTTCCCTCTAAGACCGTGTATATATATGTTTATCTATGTATATTCATTTTCTTTTTTTCCCTTCTTGTCCAAGATGTTTAATTATGTCTTGTTTTATTTTCTATTTTTTAAGTAATTAAATTTATCACGTTATGTATTTTTCTTCGATTTAATTTAACCTAATACTTAAGTCGTTACAACGAAATTTATTTAAGTTTCGTCGTATGTTTGATAACGTTTTTTAAAGAATTCCATTGCATATCGATATATCGGTTACCTTATCGTTCGATTATTTTTCCGAGGGTTTCTACCCTGATATGTATTAATGATGTTCTATTAAACCCTAATTCAATTTTTTTTATTCCACCAAAATTCTATCGACATCGCGCTTTTGTTTTATTTTCTATTATCTTATTTTTTTCTACTGACTCGAAAATGCGGGTCCTAACATACCATACCTGAAGTATGTCCATGCATAGAGTACTTCATGCAAATCTTGAAGTGTCGAAATTGAAGATGATCCAGCTAGAGGCATGGAAGTCAATACGATGTTATGATTTCTATGTCTTGACTGCGTTGTGAACTGCTTGTCTTTCAGGGAACTTGCCAACAAAACATCCCACCAAGAATTTTTTTCCATTCATCATCATGCTTTAAGGAGTCTACATCGACATAGATTTTCCCATCATGTATGGCCATTGTTGTTTAAGCTTCAAGCGATGTTCAAGCCTTCTGTTGTTTACAAACAACATGCTCAAGGGTTTACTAACTCCAATGGCTGAAGATGGTCCTTGAGGCGTGTGGGTAGTTGGCATGGATTGCTTGACAGGGAGACTTGGCATGCCCTGCCCAATGGGTGTTGGGACGTTGGCACATTGAGGCTGTGGCACGCTGGACGTGTCAGGCAGTGGGTTGGCATATTAGAGGTATGCTGGAACTTGGCACGTTGACCAAGGTTTTGCTAGAAAAGGACCTGTCATGGGGGTTAACATTGGCTGCATGGGGTGTGACACCTGAGCAGACAAAATGGAGTGACGTTTCAGGAGGTTGGCACGTGATACTTCTGCCAAAGGTTGACTGTTTGAGTCTGTCAGGCTATCCACTGGTAGTCTGCCAAGATACGTGCCTGGCAGACGGTCTTTTTCCGTTGTGTAATGCTTCAGGCAGGAGGGAGAATTTTCCAAATTTTCTAAAATTTCTCTGACCATCGACGATAACTCTTTTCGACCTTCTTCGCCTAAAGTTTCTTGTGAGACCAAGGATTTTGTTGCCTTGCCTACATGAGTTCCAGCTTCCACCTCCAAAGGACTTTGGTGGACTTCATTCGGCTGTGCATCCTCTCCTTCAGTGCTTTCATAAAAAAAACCTATCATCTTCCTCACATGAAGAAAGGACTTCCAGCTGATCTTCTACTAGACCTTGGAGGGCTATTTCTTTGGACTTTTTCCGTCTATCCGTAACATCGAGATGAATGTTCTTGCTATAGCTTGCTGAGTCCAAGCTGCTATACCCAACATTCTAACGTGGGGAATATGTTTGGAATCATTAATTAAAATGAGTTTTGAACTATTTAGTAAATGATAATCAACTTCATTTTTAATTCCATTGGATTCGACTCGCTTTTCCATCTTTCTTTTTCTTGAAGATGGTTGCTTTAGGAGCCCTTGAACGTGTCATTTCCAGCCAAAGGTGAGAGGTTTTTGGCCAAAACTGAGAGTTAGAGGTTAGCATTCAACGTAAGAGGCAAGCTTGTGTAAGAATAGTTGAGTGAATGAGATGGTGAAAGAGATTTCCATTTGCATTCGCCAAGAGCAAGAAGGACTTCTAGAGAGAAGCTATATAGTTTCTCTTTCTCTCTGTCTTACTTCGGACTTTGGACGACTTGACTGAGAGCTTTTCATTGATTCTTCAAAATTATGGACATACTTCCAATGCCTAAGTCTTGTTTGTTGACGAGTATTGCTTCTAGGCTGATTAGCAGGGCATAAAAAGTCTTGGTACCCCTAAAACAGATAAAGGATTTTCATTACTTCCCATCTCGACCGAAATGGTCACCGTATTTTATTACTTTCTAACCACACAAAAGGTCACTTTTTTCATCTTCTTCATTTTATGATAAAATGACAAACATTTCACAAATCTAGTTTATTTTAACCCATACAAAAAAGAATCTGCAAATAACATACCTTTGATGAAGCAAAAGAAAAGTTCGGTTAACACAAAAAAGCAACAAAGACAATGAAGAACATTACACCTACCGAGAAAACATAACATAAAACAAATATAAGATAATGACTTTCGTACCCATATTAATGACCTGGGTTTTGTTTTGGAATGGTTAAGTGGGATTTTTGTTTTTGTTGTTATATTTATTTGCCAGTCACAATACAGTGTTTGATAAAATGTCTCACTCGACCATTGAAATTCTGATAGTTCTCTATTGGTTCTTGGTGATGTAAAAAAATTTATTACTATGTACCTTTTGCTTAACATGTGTATATCGAGATCTGGTCTACGTATCAATGTGATATCAGTGATGCTTTTTTCTTTTCCTTCATAAAACCATTATAATAATCCTTGTTATTCTTTCAACACATACAAAGCATATCATAAACTCCAAGTTTGATGTTGATAACTAAGATATTCAAGATAAGATGATGAAGTCTGAGACTACTATAAACTCTGGTGCAAACTCCGAGAGTGATAATATTGTCATAGCAAAATATGTTAAATTAGGAACTGATGATTATGATGTGAAGTTAAGGCATACACAAAGAAACATGGTTAAGAAGGTAGTTCTAATTGATCAAAGAAAAAAAAAAGAAGGTAGTTCTAATCATAGCATTTAGGGGTGCAATCAATTCATTGTACACGTGGCCCTCTTTGACAATAAGTTCTTCATGCTTTGCCATGAATTAAATGGTCTTGCATAGGGGTGTCAAACATATCGTGTATCGTGTTTCATGTTTTTTGGGTTCCGTGTATTAAAGTGTCATACTCATACCTTACCTGTTTGCTTCGCATGTATGGATGTAGATACCCAAACCCGTACATGTCAGGTTTCATGTCGTGTATCGTGTAGATCCACGAACTTGACAAGTACAAATATTTCAAGTTGTGTACGGGTCATTTCATGTATTTTTCAGGTATTTTCAGGTTTCGTGTATTTTTCAGGTTTCATGTACTTAAACGACTATTGGAGGTGGATTTGAGATGAATCCGTTTCTTTTTGAAAAGAAATCACCATTGCTAAATAATCATCATAAATTTCATGAAAATAGAAAAGATAACAAGTAGTCATCTGCTCGTGAAGAAGAAGTTGTCAAAATACTCACCTGATTTGTAGATCTGGCGGCGGCTGGGCAGAGATTGAAGAAGAAGAGAGATAGAGAGGGAGCTGGCTGGTGGCTGCAGGTGGCGGAGCAGGAGATTGGAGAAGGGGTAATGGGATTTAGATTTGAGAATGGGGATTGGGATTTTGGGAATAGCGGAAGAGGAGAACCGGGGAAGTGATTAGCGATTAGGTTAGTATTTTTTTCTTGAAAAAATTTATTTTTCTACTTTATTAATTATAAATTTTTATTCAAAATATATTTTCACATTTTCGGGTATTCCGGGTATAAACGGGTATCCCGGGGTATACATGGACACGACCCGTCCTTAGCGGGTATCTTTCAGGTCTTACCTGATTTGTACACAAAACCCGCCAAGGTCATACCGTACCCGCAAAAATCGTGTCAGGTTCGGGTTGTGTTTTCGTGTCGTGTCTGAAAATGTCACCCCTAGTCTTGCATAAAAATGTTGGCATATTTGAAGCATGTATGAACTCTAAGTACACAATAAATATCCCCATGACATACTCCAGCGGTTCCAAGTAGGAGGTTTCGAAAGGAACGTCAGGGGTTCGAATCTTGCCAAAGGCAAGAATGTTTGAACTCCCTCCAGGCTAGCTGCATAGTGTGGATGCACTATTGGCCCGTTGAATGACCTGATAGGCTGACAGGCCAGCCCGTCGGTTGTTCCTTCAGTGCCAATGGGCTCTTTGTGCTGTCCTTGTGCTATGACGAACTTCTACTAATGGACCTTGAGAACCTGATTTACATCCCTACACATCCTATGTGACCGGGGACGGCAACGACCCTTACTGGTTGAGGTTCAACCTTTTTTTTAAGTTCACAATACATTGAGATGAGAAGATATTGCAAGACTGAAGTTATTAGAGCTTTAAGACTAAAACTTTAGTGTTTTCATAAGGTGAAACAACTCTTACATTAAATCATATGTTGTAAGTTGAAGGCTTGAATGGCTTACAAGTATAGGGCTAAAATGCTTAAAAATTCAAGGCTAGAATGTGTCTGCGTATATCTACAAGACCTTCAATTCTATCAACGTACTCTTGATGGAGTTATGAAATTTATTTTCATATAAACTTTTCTACATTTTCTTCGTGTATATTGTAGCGGCCCGCTCCCGAGCTCCATCCTCGGTAACGGTGCACCCGCCGTATCTCACTAAGGAGAATACAAAGCGTCACATCAACCGGTTACACGTCAGTGCTGACATAGAAAATTTTTCCTTTTCTTTCTGCGGAAACGATAAATCACAACACTAATTTGAATTTAACGAACTTCAAGAAAATAACGACATTATTACTAGGCTGACCAGACCTTACAAGTCAAAGTCAATGTCTACGTTCAAAAGTCTGAAAAGTATGAAATTGTTTTCAAAGTAATACTGAAAAGAATAAAAATGTATGTGTCACCCCAATAACATCATAAAAATCCCGTCTCCATCCTCGCTGCAGACATATCTACGAGTCACTCAGCCCATTCTACGGTATCGGACCCATCCTCAACGAAGATATAATCATACTCCATCTCGGCTTCACCTGAAATAGTAGGAGTGAGTGATTGTAATCACCCAGTAGGTGCCTCTCAAAACAATACAAAACTTACATACCCAAAACGATACCAGCACGTAGCACATAAAACAGCATGACATGACTTATACGAAAAAGTAAACAATCCACACCAGATGCATGCGCAAGTATGTGATGTATGCTCAAATAACGTGTCACGCGCAACGAGAATCATGTCACACAGTATGTCCCTAAACCTATATGCAATGCATGCCCCCGGGTCCTAAATCCAGCGTCATGGTCTCTAGCCACCACTTGCCGTTTAGACATCCACGCCCATAGACGCAGTATGTCTCATGACCCCGGTGCCCTATAGACACGGTAAGTCATCCCGATACCCACGCCCTATAGACGCAGTATACCTCATGCAAATGCACGTGCCATGAATGCAAGAGGAAGGGAAAGAAAACAGTTGGATGTCATCCCCTGACGTCGATCGATCGACGTCCAACTGAGACACATCGAACCCTCACTCAGTTGACGTCGATCGATCGAGACTTCTGAGATACATCGAACCCTCACCTTCTGGACGTCGATCGATCGACGTCCATCTGAGGCACATCGATCCCTCAGCTGCTGGACATCGATCGATCGATGTCCCCGTATTTCAGAATTTCCATTCTGAAATTCCTGCAGTCCATTCAACCATTCTCACCCTCCCATACACACATAACGACATCCTATCACCACAAAGAAAGATACATCGACAAGATCACATTGAAAACATAAACATATAACGGAAAAATAGACACGTTGGAGCATATCATTAAGACCCCAATTGAATCAAGAATTTAAACAACAACAACACGTAAAAATACCATTTTGTCTATGCAAATATCCATACCGTTTTGAGGGAATTAATAGTATGCACCTACCTCGATCCTAGCAAGAATTAATAGATATACGAGAGTGTGATGATGTTGGCGTTGTGATCTCCCTCCTCTTGAATCCTTGGATCAAAGGCAGCCGCTAGAAGAGAGAGAGAGGGGGGATTAGGGTTAAGGATATGTTAAAATGAGAGATTGGGGGAATTAAAAGGTTAATTAAGGAGACGGGATAAGATTTGACTATTTTAAATATTTATGTTTTCTTTTTTTTTTAAAACCATGGGGGTATAACATCCTACCCCCTTACAAAAAGTTTCGACCCCAACTTGCCGTACCTTACTCAAAAAGATGGGGGTAGCGGTCGCGCATTTGTTCTTCTAGCTTCCATGTCGCTTCATTCTCCCGGTGGTTGCTCCATTGGACTTTCACGTAAGGAATGATCCTTCTCCTTAGCTCCTGATCCTTCCGATCCAGAATTCTGATCGGTACCTCTTCATAGAAAGCATCTGGCCTGATCTTAAGTGGTTGCGCATCCAGAACGTGACTAGGGTCAGGGACATACTTTCTCAACTGGGAGACGTGGAACACATTGTGCACTTGAGCCAACATCGGAGGTAGTGCCAACTTGTAAGCTAAATCTCCAACCCTTTCGAGTATCTCGTACGGTACAATGTAACGCGGCTTCAACTTCCCTCTAACTCCAAACCGTGTCACACCCTTCATGGGTGACACTTTAAGATAGACTTTTTCTCCCTCCTCGAACTCCAAAGGTCGTCTCTTCATGTCGGCCCAACTTTTGCTTCTATTCTGAGCCGTCTTAAGGCGTTCACGAATCAGTTCCACCTTCTCTTTAGTTTGCTCGATTATTTTGGGGGCCGTCAACCTGCGTTCGCAAACTTCGTCCCAATGCACAGGTGACCTACACTTTCGTCCATACAAAGCCTCAAATGGTGTCATGCCTATGGCACTGTGATGGCTGTTGTTGTAGGAGAACTCTATCAACTTAAGCATGCTGTCCCAATTCCCCTTGAAATCCAATGTGCGTGTGCCCTCAACATGTCCTCCAGTGTCTGAATGGTCCTCTCAGATTGACCATCGGTCTGAGGGTGGAAACCAGTTCTTAACCGTAACTCAGTCCCCATTTTCTTATGACAGGCTGCCCAGAACTGAGATGTAAACTTCGGATCACGATCGGATATTATGCTGACTGGCACTCCATGAAGGCAAACGACATTATCGATGTACATAGTTACCAACCTCTCCATAGTAAGTCCGGTAGGGATAGGCAAGAAATGAGCGGACTTAGTTAATCGATCCACGATCACCCATATCACATCGTTCCCATTTCTTGTCTTCGGAAGTCCAACTACAAAGTCCATTATCACATGCTCCCACTTCTATTCGGGTATCTCTAGTAGTCGCATCAGTCCACCCGGTCTTTGGTGTTCTGCCTTAACTTGCTGGCAAACGAGGCACCTTTCCACAAACTCAGCAATGTGCCTCTTCATGCCATTCCACCAATAGGGTCTCTTCAGATCATTGTACATCTTCGTAGCACCAGGGTGAATAGACAGTCTCGAATTATGTGCCTCCTTCAACAACTCCCTCCTAAGATCCTCAGCATCCGGTATGCACAACCTTCCTTGGTACCACATACTGCCGTCATCATGAACCTGAAATCCATCCACTTGGCTGGTTAGCATTCTTTCTCGCGTCTCTCTAATTGTTGCATCGTTCTTCTGTGCTTCCTTAATCTGATCTACCAAGGTTGGAGTGATAATTAGCGCGGCCAGGATATCTGCAGTAGAATCCACAAGATCCAAATCAAATTCTGCCATTTTCTTTTCTAGAGTAGCCTGCCGTGCATGGCTCGACTTCCTACTTAAGGCATCAGCAACTCGATTGGCCTTCCCTGGATGATAGCTGATGGTCAAGTCGTAATCTTTCAAAAGCTCTAACCATCTCCTTTGGCGCATGTTCAGCTCCTTTTGCGTGAACAGATACTTAAGGCTTTTATGATCGGTGAACACCTCACACTTCACGCCATATAGATAGTGGCGCCAGATTTTCAGTGCAAACACCACCGCTGCTAGTTCCAGATCATGTGTCGGATAGTTTAGCTCATAGGGCTTTAGCTGTCTTGAAGCATAAGCAATGACCTTGTCGTTTTGTATCAACACGCATCCTAGCCCGTTCTTTGAAGCGTCACTATAAATGACAAACCCTTCTGACGCGGAGGGCTGGGCAAGAACAGGAGCTGTGGTCAGTCTCCTTTTTAGCTCGGCGAAACTCTGCTCGCACTCGGCGGTCCACTCAAACTTCGACTTCTTCTGTGTCAGTCGGCTCAGAGGTACTGCAATAGATGAGAAGCCCTCGACAAACTTCCTGTAGTATCCAGCCAGACCGAGAAAACTCCTTACTTCAGTCATATTAGTGGGTCTAGGCCACTCGGTGATCGCTTCTACTCTCTTTGGATCCACAGCAATCCCTTCTTCGGAGACCACATGGCCCAAAAAGGCTACGATTTTCAACCAAAACTCATATTTACTGAACTTGGCGTACAACTTGCTTCTCCGAAGTGTCTCTAGAACCTCCCTCAAATGCTCAGCGTGAGTCTCTTCGTCGGGGGAGTATATCAGGATATCATCAATGAACACTACCACGAACTTACCCAGCTGTTTCCGAAATATTGTGTTCATTAGATCCATAAAGGCAGCTGGGGCGTTAGTTAGTCCAAAAGGCATAACCAAGAATTCGTAGTGGCCATAACGTGTTCGGAAAACGGTCTTGGTTGTATCTCCTGATTTGATCCTCAACTGGTGATAACCGGATCGCAAATCGATTTTGGAAAATACTCTAGCCCCTTGGAAGAAATTTCGTTAGTGGTGTAAATTAACGAATAACTGAGAGTTCAAATTAAAATTCTAACTTATCATTACCCGTAGCTGATCAAAGAGATCCTCAATTCGAGGTAATGGATACTTGTTTTTGATAGTGATCTTATTGAGCTCCCGGTAATCTATACATAATCTCATGCTCCCATCCTTCTTCTTCACGAACAGGACTGGAGCACCCCAGGGTGATACACTGGGTCGGATAAACTTACGATCCAACAGTTTTTGTAACTGCTCCTTCAACTCCTTGAGCTCTGCCGGAGCCATGCTGTAGGGTGCCCTGGATATGGGTTCAGCGCCGGGTACAAGATTGATCTCGAACTCTACCTCTCTTTCTGGGGGTAGTTCTGGTATCTCCTCGGGGAAGACGTCTGTAAATTCCTTTACTACAGGGATTTGGTCGATCTGCGGAATCTCCTGTTCGGCACCCATTGAGAAGACCAAAAATCTTTCTCTTCCTTTTATTAGTGCTCGAAACGCCTGAGCCGCAGTCAAATAAAGCTTCTGAGGTGCCTTCTTCAATTTAGGGTTCCCTTGAAAAATAGTTTCCCCCAATTCAGGTGTCTTCATGCTGACCTGAAGTTGCCGGCAATCAATATTTTCATGATACTTTGCCAAGAAGTCCATGCCCAGAATAACGTCAAAGTCGTGTATCTGGATCGGTATCAAGGTCGCAGAAAACTGCAAATTGTTAATCTCCAACTCACATCCCTTGTAGTGATGGTGGGACACGAGTACTTGGCCGCCAGCGGCTTGTATACGGTATGGAGTCTCAATCCATTCAGGAAGGATATCCAGATTCTTGGCAAATCTCTTTGCCATAAACGAGTGACTCGCCCCACTATCGAACAGAACATTGGCTGGCACTTTGTTAATTAAAATCACACCTACCACGTTCAAGGTTTAGCACACAACATGCATCAATAAAAGCTAGAATTTAATCCAACTTCGAAAGTAAATACTTAAATAAATGTACCCGTCACCACGTTGCCTGACTCCTCGACTTCTGCATCCGTCATCGCGTGTACCCGAGCATTGGTCCGACCTCGTCCCCCTTGCTGTGCTTGGGTCTGCGGATTTACCTGAGCAGGTGCAGTGCATTCTCTAGCTATATGTCCCGGCTTCCCACAGTTGTAACACATCCGCTGAGCTTTCCAACACTGTCCCGGGTGAGAACATCCGCACAGTGTACACTGGGGAGCAGGTGCCACAGCTCTCACAGGCGGTGCATCAGTCGGTGTCGAACCCTCGATCATCAGGGTCTGAATCACTGCACTCTACTGTCGTCCTGATCGGAATGGTTGCCCGGACTGAGGGCGCCGAGGCACTTTCAGCCATCTCCCTGATTTGCCCGTCTGCAACTCCTCACGGGGTCTTTTCAGTCTCTCCAGTGCAGCAGCCCTCTCCAAGTTTCTCTCCACACGTCGACATACCTCCAGTAATCCCTCGAATGTGGTGGCCTCTGCACAAACAATCGCCTGCTGGATGCGAAAACTCAACCCTGTATGGAACTTTAGCATCTTTGCCTCCTCGTTGTCCATGATGCATGACATATACTGGCCCAGCTCATGAAACTTCTCAGAGTACTGGTCAACTGTCATGGACCCTTGTGTCAAAATCTGGAATTCTGCCATCTTTCTCTGAATAGCACTACCCGGAACGTAGTGCTTCTTATACTCCTCCACAAATTGCTCACAAGTCACTGGTGGAGTCAGTCTACGCTTCACCCCATTCCACCATCTTTCCGCTTCCCCTTCCAGAAACGGGGTCATGGTTTCTACCTTCAGATTTGCGGGCACCTGAATAAGCCTTATCTGTTCAGTCACATTTTTGAGCTAAATCTCGGCTTCCTCAGGACGAGTGGTACCCCTGAACATCGGTATTCGGGAGTTCTGCATCTCCCTGTAATAGAACCTCAAGCCCTGCTGTGGTGGGGGTGGTGGCGGTGGTTGTTGCTGCTGAGTGTGCTGGAGTATCTGGGCAATCTGTGCCTGTTGCTGTGTCATCTGAGTATATTGTTGCGCCATCTGCGTCTGCTGATGGGCTATTAAGGCCGTCAGATTGGCCAGCGTATCCGCAAGGTTTTGGAGAATCGCCCCTTGCCCCTGACGTTCGTCTCTGTCATTTCCACTATTCCCTGATGGTTCACGTCGTGGAGGCATTGTCTGTAGACAATTTAAAGAACGTTAGACAAAAATTGACTTAAGAGCATTGTAAAGGGGTACGAGAGTGGAGGGCAATAAGGGGTAACCTATTCCGTATACTTACTAACGGCACTCACCGTCCAAAACCCCAGTCATAGCTTATGTCTACTTCGTTTTATTTAAGTTAAGAAAATCATTTGAAAACAGATCATCACTTATCCTAGGGGTGATTAACTAGTTTTCACGTTCCCGAGGCGTATCTGAAGCCAAGGCTCTGATACCACTTGTAGCGCCCCGCTCCCGAGCTCCATCCTCGGTAACGGTGCACCCGTCGTATCTCACTAAGGAGAATACAAAGTGTCACATCAACCGGTTACACGTCAGTGCTGACATAGAAAATTTTTCCTTTTCTTTCTGCGGAAACGATAAATCACAACACTAATTTGAATTTAACGAACTTCAAGAAAATAACGACATTATTACTAAGCTGACCAGGCCTTACAAGTCAAGGTCAATGTCTACGTTCAAAAGTCTGAAAAGTATGAAATTGTTTTCAAAGTAATACTGAAAAGAATAAAAATGTATGTGTCACCCCAATAACATCATAAAAATCCTGTCTCCATCCTCGCTGCAGACATATCTACGAGTCACTCAGCCCATTCCACGGTATCGGACCCATCCTCAACGAAGATATAATCATACTCCGTCTCGGCTTCACCTGGAATAGTAGGGGTGAGTGATTGTAATCACCCAGTAGGTGCCTCTCAAAACAATACAAAACTTACATACCCAAAACGATACCAGCACGTAGCACATAAAACAGCAAGACATGACTTATACGGAAAAGTAAACAATCCACACCAGATGCATGCACAAGTACGTGATGCATGCTCAAATAACGTGTCACGCGCAACGAGAATCATGTCACACAGTATGTCCCTAAACCTATATGCAATGCATGCCCCCGGGTCCTAAATCCAACGTCATGGTCTCTAGCCACCACTTGCCGTTTGGACACCCACGCCCTATAGACGCAGTATGTCTCATGACCCCGGTGCCCTATAGACACGGTAAGTCATCCCGATACCCACGCCCTATAGACGCAGTATACCTCATGCAAATGCACGTGCCATGAATGCAAGAGGAAGGGAAAGAAAACAGTTGGATGTCATCCCCTGACGTCGATCGATCGACGTCCAACTGAGACACATCGAACCCTCACTCAGTTGACGTCGATCGATCGATGTACTTCTGAGGTACATCGAACCCTCACCTTCTGGACGTCGATCGATCGACGTCTATCTGAGGCACATCGATCCCTCAGTTGCTGGACATCGATCGATCGATGTCCCCGTATTTCAGAATTTCCATTCTGAAATTCCTGCAGTCCATTCAACCATTCTCACCCTGCCATACACACATAACGACATCCTATCGCCACAAAGAAAGATACATCGACAAGATCACATTGAAAACAAGAAACATATAACGGAAAAATAGACACGTTGGAGCATATCATTAAGACCCCAATTGAATCAAGAATTTAAACAACAACAACACGTAAAAATACCATTTTGCCTATGCAAATCTTCATACCGTTTTAAGGGAATTAATAGTATGCACCTACCTCGATCCTAGCAAGAATTGATAGATATACGAGAGTGTGATGATGTTGGCGTTGTGATCTGCCTCCTCTTAAATCCTTGGATCAAAGATCCCTCTTTTTCCTTGTCTCCTATGGTCGAATTTTTTTGATTGGGAGAGGGGGAAGAGGAAGGCAGCCGCTAGAAGAGAGAGAGAGAGGGGGGGATTAGGGTTAAGGATATGTTAAAATGAGAGATTGGAGGAATTAAAAGGTTAATTAAGGAGAAGGGATAAGATTTGACTATTTTAAATATTTATGTGTTTTTTTTAAAACCATGCGGGTATAACATATATAGAGAGAAAACAAATTAGACATTATTGTTATCATGTTTCAAATCAATTGTTATAATATTCCAAAAAAGTCTCCATATATGAGTTAATCAGTTTTATTATCTAAATGATATCCGCTCAGCACAAAACATTCAAAACTTTTCAAATTACAATTTTTATAAAAATCATATTAATTTATTACACTAAATATCTATTTTGTATAATTAGCGACTAACAGACGACTAAAATAGACATTTAATGCAACATATTAATAATATTTGGATTAAGAAAAGGAAAATTCAAAAGTTTTAGATGTTCTGTTCAACACCTGAAAAACATTTAGATAAAAATATGATTAAATATTCCCTATAACATAGTAGACAACCGATATTTTGTTCTCCCCTCCTTTGAATATGTTACATCACAGTAATTTCACCGTGTTCATGGAGCAATTAGTGGTCCAACAAAATTATGACGAATAAGCTTTATCTACACGCAAACAAGGGGTGATTGGCCAAAACAAGGGGCCCATAAATATTCTACACATTTCATTTGTCATGGATCAACTAATCATACTTACTCCTTGACAATTTTAAAATTTGTGGTTACATCAAGGTTATTTTACCGACTTTTTCGGTATGTAACCAGTCATTGAGTGGTGCTATCGTTATTTTAGGGTCTCTCAATGTTTTCAACTTTTCTTCACAACATTTGGTTCACTACAAGAGTTCTCAATCCCTATAGCATCTAAATCCACATGTCCTCGCTCATGAATTGGTTCAATAGCATTTTTCTTGCTCTTTTTTTCCTATTTTTTTTCCAACATTTGTTATTAAAGATGAAAAAGTTTTTTGACACAAACGAACAATCTTGAATGGATGATAATATCCCTTTCAACTTGCATAAAAAAATCGTTAGAATGACCTTAGTGTTATGTATATCAAAGAAAAGTAATTAAAACGTTACAAGAAAAAGTTAAATGACAAAACATTCATCTACAAATAGTATAAAACCTGTCCGTCTCCAGAGACGTTGTCTAGTGGTAAAGCTTGCTGTATGTGAGGTATAATACATCCCTAATATGGTGCCAAAGGTTGTTCATTGACTATAGAAATAATACACATTAATACTAACAAAATGTGGATATACTTTGACTACACTCCAATACAAAAGTATAATATTTAATGAAACAGTAGTGCCACCATAACTAAAGAATGTTACTATCTTTTGGTATCGAACTTGAGTACATGTGAAGTGAGGCTTTGACAGTCATGCATAGTTTTGTAGGTTTTATTTCTTATATTGTGAAGTAGCAGTTGGCTCACGTAATTTTCATTATGGGTCATCGAAAAACAACCTCTGTGTGTTTCTAATACATGTGTATAGTTGCGTACATCCTACTCCCATACCCTACCATAGGCTGGAGCCTCTAAGGCAATAAAATAATGTTGTTGTTGCATAAGAACGCCACGATGTCTTATATTCAACATAAATTTTGTAGGTTTTACTAACACAATTTATAAAATAACCAGAAATCTTGCAAGATTTATGAATTACTTACAAGATCGGAATGTTAACGTACATGATAGAAACTATAACAAAAGAATTCACATAGAGAGAGAACATACGAGTTTTTATTTTATATTGGTAACAGATTTTGCCTTAGATACATGCTATATAACAACAATAACATTAGTCCATTCTCTTAGAGACTCCTGTCTATGACGAAGTATGGGGGGTCGGATGTACGCAATCATACCCATGTGTTAAAAACACACATAAGTTGTTTTCCGATGACCCATAATGAAAATTACGCCAAGCTATGACAATCAACTGCTACTTCGCAATATAAGAAACGCAACCTATTTAGTAAGTCATTTTGCGTTTTCTATCATATTCCAAAATGAAGAAAGAATATGTGACACAGATACATGCTATACGTGTTTTCTAAATATGATACTAGTTACACTAACAATCATAAAAATGGGGTGTTTTGCATTTTAAAATTATACTATAACAAACTATGTTTATTCAAAATTCTATGGGTGAATGAACATCGTACTGAACAGACATTCAAAAATATCATTGAGAGAAGATGTTGTATCCCAACTTCTATAACATTTTATGTCACACTGGTTGATATTATGTCATGTATAATTAAATAATGTTCAACTAACACATGATATGATCTTACTTTTATATCATACAAGATGAGATATGAAAATTTTCCAATATGATTCCAACATGCTTTTATTACTTTAGTAGTGCAATTCTTGTGACATTCCCTCCCCGTTTAAAAACTACTTTAATTCCTTTGTGAACAAAAAGAAAAGGAAAAAAGGAAAAAAGAACGACTCTTTAATTATAGACCCACAAAATTAAATATAACGGCAAAAGTGGAGGAAATGCACAAGCAATCATGTCCACACATGACACAACCAAATTCATCTCCCTCCCAATCCTCACGTTTCCTCTATCTGGAAACCCATCTTCTTCAGTATTTATGTTTTATTTGCTCTTCGTGCCTTCATTTTGTCCATATGTTATTTTACCTGTTTCAAATTGCCTAATTCTCCATTTTGACTTTGTATTTTATAAATAAAGATATCCCAGACCCTAACGATATCTTTTGCTGTCGTTAGGATATACTGGTTCCGGATGATGATGATTTTATAAATAAAGATAATATAACACGTAGATATAAAACAAGCAGCAACAACATTACAACAAAATTGTCACATTGTCTTAGAGGCTCCTGTCTATGGCGGGGTATGAGAAAGTCGGATGTACGCAACTACACCCATATGTTAGAAACACACAGAGGTTGTCTTCCGATGACCCATATGAAAATTGCGTCAAGCTGTGTCGATCAACTGGTACTTCACAATATAAGAAGTGTAGCCAATTTAATGAGTCATTTTACTTTATTCTATTATATTCCAAAGTCATCATTGACTCTATTAAAAATGGAAACAATAGATATAAAACAAGCAAAAATACAAAATAAAAACTCTCCGAGCATAGCTCATTTGATAATCAGACATATTTGCACCTGAGATCAATTCTAGTTATATTATTGCTCCCACAGCCGGTTGCCATTCTTGGTTAAGTGGGTATTTTGATAACACCATCGAGTAGTTATTAAGGTTCAGACATTCCAACATACGTTTTATTGTTTAAATTATTCAGTTGCTAGTTAGATCATCCTTAGATTTTAACTTTTGACAAATGCTCTTAGTTTCAAACTTAACCAATAAAAAAAAAAAAAAAAGAAGCCAACGGTGGCTAAAGCAATGCGTTTTTGAGTTTGAATTGTTTAGGGCCGATACCTAAAACAATGTTTCTGAATTTAAAATGACTAAAGTTAAGACCCTAAATCGGAAAATTTGGGTTCGAAATAGTTTTAGTTGAACATGAGGTCTCATGCAAATAAAGCTCGTTGAAATTGTAGGGTAAAACTGCAAACATAAGATCGCTAAAGAGATCCGACCTTTTCTCATGCTCTGCATAAATGTACAAACCTATTACACCGGAAACGACTAAATCTCTCTTGATATTATTTTAAGAATAATATTATTATCATATATATGGTGAAAAGTGAAAAAAAAGGACGGTCACATGAGACAGAAGGGAAGGTTAAGATCGATAGAATGAGGTAGTGCATGGCAACAGTCGACGGATGCCGCCCATTCTACGAATTTGTCAAGATATTGTACACCGCGCGAAATTCTAGATTCTTGTAAATAATTTTACACTTAGTATAGATACACATATGGTAGAACAATAGAAACGGTGGATGTAATATTTGTTTTATGATGAAATAAAAAGTTCTATTCTTCTATAAAAAGGGGGGGGGGGGGGGGGTTTAAGATCGTCCAAGTAGGATACTCATCATTCTCGAAAACGAGTTCCAAGTGCATTTCTAACGCTTATTATTTGTGACTACCAATACCTGAATGTGTCCCCTTCTAAAATCGATCATACTTAAACGACGTCGTATATTATCTCCCCTTCCCGGAGCAGAAAAAATATGCCAATCCAAAATCTCGAATGAAATAAACGAGGGAATTCAATTCATCTTTTTTTGAGTGACCAGTAATTAGAGGGAGAAAGTATAGAGAGAGAGGGAGTAGCTTTTTTGCTCTCTCAATATTTCTCTCGAACATCACTCTACTCCATCCTGGATTTCTCTTCTTTTCAAGCTTTTAGTCAGTAAAGTGATTTGCTTTTTTTCTTCTTTTTCTTCTTTTGTATGTTTGATTTGGAAAATTGAAAATGGCGGAACAGAAGGCTGGTAACCGGTGGAACTGGGAGGTGGCTGGCTTTGAGCCGCCGAAGAAGTCATCTGACGGTGAGGATTACTATCAGAGACCTGCTCCGCTGGTCCGGAGGTATTCCATTGCTGCTTCGTCGGGTTTTCCGCTTTCTGACCGGTCCAAGCATTCTTTTAACTCCAAGCTTCTCAAATTGAAGGATAAAGTCCAGGTTTTGATCTTAGTCTGCTTCCAAAATTTTACTTTTCTGAAGTATGTGGTGCTGTTTCAGTGGGTTTTCCTTTGTTCTCTTGTAGTTTGTAGAAATATAGGTGAAGAATTGTAGTGGTTGTGCTTGCATTTGTTGATTTCTGTGCCAGTGTACTTGTGCTGTTCTGAGAAGCTAAGCTGATATTTAGTTCATTGGCTGATTTGGTTTTGTAATTTAGATCTGTTTGTTTATCTTGTTCAGCTAAATCTTGAGGAATCCCGTTTCCGAACTGTTTAGGACATGTTAACTTGTGTATAGAGTGAATTTCTAGGACTAGGTAAATTGGAAAGTAAGCTAGCACTTGGGAACTCAAACATATTCTCGAGGCAATTGATGAGTGTGGATAGGGTATAAATTTGGAAGACCTCTTTTTTTTGTTTTTGTTTTTGTTTTTTTTGTGAGGTAGTTAAATACATTAGTAATCAATCTATGCCTAAGGAGTTTCCATCTCATGCTGATTTCTGGCCAGCTATGATCATACAAGTTAGAGGGCTTTCAGGGTATTACGTAAGTTAATTCGTCATTGCAAATGACTTTGGAGCATAAAGCTGCAATGCACTTCTCTTCTTTTCTTCCTTTATTTAATTTTCTTGTATAAGATTAAATTTATATAACTCTCGTTCTTTAGCCCTTGTACTTTCTGAAGGTATTAGTATGATATGGAGAAACTGATTAACTGAATTAAATTCTGGTTGTTTAAATATTTTTGATATTTTAACTTCCCATGTAAACCGGTGTTTTGAGTAAGAGTTTTAGATATTTATTATCTTATAGCAGGAAATGGAGGAATTGATAGGATGTGGATTACAAGATTTGGAAAGGTGTTTCTAATGGAGAAATATCAAGTATTCTTTGTGTCTATGAAACTTAAAGGTAAATCTTATAGGACGGCAATAAGGCCCGGAATGCTCTATGGGTCTAATTATTGGTAGTAATTTATGAATATGGAAAAAAATGCGAGTAGAAGAAATAAGAGTACTAAGATAGATTTTTTGGCGTATAAGGATGGATAAGATCATGAATGAACATGTCAAGATGAAAGTCGGGTTGACTCCTATTGACGAACGATGCAAGAGTCACGGTTGAGATATTATGGACAATGAGCAAAGAAATGCACTTGTTACGTGTTATGAGTGACAATATGAGGTGCATGTTAAATACAAAAGAAGGGGACCGAGAAAGATATGTGTAAAGATAAGTTGCAGTTCAAATTATAATATATTGCACGGTCCAATAAAGGTTTAACTCAGTTTTTTCTCTCTCATACTTTTCACCTTACGAATAAATAATTTTTGCATACCATAGTGACACTATTTATAAAAACCGATTAGTTCATATTAAAGAGCTTATTTCAATGATTAAAAAGAGTACCATATTGGTTATTTTATATTATTTATACCGACCAATTAATTTTCATATCTATTGAATCACAACATTTAAATCAAATGGATTAAAACACAATTATGATAAAATGTAGAAATCACGATTATGATACAGTCCCAAATGGTAGCTAATTACTCCCTTCATTCGAAAGATTTGTAATAGTTGATTTTTTAGCATAGTATAAAACCTAGTAGAAGCAAGGCTTGAGCTTTGGCGTTGTACCAATGACAAATTTATGGGGTTGCTGTTATTTCTATAATTTAGATTTGAGAGTTGCGTGCTAGTACTACTAGTTGTCAAACATAATAGGAAATCTTTTTTGGATGAGGAATATGTTTTAAGTCAACATTTTCCAAGTAAGGAGAGAAATCCAAGATTACCTAGTAGTACCATGGAATTGTTTGCCATAATGTTGTGAATTAGGTTATTAGCTCGTTTCTATGTGTGAGTTTTTAGTGCTGTGGAAGAGGCTGTCTTTTATATCAGATAGGAAGTATTTAGTTTCCAGCTCATACTTTGTTGGCTATTGATGTGTATTTTCAAAATTTCAAATGTTTTGTCCATGATGATTGATAGTGATTGGCTATCTTTTGTCCAGTTATGTAGGGTTCTCAAAAAATATTGCTGATTTTCATTTCATAACCAGATAATCAAAGTTATTTCGGTATGCATCTTTAACAGCATGTGAGGGAGGATTATACAGAATTGAGGCAAGAAGCTGTCGATCTTCAGGAGTATTCAAATGCAAAACTTGACCGTTTGACCCGTTATCTTGGTGTGCTTGCTGATAAATCCCGTAAGCTAGGTAAATAGATAAACTTATTTTTCTGGCCTTGACTGTTGTTTATTTTTATCACATTTTCTATCGCAAGAGGTGTCCCTGTACCTGTGATTTCGCAATGCATATTATTTGAGTTTTCCTTTCCGCTCTGTTGTTTCCATGTCTAAAACAGTTCCACTGTCCAATGTAAACAGAGAATGATGAGTCTAATCAAAGGAAGAGGCAAGTATATTATCATTTAATGATTAGTCTGTTACCCCATTTGTACCATACCTCTTGCAAAAATATTTGAAGGAGTATCTGTAATTTCCAAATAAGCTAGAAGATCAGAAAATACCTGTTCATCTGCATCAAATAGAGAGAGTGGAGATATTATAATGATAAAACTATAATTGACTTTTGTAGAGGCTATGCAACCACATAAGCTCTGAATGAGGAATACTTTTATTATGCACCTCCATTACCATACACATTAGATGATAAATTTTCACTAGGTAATTTTTTCATGCATTTTAGATCGGTGATCTTATTAGTCCCTCCTATTTGATGGTAGTTTTGTTTGTTTGTATTTGTATTTTCATTTCATCACTGACTATTGAAGCATTGTTTCAATCTCTAGATCAGGCAGTGTTGGAGACAGAAGCTAGAATATCTCCGCTTATATCTGAGAGGAAAAAGTTATTTAATGACCTGTTGACTGCTAAAGGTAATCATCGTACTGTCTAGCACCATGTTAAATATCCTCACCTTTTCTTTCTTCTTTCTTTGTCTAAACATTAATCTAGTAGTAGAAAGACATCGCATAACCTAAAAGTAATTTTTAAAGGGAAGTAGAAAAGGTAAAAAGGCACAGAAAGGGCCTTTCATTACTGCAAATAAGGTATATGGATGATTTGGATAATTTCAGGAAGCATTAAGGTGTTTTGTCGTGCAAGACCTCTTTTTGAAGATGAAGGTCCATCTGTTGTTGAATTTCCCGATGAATACGTGATTCGTGTGAATATGGGTGATGATGTGGTTGCCAATCCAAAGAAGGATTTCGAGTTTGACAGGGTTTATGGACCACATGTCTGTCAAGGTGGTAGATGAGTGTCTTCTTTCTTTCTTACTTTATGTTTTTTAAACTCTAACAGGGAACCTTTTCTATGTGCAGCTGAGCTCTTCACTGACGTTCAACCATTTGTGCAGTCAGCTTTAGATGGGTTTAATGTTTTAGTGCTTGCTTATGGTCAGTCAAAGTCAGGAAAGACGTACACCCTGGTACTTGTGCTATTTCTGATCCTTTATCATTGTCATCCTCCTCATCCTACATTTGTGTTTGATTTTGGTTTTGTGGATGACTATATCTGCTATGGGTTTTTATGTGACTTTTCCTCTTCATTCTATCCTTGGATGTCTTGTTTTCCACTTGAACTGGTGCAGGATTGTCTTCCATGCAGGGATCTGTGTGGGCTTATTTTTGTATCCTAACCTTGTCCACATAGTGATTTTAGTTTCTCTACAGGCTTTTTCCATTTAAATTCTTGCCATAGTTTCATGCATTTATGTGTGTGATGATTATCACTTTCTATAGGAAGGATCTAGCCATGATCGTGGTCTATATGCACGATGCTTTGAGGAGCTGTTTGATCTTTCAAACTCTGATGCAACTTCTACAATGCGATTCAGTTTTTCTGTTTCGGCTTTTGAGATTTACAATGAACAGGTTCTTTTGTTTGTGTGAATACTTCTTTCTAAAATGCCTTGCTTTTATTTGACTACATTTTTAGAGTATGCATTTTTTTGGGTGTGAAGATACGGGATTTGCTTTCTGGACATGGAGATGGTCTTCCAAAGATCCGACTAGGTTCAACAGACTTTTATGCAGAGCTTCTGCAGGAAAAAGTTGAAAATCCTATTGAATTTTCTCGGGTCCTCAAAGCTGCAATTCACAGCCGGGGAACTGATGCAGTGAAGTTTAATGTTTCTCATTTGTATGTTCTAATTTCCAGTACTCTGTGCTCCTATGGCTTTTTCATGAACCGGGTGTTTCCTCTTGTCCCTGTTTTCAGTTCTTTTAAGCGTAGTCTTACATTCCTATCCATTCGTAGCCGTTAGTGTTTCCTGAATGTCTTATAGCAATGCCTCATTTAATTTTTGTAGAAGAGATAATGGCTCATTTGGCAACTTAGTTCGTCGCATGTCTTGTTTATGCTATCGTGGTTTCTTCAATGGCACTCCTAAATAAAGGAAAGGGAAAACAGAAAAAGAACTGGAACATGTCAAATGGAAGAAAGTCAAATCACTTAAACAATATAGTAGAGATAGGAGTAGAAGAAGAGGCCAAAATAATTGGTCTTATCTTAGGTAGGATTTTGAATTGCTCCCTAAGAGTAGGCCATGCCTATTGATGGACTGAATGTGCATTGAGCAATTGCTCGTGGTATTGTTCATTACAATGGCTATCTTATATGCATATTTTAATATCTATGAAATTTGAGTTAAAAAAAGAGGTTGGAAATTTTGGAACCTACGCTCTGGAAGTCTAATCTTTTGTAGTACAATTACAAGCTTCCATTTTGATTTGTGGAGCAAGGGATGCTCGACGTAATTAGTTAGTATGTTCAGATTGTTGTAGTAGTTTTGTGGTCTTCCTGGACCACTTTTTGCTAAAAGGTTGACATTAGTATAGCGCGCTTTTGTAAGCCTCCTTTGAAAATGCATCGACTTCTCTGCTTAGTCGGATGCTTCATTGTAAATTTGCCTTTTTAGCCTTTTTAATGAAAATTTAACTTACAAAAAAAAGAGTTAAAAAAAAGAGAGGGTCAAAATGCATTTCTTTTTGAATGATTCTCTTTGCTGCTTGCTACTGCCATTTGGTTCACTTGTTCATAATGTGCATATTGATTTTTGTGAAACAATCAACTAGCGATTTAGAAAACATAATTATTTAGCATCATTACGCATATTCAAGCATGTACTTTAGTAGGATTTGTTTCCCCCTCGAGTCTTGGTTTTATTACCGTCAAAGTCAGCTCCTAGGAGCAAAGGAACAAATTTTTATGCACAAACATATCTTTTGATTATAAATCCTGCATATAATATATATATTTCTAATGCTACAATCTTGTTTAGCATGTCTTTATGGTTGATGGCGACCCCTGAGTCTCCACAGGGGGTTATTTTGTAATTTTTCTTTTTTGTGTAGGATTATCTGTATACATATCTACTATAACAACTCGATCACGGGTGAAGATTTGTATAGCAAGCTTTCTTTTGTTGATTTGGCTGGAAGTGACTGTGCCTCTCAGGATGAGACTAATGGAGAACGCGTGACAGACTTGCTTCATGCCATGAAATCCCTTTCAGCGTATGTACTTTTACTCTCTTTTTAACTTTATAATTTAGTCGGCAAAAAAAAGTGAACGAATAAAGTGCAGCGGTAGGGATGATCTATACGGTCGACCCCACCCAGTGATAATATGGCTTGAGTTTTGTTGTATAATGTGGTTGTTGACTTTCAACAAGTTTGTAAACTGCACTCCTTTTTTGGGTTCGCATGTACGCATTAGTTTCCGGTTCTCCCTCCTTTAAGATCCCATTGATTTGGAAACCTAGTTATTTGATGCTTCATGTTTATGATCCAGAAACAGTTCCTTCTTTCATTAATCCAATTATATAAAGGTCATGGATGAGGCCAATAAGATTTGATTTTGGAATATTAATGATGCAAGAGAACTTGTTAAAGTGGAGGATTTTCAGGCAAAGTGACTTAATCACGTATTTTAAGTGAACAAGGGGTATGATGGTATACTTGGTGGATGTGGTTTCAATTAGAAAATTGAAAGGGCTACAGGCCTTCCGGAAAGTAGGTTTGAGTTGGTGATATATTTGATTTGTCTGCGGCATAAGAGGTGGTAAAGAAGTTTGTACCCTTAACCATATGCCACGAGCTAGTTGTACTGTATGTATTTGTGAAACATAGAAGCTTGATGACAAAATATTCATAGTTCATAGTATCAATTGGTGGAACCTAAATATGAAATACAGGGTGCTCTTAAGAGAACTGTGTCAAAGGTTTGCAACTTGTGGCCGTATTGTCGCATGACTGTAAATTTAGTTAGTGATTGGTGAGAACCTACTTAAAGATTCAAGGAAATTTCATCAACAAATAAAGATTCTTGGTAGAGGATAAGGGAAGTTTAAATTTGAGTTAAAGAATAAATGGGTCACTGTTCCCCTAAAAAAGATAAATATTAAGCTCTTATGTGTTGTTGTTGTTGTTGTAGTAGTAGTAGTAGTATATGTGTTGAGATATGGAAAAGTTGGTAAGCTATAGGGCCCAAAAAGTGGTTGAGATTGTCGGGTAAAGGAAAATCTGAGGCTTGTGGAAATGTTTGTGGATGCTTTTAGAGGAGTAAGTCGGTTGAATCAGTCAATTCAGTTTGATGCTTTTGAAAAAAATCCGAGATCAGGCGTGAGCTTGCAATTTTTACGCTTGAGCTCTATCGGCTTGATATCTTATTTACCTATGAGTGGAACTGTGTAGTTTATTTTATTGTTTTACATGTTTTAAAATTCAAAATGCCAATATTACCCTTTCAAGAAAATTGTATTGAACAATATATACCAACCTCTTTTTCCCCTTAAAGTGATTTTATAAGATTCAAGATTTGAAATTTTTATTAGGAAAAGTAAAGTTTTGCCTCACGCGCTATCTTACGATTTGAGATTCAATATTAGAGCTTGATTGGACTAGAGCTTCAATACTTCCAATTGCGCTTTGCTCGATGATGCGATATATATGACTGGCTCTTCAGGTTTTCACCTATAGCTGCTCGACACCCAAAAAAGGGTGCAAAAAATATGAAAATTGCTGGATAGAGGAGGATAATCTCTATGTTACCTGGACTCAGAATTTTTGAGTATCGGATACGGATACATATCTAAGTGTCTGGTTCTTTAATTAATAAAATATAAGATACGGAGACATAAAATCTGAGACATGTACGTGGATACTTTTTCTCCCTAACAATACTACTTATACACATAAATGCAATGTATATCAACTGTTCTTTGAATAAAGTATGCATGTTGTCGAAGTGATTTAAAGGAAAAAGGTATCTTAAAGAGAATGTTATTTTTCTTAACAAAAATCTAAGAAAATCATGTCTTCTCTACCCTCAATTAAAAGACAATTAGCATTCGAAACTCCTATTCGAAGTGTCCAATGTTTGGTCAAAGTGTCCAACAAGGATCCCACACCTACACACGTCATATCATGTCCGGCATGTGTGTGGTGGCTATAATGAAGGGTCCGGGTAACATAGGATAATGTATCTAGATGTAGTTTAATGCATCAATGGTGGATATGATAACGTGTAATGGGTGAGAAGACGATAAAAGCAAGATGAAGCAGGTACTTTCATAAATTTTTTAAGGTTGTGGAAGAGGTGAAGTCATAATATAGAACTAAGGCAATCTAGGTAGTAACAAAATGACTTTATTGAAGAATTGTAGCAATTTGTCTAAGAAGGTGCACTTGGGAAGATTAAAAGAAGAAAAAAAAAAGAGAAAGTTAGTTGGATATCTAAAGAAAATTTGACCTTTAAGATATATTTATCAATGGCATTAGTTCCGAACACTTTATTTTCTAGGCCATACCATACCTTTCAGTTCACTTTCTTCTCCAGTATAATGTTCGTAAATTTTTAACTCTTCTGTGCTACAGTTTTGGAGATGTCTTGGCTGCTTTGACCTCGAAGAAGGAAATAGTACCTTATGAGAATTCCGTGCTGACTACAGTACTTGCCGACTCGCTAGGTATGGATCATGTTTTCTGTTTGTTCTCCCTTTGGTTATTTATCTATTTTTCTCTTCATATTCTTATTAGTTTTATCTTCTGTTGTGTTGTTGTTCTGCCATATCTGGGTGGTTCAAAGTAGTGATAGCTGTCTGTTCTGATTTGATTTATCTTACAGTTTTTTATCTTTTGCTGTATAATAAATTGGATTACAGCAATTCACTTGTTTGTTTTTGCTACCGGTATAGCAAAGTAACAACGTGAAATAAATCTGCATTCTTACATAGAGCAGTAACCTTATTCGTCAGACCTGAAAAAGTGAAGTTTTTGATATGTCAAGCCAGGCCCAGTGACATGTACTTGCCGTTGGTGAAAGAGTCCCACCTTTTGAAACTTTTAACTCATGTACCGTGTACCCTGTGAACTCTACTAGGAGTGGTTTTTTCCTTTGGTGAAGGGTCCAGCTTTTTGGAATTCAAGACATATACTGTACCCTGCAAATTATGAGAAAAGTGACTATCTTCCTTTTGTGACTTCTTCTCGAGTTGATTTTTCTTTCTTCCTTCTTCATACATACAAGTGATCAATCACCAATACCATATGTTATTGCCTGTTATCAGTTGATTTAAGCATAAGTTTTTTTGTGTTGTAAAAATCGGTGCAGATTATGCATAATCTGATGCCAGTTTTTTAACTGACTTCACATTCTGAACATAGGTGGAAGCTCAAAAACTTTGATGATTGTGAATGTCAGCCCAAATGCTGTTAATTTGTCTGAGACATTACAATCCCTTAATTTTGCTGCTAGGGCTCGAAATTCTATTTTGAGCCTTGGGAATCGAGACACAATTAAGAAATGGAGAGATACTGTAAGTGATCTCTTACCTCTGTTCTACTTTGGCTTTAGCCATTCTGCCTCAAACTTCTTAATACCTTTTCTCTTGATGGCATGTCTAGAAAACTTAGAAAAGTCACCGATGAATGATTTGGCTTGTGAAGCACAACTTTCCCTGATGTCTTGTTTAGTGGTCCAAAGCAGTTCTGTATTCTAAGCTTATGCTTTTGTTTTTGTTTTCTTTGATGGAAATAGAATTTTCATGGTTAAATTTTCTGGTCATTTGGGTTTACTGTATGGGTTTTGGCAGCGCCAGACACAATTGTGGACATTCTAGGGAGGAAATCTGTGAATCCACCCCCAAAAATTAGAATCACCAGCTTTTCATTTAGTGTTTGTCAGAAACTTGCTTCAACATGACTAGGGAAGGTTAAATTTTACCGCCAAAGCGTTTTATTCTTCTTCTTCTAAACCTAAAAATGTCATGTTAGTGCATAATATGCATATACTCGAGCTATTAATTGGTGAATCGCCACTTTTCGTAGGCGAATGATGCGCGCAAGGAATTGTATGAAAAAGAGGCGGATGTTGACAAGTTGAAGCAAGATGTGCTGGCGCTACAACATGCTTTGAAGAATGCAAATGATCAGTGTGTTCTTCTCTTTAATGAAGTGCAGAAGGCCTGGAAAGTCTCATTTACACTGCAATCTGACTTAAAGGTTGGTTTGTCGAAATTTTGCCGAATTTTCTTTTGCACATTTTGCAATTTTTTAAGTAAAATTTCATCGAAAACCATAAATGGCAAATTTACAAATGTTGTTCTTAAATCAGCAACATAGGTCTCGGCTATTTCAAAATATAGATGGCTTACAACATACTATCCTAACTAGTGCCAACCTTTAAAAAAGGTTGCCTTAGAAAGGCAAGCCAAGCATTTTTTTTTTAAAAAAAATAATGAGTAAAGTCTAGTCCAACTGAGCCCCACTTGCTGTATATTAAACATCCAGCTTCAGAAATGGCAACCATGCTCCTAGAAATAGGGGTAGATAGAGCAGTAGGACATCTACCAACCAATCACAAAAGTAAACATCACCGCTATGTACACAGGGGCAAAAGAGGCAGGGGAAGGAGATTTCCCTGCAGTAGCCATCAAAAGTATCATTTTGTTTCACCACAGCAATCCCTCCAACAGACCTTGCCGTGACCAACCTCAGTAAAATTAACAGTCTCCAATTCCATATTGCAGTCAAGAGTGACTTCTCTGCTCCCAGTTTCCCTCACAAGCCCAGCAAATGTTGAATGATCCCATCTCTAGTCAAAATTGTATACATCCCAGGCAAAGTATGAAAGCTAGCAGGCATTTCCTCCATCATGTACATTACATTTTATCCGGTTATACACCAAATTTGGCCAAACCAAAACCTTTTGAAGTTGTCACTGTTGTTTTGTATTTTGAACCCAGTGATGGGGTTGCCATTACTATTGTATCATTGTAGAATCATTGTAGTTGTGTAGAGCTTACTGTGGTTCATTTTGACCCTCTTTTGCTAAAGGTTGGCACTAGACTAGTGTGCATATTACAAGCCACCTTTACCTATCTGGCTGGGCCTTTCCGCTGTAAGGCTCAGTAGATGGAACTTTTGTAAATCTGCTATTTTGGCCTTTATTTATGAAATTTTAAATTACAAAAAAAAAAAAAACAAACAAACACAGCCTCCAAAGGTTACCACCTTCCAGCCACAACAAGACTTCCCAACCACAAAAAGAAAACCAAGTACTCCCATTACTCAAGCTAATCTTTCCGCAAGTTCCATAGCCTTTATCCAATATAACAAGTACTAGTATAACAAAGAACACATGGTAATAAAAGCAACAATGAGTGTAGAAATTCAGTACTAGGCCTGCTACATTATTTAATAACACAGCCTTGTTTAAGCTATCCATACAACATAACCATCAGAATACAAGAGTTCCCAGAATAGCGTTTCCACAATAGCATTTGAGTAGAAGATTATGAGAAGATAGCAGCTGAGATTCCCAAGTTTAGGGTTAGTTCCCATTTGAGCTTACTGATTTGGTAGCCTCTCCAAGCTACTGCCGTGAATGATATACTTTCTAAAACATCTTTAACCATAGCTGATGAGACTTTTCCCAATTGCTAGTACAATCCCTTGTTTCTTTCCCTTCATAGATGATACACAGTGGTTAAAAAGGCAAAGTGCATAATGTCCTTTTGAAGCCTAAAGCCCCACGAGTTATTTTCTTCAAGCCAAAAGAGGGTGTTCTGCTATGATAGGATTCTTCCATCACATTTTGCTTTGCCCAGGACGGCACTCTAAACCTTTGTTGAGTTTGGACGTAGGAAGAACATATGATCATGGTCTCACACTAGACCAGATATATGCTCTGTTGTATGCTTTGTTAGTCAATTTATGCATGATCCTGCTAATGAACATTTACAAGCTGCTTTGAGAATTGTTAGGTGCTTGAAGTCTGCACTAGGACAGGGTCTATATTTCTAAAAAAAAAAAACAGAATGAGATCCATCCAGATATTCACTGATGCTGACTGGCGGAGTCTAAAGTTAACATAAGATCATCAACTGGTAGTACGACATACTTATGAGGGAACTTATTAACCTGGAGGATGAAGAAGCAACTTGTGTCTAGAAGCAGTACAAGGGCAGAGTTAAGGGCATTAGTACTTGAATTGTATGAGGGGTTATGGTTCAACAAAGTATTGAAAAATATTGGACAAAGGATCTCACTGCCTATCATTGTATTAAGTGACAATATCTCTGCTATAAGTATTGTAGAATACCTGTGTAGGATGATAAATCAAAACATGTTGAGATTGACAAACACTTTATTCGAGAGAAGATTGAAGATAGAGTTATCAATATGAAGTACATTTCTTTCAAGGATCAAATAGCATATATTTTGAGAAAACCTGTCTTTACTAAGATTTTCCAGATTCTATTGTTCGAGCTTGGTTATATTATATATAAACAACTAAGCTTGAGGGGGAGTGTAGAAATAAAGTATATATACATCATAAATACACACATACTTATACAAATACAGTACATACATACTATCAATATATTTTTGTGTAGCTTAGTATATTAAATTATTAGTTTAGACACTTTTATAGCTTAAAACACAAAGTAGCCGTTGTGGTTGCTTAATATAGCTGTTAGACTTTTGGTTGTTGAACTTAAAGCCTCACAACCTATTTAAAGGCTCTACCTTTTTATTCCAAGAGATAAGTTAAATAATGCATCCACTTTCTTCATTTCTGTAATACACACTTATATGCAGACATTCTAATATATTACAGCCACTTTGGTGACAGACTTGTGTGGATGTACGTCTAGTGATATTTATGGTCAGCCTATGCATTATAAATTATAGTATCCCTCTGTAACATGGCTACCTAGTTTACTTTCTCAGATGTCTCAGAGGGGAAGTCCACCAACAAATATTAATTGTTAATATCCATTAAATGATGCAACTTCCAATTGAAGGATGCTGTGGTACATTCTTCTTTTCTTTTAACACAGCCAACTAAAAGTATTTGTGAACGGAAAAGAGCGTCAGGGATCCATCTCAATGTGTTCCAGAGGAGTCATTTTTGGTGGTGCAGCTGGATTCTTGAGGTTCAAAGATAAAACTTCCGTTTCTTAAACTTTTTGAGAAGTGAACTTGGATAATAAATTGGGAAGGAGTGTGAATTAAGCTCCTCCTATTACAAATTTTAGCGTTTCAGTGATAGATATTTAGCCACTTCGAACTATGCGTCTCTTGAAGATCAATTATGTGAAGGAAATTGAGGGCCATAATCCATAAAAGTGAGATATCTAGCAACTTCTTGCTTGTGGTCTAGCAGCAGCTACCTTCTTTTAAGTTACTTGAGGTATCTCTTAGCAAAGAATTGAGGACGATAGTCATAAAGGTCAGGCTACTGGATTTATTTGTGAACAAGTTATTGACATGCTGGTCCAACCTGAAGATTTTCATGGTCTACATGGTCTTTTGGTGGTGTGGTGGGTACGGAAATTTTCTTGGGATGGAACTATATTCTTCTGCTGGTTATTCAAATTTCAGGTTATATACATTAACTTACAAAGGTGAGTGTTATTGTGAAAGGACGGCTGTTTTGACATTATGACTTCTTTAAAATTGTTAGTATTTGCACTGTTCTGAAATCCTTGCACCTTATCTTCTACGTCCAACTATTCTCTATTTAGGTTTTTCTTTTTCTTAATTGAATGCAGGCTGAGAACATTATGCTTTCTGATAAGTATAAGATAGAGAAAGATCAAAATGCGCAGTTAAGAAGTCAAGTGTCGCGAATGCTACAATTGGAGCAAGATCAGAAAATGGAGATTCAACAACGCGACTCAACTATTGAGAATTTGCAGGTTCGTATATGATTCTTTAGAATTCTCCTTTTTATCACTGTTCTTGTTGGAGTATTTAAATATTCATGTTACACCTGCTTAACTGCAGAAACTCACAGGAAGGTGTAATATAACTTTAGTATGACAGCAGGTGTTCTATGTTGAATCAATAAGTGAAAAAGTTCTCCCGCCATGGTCGGAACTATTGATATTAATATTCTTTATGAGACCACAATTGAGGGGCATGGTGTGGCAAAAGCATTGTTCACACTTACTTGGCATTCCACTCTGGGGGTTCTTTTTTTTTTTTTTTTTTTTTGTAATGGAAATTTTGTATGAAGTGTACAAAGAGTGCTGCCAATGGTTAAGCAGTTAAGGTAGACATAGACATCAAGTAGGTAGCTTACAACATTCCTCACAAACTAGTACCAGCATGTACGAAAGACTGCCTGACTATGACAACATTGTCCAATTTAAATCCCAAAATAAAGTGAAACTATACAAACTGAGAAGTCTAAGTAGGGTAGTATCCCACTAACAAGCTAATGGAAGGGATAACATTTGTAAAAAGCAAAATACCAATCCAATTCCAGCAGGTGGACTGATTTGGATCAAGAAGGAGATCCAGCGTAACAATAGTCAAGATGAACGGATAGCAGTGGAAAAAACTTTCATAGATATTCCCAAATTGAGAGACAACTCCCAGTTAAATTTAGATGGCTTGTAGTTTCTCAAGGAGTCCACCACATAGCAAATACACTGAAAAACATCCTTAATAACTAAGTTATGGTTCTTGGCTACATTATTTTGTAGCTTACTGTTCCTTTCCTTCCGTATATGGTAGACGACACTAGAAAATCCAAAGAGGGTCACATCTTTATGGAACTTGGATTTCTAGGTAGGATTGGTTTTTAGCCAATGCAATGTGTGATGCCAATCGCAATTCCAACCAACATACTTGAAGTGTTCCATAATTTTGCTCCATATCCTAGCTGAGAAAGGGGCAGCAGCAGAAAAGGTGTTTATGATCTTCTCGAAACCTGTGACATAAGAGGGAAATATTAGATTGTACCAAACCCCAATCATGAAGCTTATCAAACGTATTTATTCTCTTCCAGCATGCAAGCCAAACAATTATTGCATAACGCGGAAGAAAATGATTACACCAGACGATCTTGCACCATTCTATATATGGTAAAAGTGTTTGGAGAGCAGAAGCAACATTTTTCACCAAAAGGCGGAATTCAGTTTCCAAATCCACTGGTTTTCTTCCCTCTTTAGCTGGATTCAATTGCAGGCTTGGTTGAATAGAGCCACCTGATGGTCCCAACCTCGTCTATATGGAAACCTCCAAGATCCACCCATCAAGACACTGGAAACTTTTGCATTAACGTTAATAGACATTTTCCTCATAAATTTGTTTATTGCTAAGGATACCCTAGGGTGCCAAAAATCAAACCAAAAAGAGGTGTTCTCTACATTCCATAGCTCTTTACCAATGCACTGCATGAACTTATCCCTTACACCCGGGAAATTTTTTCTAAAGCCAAGAGTCTGATGTCTTAGGCTTAATTCCACAAAGGGCTCTATCCTTTAATATCACAGTATGTATCCATTTGACCGAAAGACCTTCCTTGTGTTCGCATACGTTCCAAAGGTTCTTTATTTTATAGATATCATTGAATAATCCTAGATCAAACACACCTAAGCCTCCTCCCTCCTTAGGTTGACAAATAACAACCTATTTCACTTTAGCTTTCTTAGCACCTCCCTAGAGGAATGATTTCAAAATTTTCTCAACCTCTTTAATCAATTTTCTAGGGATGAAGTATGAGGCTGTCCACTGCCTGCACACAGCTATTAAGACTGAGTTGATCAACTAGAGTTTTCCTCTATAAGATAGAGTTTTGGTGGTCCAGTTTTGGACTTTGCTATTAATCCTCCCTAAAAAAGAGCTGCAATTAGAAAGAGAGTTTACTTACAAGTAGTGGAATGCTTAGATACAGGATATGGAGAGTGCAAAAGGCATACCCAGTATCTCTCTTATGGTTTTCTTTTGTTGAGTGTTAATACCTGAAGTAAAGATTTCACACTTGTCTTTATTTGGTTTGAGGCCAAAAAGGAGATGAAATTCATCCAGGGCACTTTCGATTACTTCAATGGACAGGGAGTCAGCTTTTCATAGATGGAATAGGTCGTCTGAAAACGCTAACGAAGATAGCCCTTGGTGCTCACACCTGTGAGGTAAGTGGAAGGTTTGCATGGCTATTTTTTGTTTTAGAAGCTGATTAAAACCTTCCATGACAATAATGAACATGCTAGGAGAGAGAGGATCTCCTTGTCTAAGGCCTTTGTAGAAAGAAAACCTGCTAGTTATGACACCGTTCATGTTAATGGAGAAGGACGCTGTAGTGATGCAAAGTTTCACCCAGTTTGGGTATTTATCAGGAAATTTCATGTTTTTGAGAGTCATAATCAGATAAGCCCAACTCAATGTGTTAAAGACTTTCATAATGTCTACCTTGATGGCACAAGATTTAGGACCACCTGATCTCTTGTAATCTTTGACTATTTCATGCATAAGTAAGATGTTGCTTTCGATGGTTATACCCTAAACAAAAGTAGATTGGTTTTTATCTACAAGATGGGGAATCAAAGGCTTAAGCCTATTAACAATGATTTTGGAATTGACTTTGTACACAACATTGTAGCATGAAATGGGTCTAAGGTGCTTAATGTTGATTGGATTGTCAGTCTTCGGTATCAAGGATATGGCTATAGCATTAGTAGGGTAGTAGGTGAATTCATCCCCTATTACTTGCCAATTTTTTTGAATAAGATGGCAGAGTATCTATCATGGTCCGGGGCGCTATCTGAGTTTAAAGAAAAAACAGCTTCTTTACAGAGAGTCTTTCTGCCTGTGTGAGAGAGTTTTACCCCTCCATTCTTGCTGCGGTGCAACTTGAGGAGAGGGATTAATGAACATAATTTGGAAGAAGTCAATGGGAGTTTTACCCCTCCATTCTTGCTGCGGTGCAACTTGAGGAGAGGGATTAATGAACATAATTTGGAAGAAGTCAATGGCCAACTGTTGGAGTTGGTTATAATCCTCAATTATGTTCCCTCATCATTTTGGAGTTTTAGGATTTTGTTTCTAGCATTGTGCACTTTAACTGTACGATGAAAAAATTTGGTATTTCTAGCCCCTCTCTCATCCACTTGATCCTGAATTTTTCCTTAACAAAAGATTCCTCAAAGGATAGGAAGTTACTGCAGATTTCCCCGGCATTATGATCCTCAGCCTACAATGTGGTATTTAATAGGTCGTTTATTAATTTTGACTGAGCTTCCTCTAGTTTGTTTTTATGAATTTGCACTCTAATCTTGATGTTCCCATACTTTTCCTTATTTAGTACTCTGGGAGGGTCTTTTAGTCTTTAAGCTTCTTACTAACCTTGATAAGGGATTGCCACTAACATATTCTACCAAGCTGTTTTTAAGAATGGATTTGAAGTAGGGTGTTGGAGCCATCTTTTCATAAATTTGAAGGGCTTAGGGCTGAAGTTTCGTCTCTTTTGAATAGTTAAGATTCCAGGTGAGTATTGCTTTTAGTTAACTTATGATTTGCAATCATAAATGGTGCACATTCAAAGGAGGTGGAACTGAAATTAGACCCTGCCGATGGTGTCTCTAGACGGGTAGTTGCCTCAGTTTCAATTGGTTCAGTAGTTGAAGCCATTCAGAATGATTTTTACTGGACAGAACAAAGTAGACTAAGAATAATACTCTCATACCATGAAGAAACTTGAAGATTTTATTAATCATCGAGATAGTATGCATATGAAAGTGTTATTGCTTATATAAGAATGGTTTACAAAGCATCCAACGGTTGAAGACTTTCTAACGGCTAATGGGAGAGTGACCATAACGACTATATTCCAACTAGTGCTGGAATTGTTTCTTCAATATACTATTACTGAAATAGTAATGTATCCTAGTGTTTCTGTCCTATATTTGGATATACATATTTATATATTTTGTGTGTGTATGTACGTACACATCTACGGTGTGTCAGTGTGTGTTTGTGTAGTATAAATCTATAGTGTATTTCTACATGAATTGCATGACCTTTTAGCTCGAGGGCACTCTGACCATACAACAACGACAGTTAAGCCTTTTTCTCGCTATGTGAAGTTAACTATATAGATCAATCATTTGTCTTGCTCTTTATGTATTTGATTTGTTTAGTTGTATCTTAAATCCTACCTTCCTTGTGTGTATCCTAAAACCTAATGCATAATATGCGCCTTTAGACTGTAATTTTGACATAAGTACCTAAATTTCTCACTTAAATCTTATAACCTCTACATGACATTGGCTAAATGAATCAACTGTCTCCACTTTGCTCTATCACTACCATATGCTTCCCGGTTGTCATTTAAGTCATATCTTTATTATCTCTCTCCATGTCTTTGTTGGTCTTCCTCTCTGCGTTTAACATACAGCTCTTTCACTATCTTGCACCGCCTAACATGAGCATTTGCAGAACGCCTTTGTACATGCCGATACCATTTTAACTTTGACTCCCTCATATAAGGACAGTCTGACCATACGTTAGTATAATATTATTTATTATGATTCGACAATTATATATGATAATTTTCAAACTGAAGATGCTAGGCCGTAAAGGCACTTAAGAAATTTCCTTCGTTCATGATCCTATTTTTACATCTTCTGATTTTAAAATTACTTTTTAATGATTTTTTCCGTTTCAGGCTAAACTAAAGAGCTTGGAGTCACAACTGAATGAAGCAATTCGCATTCGGGATTTGAAGTTAGAGGCCAAGCCTGTGAGGCCAAACATTGCTGGAGACGGCACAGATTCTACTCCAGTTACAAGGAAACTTGAAGAGGAACTTGTAAAACGGGATGCACTGATTGAGGTATTTGTCCCTTGAAAATTGTCTTGTTTCTGTTTGTTTGTAGAATCTTGGTAGTATTATTTCTTTTAACCCACTATCTTGAATTGTATCGTATTTTGATTTGATATTGCTATTTGCACTTTTTTAAGCTAATAAAGAAGTCCTTATTGAACTGATTTTTCCTCGTTAAATTGCATTGTGCAATATTTAAACGACTTTATTGAGGAAAGCATTTCTTTAGTTACTTCTCCATAGACGGGCTTGTCCAGGTCCTTTTCTAGAACTGGAGGCCACAATAAGCAAATGAAATGAAAAACAAAATAATGGGATCTACGCTATAGCATCTCTGGATTAATTTTATTGGGGTTGAAAGTGCATTTACTCTAAATTTCCCTTATTATTTTAGATTCATTGACTTAATACTTTGATGGTCACATGTCCTTGTGTTTCTTTTTTGGTATTGAATGGCTGCAGATGTACGTATGAGATATGACCTAATATATGGATATATTGTTATTTACTTTTACGTAAGTGATGATATACATTGTTCCAATAATGTATTAGGAGCTGAATTGTTGGTCCATGTTCTTATAATGTTATGAAATTCCATCGGAAGCAAGTGAGCATGTTGTATTTACCAATTGCAAAAGCTGACAATCGCTTCAATATTGTATTGAATGAGAAGTAATTTTTGGACTGAAAAAATTCTTGTTTTTTCTGTTAAGGGGACAATTACAACTGGGTACAATTTCTGTACATAGAGAGAAGAAGTCAAAGCTGTAACCTACTTAATTACACTTAAT
The DNA here is from genome assembly GCA_036186865.1 of Eustoma russellianum. Taxonomy (NCBI): domain Eukaryota; kingdom Viridiplantae; phylum Streptophyta; class Magnoliopsida; order Gentianales; family Gentianaceae; genus Eustoma; species Eustoma russellianum. Next base: position 14,274,480 of record AP025047.1, read on the forward strand.
GAGCTAAATGAATGCAGAGAAAAGAAGTCGTGGACTGTTGCTCTCCCCAAGTTAAACGGCGCAATTGTTATTTGTGATATGTATTCATTGTGTCGTTTGATACTTGGATATCTGCCGTTTAATATTTCCACAAAATATTGTCTATGTTAAAATGCTGGATGGCGTGTCTTAAATATTTTGTCAAATTGTTGCTGGCTTACAACTGGCTAGTAGCAACGTTTTAAGCTTTTGAAAACTTGTAGTCTGTTTGCAAGGGAGTTTCTCTTAGATGTGTGCTTGAGTTGATCTACTGCTTAGATAAAATAAGTTTCTAATTAACCTGGAAAGATTTGGGAGAGGTTTTAATTTGCCTCTGCTAGCACGTAAATGTGTTTTGCTGCAGGGAATTATAAAGGACCAACTGAAAACTTTATAAGAGGATGGATTTAATTGGATGTTGGAGAAAAAAAGAAATACTGGACGTATAATTATACCAGAGGACATGATGTTTCTTTTCTTTTTTTTTTTTTTTTTTTTTTTGATACAATGGTATAAGTTTGTTTTTGAAAAAATTTTATTGTATGATTTTTAAGGAGCTGATGTTGAAACTTGTAACTCTTTTGCCCGTAAGTTTGTTGCTCTCTAATGATGTCGTTCAACTGAAGGGCCTAGAGTCATTGGCCCATATCCTCCTTTTTTTTTTTTTTTAAAGGTTGTAACTCTTTTAGGTTGTAAATGTTCTTGGCTCATTTCTATTGTATTGTAAGTAAACATTTTCTGATTTGGCAGAGATTGCATGAGGAGAATGAAAGGTTATTTGACAGATTGACAGAAAAAGGGAGTAAAGCCGCATTACTGCAGGTAGAGCTACTTGCCTTTGACATTTATGTAGAGTTGCTTTATGTGTTACTGTTATCCTATTTTGTATATTTGTAGGCATTTCTTGACTATGGCTTTCATATTATACCTGCTGATCATTCTCTGATATATGCATTATGGAATAATAGGATGTTGAATTACCATCTCATCTAAAAGCTTAAGCTATGGTTAATAGATGAAAATTGATGATTTTTTATTTTTTGGCTTAAAAAAAAGATATAAAGCTTTATATTTTCAAACTTGAAGCATGAATCTACTTCGCCTTTTTTTTTTTTTTTTTTTTTTTACAGTGATGAGAGTGTGACTTTGAGTGAGTTCTAATTTCTGACCTTTTGACATTACCATATTACTGCCACTTTTGATGGCCTTCTTGCTCAGTTGCCAAGTATCTCTCCCAAAGAACCAGCTATCACAGGTCGAGACATTGTAAGGTGCATTTCTTGAACTGTTTTGTGAATTTTGTCCCTTTTATGTATCCTTCCCTTGTTCTTTTTGTATTTTTAGCATGATGGTTGGATATGCTATTGTAGGAATGATGCTGACAATGGTAAAGGGCGATCCCTGGATGTGGTTTCTTCTCCATTAGTCTCAGAAAAGGCTGAAAGTGCCATTACTTTGGTTAAATCTGGTACCGAAAAAGTCAAAGCTACTCCAGCAGGCGAATACCTTACTTCGGCTTTGAGCGATTTTGATCCTGAACAGTATGACAGTTTGGCTGCAATATCAGATGGAGCAAACAAGCTTTTGATGCTGGTAAGGTCCACATAATTTCAACTTATGCATCATTCATTTGCAAGATAAAAGTCAATTTAGGTGAAAGTGTATCCTCTTTAGGCTGTTTTGCTTTTATGGACGTCTTTCCTTACCTTTCCATCTGTGTGTGTTTTTTTTTAAAAAGAAGCCGTTACTTCAATGGCGACAATAAATTTATTATTGTGCATTGAATGAGTTTTAGCTGATAAAACCATAGTTATTCTATATTGGTTTGCAAGAGTGTGAAGCTACTGTGACACACACACACATATATGTACGTATGTACGTACATATGTATGTATGTATGTATATATATGCATATATATGTATGTATATATATTAATCGTTGCCAAATAAATAAGAATTTTGGTTGAACTACAGTAACAACGTGTGGTCTACACGAGGCTAAAGAAACTAGGTGCAGTCTGCTGGCAGGTTTCTTGAAGTTTCAAATGTTATCAAATAAGCCGCCGAAAGACCTGTAGGATTTCTAAGGAAGATAGCACCTGTTAGAAACTCATTAATTGCAGAGGAGTAAGTTCAATTGTTCATAATGGCCCCAAATAGCCAAACTTTGGACATACAACAACAGCGACGTTACCCCATTGTCTCAGAGGCTCCCGCCTATGACGGGGTACAGGGAGGTCGAATGTATGCAACCATACTCATGGGTTAGAAATACACAGAGGTGGTTTTCCGATGACCCATAATGAAAATTGCGTCAAGCTGTGTCGATCAACTGCTACTTCACAATATAAGAAGCGCAGCCAATTTAGTGAGTCATTTTGCTTTATTCCATCATATTCCAAACTTCGAACATGATTTTGTAAAATCAATGCTTGAGGGAACCGATAATGTGATTCCCCTGGGTAACTTTCAGTTGTAGGTGCATGACTTCCCTTTACAGCAGAGAATATCTGAAGCACATAAGCAAAGAAGTCGCCAATGGGATGATTCTAACTTCAGCATTTCAGCATTATACAGATCATTTGCTCGTTTTGATATCTTATCTGTCATTCAACAGTAGTTTGCTGTGAAGTTGTTTCTTATGTGTATCACATAGCTCTTTTGCTCGTTAGTCATTTAGCCAGAGTAGGCCCTCACATTTATTTTATCTTGGAACACAAAAACCCAGAAGAGTTTTCTCTCAAAGAAGTGGAAGCGAAATAAGGTTTCAATATGAAGTCATAAAGACTATCCCAATAGAAAGCTGTTTGGAGTCCATTAGTAGTTCTAATTTCAAGGTTGGAATTCATTTTGAAGATACTATGGAACTGAAATACTTCTTGGAACTCAAAATACTGAATTACTATGGAACTGAAATACTTCTTGGAACTCAAAATACTGAATTTCGACTTCAACGAAAGTAACTACGTGGGTAAATGTCAAATTGGAAATGGAGGCTCATAATTATGTATTGCAAATACCATATCAATAGACAAATATATGAAGACGTGTAGCTGCTTGTCATATTCTTTATTTCCTGATTCTAATAATTGGAAAGACAGCTTCTAACAGCCAAGTTCTTTTATTTAAACTTGCTCTTTTTCTTTTTTCCCACCTGTTTTAGAATAGCATGACAAAGGGGGATGATATATGTAAAAATGAGGAAGAAAGTAAATATTATTGAACTTAACGTAAAAATATATAAGAGAATACACATTGTAACACATATACGCACTTTAATACACAAAAATACATAACTGTATACACACACAGTACACTGTATAAATGTATAAAAATACAGTATACATACGTGTGTACTTATACTATTAATATACAATAGTAGCTTATTGTATTGTAGTGTTAGTTCACATGTATATAGATAGAATAGGTGAATGTAGCCGTTGAACCACTTGGCAACTAGCCGCTGGGCTGTTACCTTTGGAATTTCCAAATGTTGAGCCTTATATATGTTAGGAAACAGACGAGATCACTGCAAAAACGCGCAGCGGAAAAACAAAATTTGATCTCCGATTTCCCACAAAGGATTCATGTTGTTCGTTTAATTCGATGAAAGAAATTCAAAAAACTTTACCTCTGTAGATTCGAAATCCACAAACGAAGAAGGTGTGATGACACGAACACCCTCTGTCGGTGCCCTCACGAATGCTTCCGTCTGGAGTGCTAGCTCTTGAAACGGCGCGGCTGAAGAACTCGGTTTTTCTCCAAAAAAGAGTTCTGCTTTTTTTCTCTGGTGATTGTGTGTAATCTCTGTACGAGATGCACCATTATATATACATATATGTAGACATCAAATCCGAGTCCAAATCGGATTAGTTAAGCCAATCAGAATCCATATCAGATATGGATTCTATCAGGATATTCAAAATCCATATCAGATTTGAATTCTTTCGTTATTATCCGATAATATATATATATATATATATATTATTAATATTATTAATATCAGCCCATACGCACTCTTGTGTGTGACCCGATAGGCCGATAATTGGCAGTCGGTTAAATCTCCATTAAACCAACAAGTCGTAATTGGTCTCTAACAAGACATTACGGCTACCCAATTAATACGAGTAAAGTTCAACTAACCTAATAATAGTATATGTATTAATCGCTTTGTCACACGATATCTAGTTTGAACATAATGGTAAGCGTCATACTTATATTGTTCAAACATGTGATTACTCGATCTCCAAGTAGACTGATAAAACAAATGATATTGATCACACTATTAATTCATTTGAGCACGGTCATGCATTTCACAGTCTCACTAATCGAGGGGCCCAAAAATATCTCTCTCAAAAGAGGGACAAATTCTATCTTGATTGTTCAATATCATCTACATACTTTCTATCATACTCAATCATAAGCTTTATTATTATTCAATTACGGATAACGTTTGATCATGTCAAAATATAATAGTCCTTATGTTGGAAACTATGACAATTTCAAGTCTAAGGATTAAAACATGATTATCATGAGATTTACTTATGACGCTAATCCATGTAGTAATTTCATGATGGGTCCATCCAATACACTATTCTCTAACAAGTATCTATGAGATTGATTTATATCATCATACACATAATCATCTCGTGATTATCATATCAATACTCATACTGGTTATAAATTATTTTATCTCTATAACAATAATGAACTAGAGACATAAATCATAATTGTGTAACATACTAACCAATAATAATGTAAAACCTCTTTTTGAATAAATGTATAACATAAACATCCAAATCATGGTCTAGGGCACATACACTAACAATATAAAGACTTTCTTTTGTACATAATGTTTGAGTTGACTAATAATTCCTTTTCTGCTTTATTTTTACATGGTATCAGAGCTGAGATTCTGAGCATTTAGTAACAAATATGGCGGCTCCTGCATCTTCTTCTGAGCAAACAGAAGCCATTTCTACTCCTAAACCAGTGTTAGAAGCAGGTCTCAAGGCTCTGTTGCATTTGATGGTTCCTCTGTTGTTATTACCAGTCACAAACTCAATGATGACAATTACCTCTCTTGGTCAAGAGGAGTTGAGATGTTTGTGACCGGTAAAGTCAAAGAAGAATACTTGTTTAAGGCTGTACCTGTTCACTGTGAAAATGATCCAAGATTCATACTATGGAAGCCTGAAAATGGCATAATAATGTCTTGGTTAATAGGATCTACACTTGCTAATATTAGTGATGATTTCATAATATATAGGAAATTCTGGATGTAGTCAAAGAAATGCATTCTAAACAAGACGATGCCTCTGAGTTATATGAGATTGAAGCTCAGCTTCCTGAAATAATCAAGATAACTTGCTTGTTAACAGGTATTATGCTCAGTTAACAAAGGCTTGGCAACGATTGATGTATTTAAGGTATATCACTGGTTATGTGTCTCTGATTCTCAACTGTATAGAGACATCACTGAACTAAAACGAGTCTTTAGATTCTTAACTAGATTGCATCCACATTTTGACAGTGTCAGGAGTGGAATTCTGATCACAAAGCCTCTGTCTAGCCTTGAGGCTGCCTTTGCAGAAATAAAAAATGAAATTAGAAAGAAAGTTATGATGGGGATTACTCCCAATCTTCCTACTGAGACATCTGCTTTATTGATTGAAAAAAATCATAAAACCACAACATTAGCAACCAGCAGGTTTACACGTGGTAATAAGGGAAGTGAACTGTTTGCAGGTACTGGAAGAAAAATAAACACGTTATTGAAGGATGTTAGAAACACATGGCGGACCAGGTGAAAGAAAACCTACAAAATCAAACAGTTCATGGAAAACATCCTCAAGGCATCACTAAAATGGATGTGGGAATTTAAATATGGTCCAAGGTTCTAATCAAACGCCAATTCTACACAATGGTTGACCTAGTCTTCTTACTATAAATTAGATTGAGGCCCTCCTTCAGTTACTTAACAAATAGCAGTCGACTAGCAATTAGATTCCAACACAAGCAACCATGACAAGAACAAAACTACAAATGTAATGGCCTAATACCTAAATAGTTGATTCTGGTGTATAAAATCACATTACATGAAATGGTAATTTTCTTTCATCTTATGGAGCTTTTACTATTTCAAAAATGATTAAGATTGCAACTCGTTGTACATTGCAAATTATTGGAGTTGGGTAAGCCAGATTGAATGACGAACATATTTTACATAATGTTTTACATGTTCCTCATTTAAATTTTAATTTGTTAACAGTAGGAAAGATTACTAAGATATAATTGCTTATTACATTTTCGGAGTATCACATTCAGGAGAAAGATGTGAAGAAAATGATTAGAAGTGCTAAGAACATAGATGATCTTTTCATACTTTAAGTAGAGAGGACAAGAATTTGCATGCTATCAATAAAAAATGAAAGAAGCAGTAGTAGTAAGAACCAACCTTGTATAGAATTGATTCTTTTGTGGCCTGGAAGATTAGGCCGTCCTAACTTCTTGTACTTGAAACGTTTAATGCCAATGCTATTTGAAAAGTGGACTTCAAAAGTATTATTTGTGAGTCATGACATCTAGCTAAACAAGCAAAACAGAGATATTCAGCCATGTTATATCAGTCTATACAGCCTTTTAATGTTGTTCATTCGAACATTTGGGGTCCTTCCAGGACCACAAATATCAATGGAACAAGATGATTTGCAACTTTTGTGGATGATCATTCTAGAGTTACTTAGATTTATCACATGAAAAAAGTCAGAAGTAAGCCATCTTCAAGTGTTACTTTAATCTAATAAGAAAATCAGTTTAACAGTACAATTAGAACTTTAAAACTGATTATGGAGCACAGTATTTAAATGACTCTATTAAAAAATTATGCATGAGCATAGCATATATCATCAGATATCATCTTACACCTCAACAGAATATGGCAGAAAAAAATAGACATTTACTTGAAGTTACTAAAACTCTTATTTTTACAATGAAGGTACCCAAGTTCTATTGGGGGAGGGACAATGCTAATAGCAACCTATTTGAAAAACAGGATGCCATCTAAGACTCTGAACTTTAGAACTCCCAGAGAAGTTTTCCTGGAAACTTATCCATATACAAAGTTATTATCTGAATTGCCATGTAAGTTGTTAGGTGTATATCCTATGTATTCTACAGCCACATTTAAAGGGAAAACTGGATCATAGGTCCATCATGTGTATGTTTCTTAGATATTCAGGATCACAAAAGGAATAGAGTGCTACAATCCTAGTACTAGGAAGGTGCTTGTTTCTTTAGATGTATGTTTTGATGAACAACATACATTTTATGATTAGAACATTACACAACCAGAAAACACACAAGGTGATTCATGGACTATCATAGGCATAGTGAGAACAACCTCTTTAGATTCCACATATCCTAATAGGAAGGATGAGTCTAGTGTAGTAGCCTCTGTAGAAGAAAATGTTAGTACAGGAGGAATACCTATATGGAATAAACCGCCAATTACTCAAGTATATACAAAAAAAAAGTCAACCATTGAATGCAAATCAATTAGAAAGAATACATACTATATATGAGACTGAACCAGAAATAGATCATAGGCCTATTGCTATAAAGAAAGGAACTAGAGAATGCTCCAAACGTCGTCTATATAATTTCCTGTCATATGATAGTTTGAATCCACACCTTAAATCTCTTGTGCATTTGATTCTAATGTTCTTTGTAGAACATCCAAGAAGCTTTCAACATTCCAGTATGGAAAGAGGCTTTGTGTGAAGAAATGAGAGCATTAGTTCAGAACAATACTTGGGAAATAGTTCCAGCAGTATAAGATATAAGACCTGTATGTTGTAGGTGGATATTTACTATTAAATACATCACTGATGAGACTATAAATAGATATAAGACAAGGTTATTAGCTAAAGGGTTTACTTAGACATATGGAATTGATTATTTAGAAACTTTTGCATCAGTGACAAAGTTTAAAATTATCATAGGAATTTTTTCTATTGCGGTTAACCTTGTCTAGGAGTTATATCAACTTGATGTCAAGAATGCTTTCCTAAATAGAGAGTTACAAGAGGAAGTGTATATGAGTATACCGTCAGGATTTGAAAATTATACAAATAGTGATTATGTTTGTAGTTTAAAGAAATCTTTATACGGTTTAAAACATTCATCAAGTGCTTGGTTTAGGAAATTATCTATTTATTCAAAGTCATAATGATCACACTCTGTTTCGTAGGATGTCAGTTGAAAGCATGGTTACTATCTTGATTGTATATGTACATATCATTATAGTCACATGCAATGATTTTCAGGGAACAAGTCAATTAAGGTACAACTATCCAAATAGATTAATGAAAGATTTAGGGACATTAAGTTTTTTTTAGGCATGGAAATATCCAGGAATGAGGATGGCATGTGCATTTCTCAGAGAAAATATGTGCTGGACCTGTTAACTGAGACTGGAATGTTAGTTTGTAAACCATCTACTACTCAAGTTGAACCGGGACACAAGTCAAGAAGCTTATGGGATGCTGATGCTGTTAATAAATTAGGATATCCATAAGTTGGTAAATCAATCTACTTATCACACACTAAATCAGATATCTGTTATGTTGTGATTTTGGTTAGCTAATTTATGCATGATCTTGATAATGAACATCTTCAAACTGCCTTAAGAATTCTCAGGTACTTAGAGAATGCTCGAGGTCAAGGTTTATACTTCAAGAAGAACATGATAAGACTATACAAATCTTCAATTATGCAGTCTGAGGTGGATTTTCGACTGATATGAGATCAACTACTGGTGTGCAACCTATTTATGTGGCAACATAGTAACTTGGAGAAGCCCGTAGTCTCTAGAAGCAGTGCAGAAGCTGAGTTGAGGGATTGACACTAAGGTTGTGTGAAGGCTTATGACTCAAAAAAGTGTTGGAAGATATGAGTCAAGGGTGTACACTACCAAGCAAAATTTTGTGACAATTCTGTCGTAGACATGGCAGAAAATCCTGTGCAGCATGACAAGTTCAAACATGTTAAGATTGACCGACATTTAATTAGAGAAAAGATTGAAGACAAGAGCAATAACATGGAGCATTTAACTTCTAAGGATCAACTAGCTGATATTCTTACTAAACTAGTTTCATCTAAGGTGTTTCAACATCTGTTATCCAATCTTGGTTGTATAAACAGTGTAGAAGGTGACTTGAGGGCATTGACACTAGGATTGTGTGAAGGCTTATGAGTCGAAAAGGTGCTGGAAGATACTGGTCAAGAGTGTGCATGGTCGATCAAATAAACTAGGCAGAAAATCCTGTGCAATAGTACAAGTCCAAACATGTTGAGATCATATTCACTTTCTACCTTAATTTTGCACTTAATCCTTGAGTACAAAAGAGAGCCTTTATATATGGATAAACACACAGATTAATGGTGATCGCCTAACGGCTAGTTGCCAAGTAGCTCTGACGCTACTTCCCTTTTATCCTTTTTATACGTATGTAAACTAACACTCTAATGTACTAAATTACAAATATGTATGGCTAGTATAAGTATGCCTGTACGTATGCTTGGTTGTCTGCTGTATTTATACATGTACTGTATGTGTATACAGTGTGTATTCTATAGTATATTGTATATATTTCTACAATATATTGGTCCTTTTTTTACGACTTAGCACTAATATTGGCTTCTGATAGACTTTAATGGGTGACTTGTTTTGCTTTGAAGTTCGTCAAAGATGTGGCTTTGAGCTGTTATGACTCATTTGATTATAGTGGCCTAGATTTTGATCTTCTGAAAGCACACATGCATTTTTTCGGTATGTTTGATTTGTCCAGTTCAAAGATCGAAGTCTAGATCTTTCATTAACCAGTGAACAAAGAGAGGAACAGGGGAGTAATTTTATATCATTGATGGACTGAAAGAAAGTAGTCCTTTTCTCTTTTTTGTTTTTAGTAATAATTGACGTAATCATAATTCTCAAGATTTAATTCTACTGTCTTCGTGCATGCACCTATGGGATATGCAGATCAAATGTCAATATTAGTCGGAAGCTCTTTGATCCTGCAATCTCTTCCCCTGCTAGTTTGTCTTTGATTGATTTTTCCTCTAATGTGAGTTTGAGCTTTGTTTACATCTGGTAACTAGAGTAACCAGACTTTTCCCGATTCGGAAAGCTTGCCTCTGTTAGTCATACTATCTGTGGAGTTTTATTTTAGAACTTGCATATCCTCCCTTATACTCGGTGATAAGCCCATATATGGAATGATGTAGGTCTTAGCTGCAGTAATAAAGGCTGGTGCTTCAAGGGAGCATGAGATACTTGCTGAAATAAGAGATGCTGTTTTTGCCTATATACGCAAAATGGAGCCCAAACGAGTCATGGACACCATGCTTGTTTCTCGTGTCAGAATTCTTTATATTAGATCTCTGCTTGCACGGTCCCCTGAATTGCAGTCCATTAAGGTATCCAAGAATTTCTACTGTCTCTGGAATGTTCTGAATTTTTATGAGCTTCTCTCACTTGATCTTCCATTGGGTTCTAGGTTTCTCCAGTTGAGCGCTTTCTCGAAAAGCCAACTACCGGACGTAGCAGAAGCTCTAGCCGCGGTAGCAGTCCTGGAAGATCTCCAGTGCGTTATGATTCTGGCATGAGGAATTCTCTAATTGATGAACAGATTCAAGCGTTTAAAGTAAATATTAAGCAAGAAAAGAAGTCTAAGTTATCATCAGTTGTTCTGAAGATACGTGGTATTGATCAGGTGATTATCCCGATTACTCTTCAAAATTCTTCTCTTTTATGTTGAGAAATAAGACATTTTCGACGTTTAAAATACTGATAATCTTATTTCTTATTCTGTCTAGATAGAAAGATGTGAATAAAGAAAATGCAAAGTGAATTTCTACAACATGCCACTTTATCCTTTGTTTCATATTTCCTGTAGTTTGAAAAGGCCTTGGACAATTCATTGCATGTCATTAGTAAACTTTTCTGACTGTAACTTATGGGAAGTTTTTGACCTATATATTATGTGTACCTCGACATTTGTAGGATAGGAGGGTCTGAAATTTGGAAGCGTTGCCATTTTAGTCTTAGATGACTCATGATCTGGATTTGTTTGCTTAAATAAAGTTGTTTAAGCAGAAGTTAACAACAAAAAGAATGGCTGCGACCTGCATTCTTATTGAGGAGCCTAATTTGGAAAGTATTTATGGAATGTAATTCTCTTCCTAAAACTACTACTTAATTATAAATGTTGCCATTTAGCCTTAGATGACTGATGGTCTGGGTTTGTTTGCTCATAAACAACAAAAGGAATGGTACAACCAGCATTATTTTTAAGGAACATAATTGAGAAAGTATTTATAGAATGGAATTTCCTCCTAAAGCTACTTCTTAATTGTAACCGTGACATTTTAGTCTTGGGTGACTCATGATCTGGGGTTGTTTGCTTAAATAAAGTTGTTTAAGCAGAAGTTAATTCTATCACTCACAACTCTAAAAAAAGGGAGAAAATGAGAACTACAAAAAGAATGGTTGCAACCTGTATTGTTCTTGAGGAACCTAATTTGGAAAGTATATATGTGAAGAAATGGCAGTACTGAATTCATAGATATGTGCAATAGTATACATCCGGTGGCCTTTTATAGCCTTGAGGAGAGGCTAGTTTTAAATGCCATAATCTATAGTATCTCCTATATAAGGTAACTATTTCAAATAGGGAATCGAAATAATTCTCCTGACCAAGGAAGAATTTCTATAGTATCCGGCCTCATAAAACCTGGCCTATTAATCATGATTTCTTCCCTTACATATCTTAGTCTACATCAATCATATATTTACTTTCTTACACCTTGCCTCAAGCTTGACTGTAGATGTTTATACAGCCAAGCTTGGATATCAGTGACTGAAATGTTTTGATGAAGACTGTTGGGTTAGAAGATCCGCCAACTGAGTAGTTGTAGAGATATGCTCGATGCTGATTGTCATGTCTTCTAATTTCTCTCGCATGAAATGTCTATCAATTTCCACGTGTTTTGACTTGTCGTGTTGGACTGAGTTTTCCGCCATATGAATTGCTGATATGTTGTCGCAGAATACTCGTATAGGCCCTTCCAGTGTTTGTCCAAGGTCACTCAGTATCCTTTTTAACCACATTCCTTTGCATACTCCTAACGCCAGTGCTCGTAGTTCTGCTTCTGAGCTGCTTCTTGAGACTACTGCTTGTTTCTTGCTTCTCCAAGTGATCAAGTTTTCCCACACATACGAACAATAACATGTGGTTAATCTTCTATCTGTCCTTGAGCCTGCCCAATCAGCATCAGTGAACATTGTAATATCCCTTTGTTTTGTCTTCTTGAAGTGCAATCCTTGTTCCGGTGAACCCTTTAAGTATCTGAGAATTCTCATAACAGCTCTCAAATGTTCATTAGCAGGTGCATGCATGAACTGACTTATAAAACTTACTGCATATACAATATCTGGTCTAGTATGGGATAAGTATATCAATTTTCCTACTAATTTTTGGAACCTTAACTTATCTGTAGGTGTTTCATCCATGAATTTTCCAATCTTATATCCTGGTTCAATAGGAGTAGGTGCAGGTTTACTTCCCAGCATTCTATTTTCAGTTAGTAAATCAATTACATACTTTCTTTGTGGATACACTCATTCCATCCTTATTTTTGGCAACTTCCATTCCTAGGAAGTATTTTAACTGTCCAAGATCTTTTATTTTGAATTTCTGTGACTATATTTCTTTGGTCTTTTCTATATCTTGTGTACCATTTCCTGTCAGTATTATGTCATCTACATACACAATTAAGACTGTAATCTTTCCTTGCTTACACATGTAAACAATGTGTAATCACTGTGACATTGATTGAAACCTTGCCCTTTTACTACACTTGTGAATTTCTGAAACCACATCCTTGGTGATTGTTTTAGGCTATAAAGTGATCTATTGAGCTTACACACTATTCCACTCTTTTTTTTTTCCTTCAAAGCCGGGTGGAATTTGCATGTATACTTCTTCTTGAAGTTCTCAATTTAAAAATGCATTCTTAACATCAAGTTGGTATAGTTCCCAATCGAGATTAATGGCTAAGAAATGTTCATCATTGGAAATATTAAAAAAGGCTACATTACTTGTACTATTACTCTAGCTGCCACTTATCCTATATTCAGGGATTGGAAGGCAGAAAATAGTATGGTCATCTCCTGGCTCATAGGATCCATGTACCTTGACATTAGTGAAGATTTTCTTCTTTACTCTGCAACCCAAGAAATTTGGATTGTATCTCAAGAAATGTACTCCAAGAAGGATCATATATCTGAGTTGTATGAGGTTGAATCTCACATTCAAGATATTATGCAAGGGGACAATAACTGTCACTAAATACTTTACACAACTCACACGGGCATGGCAGCATATTGATGCCTTTTGAGTTCTATAACTGGACTTGTACTACTGATGCTCAGCGTTATAACGAGCTTACAAAAATCAAAAGAGTCTTTAGGTTTATGATTGGCCTAAACACTGACCTTGATAGCGTGAGAGAATGAATCTTGGGCACCAAACCTCTCCGCAGCCTCAAGATTGTTTTTTTGAAGTCAGGCACGAGGAAAGTAGATTGAAGTTGATGGTGGAAACTCCACCTATGTTGTCCTCTGATAGCTTAGCACTTGTGGCTAAACGGTATTCTACATATTTGATGGCTCAACCTTTGGTGCCAAGCAGTCATCTCATACATCAGCTCAACAGAGCAAACCCTTCTGTAACTACTGCAAAAGGTCTGTCCATACCACCAGAGAATGCTGGAATTTGCAAGGAAAGCTTGTAGCATGACAGGACACTAAGACAAACACTAGATGGAGGGCTCTAAAACCCCCTGGGAATAACACTATCTGTGTCAATGCAACAGCCTCTGATCCATCAACTAGTACAAAACCGTCAACCAAGGATCATATTGAAGTTCTTCTCTTGATATTAAGTCAACAGCAGTCAGAAGCTCAAGTTCCTATTCAAGCATCTATGGTCAATGTAGGTAACCCTGGTTGTGATCAGGCAACCATGATAGTTGACTCAAGGGCCTCTGATCAGATGACATGGGATGGTAAGCTCATCTCTAACAGTAGAAAATGCATTATGCCTAGACATGTTGCAATAGCAGATGGAAAAACAACTCAAGTAATAGGCACATAAACAATGAAAATAAACTCCTATCTCACCTTAAAAATTGTATTTTATATACCAAACTTAAAATTTAACTTACTATCTGTAGGAAAATTGATGACACATGATAATTGTCTTGTACTTTTCTCACCCACTGAATGCTTATTCCAGGAGATAGGCAAGAAAGTGAAGTTTGGCTGCGCTAGAAAAATGAGGGACATGTTCCTACTTCAAGATGGACAAGAACCACCTTGTGTGCTTTGTAGTCGGAATATCAGCCAGGGCAATTGATTGTACTAAGGGGAAAGGCCTTAACCAAATACTGCTCTAGCATAAGAGACCAGGATACCTGATTTTTCAATATTTGAATAAAATTTGCCAGCTTTGTTTACTGGAATTGATACCAGACTACTTAAATGTGACATTTGCCAACTTGCTGAACTGTAGAAAAAAGACTTCTTTCTTGTATTTCAATATAGGTAAAATTATAATAATATAGTACACCTAAGGAGATCAAATCTGGTCCTAGTATCAAAGCTGAAATCTTTACATTCATAAACTATTCATATATTAGCAACATAATATATTCTTTCTTATTTTACGTTATTCTGTAATCACATCATAATGAAGAATAGAATTTATAGGATAATAACGTTTGCAACACTCCCCCTCAAGTTGAGGCATATGTGTCAATCATGCTCAACTTGCATAACATGTTCTGAAAGATCCACTTGTTCATTCCTTTAGTAAACACATTTGTTGTTTGCTGTCTAGTAGGTAAATATGGTATACAAATAAGTCCAGAATCCAGTTTTTTTATCTTTATAAAGCGTATGTCTAATTCTACATGCTTGGTTTTGTCATGCTAAACATGCTTATTTGCAATGTCAATGGCTGCCTTATTGTCACAATATAGTCTCATATGTAGATTTATCGGCATTCTGAGTTCCTTCAGTAGTCTCTCCAACCACATTACTTCATAAATGCCTAAAGTCATAGACCTATGCTCTTGTCATCTCTAACTTCTAGGGGACTTTGGTGAGAAACGAGAGTTGCTTCAGCAGTAGGTTCAGATAAATTTTGATTGTTGTCCTTATTGTGTTGTCCTGAAAAGCAGAAACTATTCATGCAATAGAATATTAACTTCTAGGAATGGAGTCAAGGACACACTCTTCCTTGACTTTGAATATGATGGAATAAAGCAAAATGAATCACTAAATTGGCTACGCTTCTTATATTGTGAAGTAGCAGTTGATCGACAACTTGACGTAATTTTCATTATGGATCATCGGGAAACAACCTTTTTGTGTTTCTAACACATGGGTATGGTTGCGTACATCCGAGCTCCCCGTACCCTGCCATAGACGGGAGCTTCTAAGACAACGGAGTAGTGTTGTTGTCCTGTTGGATGTAGCGGATGTCTGCGAAAGTGTCTTTCCTTTCCTGGTGTCTCATGCTCAATTCAGTTGTATGGTTACATGATACTTGGATATTTGTTTCCTTGTCAACTATCAGCTGACAGTTTTCTGGGATTGGTGTGATGGTTCAGGAGACTTGGAGACAACATGTAACCGGTGGAAAGCTTAGAGAAATAACGGAAGAGGCCAAAAGCTTTGCTGTTGGAAATAGAGCTTTGGCTGCTCTTTTTGTTCATACTCCGGCTGGTGAGCTGCAGCGCCAAATTCGAAATTGGCTTGCGGAGAACTTTGATTTTCTTTGTGTTACTGATGATACTATTGGAGGAGCAACTGGCCAGCTAGAGCTTCTCTCAACTGCTATAATGGATGGTTGGATGGCTGGACTTGGTGCTGCTCAGCCTCCTAATACTGATGCTCTTGGTCTGCTCTTATCTGAGTATGCCAAACGAGTTTATAATTCTCAACTACAACATTTGAAGGTACATTTCAGTCTCTTGATTTTTTGTTCCATGGTGCTATAGGCTCTCTGTTATCAGCATTTTGGTTATATCTTTATGTATATATTGTCCCTTGCAGCTTATTGAGGTTTGTGTGTGGGTAGAGTGGGGTTTTGGGAGAGGAGGGGGGGGGGGGGGGGGGAGGAGTATTAATGGCTGAATTAGCTTCGCCATGTTTACTTCAACATTGAGTTTGAATATCTTTGGATGGCAGGCCAACGACTACGTCTTAGACCAAACATTCTCAATTTCCATGATATTCTTTTGTCATACTATTTTTGAAACCTTGAATTGAATGACAATCTTGTAACTACTGATCTGTTGTACCAGCTAAACTACTGATGTATTTTTTTTTCTAATAGTAGGTCAATTTAGCATTGTTGTATCTCTTTCCCGAAATTGAAACAGAGTTTTAGAAGGTTCGGATGAGATGTGAACATTATTGACTCTGTGATTTAAATGTCTTAAAGTTAGTTACTCCTAGCTTGTCTATTTATGTGGCTGGAAGCTTGCATATTTCGTATCTTATGTCATTTGAGAGTTTCAGCTGCTTTTTTTTTTTTTTTCTTACTTTTAGGTAGATTCTCTTTTGTTCCGTCTCTGATGTTGCTCTTTACATCAGGCTCAGCTGCTACTTGTTAAATTCGCTAGATTTTCCTTTTTCTGATATGAAGAACATTTTGTGATGACATTTGTTGTTGTCTCTTTATTAGGATATTGCTGGTACGTTGGCAACCGAAGTGGCAGAGGATTCTGCACAAGTTGCAAAACTACGATCAGCTCTGGAGTCGGTTGATCACAAGAGAAGAAAGGTTATAAAGAATAAATTTACTATCTTCTTCTGTGTAGTACATTCTTCTTATCTGTAATTTTTGTTCAATCGTTCTGTTTTTGGGATGTTAATTTTTCTCAGAGTACAGCGTTTCCTGTTGATGATGACCAGTCTGTTGCTTCTGGGTGATCTTTTTATCTTTGAACATATGAAATTAATCAGTGATGTTTTTTTTTTTTTGAAGATGTAAAGTGATTGACATTTTGATTCAGAAATTTAAAATTACTGGAACGAGAATATGAGATTATATTCACCTGTTTGGCAAGGAAATATGAAAGATTACTTAACTAATTAGGTGGTCTGAAACTCACTATGCAGTCTTCATTCTCAAGTGTGTAACTGTGACTCCCTGGAATAGAAAAATTGTACTGGAAACTTATGTTGGTTATCACTTTTAGCTGTATCTTTTCCCATATTTATTTTTATGGTAGAAAGGTTCAAGTTTCAGTAGTTATGATTTTCACATGATCCTGATGGGTCTTCTACAAACAAAAAAAATTAGTTTCTCTCCCTTTTGATAATTATTTAATGGTAGCTTGAGATTCATGGCAGAAATGGTTCGTTATTATTGTTTTCACATTGAAGCTGACACATTATTGTCGAGTATTTCAACAACAACAACAATCATACTCAGTATATCCTAACAACAGCACAAGCTATCGCTAGGGTCTGGGGAGGGTGAGAGGCAGACAAACAATACCCACATCCCAAGGGATAGAGAGTTTGCTTCCAGTGAGACCCCGACTCTATATATACCTGCACAGATATCATAATAATAGGAATATGTACTAGTGAAGAGATTTGATTAAACATATACAAAAGTCTTCCGATATTAAAATAGTCATAACAGTGAATATGCACAAATAGTATTCTTACATGTCTTTAACGGCTTTATTTTCCTACCAGCTACTTGATGTGATGTTTACAAAGGCTAGGTTGGTAACTAATTACCTGCTTAGTTCAAACATATATATAGTTAAAAAATGATCTGAGCTACTATAATTCTATGTTCATATAAAAGACTAAGTGTGACAGTTCGGCTGTTGTGCTCAGCTTTGCTGCCTAATAGTGTTTCAGGATGTCTTCGCCTCGTTACCTCGGCTCTGCATCTGTATCTTTCCAGTTTAGGTCTTCACTTCGGCCCTTCTCTTCTTTATCTTAGTCACTTATAGTTCTATGCAGAGCTGCTAGCAAGATCAGCTCGGTAGTACCTTTATCTGCTCAACACAGCTTCTCCTCGACAGCTTGTAGTTTGTACTTTCCCAGCACGCTACTATTATATTCAGCTCAACACTCGGTTGAGCTTGTATTTCTACACTCCTCCTCAAGTTAGTTATATATATTTATACAAGCAAGCTTGGATACTAAGAACTGAAATATACTTGTTGGAACTGGTTTTGTTAGGATATCAGCGACTTGATGTTTAGTTGAAATATGTTCCAGGCTGATCTCTAACCCTTCAACTTTTTTCTAGGATGAATTGTCTATCCGCACATGCTTGACTTGTCCTACTAAGCTGGATTCTCGGTCATGTTTATAGCGGATACACTATCACAAAATACCTTGATGGGTAATAGTGTTTTTAAACCAAGATCTTCAAGTACTCTTCTAATCCAGATGCCTTCGCATATGCCTAATGCAAGAGTCCTTAATTCTACCTCTACACTACTCCTCGATATAATTGGTTGCTTCTTACTTCGCCAAGTAACTAGATTATCCCATAAATAAGTTCCGTATACGATTGTTCATCTCATATCAACCTTGGATCCAGCACAATTAGGATCTGTGAACACTTTAATACTTCTGTCTGTATGTCTTCTAAAACATAATCCTCGTCCTGGTGTATTTTTGAGGTGCCTGAGGATTATCAAGGCGACTTAGTGATGTCATTAGTAGGTTCATGCATAAACTGGACACAAAACTCAAATCGTAGAAAAATTGGGCCTAGTGTGTGATAAATAAATCAATTTATCAACCAGTCTCTGATAACTAAGTTTATCATCGGGTGTAGTATCCTATTGTTCTCTGGGCTTATGTCCGGGTCCAACAGGAGTATTTGCTATTTTGTATCCTTGTAACCCAGTTTTCTTTAAAAGATCCAATATGTATTTCCTTTGTGAATATATATCTATTCTTTGTTTCTAGCTATTTCCATTCCTAAGAAATATTTTAGTTTTAGACCCTTCAAATTGTTTTGATTGTTGAATCTTAACATTCTCTATCTCAAAGATATCATTTTATGTTAGTATTATATTGTCTAGTGAATGTTTTAAAGCAAGTCTTGGTGATTGGTTTAGTATATATAATGATTTCTTTAACCTACAGACTTTATCACAGTTTGTTTTGTCGCTGAATCCTGGAGGTATGCACATATAAACTTCTAGTAAATCTTCATCTAGGAATGCATTTTTAATGTCTAACATGTATTATTCCCAATCAAGGTTAACCGCTATAGAAAAATATTTATTGTGGTGTTAAGCTTGGCAACCGGGGGCAAAGGTTTCTAAGTAATCAAGATGATAAGTTTGGATAAATTCCTTTGCTGCTAATTTAGCTTTGTACTTATCGATTGTTCTATCATTGTTATATTTAATTGTATACACCCAGCTGCATCCAATAGGTTTCATAGTTGTAGACATAGGTATTATCTTCCAGGTTCGGTTTTTGTCTAAGGCATCCATTTCTTCATGTAATGCGTTCTTCCATTCAGGTTGGCTTAAGGCCATTTGTATATTTTTAGGGATCATTTTATTATTTAATGAACATACAAATTTTTTAAAGTTAGGATTCAACCTATTATATGATGCAAAGTCTTCTATAGGATAATTACTATATACATGGTTCTTAGTGCATTCTCTTGTTCTTTTTCTTAATGTTGTTGGTCTATCATCAGTTTGAGGTTCAGTTTCATATGCAGCATGGTTTCCTCTAATAAATCTATCTCTTCTGATGTGATATGTGTATTTCTATTAGTGTATTCCGGTGCAGCATGTGATTTATTCCATCCTACTTTTTAGTTTATAGTCTTCTCGTCCTATGAGTACTTAGTTGAGAATTTGATACGCCGAGATGCGGTGACGAGCTGCTACAACGTCTGTTGTATTCCAAAACTCAATATGTGTTAAGTCATCTGTTATAGCAGAAGAATTATCATGACATGTTCGTCAAATGTAACATCAAGTGTGACAAACATCTTCCTATCACATGAGCAATAGCACTTATAACCCATTTGCGATCTAGAGTATCTTTAGGAATATGCACTTAACTGATCTCGGATCTAATTTTTCCTTTAGGTCGGGCTGAATGTGTACATATGTTATACTACCAAACAATTTAAATGGTAATTTTGAAAGCAAGTTTGTATATGAAAAATAGTTGAGAAGCATTTCTTTTGGAGTTTTAAATGATCGAATTCGAGATGGCATTCTATTTATTAAGTAGCTGTTAGTAAGTCTTCTCACTAGTAGTATTTAGGTACGCTCATTGCAAACATAATATTTCTAGTTACTTCAAGCAAGTTTCTATTCTTCCTCTCAGCGACATAATTCTGTTGTAGAGTATAAGTACAAGAAGTATGATGGTATTTAACGTTTTCGTGCATAATTTTTTTAACTGTATTGTCTAAGTATTCTGTCCATTTATGTGATCTTAATGTTTTGATAATGCAATCGAACTTCAGTTTTACTCTTGAGTATTTAGACCCAAGTTACCGTTGTGTGGTCATCTACAAAGGTTATAAACCATCTTGCACCATTGATATTAGTTGTCCCTAAACGGACCCTAAATATTTGAATGAACAAGATTAAAATGTGTAGATGACTTGTACACTTTAACAAGGTAACTTTGTTTTGTATGTTTAGTTAGTTGACAGGTTTTGCACGTAATACTTTTGAGATCAACATTGCTAAATAATTTTGACATTAATCTTTTAAGATATAAAAAATTTGGATGACCCAATCTGTTATGCCATAACAAAATATCAGTTATACAAGATGTTTTGGGATACTCCTTTGCACTAATAGATTCTTGATCATCAGGCTGCTTTGTTTTGCTCATCAAAGCCCTTTTTCAGATTCTAGTAGGAAGAGACCCGTTATATTCTTAGCACTATCAATAATCCCATTCATTTTGTTTTTCTAAAAACATCATTTCGAGGATGAGAAGCAGGCTACAGTTATTATCCCTAGTTAGTTTTCCCACTAATAATAGATTGAAGCTTAAACTAAGAACATGTAGAGCATCTTTTAACCAAATCTTATCATTTATTATAGCGGCGTCTATATCAAGAACTTCTAGCGATGTACCATTTGCTATTTTTACCTCCTTAGGAATTGAAAAACTGGAATAGGAGGTTAGAAAATTACAATTACTTGTCATATGGTCAATAGTCCTTGAGTCCACAATCCACGAACTGTTTGTATTTGGTTGAATGTAGCCTGCCATTATAGCTTGAATAGGTTCAACTCAGTTCTGTTGATTGCTTAGCAATCGAATCAGTGTTTTAATATTATCTTTTGTAAGAATATTATCTACATCTGCTATCTGACCTGTGCTGCGCTTAGCTGAGCTACGCCGAGTTGCACTGAGTTGCTGACCAGACGTGCAACATTCTGTCCGGTAGAGAAAGGTTTTGAATGTGGTCTCAAAGGGACATTGTTCGGCTTTTGTGTTGGTTTCTCTTCTCGTGCAAGTTTTGCGTGGAGTCTCCAACCGTCATTGACTTTATGACCTTCCTTATTACTGTATTTGCGCACTTTTATTGCCTCTAGGAGCGTATAGCCAAACCTGAAGCTTCTGTTGGTTGCTCACTAAGTAAGGCAGAGGTCTCTGTATTTGGCTTACTCGCATCTTGACCTTCTTGCGGCTTTCTTCATGTTTGATCTTGGCAAAGGTTGCCTTTAAACTTGGAAACATCTTAGTGCTAAGAATCCTACTTTGTGCACTATCAATTTATGGATTTAATCCAGTAAAAAATCAAAATACCCGTTTCTGCTCAGTAATTTCTTTGTATAAACTTGAATCAGTGATACAAGACCACTGATGTCTTTCAAATATATTTATTTTCTGCCACGTTTGGTCAACAAAGGATAATATTTGTGCACATCAAGTTTACTTTGTTTAAGCTCATGAAGATGAGCTTCAATTTCATATAATTCAGATTTGTTGTCCTGTTTGAAATACATCTCCTTTACTGCAACCCAGATTTCTGCTGCAGAATTATACATCATGAAATCATCGGAGATGTCTGCTTGTGTGGAGCCTATTAGACATGACATTATCATGCTATTTTCATACTTCCAGAGCCTGTAAATTCAACCAGTTTATGTATGGACAGCAATTGTTCTATATAAGTAATCTTCCTTGCTTTTACCTGTCGCGAACATTTCTACCCCTTCGAGACCATGAGAGGTAGTTATCTCCATTTAATTTGTGACTTGTAATGAGAATAGAAGAATCGTCAGATATTTGTGGACCACGGACTGCTCCTGGTGCTTGATCAGAAGCAGGGTGGCCTATGTATATTCAGCTGGGCTGAAAGAAGTAGTCATTGTTTAAATAATTCAAATAGTGAAAGATGGTAAAATGTAGTTAAATTTGGACAAAAGAATCAGTTTAGCTCTGATACCATGCCGAGTACTGAAGAATATAAAATTCATTCAAGTAAAAAAAAATATGTACATGGGTGTTTCTCCTTTTATGGGAGTTGTTACATGCCTCCAACAGCTTTATTTTTCTAACAGCTACTTGATGTGATGTTTACAGCGGCTAAGCGTTTACAATGGCTAGGTTGGTAGCGACTAGTTACCTGCTCAACTCAGACATATATACAGTTAAAAAAGGATCTGAGCTACTATAATTCTATGTACATGTAAAAGACTAAGTGTGGCAGCTCGGCTGCTGTGCTCAGCTTTGCTGCCTAATACTGTTTCAGGGTATCTTTACCTTGTCGCCTCAGCTCTACACATCTGTACCTTTCCAGCTTAGCTCTTCACCTCGGTCACTTATAGTTCTGTGCTGCTCTTCGTCTCGGACCTTCTCTTCTTTACCTCGGTCATTTATAGTTCTGTGTCGAGCTGCTACCAGGATCAGCTTGGCAGCTTATATTTTGTACTTTCCGAGCATGGCTGCTACTATGTTCAGCTCAGTACAGCTCGGCTTAGCTTATATTTCTACAATTACTTTTTTTTGTTTGGGTCATTAAGCACACTTTACATCAATATGACCTTGAAGAATTAGGGCAGTGTTGCTGATATTGGGACATATTTCTTCCTTATATTCTCAGATTTTAATTCAAATGAAAAGGGATGCAGCAATGTTGAATCTGGAAGATGGTGGCTCTCCGATTAGGAATCCTTCCACTGCAGTCGAGGATGCTCGACTAGCATCTTTAGTGTCCCTTGATGGCATTTTGAAGCAATCAAAGGTTTGTCAAAGATACCTTTACTTGTTTTAATTTATTTTCTAAGTATTTAATTCCACGTGCAAGTTATGACATGCTTATTTGAGGTTGCATTAGCACTTCTTAGTTTTCTCATAACAGGATATACTCCGGCAATCATCTGTTAACTCATTGTCTCGAAGCAAGAAAAGAGTTATGCTTTCATCTTTAGATGAACTTGCTGACCGTATGCCTTCTCTGCTTGAAGTTGATCATCCATGTGCTAGCAAGCACATTTCTGAAGCTCGGAAAACTGTGGAGGTGTGTAGTCTTTCTTTTTTACTTCTGATAAGTGGTCCTCTTAATCGGCATAATGAAAACTGCTTTTTAGTTTTCATTTTTGACAGCTTTTAAATTTGGATGCAAGTTTATGTAGGTGTACACTCCATATTCTTGCTGTTTCCTTTTGTAAAAAGCTACCCACTTTTGCATTTACTAATCCAGGCCATTTTAGAGGAGGAAGACAATTTCGATGACTCAGCAAATGCTAGGATTTCAGCGGAAGTAGGGTCTGCTGTAGAGAATGATGTTGCGCAATGGAATGTACTTCAGTTCAACACAGGCTCAACTACTCCATTTATCATAAAGTGTGGAGCAAATTCGAGTTCTGAACTAGTCATCAAAGCGGATGCACGGGTTCAAGAACCTAAAGGTGGTGAGATAGTCAGGGTTGTTCCTAGACCAACTGTTTTGGAGCATATGAACTTGGAACAAATGAAAGTGTTGTTCAACCAACTCCCGGAAGCTCTAAGCCTTCTTGCTCTCGCGAGGACTGCGGATGGTACCAGAGCACGATATTCTAGACTATACAGGACTCTAGCTATGAAAGTTCCAGTTCTAAGGGACCTGGTCAGTGAACTTGAAAGAGGGGGAGTGCTGAAGGATGTCAGATCATGATTCCGTTTCACGTGGAGTTTGAAAGAGGAAAACCAAAATCAGTGGTTGTGATGTTTTTGCAGAGGAAAACCAAAATCAGTGTTTGTGATTTTTTCTTTATTTGGAAAAAGTGAGTCTGTACAATTTTAGGTTTGGACTTCTGGGCATATATGTATCTGCTGTGTAATGTAGTATTCGAATTGATCATTCTTGGTCCATCATTGTTAAGCAATTTGGAGGATTGTGTTATCTGTTCTCTGATGTTATGTGTAAATAGAATTTGTCTTTCAGTAAGATGAAGGTCCAAGCCTTTTTTCCCCCACCTGTTAAGTCGGTGTCACAGATGCTCCATGTTAGCCGTAGATGAATAGAAATGATCCGAATTGATGTCACTTTTAAGTTTGCGTTTGATTTTATTATTATTTTTTGTTATAGGAGTTTGCGTTTGATTTTATTATAATTATTTTTTGTTATACGGTTACTATTAAAGTATGAAAGTGGAGAGTGACTGAGGAACTGAATTAAAACCTTGTTTTGGCTGCGTCAACTTTTGTTAGAAGGTCAAGTTACGTTTGGTATTATTTTAGTTACGGCTAAAAGGAGCTAAACAATGAAGAAACTGAAAGCAACTCAATTGGTCAACGAATCGCTCCACTGTTTAAAGTCCTAAATAATCAAACGGGTGTGACTGTTACCTAAATAATCAAATGGCTGAACCTGAGGCTTGGCATAAGGTTCAATTCCATCAAGTGTGGACATCTTAATACCTCGATGTTGGTAATTTTAATTAGTAACTTGGAAACTTAAGATGTTACCCTCTGTGTTTGTTTTGGTTAATCACCGCTTGGAATTATATGTTACTATTTCCTAAAAAAAATGTCAATTGTTTTAACAGTGTAAGATAATTTAATAGAAGGTGAGTCCGTAGATCATTGTTTCAATAAATAGAAAAGATCTTTTCATCCATCAACTATCACATTGTCTGTCACATCAGGAGAATAATGTTAAATACTTCATTGTACTTACATTTTTCCTTAACTTTTCTTGAGGGGAAAAAAACTAGTGTCACTATTTTAGTGGTGTGTTAAAAGATGGGTCAAGAGATCATTATATCAGTAAATGAAAAAAATCTGATAAGACACTCCCCATCATGTTGTGAGGTCATTACAATAGTATCGTATGTTAGTTCTTGTGCTTGCATATTATTTTAGGATATCATGATCCATTTGTCTATCACATTGCCCCTCAAGAAACCATTATTTTACGAAATAGAAAATATCTCCTCATACATCTTCGATTACATTGTTTGTCAAGTTGGACTCTCGTGGGTCAGATCACTTAGTAACCACGGTGGTATGTATCTTTAAATCTGAGATTTTTGTTTCGAAATTAAAAATCCTTCGAACCAGAGCCAAGCTAAAATGGGAAATAAAAGAAAGAAAGATCGCCGGTTGCTAATATGTGCAGGTTCCCCTTGCTGTTGTGTTATTTTAAGCTATACATACTACAAGTTTAGAAACAACTAGTGACATACTACGACGATGTCACATAACAATATGTCGTGAAGGAATTAAATTTCCATTCAAGTTGAAAGTTAATTTACAAGGTTGTTCTCCTTTTATAGGGGTAAAAAAAATATTTCTAACGGCTATTTGACTCTCTGCAGCTGTCACAGTCAACTACTGTAAATTCTAACGGCTGTGGTAACGGCTAGTTACCAAGGCAGCTCAGCTTTGCACAGAAATAATTCTAAGTAATATTTACAACATGTTACAACCGGTAAGTTTTAAAAAATAAAATAAAATAATAATAAATAAAGGTAAATAGTAAATAAGTAATATATATATATATATATGTGTGTGTGTGTGTGTGTGTGCCGTATAGATAGGGGTGGGGATTAATGGATAACTTCTGGTTATAATTGAAATCTAAAAGGGTAAATTAATATAATCAAACCTAATCAAATCCTCACCGCCAAATCCATTCCCTACCTAATTTCTCTTCCCTCCCTCATCATAAACGGCTCCTCTCCCCTTTTTTCCCATCATAAATGATTTTCCCCTCTCCTCTACTCAAAAACAGTCGGCTACAAAAGAAGAGAGAGAAAACATGAAGGCTAAGAGGGGAGAAGGAAGAAGAAGAGAGGAAAAGAGAGGAGGAAAAAGGAAAAAGGGGTAGGCTAGCGAGACAACCCCAAACGCAATCGTTTCAATTAGCAAATTCGACGTACAAAAGGTAGGTTGACTATTCCCCTCGTTTTGGTACGGGTAAAGCATGCTTTAGTGGTTTGCTGTATGTGATTTGTTGTTTTTAATTGTTTAATTTGTCACCCCTATGTTTTTTATTGTAAAAGTGTGATCTTACGACTTGTGACAGCTGATTGATGTGTGTGTGTTAATTTGACAACGGATGCAAACTGTACGAAATTAGAATCAAAAGGGTAGTGATTTTTCATATTAGGGGGCTTTAAAATTGCGTTTTGGCCTTAAAATAGGTTCATCTAGCCCGGAATAGGTTGGGATTGGATTGGAAATCGAAAAAATAGGTCTGATGTGCGTGTTTCAGGGGCCCACGCGCGGCCCCTTACGGTGCGTCCATACACTCGCTGACGTGTCCACCTTCAAAAGATGTGTTGTGTTAAAATAAGTCAAATGCAACTGGTTTGAGGTCAATCGGAGCTAAAACGAAGATTTTATTGAGGTTTGAAGTAATTATGATTAAATTGAAAAAAATATATAAAATCCAAGTTAGCCCGGTCCAGAGCCAAAGCGAAATTGCATGTTGGCCTGGCTAACCTGGTGGTTCGGACTGACCTGCTGGTTACTAAAAAATAAATAAATAAATTGATAATGGGCGGGGCTGAGACTTTTAAATAAAAAAATTATAAACAGAGGAAAATTATTTTAAATTCCAGAAAATTATAAATAAATCCTGGAAAATTCCCAAAAATTTTCAGAAAATATAAAATGATGAAATAAATTATTTTCACCTTTTTTTTAAATTAAATAATTTTAACTAATTAAATAATTAGAAAATAATTAGGAAAAAATAGTAAAAAATGCTGGAAAAATTTATACTAGTCGTGAAAAATATAAGTGAGGGTAAATAATAACTTTTCACCTTTTTAGTAATTAAAGTACCATAAAATAAATATCAGTTAACATATGGTGGATTGTGACGCACGGGTCACAGACACTCAGGTATGGTAGATTGTAGCGCACGGGCTACAGACACCAAGGTTCAGGTGGCTAGTAGTGGGGGGGATCCCACAGCCACAACCCCCGGAGATCATGCATTGCACGACATAGACATTGACATATTGCTTGACACGGTTTTTGTTGTGTGTGACACGTAGAGGAAGACATGCATCATGAGTGACGTATTTTTATGTGGAGTGACTTACTTTCTGTAGTTATTTATTCCGTATTTATGTTTCACCTTGTAATACGTGGCTATGTGTTTATATCTTTTCGGTGAGGCAGGCACCTACTGGGTGATGTCATGTCACTCGCCTCTACTTCCCCTCTTCCAGGTAAGCATGAGCACGAGTATGAGTACATCGTTGTTGAAGACGTGGCTGACGTGGCTGAGTGGGCAGAGTGACAGTCATGCATAGGAGCTCGAGAGACCATGCGGCTGTTTACTTTATGTTTTGGGGATTCACACCGATTTCCTATGTTATATTTGGTTTAGACTATTGACTTAAGATTGTGACATGTCGGGTCTCGTCAATCCAATTATTATTACTTTATTTGCATCCAAATTATTTCTAAATGGAATTTTAAATTGAGCATTTATATTTATCGTTTCTGCGAAAAAAATATCTGTCTTTTCTGACATGTAAGAAGTTAATTCGACGCCTTGTAGTTCTCTTAGCAGACTACACCGGGTGCACTGTTCCCAATGCTAGGGCACGGGAGCAAGGCGCTACACAACAAGTATGGTAGGTCGTCCTTCTTAGATGGTGCTTCACTTCATAACCTCAGCTCAGCACTTCTTTACATTGTCTTCAGGCACACCTTAGTTTTGTGCTTCACCTTAGCTCTTCAGCTCTTCTTCAGTTCAGCATGACCATATTTGATCTTGTCTTTGTTCCGTGCTTCGCCTCAGCTACGCTTTAGCTCAGCACGATTACTCTTTACATCTATCAGCTCAGCTCAGCACAGCTTAGCTCAGCTAACAATTTGTCTGCAGTCTGTTGTTTCCCAGATCAGGTTAGCCGACCTGACCTCAGGTCAGCTTGACAGTTCAGTCCAACTCGACCGAGACTTAGTTTCTACACTTTCTCTCAAGTTTAGTTGTATATATTCATATAACCAAGCTTGGACATTAAGTGTTGAAAGATACTGGTTGAAACTAGTTTTGTGAGCAGGTCAGCTACTTGGTCCTTGGTAGAAATGTGTACTAGTCTGACCTTGTTGTCTTCTATCTTTTCTCGAATAAAATGTCTGTCAATTTCTACGTGTTTTGATTTGTCGTGCTGAACTGGATTCTCTGCCATGCTTATCGTTGAGACACTGTCGTAGTAGATTTGGATTGGTAGAACTACTTTTATGTGAATATCTTTGAGTACTCTTTTGACCCAAATTCCTTCGCATATTCCTAGAGCAAGGGCTCTCACCCTAGAGAAATGTTCTATAGCCTGTAGTTGATCTCATGTCAGTTTTGGATCCAGCCCAGTCTGCATCCGTAAAAATCTTTATACTCCGATCTGCGCTCTTCTTGGAGCTCAGTCCTTGATCAAGTGCATTCTTGAGGTACCTCAGAATTCTAATAGCAACTTGGAGGTGCTTATTAATAGAATTGTGCATATATTGCGACACAAAACTGACAGCATAGCAGATATCCGGTCTAGTATGTGAAAGATAGATTAATTTTTCAACTAGTCTCTGATAACTAAGTTTATCAGTTGAAGCAGTATCCCACTGATCCCTTGGTTTGTATCCAGGTTCTACCGGAGTATTTGTTGGTTTGCATCCGAGCAGACCAATTTCCTTAAGGAGGTCAAGAATGTATTTCCTTTGTTAAATAAGCATTCTTTCTTTATTCATAGCAATTTTCATTCCGAGAAAATATCTTAACTTACCAAGGTCCTTCATTTCGAATTGTTCGGATAGTTTTATTTTAGTATTGTTTATTCCGAGGTTATCATTCTCAGTAATTATGATATCATCTACGTATACTATTAGTATGACCAGCTCTCCTTAGGTCAAATTTTGGTAAACAGTGTGTGATCACTGTGACTTTGGCTAAATTTCAGGCCAGTTACTACCTTAGTGAATGTTTTGAATCAAGCCCAAGGTGATTGTTTCAGCCCATATAATGACTTCTTTAACTTGCATACTTTATTCTTATTTATTTCATTGTTAAATCCTGGTGGAATACTCATATACTTCTTGAGCTAGATCACCGTTTAGAAAAGCATTTTTAACATCTAATTGTTCGAGCTCCCAGTCCAGGTTTAGTGCGATAGAAAAAATAACTCGAATAGTTTTGTTTAAAAACAAAAATAACTCGAATAGTATTAAGTTTAGCTACTAGCACAAATGTTTCTAAATAATCTACTCCATATGTTTGTGTGAAGCCTTTAGCTACTAACCTTTCTTTATATTTATTTATTGTTCCATCATTATTGTACTTAACGGTGAAAAGCCACCTGCATCCTACTGGTTTTATATCTGCTGAGATGGGGGTCAGTTCTCACTTTTGATTCCTTATTAGAGCATTCATTTCTTCGTTTTCTGCTTTCTGCCATTCAGGTCGGCTTAGTGCTTCTTCTGTAGGTTTTGGAATAATTTTATCATCAAGTGAGCACACAAAAGTTCTAAAGTTACGATTCAATTTGTTGTAGGAAATATATTCTTCTATGTGATATTTAGTACATACGGGATTCCTAATGCACTCCCGTGTTTCTTTTCTTAGTGCAATTGGTCTATTGTCTATTTCAATTTCATGATCCAACTCTGGATCTTCGGCTGTTGGTGATATTGGTTCAGCTCTGCTACTGCTTTTTGGGTCTTCCTGATAATTGGAGACTATAGGAGAGTTAGGTACAGGATGGGAATTAGCATTGTCGGCCTGAGAGAATTGGTTGCCGAGCTGCGGTAAGTAGTTCGGCTGAGCTGCTGAGCTTGGCAGACTTTGTAGTTCTGCACTGAGTTTGTTTTCTCTATACTATCAATTATTGTCCAGTATTCAGTAGTTTTAGAACTATTTACTTCAGTTAATGATTTGTAAAATGCATTTCTTTCGTCAAAACTAACGTCAAGTATTACAGACATTCTTCTATTGGCTGGACAGTAACACTTGTAACCGTTTTATGATCCTGAATATCCTAGGAAGATGCACTTAATTGACTTGGGATCTAATTTTCCTCTAATGCTTGATTGGATATGAACATACGCTGTACACCCAAATAGTCTGAAGGGTAGCTCAGAAAGTAGCTTAGTATGTGGGTAATGACCTAAGAGTATCTCTCTAGGAGTTTTAAATCCCAATACTCTGGACGACATCCTATTTATGAGATAGGTAGCAGTAAGAAGGGCCTCACCCTAGTACTGCTTAGGTACATTCATGCTAAACATGAGGGCTCGAGTTACTTCAAGTATATGCCTATTTTTTCTTTCAGCAACTCCGTTTTGTTGAGGTGTATAGTGCAGAAGGTTTGATGATAAATACCTTTTTCATGGATAAATGTTTGGAGATTACTGTCTAAATATTCAGTTCCATTGTCTGATCTAAGTGTTTTAATCATACAGCCAAATTGATTTTTAATAAGTGATACGTATCTCTTGAATACATGTCCGACCTCACTTTTATTTTTCAGCAAGTATACCCACGTTATTCTAGTATGATCATCAACAAAGGTTATGAACCATCTTGCCCCATTGATGTTATTTACCTTAGATGGTCCCCATATATCAGAATGAGTAAGATTAAAAGGGGTTGAAGACTTGTATGTTTTAGCTGGGTAATTCTGTTTAGTGTGGTTAGCTAGTTGACAAGTCTCACATGTAATGTCCTTCAGATCAGCTGAACTAAACAATTTTGGGATTAAACGTTTCAAATATACAAAATTGGGATGACCCATTCTGTTATGCCATAACAAAATTTAACCTATACATGAAGTTCTACGGTGCAAAAGACTAGAGTCTTGGTCACTTGTCAGCTCGTTTGAGCTTACTAAGTCATTGTTTTCTGACTCCAGTATATATAGACCTGCTATATTCCTAGCGCTGCCAATCATCCCCCTCACTTTGTTTTTGTGAAAACAACATTCCGTGGATAAGAAGCAGGGTAAGCAATAATTATACCTAGTAATTTTGCTAATAGATAACAGGTTAAAACTTAGACTAGGGACATGAAGGACACCTCTCAGTGTGATCCTGTTGTTAATTATAGCTGAGCCTATCCCAACAACATTTAGGGTAATTCAATTTGCAATTTTAACTTTCTTTGGTTCAGAAAATAATGAGTAGGAGTTTAGAAGAGTACCATTATTGGTCATATAATCAGTAGCCCCAGAGTCAATGATCCATAAGCTGCTGGAACTTTGCTAGAAGTGGCCCACCATAGTGGCCTAGTGTAGGTTGTTAGGAAATCTAACGAGATCACTGCAAAACGCGCAGCGGAAAAACAAAAAACGATCTCCGATTTCCTACCAAGGATCCATGTTGTTCGTTTAATTCGACAACAGAAATCAAAAATTACCTCCGTAGATTCGAAATCTGCAGATGAAAGAGGTGCGAAAATACGACCACCCTCTGTCGGTATCCACACGAACGCTTCCGCCCGGAGTGCTAGCTCTTCAAACGGCACGGCTGAAGAACTCGCTTTTCACAAAAACGGCTCTAGAGTTTCTCTTTGATGATTCTGTATTTTTGTGTGTGTGTGTACACGAGATACACAAATATATATACACATACGTAGACATCAAAATCCGAGTCATAATCGGATTAGTTGATGCCAATCAAAATCCATATCAGATACGGATTGTAACAGGATATTCAAAATCCATATCAGATACGGATTCTCTCGTTATTATCCGATAATGCATATATATATAATCACCAAAAACGAAAATAATAATAATAATAATTAATATCCAATATTAATATTATTAATATTAAAAACGATAATAATAATAATAATTAATATCCAATATTAATATTATTAATATTATTAATCTCAGCCATACGCATTCTTGTGTGTGACCCGATAGGCCCATATTAATTGGCAGTTGATTAAATCTCTATTAAACCAACAAGTCGTAATTGGCCTCTAGCAAGGCATTACAACTACCCAATTAATACGAGTAAAGTCCAACTAGCCTAATAATAGTACATGCATTAATCCCTTTGTCACACGATATCTAGTTTGAACATAAGTCATGGTCAGCGTCATACTTATATAGTTCAAACATATGATTACTCGATCTCTAAGTAGACTGATAAAACAAATGATATTGATCACATTATCAATTCATTTGAGCACAGCCATGCATTTCACAGTCTCACTAATCGAGGGGCCCAAAGATATCTCTCTCAAAAGAGAGGGACAAATTCTATCTTGATTGTTCAATATCCTCTACATAATTTCTATCACATTCAATCATGACCTTTATTATTATCCAGTTACGGATAACGTTTGATCATGTCAAAATATAATAGTCCTTATGTTGGAAACTATGACAATCTCAAGTCAAAGGATTAAAACATGACTATCATGAGATTTACTTATGACGCTAATCCATGTAGCAATCTCATGATGGGTCTATCCAATACACTGTTCTCTAACAAGTATCTATGAGATTGATTCGTATCACCATACACATAATCATCTCATGATTAT
Organism: Eustoma russellianum; assembly: GCA_036186865.1. Taxonomy (NCBI): domain Eukaryota; kingdom Viridiplantae; phylum Streptophyta; class Magnoliopsida; order Gentianales; family Gentianaceae; genus Eustoma; species Eustoma russellianum. The sequence continues at coordinate 14,307,599 of AP025047.1, forward strand.
CAAATCAATACTCATACTGATTATAAATTATTTTATCTCCATAACAATAATGAATCAGGGACATATATCAAAATTGTGTAACATACTAACCAACAATAATGATAATAAAACCTCTTTTATTAATAATAAATGCATAACATAAATATCCAAATCATGGCCTAGGGCACATACACTAACAATCTCCCACTTGCACTAGGCCTACAAATATCTGAGACCCATAGATCTAGTGTGCTGATCATGCTTGACCCGTGAGAGAGGCTTAGTCAATGGATCCGCTATGTTATCGTTTGTGTCAACTTTGCATATCTTGACATCTCCTCTATCGATGATGTCTCGAATGAGATGGTAGCGTCTGAGTATATGTTTAGATCTCTGATGAGACCTAGGCTCTTTTGCTTGTGCTATGGCACCATTGTTGTCACAATAAATGTCCACAGGATTTGCAATGCTAGGTACTACTCCTAGCTCAGTGATGAACTTCTTCAACCAAACTGCTTCTTTAGCTGCATCTGATGCTGCTATATACTCAGCCTCTGTTGTAGAATCAGCCACAGTGCTTTGTTTTGAACTCTTCCAACTAACAGCTCCACCATTCAATGTGAATACAAAACCGGACTGCGATCTGAAATCATCTATGTCGGTTTGGAAGCTAGCATCTGTGTAACCATTTACAACTAACTCGTCATCCAAACCTCCATAAACCAAGAATACATCTTTAGTCCTTCTGAGGTACTTAAGAATATTCTTGACAGCTGTCCAGTGACCTTCACCAGGGTCAGCTTGGTATCTACTTGTTGTGCTCAATGGATATGAGACATCTGGTCTAGTACATAACATGGCATACATGATCGATCCTATAGCAGAAGCATAAGGAATTTTATTCATTCGATCTCGCTCATCAGATGTCTGAGGACATTGATTCTTGCTAAGATGAATGCCATGAGACATAGGCAGGAATCCTTTCTTGGACTCTTGCATGTTGAACCTTTTCAACATTTTATCTATGTATGTACTCTGACTCAAGCCTATTATCCTTTTAGATCTATCTCTATAGATCTTGATACCAAGGATATAGGTAGCCTCACCCAAGTCCTTCATTGAAAATGAATTCCCTAACCAAGACTTAACCTTTTGCAAGGTAGGGATATCATTCCCAATAAGCAATATGTCATCCACATATAAGACCAGAAACACTACTGCACTCCCACTGACCATCTTGTAAACACAAGGTTCATCTTCATTCTTGATGAAACCAAAGTTCTTAACTGTTTCATCAAAACGAAGATTCCAGCTTCGAGATGCTTGCTTCAATCCATAGATGGACCTTTGAAGCTTGCAAACTTTCTTTGAATTCTCAGGATTTACAAAACCCTCAGGTTGTGTCATGTACACATCCTCGAGTAAATTTCCATTAAGGAAAGCAGTTTTGACATCCATTTGCCATATCTCATAATCATAGTATGCTGCAATGGCAAGAAGAATTCGAATAGACTTAAGCATAGCTACTGGTGAAAAGGTTTCATCATAGTCTATACCATGAGTTTGCTTGAAACCTTTAGCCACAAGCCTTGCTTTGTAGGTTTGCACATTTCCATCCATGTCAGTTTTCTTCTTGAAAACCCATTTGCAACCAATAGTCTTAATACCCTCTGGAGGATCAATTAAAGACCAAACTTGGTTATCAAACATGGATTGCATCTCAGAATTCATGGCTCCAAGCCATTTATCTGAATCTGGACCTGACACAGCTTCCTGATAGGTAGTAGGCTCATCTTGATCTATGAGCATAACTTGACTATCATCAGTCACAAGAAATCCGTATCTCTCTGGCTGACGATGTATCCTATCAGATCTGCGTTGGACTTGTGTTACATTTTCAGGCTCCACAACTGTTTGTGGTTCTGAAATCGTCTCTAAAGACGGTTCAACGATATCTTGTGGAACTTGAGTTTCCTCAAGTTGTACTATACTCCCACTTGTTCTCTTGGAGAGAAACTCCTTTTCCAAAAAGACTCCATTTCGAGCAACAAACACTTTGTTCTCTGAGGGAATATAGAAATAGTACCCTTTGATTTCTTTAGGATACCCCACAAAAATACATTTGATAGATTTTGGAGCTAGCTTATCTGACATTAATCTTTTCACATAAGCTTCACAACCCCAAATCTTAAGAAAAGACAAACTGGGTCTCTTACCAGTCCACATCTCATATGGTGTCTTTTCAACCGCTTTAGATGGTACACGGTTCAAAATGAATGCAGCTGTCTCCAAGGCATAACCCCAAAAGGATAAAGGAAGATCTACTTGACCCATCATAGATCGAACCATATCCAATAAAGTCCGATTTCTCCTTTCAGAAACACCATTCCATTGTGGAGTTCCTGGAGGAGTCAACTGTGAAACGATTCCACAATTTCTTAGATGTTGGTCAAATTCTTGGCTCAAATATTTACCACCTCGATCTGATCGAAGGGTTTTAATTGTCTTACCAAGTTGATTTTGTACTTCATTTTGAAAAGTTCTAAACATTTCAAAAGACTCATGTTTATGTTTCATTAGGTAGACATAGCCATACCTACTGAAATCATCAGTAAAAGTAATGAAATACTGAAATCCTCCCCTGGCACTAATGCTGATTGGGCCGCATACATCTGTATGTACCAAGCCCAATAAGTCATTAGCCCTTTCACTATGTCCAGTAAAAGGAGTCTTTGTCATCTTTCCAAGCAAACAAGACTCGCAATTTTCAAATGATTCAAAATCAAATGAATCTAATAATCCATCTTGATGGAGTTTAGATACGCGCTTCTCATTTATATGGCTAAGGCGACAATGCCATAAATATGAAGGGTTTAGTTCATTTGGCTTAGTTCTCTTTGAAGATATGTTATAAATATTACCGTCATTGGAATCATCAAGGTTAAGGACATAAATGCCATTATAACTACTTGCAATACAATAAAGCAAGTCATTTTTATCAAAAATAGAACACTTCTTATTTTTAATTAAAAATGAATAACCTTCATCATCCAAAACAGACACTGAAATAAGATTCCTACTCATAGTAGGAACATAAAAGCAATTGTTTAAAACTAACAAAAGCCCATTGGGCAAGACAAGCTCATAGGTCCCTACAGCTATGGCAGCAACTCTTGCTCTATTGCCAACACGTAGGTCCACCTCGCCCTTCTTCAGCATCCTACTCCTTTTGAGCCCCTGCATATTTGTACAAATATGGGATCCACATCCAGTATCTAACACCCAGGAAGAAGAAGTAGATAAATTAATTTCTATAACATAAATACCTGAAGATGTAGTCGTACTACCCTTCAGCTTCTTCAACTCCTCCAAATAAACATCACAATTTCTTTTCCAATGCCCAGGCTTGTTGCAATGGAAACAAGTTCCTTCCTTAGGAACCTTTGCCTTGGGACCAGGTTTCGGTTTAGCTTGACCCTTTGCCCCTTTTGCACCCTTTGCACTTTTAGCCTTACCCTTGCCTTTAGCTTTCCTTTTCATTAGCTTAGTATTGACACTCAATACATGGGTAGGCTTCTTGATATTCCCCTCAGCAGTTTTGAGCATACCATGTAGCTCAGGAATGGACTTTTCCATATTGTTCATATTGTAGTTCATTACGAACTGAGAAAAACTGCTAGGCAAAGAGTGTAGGATCAAATCCGTAGCGAGTTCCAAACTCAGGGGATATCCGAGTCTTGCAAGGTGATCTATATAGCCTTTCATTTTTAAAACATGAGCGCTGACAGATTCACCTTCAGACATCTTACAGTCAAAAAGTGCAACGGCGGTGTCGAACCTATCCTGCCTAGCCTGTTGTTGGAAAGCTTGTTTGAGATGCACACTCATCTCATAAGCTTCTAAGTGTTCCAGGTCTTTCTGAAGTCCTGAACACATAGTTGCCAACATAAGACATCCTATGTCGTTTGAATCTTCCACATGCTTCTTATACTTGTTCTTAACAGCAGCAGAAGCATCAGCAGGAGGGGGTTCAGGGACATGGTCATCGAGCACGTAGGACTTCTTTTCTTGTTTGAGAACAATTCTCAAGTTTCGAAACCAGTCAACAAAATTAGTCCCACATTCTTTTAGTTTTTCCTTCTCAAGGATAGATCGCAGCGATAAGGTGGAATTGTTATTAGCGGCCATTTATGATCTACAAAACATGCAAAGTAACACTTTATTAATAATGAGGTTAAAATTTATAAAACTCTCACTAAAACATAACCCTCAAAAGAAATATTTTAGTGAGCTAAGATCCATATTTGACTTAATTCTAAACTCAGCTTTGGCATGACGCTTAAAATTAAGTTATTTAGGTAGGTAACATCTTTACCAATTACATCTCATGTAACTCTTAGAATTTATGGAATAATGACATCATATATCATTGTATGTTAGATTCCATCTAATGCCTTGAGCCCAAAACCATTTTGATAGCCCAATTAAGTCTAACCAATTTTAAACATATGAGTAGCACTATTACTCATCCTACGTAGCTAGGAATGTTTAAAGCACATTGCTTTGGCAATACCTACTTTAATACAATCCCAGTTTTAATAGGTGTTTAAGACATGGATGGCATTAAGACTTAAATTATTAATGAGGGTTCAACTTAGTTTATGTCTTGCATTGCATATCATTATATCGTAGCATCCTATATGCATATATAATCTATCATCCACGCATCTCATACAAAATGATAAATATGTAAGCGTGACATAGCATGGCCAAACTAAATATGATCTTCATGAGACCAGATGAAGATCATAAAGGAAACCCTATGTGAAAGACTTCCTATTACAACATTTGCAATGATACATATCTTCTTGTCTTGAGATCGTGCCTCCATCTCTATGGAATCCACTCGTCCTTGGTGTGTGTCGCCATCACCATTTTGTAGCTTGATTCTTCATTTATTACAATAACAAAGAAAAACCTAACTACTTGTATAATAAAATACAACAAAAACTACAGCGGCACGCAGGCCATAATAACCCAAAACAGAAATATGACTAAGTCAATCACATAGGCCCCAGGCGGGGTCGAGGGGCAGCGCCCCTCGAAGCCAAACAGACAGTATCAATCGCATTGATAATTTTCTTTTCGAAACCCTAACTAAGACGCGTCAATCATATTAACGATCTTACTGTTTTGATTACGTGTAAACCCTTATAGAAGCACCGATCGAACCGAGAGTTATCATTCAAAACCCAAAACAGAATCATCAATCGAATTGATAATCTGCTGTTCGAAATCCGAAACAGAATCAATCTGCCATTCGAAATCCGAAAACAGAATCATCAATCGAAGCCATAATCTGTCTGTTTTGAATATGCATAACTCTTACAGAATCATTATCGGTTGTTCATATCGATATAAACATAATCGTTTTTGATCATCACATGAAAAACGAAAACTTTATATCATATATAACAGTCTCGAATCATAACGTCTCATGAAAACGAATTGAAAACATCAATCCGCTCTCACCAGATGAGATTCAAATAGGGTTTTACACATAGCGTATGTTTATATCTAATATAAACAGAATCGGTTTTGATCATCGCATGAAAACCGCCGTATACACATCATCTCATGAAAACGATTTGAAAAACACCATTCTTCTCTCATCATATGAAATCCGAGTTGGGGTTTTTGTACATATCATGCCATACGAAAAACAGTACACATATAATCACATAAGCATGATATAATCGATTTAAACGAAATCAACAAGTGGCTCTGATACCACTGTTAGGAAATCTAACGAGATCACTGCAAAACGCGCAGCGGAAAAACAAAAAACGATCTCCGATTTCCTACCAAGGATCCATGTTGTTCGTTTAATTCGACAACAGAAATCAAAAATTACCTCCGTAGATTCGAAATCTGCAGATGAAAGAGGTGCGAAAATACGACCACCCTCTGTCGGTATCCACACGAACGCTTCCGCCCGGAGTGCTAGCTCTTCAAACGGCGCGGCTGAAGAACTCGCTTTTCACAAAAACGGCTCTAGGGTTTCTCTTTGATGATTCTGTATTTTTGTGTGTGTGTGTGTACACGAGATACACAAATATATATACACATACGTAGACATCAAAATCCGAGTCATAATCGGATTAGTTGATGCCAATCAAAATCCATATCAGATACGGATTGTAACAGGATATTCAAAATCCATATCAGATACGGATTCTCTCGTTATTATCCGATAATGCATATATATATAATCACCAAAAACGAAAATAATAATAATAATAATTAATATCCAATATTAATATTATTAATATTAAAAACGATAATAATAATAATAATAATTAATATCCAATATTAATATTATTAATATTATTAATCTCAGCCATACGCATTCTTGTGTGTGACCGGATAGGCCCATATTAATTGGCAGTTGATTAAATCTCTATTAAACCAACAAGTCGTAATTGGCCTCTAGCAAGGCATTACAACTACCCAATTAATACGAGTAAAGTCCAACTAGCCTAATAATAGTACATGCATTAATCCCTTTGTCACACGATATCTAGTTTGAATATAAGTCATGGTCAGCGTCATACTTATATAGTTCAAACATATGATTACTCGATCTCTAAGTAGACTGATAAAACAAATGATATTGATCACATTATCAATTCATTTGAGCACGGCCATGCATTTCACAGTCTCACTAATCGAGGGGCCCAAAGATATCTCTCTCAAAAGAGAGGGACAAATTCTATCTTGATTGTTCAATATCCTCTACATAATTTCTATCACATTCAATCATGACCTTTATTATTATCCAGTTACGGATAACGTTTGATCATGTCAAAATATAATAGTCCTTATGTTGGAAACTATGACAATCTCAAGTCAAAGGATTAAAACATGACTATCATGAGATTTACTTATGACGCTAATCCATGTAGCAATCTCATGATGGGTCTATCCAATACACTGTTCTCTAACAAGTATCTATGAGATTGATTCGTATCACCATACACATAATCATCTCATGATTATCAAATCAATACTCATACTGATTATAAATTATTTTATCTCCATAACAATAATGAATCAGGGACATATATCAAAATTGTGTAACATACTAACCAACAATAATGATAATAAAACCTCTTTTATTAATAATAAATGCATAACATAAATATCCAAATCATGGCCTAGGGCACATACACTAACATAGGTAAGCTCGGCTCCTTTGTCTGTTCAAAGATTGATAAGTGTGGTAATCTGCTCCTTTGTAATCACCTCAGAGTCCGCTACTTGGACCGGGCTGAGGTGGTTTGTGACTGACCGAGCTGCTTCAGATTGAGCTGTGCTACTTAGCTGATGAGCAGCACTTTGTCCAGCAGCGAATGGTTTTTGTGATTGCCTCCAGAGAGCATTACTGGTCTTCAGACGTGGTTTTCCTTCTCGGACCATCTTTGCTTGAAGTTTCCAACAATCATCGACTGTATGGCATTCCTTCTTGCAGTATTTGTACACTTTACCTCCAGCAGAGGCAAAGTGTCGTTTAACAGCTAGCACAGAAGCTTCTGCTGGTTGTTTAGTATGCAGGGCATAGGACTCCAAGGTGAAGATCCTCTCATCATGACCTTCTTTCGGCTTTCTTCGTGTTTGATTTTAGCGAAGACAGCCTTCATGGTCGGCAGCAGTTTGGTGCTCAGAATCCGGCTTCGTGCAGTGCCGAATTCTGGGTTCAGTCCAGTTAGGAAGCGAAAGACCCGCTTCCTTAAAGAGTTTTCCTTGTATAGTGCAGCATCAGTGATGCAGGACCACTGATGTGTTTCAAAAGAATCAATCTGCTGCCACGCCTTGGTGAGTAATGTATAGTATTTGTGGACAATCATGGTTGCCTTGTTTAAGCTCATGAAGATGAGCTTCAATTTCATATAGTTCTGAGATGTTATCCTGCTTGGAAAACATCTCTTTGACTGCAGCCCAAATTTCTACTGCAGTAGAGTACATCACAAAGTCCTCAGAAATGTCTGGCTGCATAGAGCATATCAGCCAGGACATTATCATGCTGTTCTCAGACTTCCATAGTCGAAGTTTGTATCCGTTTCTGATGGAACAGGGACTATTCCATATAGATCCTCCTTGCCTTTTCCGGTAATGAACATCTATACCCCTAGAGACCATGAGAGGTAGTTATCTCCATTAATTTTGTAGCTGGTGATGACAATGGAAGAATCATCAGTGATTTGAGGAATACACATCACGCCTGATGATTGATCAGACGTGGAGGTGACCTCTGTATATTCAGCTGGGGTATATGAAGTAGAAATGTTTCAAAAAAAAATTCGAAGATGCAGAAACCGAGTATGAAATTGCAGGTATTTTTGAATCAGAGATGCTCTAATACCATGTCGAAATTGAAGGAATTAAATTTCCATTCAAGTTGAAGGTTAATTTACAAGGTTGTTCCCCTTTTATAGGGGTGAAAAAAAATATTTCTAACGACTATTTGATTCTCTACACCTGTCACTTTCAGCTGTCACAGTCAACCTACTGTAAATTGTAACGACTAGTTACCAAGACAGCTCAGCTATGTACAGAAATAATTCTAAGTAATATTTACATCAAGTATGGTAGGTCGGCCTTCTTAGCTGGTGTTTCACTTCGTAACCTTAGCTAAACACTTCTTTACATTGTCTTCAGGCACACTTTAGTTCTGTGCTTCACCTCAACTCTTCAGCACTTCTTCAGTTCAGCACGACCATATTTGATCTTGTCTTTGTTCCGTGCTTCGTCTCAACTGCGCTTCAGCTCAGCACGATTACTCTTTACATATGCTCAGCACAGCATAGCTCAGCTGACAGTTTGTCTGCAGTCTGTTGTTGTACAGATCAGGTTAGCGACCTGACCTTCGGCTGAGGCTTAATTTCCACACAATAAAATGTCAAGCAAAGAAGTGGGGAGTATTCATTACAAAAGGGTCATACATTTATGTGTGTATATTGTATTTGATATCTTTTTGTTTTTTAATTACGAACCAAATTATACTATATCACAATTTGTCACTGAAACGGTTGACGGTTCACATGTCGCTTAGCTTCTCTTATTTTATTCTATTTTGTAAGGAGGAGATTTACATTAATTTAAAATATTAGCTAACATATCCAAATTTGCATCAATGTTAACAACCCTAAACCATAAATATACTTCTGTGGTAGTTTATTTTATATTTTTCTTTAAAAAAGTGGGGTTCTGTTAAAAGAAAAATAAGGGCAAAAAAGTGGGGACACTTTCCTAAAAAGAAATATTAAAAAAAACAAGAAAGAAAACTCTTAACCGCAGCCTTTCTTCCCCTTCACGCATCACTTGCTCTAAGTTCTAAGTCTCCTATTCTCCTGGCTGACCCAATGCTTTATGGATGACCCAACCCGACCCACCGGGATTAGCCCCGGTGCCGGGCTACTCCGCATCTCCGAGTGCTTCCTCCGCAACCGTGACTTCGGCAGCTGCTTCAAGTACGCCATCAAAGCCCAAGAATCCGACCCTAATCACCCGGGTGCTGTCCAATTCATTGCAATTGCCGCTGCTCTTCGGATCAGCCCCTCTGCGATCCGACCCGATTGGTACAGAATCCTCGGCCTCCCGGGCTCCCACGTTGAACAAGCTGCCGTGGATTATCGTTTCAAGCAGCTCAAGGAGTTCTTGAACCCATATGAAAACCCTTACCCGTTTGCAGCGGAAGCCTATGAATGGGTTTTGAGAGCCGGGTCGGTCTTGTGTGACCCGACTCGAAGAGCTTTCTTTGATAACAATGGCGCGACCTTCTGGACCGCTTGCCCTTACTGTTATTATCTCTATGAGTACGAGAAATTGTTTGAGGAGTGTTTCTTGAAATGCCAGAATGAGAAATGCAATAGGGCTTTCACTGCTGTGCCCGTTGTTGAGGAGGCGCCGCCGCCGCCGCCGGAGGTTTTGGAAAAGGGGGAGTATTTCTGTCCTGGGTTTTATCCTCTGGTCTCGGAAGAAGAGGGTAAAAGTGAAAAGAAAGACTGGAAATGGTGGGCCCCTTTAACGGGTATGGTTCCGGGTAATAAGTCTGGTGAGGATTGTGACCCGGTTGGTGATATGAAGACAAATGAATGGGCACATACCGAGGCAGAAAATGGAGAATCTGAGGTCTTTTTTGAGATTTCTGATAATGAAAATGAGGGCAAACATGAGGGCACATTTGGAAATTTTCATGGGGCCGATGACCAGGGAACATTTGGGAATCAAGAGGCAAAGTGTGAGGAAGTGGAAACAGAAGCGGTGGAAGAAGATGAGGGCACCTTTGGAAGTTTCTATGAGGCCGAAGATGAGGGCACATTTGGTAATCAAGAGTCAAAATGTGATGAAGTGAAAAGGGAAGCGGTTGAAGAGTTAAATAGTGGTGGAAGAGTAGTGATGAGAAAATGATGGCAAGGAGTACTAAGAACGTAATGGGAAGGGGGATTCGAGTGAATATGAATGAGACTCCTAGAAATGAGCATAGAGATGAAAGTGATGAGTCTGAAAAGGAGGAAAAGGAACAGAGTATTCTTGCATACGGTGGTGCCAGCAGTAGTAAAGGATACAAAGATGGGGGTGTAACATTGCAATTTTGTGAAGGTGATGACGATATTTTGATGGCTTTTGATTGTGATTTTTGACAATGCTAATATGGAGGGTTTGTGGAGTTGGACTTCTCTCCTGCTTTTGTGCATATGGTTTTTGAAGGGAAACTTAATTACAGTTAATCGAAAACCTTTTTGTGAATGGTTTTAGTTATGCTGATCGGTAGCTTGATATATAGGTAGAGAATTACTTGAAGAAAACAAGGTGTTCACATATTCAATGTGGCTCGGTTATGTGTTTAGTTTGACGATATAGTTTATGGTAGTCAGGTCTTTCTTGAAGTTATGCTACTGCTTTCCTGTTGGCGTTGAGCTCTTGCATCGAAACTGTAATTTTTGGCCGCCTGTGGTGATCTTTGAGCTAATGTGGAGGTTATTTTGGTATTCCCGTTGAACTTGTTGCATGTTCTTAACTTTCTCAACTCTTAACTGGAGGTGTTTTGTTACTTCTACTGCTTAAGTTTTTATGTATTTCTGACTATTGAATGCTGATTAATGCCTTTTTGTGCGTCTTAGTTGTGTTGATTGAAGAATTTCGCTTAGATGCAGAGCAAAACTTTTTTCCTTTGAAGTATGATTTCTTATTTTTGTTTTTGTTTGAACTGGTGTAGAGCAGAACTTGATTTAAGGAATATGGAATTTAAATATTGCCTTTGTCTAGTAGCTTTTTTGCTTCAATGTTATTTGGTTTTAAACCCTTCCTTGAGATTATGGTTGTGCAGTCTTGCGAACCTGATTCTTTAGAAGTTATCTGGTTAGCTTTTCCTCAAGATGCAGATGTTAGTGCATATAGGATGAATATGGCAATTTTGGTTGAACAATGAGTTCTATTCTGTCACTTTTTGTTTAGGTCCTTTCCTTGAAGACAGTAGGGTAGTGTGACGGATATTTTCGTAATGTTTGCATAGGCTAAAAGACACACATCGAAAGTATATACTTGTTTCTATTGTACATGAAAGGACGTGAGAAACGTATGTAGAGCTAAATATGGCCACATGTATGATTAAAAGCCTAAGATTCAACAAACTATCCACGAACGACCCAATCATCAAGTAACAATGTATAAACTATTTTGTGTTATAGGTACTCAAGGTAAATAGAGTATCCAAAAAAAGGCAACCAAATGACTCATGGGTAACGAATGTTTCACATATGACCAAAGACAATCTTGTTCACTAAGCTTAAAATAAGCTCAAAATTCAAGAGGGTGGAACTATGCATTTTGGAAATAGAAGAGCTAAAATCCTTTGACATAGAGAAATTGATAACTCTTCTTTTACTGTTACTAATGTACTATATGTAGAAAGGTGAAATTGTTTTTGAGGCTTTGAGTAAAAATGATGTTTACAAATTTAGCACACATGATTTGATTTATCAAAAGAGTTCGTGCCTCATTATCATCATCATCCGTACCCAGTATATCTCAACGACATCAAAAGCTATCGTTGGGGTCTGGGGAGGGTAAGTGGTAGATAGACAATACCTCTATCCCAAAGGATACAGAGTCTGCTTCCAGTGAGACCCCCGGCTCTTTATGTACCTGCATAAATGACAGAATAATAGGGATATGATGTGCTAGTGTGTTAGTGAGGGAATTCAGAAAATACAAAGAAGATGCTTTCGATATTAAAATACACATAACGTGTATATGTAATGCAAAAAAAGAGTTCATGCCTAATTACTAAAAATGATTTAAATCAACCATGGCATAGACGATTTGGACATATTAGTTTTAGATATTTTAAGGTGATATGCGAAAATAAAAAAGTCCAGGGTTTTCCAAAATTGAATTTCGAAAACCATAGCTTGTGTGACATTTGTAAAAAGGCAAAGCTTGTTAAGATAAGTTTTAAGCCCAAAAGTGAAATATCAACTATCAAAACTCTACAATTGCTTCATATGGATTTATATAGGGACATTGGTACGGTAAGCCTAAGTGAAAGAAACTACACCTTTGGTGGTGGCAGAAGATTTTTCTAAGTTTACTTGGATTATGAGCTATGAGCAAACACTAGAGATGATCAAGATCATTGGAGATAGACTCATGGTGGCTCAAGATAGAAACAAGATTTGGACGGATTCTAAAGGACAATCATTGGAGTTCGATGCAGGCAAGAAAGAATATCTTAAGGTTTTTCCAGTGCAAGGAGTTATGAGGTTTTGAGACAAAGGAAAATTACGTCTGAGGTATATTTGACCCTATGAAATACTTATGAAGATCAGAAATTTGACGTATCTTTTAGCATTACCTTCTGTATTATCTCAAGTACACAATGCTTTTCATGTGTTCCAACTTCGGCGTTATAGTCCTGACCCAAGTCACATTCTAGAAGCTTGTCCACTAAAAGTAAGAAGCGATGCAACATACGGAGAATTACTAACATGCATCGTGTATAAGAAGGATCAAGTGATGAGGAGTAGAGTAATTCCATACATCAAATTCCAGTGCAGTAACCATAGAAGCAAGAAAAGTGCCCACACCTTTTTGAATAAGATGCGTAAATTTCGTGTATGAAACTTTTTGTAAGGGGGTTGGAATTTTATGTCCGATATTTTTAGGGAGACACAAATAATATTAATAATAATTATAGAAAAAGTGGTGCAAGTAAATTTTTTATAAAATAGATAATAACAAGACATAAACTTGTTAAATGATAATTAAGAGAGGGAGATAGATGAATACTAGGAGTGGGAAAGATATATATAAAGACATAAATTAGTTGTAATAGGAGAAGAAATCTTAATCAAATTGGAAACTTAGTAGGAAATTCTTTATAAATAAGGGATAGAATCCTAGATCCCAAACACACACGACAGAAAAAAATGAGAAAAGAGGAAGGAGACAATTTTCTTTCTAAAGGATAGCCATATCATGCAAAAATCCAAGAGGAAAGTGTAGATTATTCGTTAGTTTTTAGTGGTTTATTTTGATTTAGAGTATAGAATTCTTGTGAATCAATTGTGTAAATTACAAAAAAAACATTGGAGGCTGCTATGTGGCGGTGGTGGTGGCTGGTGGAAGGAGAGGTTTGCATCTATGGTGGTTTCGGTGACCAGCCTTAGGAGAAAGAAAACAAAGTCCATGGTGGTTTTGGGTGGTTTTTGTAGAGAGAAAAGGAGAAGCAAGAAGGAATGACAAGAAGAAGAAAAAAAGAGAGAGAAATAGAGGAAGGTTCCATGGAGTTTCAGATGAAGAGAAGAAGAAAGAGAAAGATACAAAGAGAAAAGGAGAAAAAGCAAGATGGAGAAAGGGAAAAAACAAGTTTCTCAATTTCTAATGGAACATCATCTCTATGTGTTAAAAACAATGTTCATGTATATCTTGAGTAATCATCTACTACAACACATATATAGTAGTGCATTCTTAGACATTTTGTCCTACTTGGACCAAATAAATCTGTGTAGTAGTTCTAATATGTGACTAGTACTCACTTCATGTTTTAGCTTTAATGTTTCTTTACAATGTTTAGCCTTAATACAAGTTTCACATAGTTGAATATTATTTTAATTCAAGCCTAGACAAAACTCTTATAATTTTCTTTCTAAGCAAATTTTCAATTGTAAAAATATCTGCATGGCCTAATCGTCTATGTCATAGGATTACATCTAAGTCATGTGATATTAATCACTTAATTTTAGCATTCAATATGTTGTTTAAGGATAGGGTGTATATATTTCCATTTCAATTTCCTTTTAACATAATTTCTCCTTCATTATTGGTTATATCACATGAAGTGGGAAGAAAAAAAACATTATAGCCACAATCAATAAGTTGAGAAATGCTTAACACATTATAAGATAAATTACTTACAAGTGGCACATTTCTTATTTGAAATGTGTTCGGGTCCTCAATCATTCCGTTTCCAACAACTCTTCCTTGGTTGTTGTCATCAAATGTCACATTTCCTCTGTTTTTTTTACTTCTTTCAGCTCGGTGAATAACTTGGCGTTCCTTGTCATGTGTCTTCAACATCCACTATCGAAAAACCACTTGATTTTTAGATCCTTTATATACCCTTTGGGTATCCAAACTCGGATGTACTTTTTGACACATTTTTGGCATTATTGTAGTTGGATGAATAAAGCACATTAGCATGCACTTGATCGTTCCAAATAAAAGGAAATAGATTATTTTCATGCTTGTTATACCATGGTCTAAAAGCACTATGGTGTGGCCGATTTAGATAGTAGATGTAAGGCATTTATGCGCGTACATATAGAGCCGGGGATCTCAGTAGAAACAAACTCTCTATCCCTTGGGACAGAAGTATTGTTTGCCTGTCAGTTACCCTCCCCAGACCCTAGCGGTAGCTTTTGATGTCGTTGAGATATACTAGGTACGAATGATGATGATGATGATGATGTAAGGCATATATGTTTGATTCTTAAACGCCACCTTATAAGTATAATCATGCGTTGTAGGTGTATTTCTATAAGCTTTATAAGGAGAATACGTAGGTTGCCTATGTTTAGGTCTATATGCATCAAGTTGGACGCATTTTATTTGTTTTGTGCATATTTCTGTACATATAAGCATAATTCCTAGGTGTTCTATATGCGAAATTTCTTTTAGACACCTTTGTGGGTGCTTGAGATGTTTTCTTAGGCATAGAAGGAGTACGCAAAATGAGTATATTCGATTTAGTGGCCCTATATGGTAATTTAGAACTTGATGACACAAAGTTTGTATTTTATCCTACCTTGTCATTTTCTTATTTATATCTTAATCCTTTTTTATTATTTCCATATTTTTGCGAGGATATTAGAACATATTTGTTCTGGATTTAAATTGTTCTAAAGTCTTTTTTAAGTCTAATTTACATGACTTAAGCTTTGATATTTCCTTTTCACAATCATGTACTTTTATTTTCACAATATGATTATCTGTTTTTAAACATTGTTCATTTTTTCTATATTCATTTTTCTATATGACTCTATCTTATTTTCTATAGAGTCAAGAGTATTGAAGGCTCTTGTTTAAAAGACTCTAATTGATCAAAAAACTCTACGTTGGACGTCTTCAACTTGTCATTTTCTTCAATTAGTTTCTTTTTATCTTTAATTAATTTATTACAATGAGCATGCATTTTAATGACTTCATCATACATTTCATTAAATGTCATTTTAGTATCAGAATCAAAACCGAAAGTAGAAGTTACCTCGTTTGAGATGAAACACACATGAACTTCCTCATTCTCCGATTGCTCAGATTCAGAATCCGAAGAGTCTCTCCACGTGCTTGCTTTGAGTGTACGCTTCTCTTTCTTTGCTTGAGTTATCTTTGGCCTTCTCCTTGGACATTTCTTGGTAGGCTTATCACTCTTACTTGGACAGTCATAGGATATATGACCTTTTTGTCCACACTCGTAACATTTTAGCTCTCTATCATATCATTTATTATTATTATTGTCATTCCTACTAGTTTTTGTCTTTTTAGATTGTAGGGTAGAAGAAGAAGAAGAAGATTTAGACTTATTTGGTTCATTAGGACGTTTCCTAAAAATTTTCTAAGTTTTTTAGGCACCATTATTACATTATCATCTAATTTATTATCACTACTCGTTGAGCAAGCTTCATTTACTTGTAAGGACTCATTTGAACTAAAGGCTATATCCTTACCAGATTTTTTGGACGACTCAGCTTTCTGTTGATTTAGCTTAGCATCACACACTTTCAATGAACCAATTAGTTCACCCATTTTTTATAATAGACTTGGTTTCTTCTACTGTCGTGACTTTAGGATCCCACTCTGCATGAAGACTCCTAAGCAATTTTTGTACCTTCTCTTTGTTGGTGAAGGATTTTCTTAATGATTCAAGTGCATTGAAAACGTTAGTAAGTCTTAAATCCATAGAGACTATGGATTCATTTGGCAACATTTTAAAACATTCTAATTCAGTCATAAACATATTAATTTTTGACTCTTTTACTACACTAGTGCCTTCATGTTTTAGCTCAAGAGATTTCCTCATTTCGTAGGCACCATTGAAATTTGATATATAACCTACTTCTGACTTACTAATACCATTAATCAATAGTTGCATTGCTTTAGCATTCATTGATATTCTCTTTTTATCCCTACTTATCTATTCACTCTTGTATTTTTATACTTCTTGAGTTACTCCAATTTACTTGTACAACCTTCACTGGTATGTACAACCTATCTTAAATTATAGACCACGAATAGGCTCATCTTAAGTTTCCAAAGAACAAAACTATCTCCATCAAATAAGGGAGGGCGTTGAGTAGACATACCTTCTAGCTCATCTTTATGAGGAATCATTGCCATAATTGAAGAAATTTTAATACCTTTGATAAGAAAGCTCTAAGCTTCTTGCCTCAAGCTTTTTGTCTTCTTAGATGTGGTGTTGGCCTGGCTCTGATGTCAATTGTTGGACATTAACACTTGCAATAAACATTATTAGTGGGGAATGATTGAATAATGGTTAGCGGAAATTATACTATTTAAACCCTTTTCAAAACTCACCTCAAGACTGATTCTATAAAACTCAGAATCAGAGCGTGTCTTTGAAAAATTGTTTCACTTAATGTAGAACTTCAAAGTCTTTGAAACTTTCCAGAAACAAACTTCAAGATGTTCTCTAACTTCTATAAAAATTTGAGAAAAATCCAAAGTCATTTGATTCTTCAAAAAAGTAAGAACTTTTAGTATACAGATTTTAAAGAACATGACAGTAAAATTATCTAACTTTAAAGAGCTACAACTTCTTGTATACTTTTTCAAAAGTTTCCTTTATGTCAAAAAAAAGTTTAGAATTCTAGTTTATGTTTTCAAAAAGCTCTGACTAAGTATCCTAGCCAAATAGTACATAATTGCAAAAATTTGAAGACATGCCAATTTTGTTGACACATTTGTGCAACTAACTTGTAACGGTTGATAGACTAACTGTTCTTTGTTCAAATCAAGTGATTGTTGTTGCAAATGAAAGATAAAAATATGAAGTTGGTTGACACCAATTCTTGAAAATGTTTTTCTATTTTTCTAAAATTTTAGAAATTTAGTGCAGAAATTGGAAAAATTAGATTGAAAGGTAAAGAAGACAAGAACACAAGAATTTATCATGTTTTGGTCAATGTGACCTACTCTAGTCCCAAAAAACATCTTTCGTTGGAATTTCATTATTGAATGAACACCTTACAACTTTCAAATTACTTAATTCTTGGATTATACACTAACCCTAATCAAGACTTGATCAAAGCACCTTACTATTACAAGAATGTAATTACCTCACCACCTATTGATGTAGCCTTATAGAATGGCTAATCAATTACAACTTTTATGAATAAAAGAGTTGCATATGCAGCATAATAACAACATAAACGTCTATAACATCAGTTGTATGAACAAGAAATAGAGAAGTAGAAGAAAAGAAGAGAAAATCTCAATATGTTAAGTTCTTCCTTCTTTAAATTCACTCCTATTTATAGGTGTGAGCAACCCCTTGTGGATTAGAATACCCACATGTCATAGGAGTATTTTAGTTGGTCCATGTGATGTAGTCTTGCACATATGTGAAAATTTGATTTATCCACCTCATATACACATATATGGACGTTTTTGAGTGTCCAAAATAAGTGGAAAATCATATAATAATGGCTGGATAACAGTGAGAATCAGTTGCTTTATAAACATCACTAGTTAACCCAACTACTTTTCTTTTTCTCTCCTTCAAATGTGGCTGGTTGTTTCTTAGCCATTTGACGTATATTCATCCAAAACTAATGACAAAGAAGTCCCAAGAAATGTGTATGTTAACACCATGATGATCATATAATGTGACAAAATAAATATCATAACATAAGAAACTCGAAAAAACAGAAAAACATAATATATGTAGTTGATATAAGTATGAAGTCTATGAACATCAAGAATATTATGAAGACCATGAATATGCTATGAGAGACATCCATAGAGAAATCATTTTAGCATTGCACAGAATATAAATTTGTATAAACGACCAAAATGCCCTTGACTCCAAAATGGCCAAAATATCCTTGAGCACCAAGTATGTCCAATAAGGATTTAATAATATTCCAACTTTGTCTTTTTGTTTATATGTATGTTCTTCACAAGATATGGCCCTGGAAAAGCTTAAACATACTCTTTTGTCATTGTGGTAAGTTGTGAAAACTTCTTTGACAAGTTAATGATATAACACATGCATATGTAAACACATAAACACACCAAATTCAAATAATGAAACATGAAACATATGTGAGATGTTTAAAATCTCATTAATGCAAAGGAGATCATGTGTATACCAATAATGATTATTAGTTTGTCATATGTTGGAGAAATTTTTTTTTCAAATATCTGTTGACATCGATCGATCCATGTCTCAATTTTAGAGATTGATGTATACATCAATCGATCGATTTCTCACAGTGAGGTTTCGTTTTTGATTCTGTTTGACATCGGTCGATCGATGTTAGGTGCTGATGTACATCGATTGATCGATGTATCTCAGGTTCAGAGATAAATGTCTCACAGTAAGGTTCTGGTTTTATTTTGTCCAACATCGATCGATCGATGTTAGGTGATGATGTAAATCGATCGATCCATGTATCTCAACTTGAGTGATCGGTGTTACGTTTTCATTTGTTTCAACTTTGTCTCAACCTTTTGATACTTTATAATATAAAGTGGTATTTCTTACATATTTTAACACTTAATAAAATCATCCTTTTGAAAATTATCCAAACATAACATTCTCAACGCAGCTTCTTATTCTTTTTATTTATTGTGGTATATCATTCGTCCTGTGTCTTGAATTTCAGCTTGCATAACAATTGTTTGCATCCATTTTCTTGTTTGGCCAAATCGTGCAACCTTGAGTTCTTGAATCTATTCTTGTTTGAATTGAATGAAAGTTACTACGCCATTCGTCCTGTGTGTTGAATTTCAGCTTGCATAACAATTGTTCGCATCCACTTTCTTGTTTGGCCAAATCGTGCAACCTTGAGTTCTTGAATCTATTCTTGTTTGATTGAATGAAATTTACTTCATTTCATTGCAATCTAGCATAAAGAATTGATCTTCAATTGAGTTGAAATCAGATTCCGTCATTAAATGGTTTCTTTACATACAATTTAGACTTGCATGAACTAGGATTTCATTCAACCTAAAGTATTTGGGCATCCTTGTTCTTGTCCAAAAAGTGCAACTTTTTATCTTTTTCTTGTTCCACTTAGGTGCTTTAGGTTGATTGGTTCTTGTTCTTGCTAACTGCTTATAGAATTTGCTGTTGAATTATGTTTAAAACAATTGCACCCTTTGCAAACCCTTGAGCCAAAATTCGGCTCGTAAAAAACTCTCTGAGCAGTTGGCCAGAATCCTTGCTTGTGTATTGCTTGAAAAATAAATAAGGCTTCCTTACTTCAGTTGTACATATGTACACGTACATATACATACATATACATACATATATATATATGTATATTTTTTTGAATGAAATTTTTGTATTATTATACCTTACTTATGGCAGAGGAATACCGTGGTTACATATAATATAGTAGACTCTCCCATTAAAATGCATGAGATGAATATATGAACCTGCATAATGAGTGAAGTGAAACAACAAACGCAAACGTAAAATTACAGAAACTATACAGCAACCAAAATAAACGTGTGACGGAAGTAGCGCCCAATTGCCATGCCGAAAACCTCCAGCACAACTCAACTGCAGTACGTGCCAAACCAGCCGCACAGAAAGAATCGTGCAATGCCTGTGTATGCCACACAAAAGCAATAGTCAAACATGCATAATATTCTAAGATGTAAGGAAAAAGGATATAAGCCATGAACATATCGACGTTGCCCGTATTCAAGGAGAATACATGCAACTTGAGAAAGAAACAACAGTAAAACTTCAACAGTGTATGTTGCTGGGTAGAACACGCCGCTCGTATATGCCACAGAAAAATAATGGTTAAATGTGTGTAATGTACAAGTTGAGAAAACAAGAAAATGTAGGCGATAAATATACCGACGTTGCCTGTATTCAAGCAGAACACAGGCAACTGTAGAAAGAAACAGCTGTACGAGTGCAAATGCCAAGAAGAAAGGAAAGAAGTAGCATGATCTAAAGGACTGGCCATATTTTTTTTAATAAAGGAGCGCAGAGTCTCCGACTTTTATTATATTGTCCTCACTTATGGCGGAGAAATACCATTAATACAAAGTAGTTCAAATCATAACAAAATGAAGCTACTTAAAGGCCGAAATTTAGAGATACGGAGTCGGCTAATGCCCGGGGGGTGGGTGGGAGATTGTCCAAATGAGATATGATATGCCTCATTAAAACCTTGACAATCAAAACCACCTTTGTGGATAAAATCTTACACGAAGGAAAAAGAGTACATATTTACCCTATTTGGAACAACTGGAATGCATTGAAAGAAATGTCTATAAACTGGAAGGTGATGACGTTGGCGAGTCTTTCGTAATACGTCAGTGTTGTCCATCGCAGTCCATGCAAAACCAAACATAAGGAGAGAAAATATTAGTGGATGCCAGCAAGAGTAAGTGAATATGTAAGATGCGAAGAACAAAAAAACATATCCAGCCTGCCTGCATCCATTAGGATGCAGGTGGAAGATGTGTAGTATTGCCAATCCATATGGAAGACGAGGTCAATAATGCACGTTGACATTGTCAAGCATGACGAAGATGTCCCGTAGTAACATCAAGTGTGACGCAGCACGAATTAAAGGGGATAGAGTGAGCCGAGTATAATAACCTGTATGAGGAGTCTGCAAGCCATGTTGCGCTAAATAGCAGGCCGCCAGGTTTGTCTCACGAAATGTATGCTGAATGACTGTCCGAGTTTGCATGAGCAAAGATTGTAAAAATTGTAAATGAAAGTTGGTTGTTACATGGGTGGACTAGGATAGGAGCCGGGATAACTGCTGACAATCTGTCTCCTAAATAATGTGGGGATGAGCCGGCAAGAAAAAGAGTAGGCCAAATAAGGCCGCCTGAGTTTCTGCGAGAAATGGAGAGCTCAATGGCAAACTAAAGGAGAGTGCCCCAACACATGCACCGAAGAATCGCGTAAAATCGCACCTCCAGTTGCAAATTGCCTTCCTACTACGGCATCAGTATTAAGCTTCAATCGGCCAGTAGGAGGAACTAACCATCTTACAATCTGAGCTCGCTTGATGCGAAGTGTAGGTAAAAGCCCCAAATGCTGCAATGGTCGATGCAAGTTTAGTGCCATCAAGTGTTTTGGCCCATAAATAAATGTCGGAACGAATAACCGCCATTATATATTCCGCTGTGCAAGATGATTCACCACCATAGAAAAGAGCTGTATAAGTGCGCCATACATTGAAGAAAATAATACCCGGGATGACAATCCGCAACACCCTCAAAAGAGTATTGGGTGAAGCACGGAACCACCAAGCCAATAAATAAGGCCATAACCGCGTGGATGTGGAGAAGCTGCCATACAAAGAAGACTCAAAAAGGCCCAAATTGGACGGATACATGGACAATGTAAAAATAAGTGAGTCACCTCCGCAGATGCCGGTTTACAAAAAGGACATCGTGTAGGCATAATCATTAAGAAATTACGTAAATAATCCTCCAACGGTAGGGCTCGATGATATAAGCACCAAAGGAAATGACTAATAACCGAACGGTGGTGCTTATGTCAAATAAATTGTGCAGAGAGGACAGTAAGACGTGATATCCGACACACCTCATAGGCCGAGCGCAAGGAAAAGAGTCTCGAAGAAGTTGGTGTCCAGGTCAACAAAGAACCATCAATGCTGACTATGCGACTGACAAAATACATGGTAACAACAAATAAGTTTCTAGATAGGGGAGTCAGGAAGCCGCGACCGGAAATCACCCCGAGGACCATACTTTGCATGAAGATATCGACTCCATAGAGTATTATTTTGATGAACTGGCCATATACACACACACACATATACATATATACACATATATATACATATACATACACACACACACATATACATATATATACATATATATACATATACACACGCGCGCACACACACACACACACATATATATATATATATACATATATATATATATATATATATATATATATATATATATATATATATATATATATATATATCCAGCTTACTTTAACTCACAAGAAAGTCAGTTTTCTCGTAGGAAAAATACTTCACATGATCAAACACATAAAAAAAGGAAAGGGTAATACATTCCACGAAATTGAGCCACAAGTAAACATGTGGTGCAAGCAAATTCAATTCCTTCTTTTCAAGTCAGTACAGACGACCACAAACAGCTTAAACGACCCTAATCCATTCCTTTGAGACCCAAAATCTTCCATTTCAAGAAACATCAAGCAAAGTGTTAAAAACGTCCAGGCAAGTGCAAGAGAAGTTAAAAACAAGAAACTCAAGTAACAATAGCCTAAACTGAATCATAAGAAACATACACAAATCATATACGTTTTTAAATTTAGTTTTTGAGTATATTTTGGTGGTAGTTAGCTTATAACATGCGCATTCAAACAAATAGTTGTTGAGGAAAACCCCTATACTACATTTATGCGGTTTCATGTTCCTTTCTCTTTTACCCTTGATGCAGCTCGTTAACCCTACCAGAAGAGAAAAGAAGACATTCAAAGCTTTGGGAATCATAACCACAAACTTGGTTAGATTTGATTATTTCGAACATTTGAGAATTTCTTAAGCAATTTGAGAGGTCAAAATCTTTCAGCTGTGAGATGAAATGAGGGAAGGTAAAATTCAATTGATTAAGAGAATCCATACATGAATGTAAAAAGTCATAAATCTCAGATTTGGATTTACTAACCTAACCATTTCATTTTGTCTTTGTGTTATTCTTCTCTTTCTTTCTTCGTATGTTTAATTTCAGATGGCTGCCTCTCATATCTCTGTCAAGCTTCTAGATAAGTCCCTTGCACATGTAACCTATGTTGGTACTCTAAGAGTAAATAGTGACCTGGTGCTCACTGATGTGTTTTATGTCCCAACATTTGCATTTAACCTATTGTCCTTGAGTAAGCTGACACAGTTCAATACAATTCAGATTTCTTTCTGTTCAAAGATGTGTTTGATTCAGGACCTAAAGACCAAGAAGATGATTGGTTCATCTGAAGCTTGTCAAGTACCGTTCCATCTTCAAGGGTCATTGAAAGTTCCAGCTGTCCTACCAAACCAATAAAACACCAAAGTAGGGAACACCTTTATCATTCCTAATTCAAGATACTCTTAACCTAACCCAGCGAGACATGAAGCAACACATTACCATGGAGTAAGCCACTCAAACGCTCTCAACTATCATATGTCTTCTTGATCTTTTCAAACCGATTGGAGGATGTAAAGAGTTTTCAAAATTCACAACCACCCATTCAAGAAAGAGTTTTCCAATTTGAGCAAAGAACATGTGACGTGCAAGGAACACGCCAAAAGATAAACTCTTCTCAATGAACAATTAGAACGCATCCGTTGATCAGAGAACCCCTGGAATAGGAAGAGGATGATAACAAAGATGACTTGGAGCAAGAAATGGATGACCAACCATGCTGACATAGATTACATTTTTAGCATGATGATGAACATGAGTTTGGTAACTTAAAATTGACAATACCTCTGTTGCATAGAAAGAGTGATCTTAAAGCTTATTTTAAATAGGAAAGCAAGTTGGAACTAATCTATTCATGTCATTCTTTTTCTAAAAGAAACCATGTATATTTTGCTTCAATTGAATTTGTTAATTATGTCAAATTAGTACGATCAAACAATGAAAATGAGAACTGAGAACAAGAATGAATAACCAAGAGGAAGAAAACGGTTATAGAGAGAATGGAAACTGGAAAAATCTTCTTCATCCAAGTCGGGTTGAATTCATACACAGCAACCCGTTTTATACATCTCAGAGGAAGAGGAAAACAGACAGCGAAATGGCAAGAATACCCTTAATAACCGCCACTCACTATACTACACAGAAAGGGTGTAAACGTCATTTCACACATTTTAAATCCTTCCCGCCGATTGCAACTTCTTCTTCCTCCTTTATTCCTTCTTCCCGCAACTCCTGTGATCAGCTAGCAAACTCTCAATCTTTGCTGCACCCACGTGACAATTGCAACACAGCACACATCAGATTACCACCTCAACTGCTCCATATCTTGATTACCTACTGCTTCATGTAACCATCACAACTCACCAGCTCCAGAACATTTTTCTTTCTGCTCCTCCACTTCAATCTCAGTTGTAACAGCCCCCCTCGAACCTGACTTGGCAAAAATATTACACACGCCTATTGCAGAAGTCAGGTTCCGCAGTCTGCCTGAATCAAGTGCCTTCGTAAATACATCTGCAAGCTGAAACTCCGACTTGACCGGCATAAGATGTATTACCCCTTGCTGATACTTTTCTCTCACGATGTGACAATCAATTTCAATGTGCTTTGTTCTTTCATGGAACACGAGATTCTCAACAATGTAAATTGCACTCTTATTATCACAATACAACTCAGCTGGACCTGAGTGTCTCACCCCCAAATCATGCAATAAGTACAAAAGCCACTGTATTTCACACGTAACCATCGCTAGTGCTCTGTATTCATCCTCAGACGATGACTTAGACACAATGCTTTGCTTCTTAGCTTTCCTGGATACCAGGGAATTCCCAAAGAAAACACAGTACCCAGTAACTGACTTCCTCGTCTCAATACAACCTGCCCAATCAGAGTCTGCAAATGCCTTTATCTCCAATTTACCTTGACTTGAATAATATACCCCTTGACCAGCTGTCCCTTTCAAGTATCTCAATAGCCTATTTGCAGTTTTCTAGTGCAACTCCGTTGGCGAGTCAAGAAATTGGCTTAATTGTTGGACAACAAACGAAATATCAGGTCTAGTTATTGTAAGATAAATGAGACGTCCTATAAGCCTTCTATAATCAGAGACATCCTCTACAAGCTTAGAATCACCATGAGCCAACTTTAAATTTTGCTCCATAGGACTTGCAGCATGCTTGGAACCTAAGAATCCTGTCTGTTCTACCAATGCCAATGCATACTTCCTTTGGGATATCATAATCCCCCCTGTGACCTAGCCACCTCAATTCCAAGGAAGTACTTCATGTCTCCTAAATCCTTGATCTTAAATGCTTGATGCAGATACCGCTTGATCTGATTTATCTGAAGTATGGAGTTGCCAGCCACGATAATGTCATCAACATATATCAAAAGAACCAAGAATTTAGTCAGTTTTAAGTTCCATTCTCTGCTTGATTGCTTTAAACCATAGAGTGACTTGTGAAGTTTACATACGATGTTAGGTCCTGGTGCAGAAATTCCCTCAGGCAGCTCCATGTATATCTCTTGGCTTAGGTCACCATGCAAGAATGCATTATTCACGTCCAGTTGATACATATACCATTGTTTCTGAGCTACTACAACCAACAATAACCTCACAGTTGTCAACTTGGCAACTGGGGAAAACGTGTCAGTATAGTCTATCCCCAACTGTTGGGTGAATCCTTTTGCCACAAGCCTGGTTTTGTAGCATTCTACACTTCCATCTGGGTTGTACTTAACCTTGTATACCCACTTACACCCAATAGGACTCTTGCCATGAGGAAGTGTAACTAGAGACCAAGTGTGATTCGCTTCAAGCGCTGCTAGTTCAAGTTGCATTGCCTCCACCCAGTGAGCAGATGTGACTGCCTCCTAATAAGATGTTGGCTCCTGTACCAAGCTAATATTAAGAGCATATGACCAATATTTAGGTGTCAAATTATCATATGACATGTACTCTTCAATTGGGTAAGGAGTATGGACTGGCAATCTTTCAGGTTTGGAGGAGGCTGTAGATGATGATAGAAGACTGCAATAATAATCCTGTAAATAACCAGGAGGGTGTTTCTTTCTAATAGGTCTAGGAATCTCAGAAGAGTTATGAGGTTGTATAGGCAGATGTATTTCAATGCCAGTGCAAGGTTGAGGAGTTGATGTTGAAGGAGGAGTCTCATGGGTATTTGATGTGCTTTCTACAGAATAACTATCTGAATGGAGGTCAGAATTGGAAGGAGTAACAGATGATGCTTGGAGTTGTTGAGTGGAGTCTGGTGTGTTTGGTAAGAGTTCAGGTATGGTCTGGAGGTTTCTATGGCTATTAGGATTTGGTGGATTTTCTAGCGTAGCAGAATGATTGGGTTGAGATTCGAGAGGAACAAACGGAAAGACATGTTCACTGAACTGAACATCTCTGGAAATAATAATAGACTTTGTATCAAGATTCAGTATCAAGTAGCCTTTAGTATGGAATGGTATGCCAAAATATACACACGCAGTAGCTCTAGGGTCGAAATTGGCACGGTGGGACACGTTGGTGCTGGCATATGCCAGACAACCAAAGACCTTGAGATTGTTATAGGCAGGTGTGTTTCTAAAAAGACATTCATGTGGTGTAAGATGATGTAATAAAGGAGTAGGCAAGATATTGATAATATACACTGCATATTGGATACAAAAACCCTAATAGCAGTCAGGAATTTTGGCTTGAAACTTTAGAGCTCT
Source organism: Eustoma russellianum (assembly GCA_036186865.1). Lineage (NCBI taxonomy): Eukaryota > Viridiplantae > Streptophyta > Magnoliopsida > Gentianales > Gentianaceae > Eustoma > Eustoma russellianum. The sequence continues at coordinate 14,334,827 of AP025047.1, forward strand.
TGCAACATTAAGTATGTATTGGTGCTTGCGTTCAACCACACCATTTTGTTGCGGTGTGTTGACACAACTAGTTTGGTGAATGATACCTTTTGTCATAAAGAAATGGTCCATCTTAAACTCCTGACCATTATCAGTTCTTATGCACTTAATGCCTTTAACAAATTGAGTCAAGACATACTGGTAAAAGCTTTGGACGACATTGCGTGTTTCTGATTTTTGCTTAAGCAAATACACCCAAGTGTATCTGGTATGATCATCAACTATAGTAAGGAAATAATGTTGTCCATAGAGAGTTGGATGTTTGTATGGACCCTAAATATCAATATAAACAAGATCAAAAGAAGCATTAGAAGCAGAATTAGACACAGGAAAAGACATTCTTTTCATTTTGGCCAAAGGACATATAGCACATTGCTGTGAATTCTCATGAGAATGTACAGACTGATCAAACTTCTGAATGTCCTTTATTTTAGGTATTGAAGCATGATCTAGTCTATAATGCCATAACAAAGAAGAAGGGAATGAAGAATGAAATGCAGCTGACAAGCAACTGGAAGACAGATATGTCTGCCTAGGAATTCCACAGAAGTAATACAGGCCTTTGTACTGCTCAGCTGAACCAATCGTCTTCAGGGACATACAGTCCTGAATGACACAAGCATTTCCCGGAAATTGAATAAGTAATGAAGAAGTAGACAGCAGCTTGCTGACTGACAAAAGATTAAAGCTAAACGATGGGACATACAAAACATCATGAATAACAAGGGAAGAATTTAACACAACTGAACCAACATGTGTGGCTGAACCTGAAAGACTATTTGGCAGTTTGATAGAAACATGTTGGATTGGCTTGCAGGATATGAAAAAATTGAGATTACATACTATATGATCAGTTGCACCTGAATCTAGAATCCATATGTTCAAATTGTTAGAAGGACGCTTACCTTGATCTTTATCTAGAAGTGCAGACATAACTGCCCCCCTGACCCGCAACATCTTTTCCATCATTAGCATTCAAGATTGACATCAACCTCGGCATCTGCTCTTGCGTGAGCATTGGTGTTTACACGGACCAGTCTGCACCTGACTGTTTTCATTCTCCTCAGCACATACTTCAGCAAGATTAACTTGATTCCTAGCTTTAAAGCCAGGTGGAAATCCATGTTTCCGGTAGCATCTTTGTTCAACATGTCCAATCATGCCGCAATAAGTGCAAACAGGCCTCTTCGCTCCATCAGGAAAAAATCTACCGTTTCCTCTCCTATGGGTGTTACCACCTCTTCCAGCATACGCATTAGCGTTAGCAATCACATTGGCACTGTAGCGCCCCGACCCGGACAGCGGAATCCGAACCGGTACACCCGTCGTAGCTTACTGAGAAGACTACAAGACGTCTCATCTCTCGAATACACATCGTCAATGACGTAAGAGAAATAAGCGCGGAAACCTGTATCTCGAAAGTCTAAACCATTAATACAGTACGTCAAAAGACAATGTGAACATCAAAAACTGTATATGGTCACAGCCATCTAAAACTTCAGACGAAATAAGAAACAGAAATAACAGAAACTGTCTAATCAATTCTCTCCATCAGGTCTAAACATCCCATTCCGCCCACTCGCCGTCGTCCTCAATGAAAATCATGTCATACTCAGGTTCTCCTGTAACACAAGGCAGTACCCTTAGCGGAAACGCTAGCAAGTAACCCGCTCATAAGACATACGGGATCAACACATGGCAAGACATGAGTAATATATAATTCAAGAGAATTAAGGGGCACATGTCTTGTAACTTCCAAATATAGAATGAGTCACGTAATAGCAAGTACAGTAATTCAAACCGCAATTAATCAAATCAATTCCGATCAAATAACATAAGCACACTTTCCACAACGACTCTCGTGATGCATGTCAAAATAATGCACTACACTACACAATCACATATGCATGAGCCATTTCTTTTCAAATCAATGCAATGCGTGCACAATGTCCGGTCTCGTACTCATTTCCTTGTAACGCACCCCGGCTTATATTTCCATCCCGGTTAACGTTACAAGCTCGTATGCTCTGTGATGCACCTCAGCTTATATTTCCATCCCGATTAACATCACAGATCTCGTAAACTCTACAATGCACCTCAGCTTATATTTCCATCCCGATTAACATTGTAGAGGACTTTATACCCTGTAACGCACCCCGGCTTAAATTTCCATCCCGGTTAACGTTAGTCTTTTGTGCCCTACAGTGCACCCCGGCTTAAATTTCCATCCCGGTTAACACTGTAGGTCACCTTCGCAAATCGGTGCCGAAACACCCCTCTTTTCAAAACCATATGCAATGCACATGCCATGATGCAAGACTCCTCATCTCATCCTCATTTCTCATTCTCGTATGCAATTCACATTCATATAAGTCATTCATGTACACATGCGCAAGTACAAACACACACGAGTTTTCACTAACTTACACGTCATCACTTAGGCTTCGACTATCGCGTCAACACTTAGTTATGATCCTAAGATCCATAACCTAAGACAAATATCCCTAACCATTCCTCGTTGAACTCTCAAACACCTCGTACCTTCATCTCCTAACCCGCCTAAGTCATTCCCGTTGGAACTTGATTCGAGAATCCATCGAAGTCACCGACATTGGTTCGCCATCCTAGGTCATGTTCCCAAGACTTATACTACCCTTAATCAAGTCTTAAGACGTCTCTAAAGTCACCCGAAGACTCCCCGAACTACCCTCTTTCTTTCTCTATTTTTCACAAAATTGACAGACTTCATCCCCCATACTTCAATCGATCGATGTCCAGCTGGGGACATCGATCCCTCCACTTCGATCGATCGATGTCCATCTGGGGACATCGATCTCTCAGGCTTACCCACATCGATCGATCGATGTCCATCTGGGGACATCGATCTCTCCACTTCGATCGATCGATGTCCTACTGAGGACATCGATCTCTCAGCAACCCTCTACATCGATCGATCGATGTCCGACTGGGGACATCGATCTCTGACATCGATCGATCGATGTCTGCGGTTACTCCAAATCTTCCTCTGCGTTTTCTGCAACCATTGCAGAACCAAATACACCCACATATCCAAACTTCATCCCAATCAATCCAAGCCTAATCCCTGCTATAATCACATGCTTAAACTGCAGATTCAAACGCTACGCACATAACAAACAATGATTCAAGCCTAGTACGCAATTACCCCGACTTTATCCAACCAAAAATCTCATCTTTTCCTCAAACTCTTACACAAGCATGCAATCACGCCAAGGAGGGATGCAGGGGTAGGGATTCGCAGGATTTCACGTAATCAACAATATCAACAAACACCTTTTCATATACATTGGCCAAATCTTGAAACCAAAACACATAAATCCCAAGCAAATAACCAAGGAACGAATCTACTGCATGGTGATCCAAGTTGATATCAAAATAGGCCGTTTATCTTTCACAAATCGTAGTAACCTATAAGAAAGTTACTTGCCTTTGATTACTCAGAGACGGATTGAGAAACGGATGGAAGTTGCATGGAAATTCGAGGCCTTCTTCTCTAGGGTTGATGGAGTCGCTTATGGGGAGAGGAGACTGCGTCAGTTTTCTCTGCGTAATGAGGAAACTGACGTTGGTCAGGTTTTTATATGGCCAGGGTAAAGTTTGGTGTTTCTAAATTATCTTATTTTCCTATTTTCCTTAAAGGATAAATCCTAATATTTAATTCTAAAAATTAAATACAAATTAATTTCTAATATTTATCCCTTCATTTAATTATCATTAATCCTATTATTTAATTCGTATTTAGTTATGGTTGACCGTCATTAATTCCCGTTGACTATCATTAAACTCCGTTTAATTCTTTCTTGGCCTTTTGATTAACCTACGGAGGGTGCGGGGCATAACATTCCACCCCCCTTACAAAAAGTTTCGTCCTCGAAACTGGCGTACCTTATGGAAAGAGATGTGGATATAGCTCCCTCATTTGTTCCTCAAGCTCCCATGTGGCTTCGCGCTCCATATGGTTACTCCACTGAACCTTGACATACGGAATGACGCATCGGCGTAGGACTTGATCTTTCCTATCCACAATCTTTATAGGATGCTCTTCGTAAGTGACATCTTCTTTCACATCCAACGGTTGAGCTTCAAGGACATGGCTTGAGTCAGATACGTATTTCCTTAGTTGGGACACATGAAATACGTTATGGACTTGGGACAAACTCGGAGGTAAGGCTAAGCGGTATGCTCCTTCGCCCACTTTGCTAAGTATTTCGTAAGGTCCAATATATCTTGGGCTTAACTTGCCCTTCATTCCGAATCTTGCAACCCCTTTGGTGGGTGAGACCCGTAGATAGACCTTTTCACCTTCCTCGAACTCCAAAGGTCGCCTCTTTGTGTCAGCCCAACTCTTACTGCGATCTTGAGCCACTTTGAGCTTCTCTCTTATCACTTTGACCTTTCCAATAGTTTGCTCAACCAACTCGGGTGCAGTGATTGTCTTTTCTCCAACTTCATCCCAACAAACCGGGGATCTGCACTTACGTCCATATAGAGCTTCAAATGGCGCCATGCCAATTGCACTATGGTAGCTGTTGTTATAGGAGAACTCCATTAACTTCAGCATGCTATCCCAGTTTCCTTTAAAGTCTAAGGCGCATGCTCTTAACATATCCTCCAAGGTTTGGATGGTCCTCTCGGATTGTCCATCCGTTTGTGGGTGGTAAGCGGTACTCATCCTCAACTCCGTACCCATAGCCTTTTGAAATGCCCTCCAGAACTTAGAGGTAAACTTGGGGTCACGGTCCGATACAATGCTGACTGGGACTCCATGTAGGCTCACAATGTTATCCACATATATATTGGAAAGTTTCTCATAAGACGTACCATGTGGCATAGCTATAAAGTGAGCCGCCTTTGTCAATCGGTCTACAATTACCCAAATCATCTCGTTTCCATTTCTGGTCTTGGGTAGTCCCATTACGAAATCCATCGTCACGTGCTCCCACTTCCATTCTGGAATCTCTAGTGGCTTCATCAAACCACCAGGTCGTTGATGTTCCGCTTTGACTTGTTGGCATATCAAACATCTTTCGACATATGCCACTATTGACCTCTTCATCCCTATCCACCAATAGTTTCTTTGGAGGTCCTTATACATCTTAGTACTCCCGGGGTGGATAGACGTTCTTGAATTATGCGTTTCTCGGAGCAATTCTGTTCGGAGTTCGTCTTTATTTGGCACGCATAACCGATTCTGGAACCATAGGCTTCCATCTCCTCGCAACTGGAAATCCTTTACTGGTCCTGTGGATACTTTGTCGCGGATTTCTTTCAGTGCTGGGTCCTCGTACTGCGCTGCTTTAATTCGGTCTACCAAGTCTGGGCTGATAGACAAAGCCGTAAGGACATTTGCCACTGAATCCACTAATTCAAGATCAAACTCTTCGATCTCTCTTTCCAACGGAGACTGTCTCGCGTGACTAGACTTTCTGCTCAATGCGTCTGCCACTCTGTTGGCTTTACCTGGATGGTAGTTGATGGTCAAGTCATAGTCCTTGAGTAACTCCAACCATCTCCTTTGTCTCATATTCAACTCCTTCTGCGAGAATAGATACTTTAAGCTCTTATGATCCGTGAACACGTCACATTTCTCTCCATATAGGTAGTGTCTGCAGATCTTAAGAGCAAATACCACAGCTGCGAGTTCCAGGTCATGCGTCGGGTAGTTCTGCTCATATGGTTTCAATTGTCTTGACGCGTATGATATGACTCGTTCATTTTGCATCAAAACACAACCTATAAACAGAACGTTAGTTTAAGACTAGCATATGTATATACACTGCATTAATTGTAATGATGTACATACCTAGTCCTTTCTTGGACGCGTCACTATAGATCACGAAACCGTCGGTGCCGGAAGGTTGTGCCAACACCGGGGCTGTGGTCAATCTCTTCTTGAGCTCGGTAAAGCTCTGCTCGCATTCAGCAGTCCATTCGAACTTAGTCTTCTTCTGCGTAAGTCGACTCAATGGAACTGCTATTGTTGAGAAACCCTCAACGAACTTCCTATAGTAGCCTGCCAAGCCTAGGAAGCTTCTGACTTCGGTCACATTGGTGGGTCTTGGCCATTCTGTGATGGCTTCTATCTTCTTAGGATCTACTAAGATCCTATCTTCCGAAATCACGTGACCAAGAAAGGCTACACTTCTTAGCCAAAATTCACACACACTTGCTGAATTTGGCATAAAGTTGCTGTTGCCTCAGAATTTGCAACACCACCCTTAAATGTTCAGCATGAGCTTGTTCGTCGGGGGAATAGACCAAGATGTCATCAATGAACACTACTACAAATTGGTCTAACTGTTCTCGGAATACAGTGTTCATCAAATCCATGAAGGCTGCTGGGGCATTAGTTAGTCCAAAAGGCATCACTAAGAATTCATAATGCCCGTATCGAGTCCGAAAAGCCGTTTTAGGTACATCTCCGGCTTTCACAAGCAACTGATGGTATCCTTGACGGAGGTCAATCTTTGAAAACCATCTAGCTCCCTTTAGCTGATCAAATAGATCCTCGATCCTTGGTAGAGGATATTTATTCTTAATGGTGATCTTGTTCAACTCCCGATAGTCGATGCATAACCTCATGCTGCCATCCTTCTTCTTTACGAATAGCACCGGAGCTCCCCAAGGTGATACACTGGGGCGAATCAACTTCTTGTCCAACAATTCCTGAAGTTGCCCCTTCAGTTCCTTAAGTTCAGCTGGAGCCATTCTGTAAGGTGCCTTAGATATAGGCTCTGCTCCAGGAATCAGGTTGATTTCAAACTCCACTTCCCTTGATGGCGGTACTCCCGGTAAGTCATCTGGAAATACATCCTTAAACTCGTTGATCACCGGAATTTGCTCCATAGAGGGAACCTCCTGCTTCGCATCTAGAGCATATACCATAAACCCCTCAGCTCCCTTCTGTAAGGCTTTAAAGGCCTTAATCGCTGTCAAGTATATCTTCTTTGGAGCTTTGGTTATCTTGGTATTTCCTTGCACCGTGACGTCATTCATCTCAGGGTCCTTGAGGGTTACTCGCTTGAGTTTACAATCAATATTGGAATGATTCTTGGTCAGCCAATCCATGCCCAATATTATGTCAAAGTCCTTCATCGGAATGGAAACTAAGGTCACTGAGAAGAGTTTCCCATCTAATTCCAAATCACAGTCTTTGTACTGATGGTGAGAAATCAGTACTTGTTCTCCTGCTGCCTGTACCCTAAATGGGTTCTCAAGCCATTCGGGTAAACAGTCAAGTCCTTTAGCGAAACGTTTAGAAATGAAGGAGTGGCTAGCTCCACTATCAAATAACACGTTTGCAGGCGCGTTGTTAACTAAGATCACACCTATTCACCAAAGGGTAACACATAAAAGTTTCCACATAACAATATACAATCATCAACTTAAAGGACTAAAATTCAGCTTAAACAACTATTATTAAACTTAAGTCGTACCTGTCACCACGTTTGCATCCTCCTGGACTTCAGCGTCCGTCATCGCGTGGACTCTTGCATTGGGCCTGCCTCTCTGCTGTGGAGCCGGCCCTGGTCCTGCAGCTTGGGGCTTCGGGTTCCACTCAGGGCAATCCTTGATCCTGTGTCCCGCTTTTCCACATTTGAAACATGCTCCGCTAATTTTCCAGCATTCACCCACGTGTCTTTTCTGGCAGTGTGGGCACTCTGCGGGAGCTTGTCGATTGGGTTGATTCTGTTGCGGTGCCCTCTGAACTAGCCCCGTTTGTCCTTTCCTAGGGATTTTGACCCAACGTCCGGGTCTACTTCCGCTTTGTTCTACCCTCGGCCTTTTGCTCGATTCTTCACGAGCCTCTCTGTTCTGTGACCGTCGCATGTCACTCTCCACTTGGTAACATGCATCCAACATCTCCTCAAAAGTTTTCAAACTCGACCCCGCGATAGCCGTCCGTATGCGGGGGTTCAGACCCTCTTCAAACTTCAGCATTTTCATTCGATTGTTTTCCAGTACCATGGGCGTGAATTTGCCCAAGGCATGGAACCTATCTGCGTAGTCAGAGACGGACATCCTCCCCTGCTCAAACTTGTCAAACTGCCTCATTTTCTCTAAAATGGCAGTCTCTGGCACATAGTAGTCCTTGTAGGCCTTCACAAATTGATTCCACAGAATAGGAGGGGTCATCTTAGGCAGGATGCCGCTCCACCTGGCATTGGCTCTGCCAGTCAGAAATGGCGTGGATACATCCACCTTCAGATCCTCAGGCACTTGCACAAGCCTGAAGCATTTCTCTACTTCATCCAGCCAAAACCCAGCCATCTCTGGGTCAGTGGTCCCTTCGAAATTAGGGGCATGCATCTTCCGCATCTCCCCAATGTAATACCTGATGCCGTGCTGAGGCGGTGGAGGCTGTGGTTGCGGTTGTTGCTGCCGTTGAGCAACCCCTTGTGCTATTACCGTGATAGCATCAATCAACGCTTGGGGTACTAGTACTGGAGGTGGTGGGGGTGGGTCATTGTTCCCATTGCCACCATTTCCTTGGTTGTCACGTCTAGGAGGCATTTTCTGCAAAGTCACGTGTATTAGTATCTAGCAGTTTAGAATAACTCAGTGTTGGAGATCCATAATGAGTACAAGGCGGTGTTTACGAACTAAAATAATTAACATTTATTGCTTACACTTAATCGCGCTCGTACACACACCCATCCCAATCAACTTAAATCTAAGATTACATACTTAGACTTAAGGATCAACTTAAGGTGAAAATCATAGCTTAAGACTCTACGTGTCATAACCTAGGTCTCCGAGGTAGATCTGAAGCCTAGGCTCTGATACCACCTGTAGCGCCCCGACCCGGACAGCGGAATCCGAACCGGCACACCCGTCGTAGCTTACTGAGAAGACTACAAGACGTCTCATCTCTCGAATACACATCGTCAATGACGTAAGAGAAATAAGCGTGGAAACCTGTATCTCGAAAGTCTAAACCATTAATACAGTACGTCAAAAGACAATGTGAACATCAAAAATTGTATATGGTCACAGCCATCTAAAACTTCAGATGAAATAAGAAACAGAAATAACAGAAACTGTCTAATCAATTCTCTCCATCAGGTCTAAACATCCCATTCCGCCCACTCACCGTCGTCCTCAATGAAAATCATGTCATACTCAGGTTCTCCTGTAACACAAGGCAGTACCCTTAGCGGAAACGCTAGCAAGTAACCCGCTTATAAGACATACGGGATCAACACATGGCAAGACATGAGTAATATATAATTCAAGAGAATTAAGGGGCACATGTCTTGTAACTTCCAAATATAGAATGAGTCACGTAATAGCAAGTACAGTAATTCAAACCGCAATTAATCAAATCAATTCCGATCAAATAACATAAGCACACTTTCCACAACGACTCTCGTGATGCATGTCAAAATAATGGACTACACTACACAATCACATATGCATGAGCCATTTCTTTTCAAATCAATGCAATGCGTGCACAATGTCCGGTCTCGTACTCATTTCCTTGTAACGCACCCCGGCTTATATTTCCATCCCGGTTAACGTTACAGTCTTTTGTGCCCTACAGTGCACCCCGGCTTAAATTTCCATCCCGGTTAACACTGTAGGTCACCTTCGCAAACCGGTGCCGAAACACCCCTCTTTTCAAAACCATATGCAATGCACGTGCCATGATGCAAGACTCCTCATCTCATCCTCATTTCTCATTCTCGTATGCAATTCACATTCATATAAGTCATTCATGTACACATGCGCAAGTACAAACACACACGAGTTTTCACTAACTTACACGTCATCACTTAGGCTTCGACTATCGCGTCAACACTTAGTTATGATCCTAAGATCCATAACCTAAGACAAATATCCCTAACCATTCCTCGTTGAACTCTCAAACACCTCGTACCTTCATCTCCTAACCCGCCTAAGTCATTCCCGTTGGAACTTGATTCGAGAATCCATCGAAGTCACCGACATTGGTTCGCCATCCTAGGTCATGTTCCCAAGACTTATACTACCCTTAATCAAGTCTTAAGACGTCTCTAAAGTCACCCGAAGACTCCCCGAACTACCCTCTTTCTTTCTCTATTTTTCACAAAATTGACGGACTTCATCCCCTATACTTCGATCGATCGATGTCCAGCTGGGGACATCGATCTCTCAGGCTTACCCACATCGATCGATCGATGTCCATCTGGGGACATCGATCTCTCCACTTCGATCGATCGATGTCCTACTGAGGACATCGATCTCTCAGCAACCCTCTACATCGATCGATCGATGTCCGACTGGGGACATCGATCTCTGACATCGATCGATCGATGTCTGCGGTTACTCCAAATCTTCCTCTGCGTTTTCTGCAACCATTGCAGAACCAAATACACCCACATATCCAAACTTCATCCCAATCAATCCAAGCCTAATCCCTGCTATAATCACATGCTTAAACTGCAGATTCAAACGCTACGCACATAACAAACAATGATTCAAGCCTAGTACGCAATTACCCCGACTTTATCCAACCAAAAATCTCATCTTTTCCTCAAACTCTCACACAAGCATGCAATCACGCCAAGGAGGGATGCAGGGGTAGGGATTCGCAGGATTTCACGTAATCAACAATATCAACAAACACCTTTTCATATACATTGGCCAAATCTTGAAACCAAAACACATAAATCCCAAGCAAATAACCAAGGAACGAATCTACTGCATGGTGATCCAAGTTGATATCAAAATAGGCCGTTTATCTTTCACAAATCGTAAGAACTTATAAGAAAGTTACTTGCCTTTGATTACTCGGAGACGGATTGAGAAACGGATGGAAGTTGCATGGAAATTCGAGGCCTTCTTCTCTAGGGTTGATGGAGTCGCTTATGGGGAGAGGAGACTGCGTCAGTTTTCTCTGCGTAATGAGGAAACTGACGTTGGTCAGGTTTTTATATGGCCAGGGTAAAGTTTGGTGTTTCTAAATTATCTTATTTTCCTATTTTCCTTAAAGGATAAATCCTAATATTTAATTCTAAAAATTAAATACAAATTAATTTCTAATATTTATCCCTTCATTTAATTATCATTAATCCTATTATTTAATTTGTATTTAGTTATGGTTGACCGTCATTAATTCCCGTTGACTATCATTAAACTCCGTTTAATTCTTTCTTGGCCTTTTGATTAACCTACGGAGGGTGCGGGGCATAACAGGCACCATCATCATTGTCCACCATAAACACAGTAGGATTATTAATAGCATTTCCTCCAGTGTTTAAACCATTCAACTTCCTCTCATACTTCAATGCCATGGCAAACACAACGTCAATATTAGGCATAGGAGACATTACAAACACTTGTGACTTAACCGGATCAAATTCTTCATTCAAACCTTTTAAGAATTTAATAAAATATACTCACTCTCAACAAATCCACGCATCTTAACACCTACATCATGTTAGATTATAAAATGTTTTGATGATATAAAAAGATGTTTTTTAAAAGAACTAAGATGGAATTTCACGCCTTAAGGTTGAAGCAAATTGAGAAAAACATGTGCGAGACGTAAATCTCTCATGGACCGGTTGAAGTATATATCAGGCCCTCAGGAGGCACATGGTTCGTTTCGTGTGAAGCTTGGTAAACGTTTGAGCTTTCAGATCCACGTCATACTCTCAGCCAAGAGACGTGGATCGATCGACGTATAACTGAGAGACGTCGATCTCTCAACTTAAGGTATGTCGATCGATCGACATACATCTGAGAGACGTCGATCTCTCAGCTAAGAGTACGTCGATCGATCGACGTACATCTGAGAGACGTTGATCTCTCAGCCTAATAACGTCGATCGATCGACGTCATTCTGAGAGACGTCGATCTCTCAGCCAGGCAGACGTCGATCGATCGATGTCATTCTGAGAGACGTCGATCTCTCAGCTCTGGCACGTAGATCGATCGACGTCTCCAGAGTTCAAAATTTTCAAACGTTGGAACAAATTCCAAGGGAAATCTATGATATTTTCTCTCTCCAATCTTGCTCAAATTTCTTGTGGACTTTAACCCAACTTACTACATGCTTCTTTGACTATTTTAACCATGTCTAAGATTCTCTAGGGTGGCTATCCAAGATCAAATCACTCCATAGGTTGGCTAAAGACTATTTGGGCACTATCTTGACATTTTTGAAGATGAAAACTTGGTGGAGAGCCTCAAAAACGTGGTGAACTTCATCTATAAATAGAGGAGGCTTGGATGAAGTAATTGCACACTTTCAACATCATCTAGCTTCATTTTACATTGTTGTACATTTCTCTCATACTTGTAAATTGTTTAAAGCTTGTCTAGCTTTCTTTGATCTTCATTGTTTGTATATTGAGAGAAAGAGAGTCAAGCACAAGAGGAACCATAATTACTTGATCTCTAGCTTGTGCTTAGACTTGTGAGAAAGTGTGAACCTTACCATATTTCTTCAACCCACTGTGAGAAGTTCTTGAGGGAACTTTTGTTGAAGTTGAAGCAAGAAGTTGTTCTTGCTAATAGCTGTAGTTGCTGTGGTTGCACAAGTGTGTTGTGCAAGTAGTTGTTGTTGTTGTGGCTTACACTAAAGTGTTAGTGTAAGTGTTGCTGTGGTTGTTCTTATTGTTCATAATAAGAAGAGTAGTTGTTGAAAATCCACTTTGGAAACAAAGTGGTAGTGGAGTAGAATCATTTACGATTCGAACCACTCTATATCCGGTGTACTCATTCACTACTTCTCATCTCCATTCTTGCTCTGATTTTGAATATCCTTTTTGAGTTGAGACAAACGAGAAAATTCCGCAAAAAGAGCCAAACACTCTATTCACCCCCCCTCTTTAGAGTGTATTTCGGACCTAACAATTGGTATCAGAGCCTAACCTTGATTGCTTGGCCTATCTTTGCAAGTAGCAAGGTTAAAGATCATGGCAATGACAACCTCAACCTCAACCTCTTCATCTCCCAAGCCTACTGCACTATTTTCCGGATCAAACACTAAAGCTCCTATGTTTGATGCCCAAAACTATTCTTTATGGAAATTTCGAATGATCAATCATTTGAAAGGCTGTGGATTCGATATATGGAGAGCTGTTGTCAAAGGAATTGAAGTTCCTATGATTATCAACTCAAAAGGAGAATCAATGTTCAAAGATGAGGATGACTACACCGACGAAGAGAAGGTAAATTTCGCCATCAATGGCAAAGCTTTTGACATTCTTTCAAGTGCTCTTACCACCACTGAGCTCATTAGACTCCAAGGTCTTGAAACAGCCCATGAGGCATGGAAAAGGCTTGAAATGATACATGAAGGAACTGAGCAAGTAAGAATGGCCAAAAGACTCATGCTCATGAAGGAGTATGAGATGTTCGGAATGAAAAGCGGTGAGAAGATTGAGGAGACAATCGATCGATTCACACGAATACTAAATCAACTCTCCATGGTTGACAAGAAAATCTCAAATGAAGATCTTGTCTCAAAACTCCTCAACTCTTTGCCAAGAGAATGGACACCCAAAGTCACCACCATCACCGAATCAAAGAATCTCAAGACTCTTACCCTTGATGAGCTATCCGGTAATCTTCTTACTCATGAAATTCTTATTGATGAACAAAATAGGATGAATCCCATCAAGTCTACACAAACATCACACAAAGGATTGGTGGTAGAGTCCGATGAATCGGATGAGGAAGTTGCTCTTCTAGTAAGAAAATTTAGAAGAATGGCAACTAAAAACAAAGCTCAAGCAAGAAAGTTTTTCAAGAAACCATCTAAAGAAAAGGAAGCAAGTGAAAATTGCTATAGATGTGGACGACCCGGTCACTTCATTGCCGATTGCCACGTAAAAGAGCCGCAAAAACAAGAGAAGAAGGTTTTTCCTCAAAAGAAGAAAGCCCTCAATGGGAGGTAACCACGTGGGATGATCTTCTTTCGGAATCGGAAGGAGAAGAGAGTGAAGATCAAGGTGTTGGACTTGTGGCAATGGTTGACAATCCAAAGTTTCAACATACTTGTCTCATGGCAATTGAAGATGACCTTGAGGTAAATTCTAACCCTTCAAATTTGCATGATGAAATATGAGATTTGCAAGATGACTTTGAAAAATTAAATTTGAAATATAAGCATTTAAAGAAAGAATTCAAGAAATGTATTTTAGAAAATAAGAGCTTGCATGACAAAAATATTTTGATGTTTCAAGAGCATGATATCATACTTACCATGCATAAAACCGTAGCTCTTGAAAATGAAGAAATTAGAAAGGAATGTGAGAAACTAAAGTTAGACTTACAAAGACTAACAAATGGCAAAAACAACTTAGACATACTACTTGGAAATCAAAGAATTGGAAATGATAAATCCGGTTTAGGATTTAACTCATCATCTTCCTTTATTAAACCTAAGTCCTTAAAGAAAAAGGCAAACAATAGAAAAACACAACAAAATTTATCAACTTCTAAACCAAAGCTTGTACCTACTTGTTTTTATTGCAACAAACTAGGACATGTAAAGAAAGCATGTAGAGCTCGATTTGAGAGCACATATGTTTGGAAGCCTAAGGGTCGAAAAACTAACCCTAAAGGACCCAACCATCAAAGGGTACCAATGCATACATCTTTTGATTTTGTAGGCTCTCAAGATAAATGGAGTAGCCAAAGAAGAAGGAACCAAATGGCTTATGGACAGCGGATGTTTAACTCACATGACCGGAGACAAGACGTTGTTCACCAAACTCAAGCTCCAAGATGGTGGAACGGTGAATTTTGGCAATGGGAGAGCCAAAATCCTTGGACATGGAGAAATTGGTAATTCTTCCTTTACTATTAATAATGTACTATATGTAGAAGGGCTTAAGTATAATTTGATAAGTGTTAGCCAACTATGTGATGCTAATTTTCAAATTGAGTTTGTGAAAAGAAAATGTGTTGTGAAAAAAAACGATAAAATTGTTTTTGAAGCCATTCGTAAAAATGATGTTTACAAATTTAGCACACATGATTTGATATCACAAAATGTTTCTTGCCTAGTTGCCAAAAATGATTTGACTCAACTATGGCATAGACGACTTGGACACATTAGTTTTAAGAATTTCAAAGAAATTTGCAAAAATGAAAAAGTCCAAGGCCTTCCAAAATTAAATTTCGAAAACCATGGCTTATGTGACACTTGTCAAAAGGCAAAGCTTGTTAAAACAAGCTTCAAACCCAAAAGTGAAATCTCCACCACCAAACCCCTACAATTGCTTCATATGGATTTGTATGGGGATATTGGTACATCAAGTCTAAGTGGAAAACATTACACCTTTGTGGTAGTAGATGATTTCTCTAGGTACACTTGGGTAATGTTCTTAGCTAAAAAGAATGATGCATGCCAAGAATTTATAAAGCTTTGTAAAAGATTAGAAAATCAAAGAGAGGACACAATTAAGGAAATTAGAAGTGATAGAGGTGGTGAGTTTGATGGAGAATTTCAAGAATTTTGTGTATCCAAGGGGTATGGACACAATTTCTCAGCTCCAAGAACTCCTCAACAAAATGGTGTTGCGGAAAGGAAGAATAGAACACTTCAAGAAATGAGTAGAGCCATGCTAAACGAATTTGAGTTACCCAAATATTTTTGGGCCGAAGCGGTAAATACCGCTTGTCATGTGATAAATAGAGTTTATTTGAGACCATTTCTCAAAAAGACTCCTTATGAGCTTTGGAAAGGTCGAGTACCAAATATTGCTTATTTCAAGGTATTTGGTTGTAAGTGTTTTATACTTAACACCAAAGACAACTTGGATAAACTTGACTTCAAAGCGGATGATGGAATCTTTATGGGTTATGCTCAAAATAGTAAGGCATTTAGAGTATATAATAAAAGAAGCATGAAAGTTGAAGAATCAATCCATGTCAAGTTTAGTGAACTCACTGAGGATAAATCAAACATTAATGAAGATGATGATGATGAAGAAATAATTGAAGTAAATCACATAGAAAAATTTGAGAATCCAAAAGGTAATATCGTTATTGACCTTAGGATTGATCCTCTTGAACCTAAGGTGGAAAATGAAGAAGTAGGAGGGGATACCTCAAATTTACCGGATTCATATAAGTATAGGAAAGATCATCCTAAAGAGTTGATACTAGGTGAAACTAGCCAAAGCATAATGACTAGGAGAAAATTCAATGAAAATGCCTTTATTTCACAAGTTGAACCTAAAAATATAAAGGAAGCAATAAACGATGAAGATTGGGTATTAGCTATGCAAGAAGAATTAAATCAATTTGAAAGAAGTGATGTTTGAGAATTAGTTGCTAAACCCAGTGATCATCCCGTAATTGGCACTAAATGGGTATTTAGAAACAAAATGGATGATAAAGGAAACATCACTAGAAACAAAGCTAGGTTAGTAGCCCAAGGCTATAGGCAAGAGGAAGGCATAGACTATGATGAGACTTTTGCCCCCGTAGCTAGGTTAGAAGCTATTAGGATGTTATTAGCATATGCATGCTATAAGGATTTCAAACTATATCAAATGGATGTGAAATCAGCATTCTTGAATGGAATAATTCAAGAAGAGGTCTATGTAGCTCAACCTCCGGGGTTTGAAAATCATGATTATCCAAATCATGTTTTTAGACTCAAAAAGGCCCTTTATGGACTTAAACAAGCTTTTAGGGCTTGGTATGATAGATTAAGTAACTTCCTACTTGAAAATGAGTTTTCAAGAGGAAAAGTCGACACTACTCTTTTTATTAAAGAACAAGGAAACCATCAATTGCTTGTTCAAATTTATGTGGATGATATCATATTTGGTGCTACTAATGATTCTCTTTGTAAGCATTTTGCAAAATTGATGGAAGGAGAATTTGAAATGAGCATGATGGGTGAACTCAACTACTTTCTTGGTCTACAAATTAAGCAAACTCAAGATGGAGTATACATATCTCAAACAAAGTACACAAAGGATTTGCTCAAGAAGTACAAATTCGAGGATGGAAGGAGTGTGAGTACTCCGATGAGCACAAGTACAAAGCTTGACAAAGACGAGAAAGGAAAGCCGGTTGAGGTAATAAAATATAAGGGTATGATTGGTAGTTTACTTTATTTGACCGCTAGTAGGCCGGATATTTTGCATGTTGTGTGCTTATGTGCTAGATTTCAAAGTATGCCTAAGGAATCACATTTAGTTGCTGTTAAACGTATCTTTAGGTATTTAAAAGGAACTTTGAATTTTGGATTGTTTTATCCCAAAAATGGATGTTTTGATTTAAGAGGGTATAGTGACTCCGACTATGCCGGAAATCTTGTTGATAGGAAAAGCACCTCTGGGACGTGTCAATTCCTTGGAGATTGCTTGGTTTCCTGGTTCTATAAGAAACAAAATAGTGTGTCACTATCAACGGCGGAATCCGAATATATATCAGCCGCTTCATGTTGTGCACAACTACTTTGGATGACAAACACATTGAATGATTACAATGTTAAGTTTGATAAAGTTCCCATCCTATGTGACAATACCTCAGCCATAAGTATAGCACAAAACCCGGTTCATCATAGTAGAACAAAACACATTGAAGTGAGACATCACTTCATAAGAGATTGCATTCAAAAAGGATTGGTATGCATTGAGTTTGTTCCAACAAATGACCAACTGG
>AP025047.1:14352533-14449550 GCA_036186865.1 Eustoma russellianum
GTCGATCGATCGACGTACGTCGAACTCAGACGTCGATCGATCGACGTCGTCGAATTCTGCAACTATAAAATCTCTGCAAAACGCGACCCTTCCTCATTTTTCACTCAAAAACTTCGGCAGAAACCCTACCAAATCAGGCGGCCCTCTTTCCCAAACCACTTCTCTCTCAAATTTCATCTCCAAATCAAGATTTAACTCATCTCTGCTCTTGATTCTTGAGTTCATCTCTTGAATTCATCCATCTCATCCAAGATTTCTCATCTTTCAAGTCCTAAAATCTTTAAAAATGTCTTCAAGGAGTAAAAACACAACCAAGAGGCCAAGATCTTCTAGAGGTGGAGGAGAAGGTTCAAGCTCCACTCAAGGACAATCTTCTCAACCCAGGATGAAACAATCTATGGACATGAGTCAAGGGCGTGTCCTTGCTGGAATTAGAAGTGGGCTAACTCTCTCAAACTTCCCTTGGATTAAAGCAAAAGATGCCAAGGAAGCCTTGACGGAACCCTTGCCTCCGGGGCAAATAAGGTATATAACTAGACATTCTCAGATTTTATATGATAAATGGGATGATGATGAAAGAGCAACCATCCCACTCAAGTTGCTTAGAATAAATGATATTCTAAGCAACAATGAACTAAGCCCAATCATTGAGTGGTTGGACGCTCAAGAGTGGAGGAGTATATGGAATGAGAATGAGATGTCAAAAATGTCCACTAGGTATACTCGACTATTTTATGCAAATTTGTGGGTAGAATACATAAATAACCTTCCCTTAGCTCTACACTCTGTCATTGATGGACACCATATCAAATGGAAAGTTGAAAAAATTTGTGACCTGATTGGTGTACCCAACGATGGGTATTTTGAGTTTGATGCGTGGAAATGGGATACAGCCAAATGGAAAGTATCTGAAGATGAAGTTAAGACTTTCCTAGGCTTCCACCCTAGTAAAAACACAAATGATATGCCTTTAGTCTATCGCACTCTTCTGGCCATTGTTACATTCTGTATCAATGGAAAATCCGCAAAACTGCCAAGTAACCTTGACTTCTACATAGCATACAGAATAGTTAACCGGGAGAAGGTTAACTTTGGGGAGCTTTTCATGACGAATGTTATTGAAGCCGCAACCAAGCAAAACAAGGCCCTACCCTATAGTAACCTTATTTATAGGATGCTTGTGAAGTCGGGTATTCAGGTAGATGACACGGATGTTGACAACATTACGCACAAGGACTTCTATGATAAAGTCAACATCCAACAAATACTGAAATCTAGAAAAGAGGCAATGAGGAGAGAACAAGAGGAGGAAGAAAGAGAAGACAAAGACCTTCCGGATGAGGCACCCATTCCCGAACCAGAAACTCATGAAGAACCAAGTATCTTGAGCTCAAATGTCCCAGCACTTCAAGCTCAAGTTGCTAGTCTTCAACACGAGGTTGGAGAGCTTCGTAGCAAGGTATCCGTCCATGAGTCGAGGTTTGCAAAGCTCAAGGCAAAGATGAAAGCTTGCATTCCTGGCATAACATTTTCTTCAGATGAAGACTAGGATGTTGCTTTAGCTTGCTTCTTGTTCTAGCTTAGTATGTGTTGATTGTAAAACTTGGCTGAATGAAGTATTGTTGCTTATTTTGATGCTTTCAAAAAGGGGGAGAAAATGGTTTCTTGGTTTTTGCTGGTTTATTAAATGACTTGTTGCTTGGTTTATTACATGATGAGACTGCTTGATAATTCTTTGGTAGCTGGCAAAATGAGGTAAGACTGAAAATTGGATCTTTGTTAATTGTTGGTAAAATAAAAATAAACATGAAGAGTTATTAATGCATGTTTGAAAAAGTCGGGTTGTTTGATACACGTTTGGTTGGCGGGGAGCAAATTTCAAAGAAAAGTGTTTTGGTTGAAATTGTAAAATCTTGTTCACATTGACCACTACAGAAAGTATAAAGTGCATACACTTAGGGGGAGATTGATATGTTTCAAGTTTGAAACATTCAAATAGTTAAAATGAAGCAAAAACATCTTTTAGAATCTTGGTTTTGAAATCATCAAAAAGGGGGAGATTGTTAGATTATAAAATGTTTTGATGATATAAAAAGATGTTTTTTAAAAGAACTAAGATAGAATTTCACGCCTTAAGGTTGAAGCAAATTGAGAAAAACATGTGCGAGACGTAAATCTCTCATGGATCGGTTGAAGTATATATCAGGCCCTCAGGAGGCACATGGTTCGTTTCGTGTGAAGCTTGGTAAACGTTTGAGCTTTCAGATCCACGTCATACTCTCAGCCAAGAGACGTGGATCGATCGACGTATAACTGAGAGACGTCGATCTCTCAACTTAAGGTATGTCGATCGATCGACATACATCTGAGAGACGTCGATCTCTCAGCTAAGAGTACGTCGATCGATCGACGTACATCTGAGAGACGTCGATCTCTCAGCCTAATAACGTCGATCGATCGACGTCATTCTGAGAGACGTCGATCTCTCAGCCAGGCAGACGTCGATCGATCGACGTCATTCTGAGAGACGTCGATCTCTCAGCTCTGGCACGTAGATCGATCGACGTCTCCATAGTTCAAAATTTTCAAACGTTGGAACAAAATCCAAGGGAAATCTATGATATTTTCTCTCTCCAATCTTGCTCAAATTTCTTGTGGACTTTAACCCAACTTACTACATGCTTCTTTGACTATTTTAACCATGTCTAAGATTCTCTAGGGTGGCTATCCAAGATCAAATCACTCCATAGGTTGGCTAAAGACTATTTGGGCACTATCTTGACATTTTTGAAGATGAAGACTTGGTGGAGAGCCTCAAAAACGTGGTGAACTTCATCTATAAATAGAGGAGGCTTGGATGAAGTAATTGCACACTTTCAACATCATCTAGCTTCATTTTACATTGTTGTACATTTCTCTCATACTTGTAAATTGTTTAAAGCTTGTCTAGCTTTCTTTGATCTTCATTGTTTGTATATTGAGAGAAAGAGAGTCAAGCACAAGAGGAACCATAATTACTTGATCTCTAGCTTGTGCTTAGATCATACCTCCACTGTCTAAATGCATCTCCACTTCCATACCTTCTTTTTAAGTCAGACCATACCTCCACTGCACTATCATACCACATAATACTTTGTGCAATAGAAGGCAATACACTATTCATAATCCATGAATGCACCATAGAATTTACCTGCCTCCAGGTACTGTACTGTGGATCATTCACTGCTGGTGGTTGAGTTGATCCATCAACGAATCCTATCTTGTTTTTGACGATTAGTGCCATTTGAAACATTCTACTCCATGAGTGATAGTTGTTAGCATTCAACGGAGGCTGAGCGAGAATGATAGCAGGACTATCATTGGGATGGAGATAGTACGGATTGCTAGCAGCATTCTCCATAACTTGCAATCCAACGGATCTTCCACTACCAGACGCAGACGCCATCTCTGTTGCTCACAATTTCAACTAAAATTGCAACAGCTGGAAATCAATTATCACACTACAACTTCAGAACTCGTACTCTACGGTGATCAGAATCATTAGTGTGTCTCTGATACCATGTCAAATTAGTATGATCAAACAATGAAAATGAGAACTGAGAACAAGAATGAATAACCAAGAGGAAGAAAACGGTTATAGAGAGAATGGAAACTGGAAAAATCTTCTTCATCCAAGTCGGGTTGAATTCATACACAGCAACTCATTTTATACATCTCAGAGGAAGAGGAAAACAGACAGCAAAATGACAAGAATACCCTTAATAACCGCCACTCACTATACTACACAGAAAGGGTGTAAACATCATTTCACACATTTTAAATCCTTCCCGCCGATTGCAACTTCTTCTTCCTCCTTTATTCCTTCTTCCCGCAACTCCTGTGATCAGCTAGCAAACTCTCAATCTTTGCTGCACCCACGTGAAAATTGCAGCACAGCACACATCAGATTACCACCTCAACTGCTCCATATCTTGATTACCTACTGCTTCACGTAACCATCACAACTCACCAGCTCCAGAACATTCTTCTTTCTGCTCCTCCACTTCAATCCCAGTTGTAACAGATTATGCCTTGGTTTGATGGGATGAAATTGAAAATGCCAGGAAGGCAGAATTAATACTTGGGTAGAAATGAAACGCATCATGCGTAATTCAATCCATCTCATTATACTAAAACTTTGTCTCAAAAATTGCAAACTTTAACTCAAGGAAACATATATGTTTATGAGTACTTTAAATAATTGGAATAACCATAATAGGGGCTAATGCAACAAGACATGATTTTACCATGTCTAGATTCTTAAATGGTTTAACCACAGAAATTACAAACCAAATTAAACTCCAACCTATGCTGATTTGGAGTCTATAATACACGTGGCAGAAAAGGTGGAACGCCAAATCAAGAGGAGAAACATCTAACCTATAAACTTCACCAAGTTCAATAAATTGATTCTAAAGAAATACAAATCAAATGAGCTTTAGAAGACGTCAAGGTTCTTCCTCAAAATTGTCTCAGGCAGCAAGATATATGGACAAAGGAAAAGATACAAATGCAGAAAATGTGTCTTCCAAAGTACGTCTATTAACTCTACTTTCAAAATCATGAGACGTTATGTGTTTCAAATGTTAAGAAAGAGATCACGTATCGTCCCAATGCCCTAATAAGCATGCAATGTATATAGACGGTAGGGGAATTTATGTAGCAAAGAGTGAAACTGATAATGAATATGAATGTGTATTTGAAAATTTGCATGATGGAGAAGAGATTGATGAGTTCTATGTAGATGAAAATGAAGAACAAAACCAATATCTCTTTGTTACTAAGTGTGCTCTTAACACTGAACCTAAAGTTGATGACAATGTAAGACAAATAAAAAATGCATTTTACATCCATTGCAAAGTGAATAATAAAATATAAACAATGATTATTGGTAGTGGTAGTTGTTCTAAAATCGCTGGTACTTCTATAGTTAGAAATCTTTCATTGTATATGATTGATCACTCTCATCTGTATAAATTACAGTGCTTGAATGATTGTGATGAAGTGCATACGTCTAAGCAAGTTCTTATTTCTTTTGCTATTGGCGCTTACTGTTGCAGCCCGTTCCTGGGCTGGGTCGTGCTACCGAGCATGCATTCGCAAACAAGAAAATATAATAGTCATCGCCCCATAAATGGCCGTTTCTCACTTTTCAAATAAAGGCAGTTGTGAACCCATTCTGACTAAAAAGCAATTTCTAATTGTGTGAAACAAATATTAAAAAATGAAACTCCTGGAATTTTAGTAGCAATAAAATTATGTTGTAATGACTAACTTTGTTGTAACTGCACAATTATAACTGTGATCTTCATGTGTGATGGCAATAGACGAGAATTTTAGTAGCAATTTCGATAAGAATTATAAGTCATGAATATTATAATAATCAATTTCCTCAAATTAATCCTTTCTAAATATTATAAAAATAGAATCGCATTAGAGCATCATGGAACAAGGAGAAGTGACCTAAATGCCCCTTAAGAGCAGGCCACTCCCCTCCCAAAAAACCCCTTAAGTTGTCTTGAAATATCTAGAAAAGTCTAAGCCTTCAATGCATTAGGATAAAAAGTTACCTACTTAATTACCTCTTAAAAAAGCTTCTACCTAATAACTAGCCACCCTAATTACTATTCTCTTTTTATGTATACAAGACAAGCTAGTATTATGTTCTCTTTTCCCTCCTAAGGCCGACCGCCCTCCCCTTTTGTAAGCTAAGAGAATTCAAAGCAACTCCTAACAAAGCAATTATCTTCCTAAACACTCCTCAACTCTCTAACAAACCCTCATCCATCTCCTAGAAATCAAACCACCTAAAACTCCCTCCTCACCCCACTCAATCTTCGGCCACCAAGAAGAAGAACAAGAACAATTAGCTAAGTGGGTCCAAGAGCTACTCAACCATCTTCTAAGGTAAGCCCTTAGTCTTGACATCCTTTCTTCTAAGTTTAAAACAAGTGGAGCTATTCTTTTTCCCTAACCTCTATGCCGTGTGTTCCCATGTCTTGGCTAATAGGAAAAGCAAGATCATCCAAGATCTTCCAATTCTAGCCCTCAAGCTATCAAAGTAAGTGCATAGTTCATAAGAGCCAATCTTCTATTCTTTGAGGCTTTATATCAAGTCTAAGTGTATGTCCCTAACCACCCCAAACACGTGACCACCTTCATCCCCTTAGGAAGGTTCTCAAGCTCAAGAAGAAAAAGAAACTCTAAGAAGTTAAGGAACATCACTCAACCTTCATCAAGGTAAGGTTGCATGCCCCTTTTAGATTTTGTTCAATTTATTCAAGAAGCTCACTCCTCACCCTCTCCCTCCCCATGAACCGTATGCTTCCCTTGTAAGGAGGAGGTAATCATCAAGCTCTAGCGAAGAATAAAGTGTCCCAGACCACAACCCTGAGCAAAAGAGACAAGTCTCCTTTTATTCTCTTGAAACATTGAGGAGCCATAAATAAGAAGTTTTAGTAAGTTTTAAGACCTTATTCTTGCTTGGTTCAATCTCACACCCCATAATCACCATGCTGAAATTTCGGCCTAAGTCACCTTAGTAAGTTGTGATGCATGTAAATGAGCATAGAAGGATGTTTTAGTGTTTGGATTAATGACCATTACTACGAGGTAAAATAAACTAGGAATCAAAAGGAATCCCTTTTTCCCAACCCAAGGTTTGGAAGAGACATGAGGGATTGGTTGGTCTCACCACCACCAAGCCATTAGAATGACTAAATGAACATTAGAATGATTAAGAGTTTAGTTATGAAATGACTAGGGACTGTTTGGGGGTGTTCTTATCTTTGACTAGGAATGAATAAGAAATTTCTTATGTCTATAAATACATGCTCAAAAAGTCACTATGTAAATGTATGAAACACTTGGGGAACCAAACACATGTTAGAAGAAGTAAAAAAGGTCTTAAATGGTGCGAAAATCCCCCATACCCCTCGGCCTTAATGGAAGAAATTAAGGAGATGAATGACTTTAATTGTTATATCTTTAGGACGGTTTAAAGGCCATGTTAATGTTAAAGTTTCACTTGAAATGAAGGTTAAGAGACTGTTTTAAGTTGAGTCCATATTTGATGAGATTTAAGAGTCACAAATAAATTCTTATGACAAAAGGAGTCTTTATGAGGGGTTGTTTTGAATATTTCGTTTTATGTAATTTATTTGAATATTTCTAACACTTTGGTCTTATTTGTTGAAGCGAACAAAGATGGTTTGAGAGCCTAGTCACTAGGAGCGGATGGCTCAAGGAAAAACTTCCAATCATTAAAATAATATCATGATAATTGTTGGTTCACCATATGATGATCGTTGTGACATGGCCAAATGATTGTACGGGTAAAATGGTCAAAGTGAAGGATAAGGGCTGCCTAAAATGGAATATTAAGATGTTAAGGGCTGTTGAAAATAAATGAGAGTCATAAAAGCCGGATTAAGGTGCCACAAAGGCATGGAACCGAAAAAGGGGCTGATTCGGCAGTTTGGTGCAAACTGTCCGAATTGGACCCTTAGGTCTGTTCAATGACGCGTATTATTCACAATTGAATAATGAGAGACTTAAATGAACCAATTTATAAGGGTCTTGGTAAAATGAACCTGTTTAGGGGTTAAAGAAATGGAGGATAAAACATTACGAAGCGATGCTGAAATTTTCAGCTCCACGGAATAAATAAGTAATGAAACACAACCATTATAAGATCGAACTTAAGGACGTTTGAATCATCAAAAAACCTTATCGCATACTGTATTCTGCATCATGTACATGTCATGTAATTTTAAAAAGGGTAAAGTTTTATTTTGAAAGAAGATTAGAGCAGTTTTAAAAACCTGCATTGAACGATTTGTCTTTACGTTTGATTCCGGTATATGTTTTGGACTCGATATCAGGGTATATATTATGTTCTAGACCCATGTGAGGTATTACTCTGTTCTGGACCTGAACGCAACATCCTATTATGGTAGTCGGGGTATTGTTTTGTTTTGGACTCGTATGTGGCATTATTCTGTTCTGGACCTGATATCGATGTATTTTTCTAAACCCATATAACATCCTCAGTAGGATAGGAGCTAGATGGGGTACAATTATGTTCTGGACGGAACCACTCGTAATAGATGATCAATCGATGCGGAGAAAGTAAAGGCCATGACTTAATGTTTTTGTTCTGTTCTGTTTTGTCCTGTTCCGTTCTGCTTTATCTTGCATCACTTTGTCTCATTCCGTACTGCATCTCATCTTCATGACATCATTCCCCTTATGAAATGCAACAAGACCGCAACAACTAGTAAGAGATGTACATACCGGAAAGTGTAACAGTAAGTTAAGATATCAAGGGAAATCGATAAAGGATTGATTCAACAGGTAAGTAATTATGATTAAACCCCATTATTGTATTGCTAGAATTTCTTATTTATCGTTCTTATGTGTTTTGGTAGAATAGAGGGTTACTTGCTTGGTGATTTATCACTCACTCCTCATTTATCATTTTTTCAAAGCCACGGGAACCTGCGATTGAGTATATCGAGGACGAGCCACAGGTGCCTTATCCATGAGAGATATTGGTGACTAGGATTGATAGTTATTTCTGTTTGAGGACTATTTGAGAGTACTCTGGGACTAGGTTTTCATGATTTGTACTATACTATGAACACTGAATGTTTAATTTTTTAGCTTTGTCAGTTTATCGCCACTGTTTGATGTTTCCATTGGTAATGCATGACCTACTCATGGTCTTGTATTGGACTCGCACCGATGCCTTGTACTTTCCTTAGCGAAGTACGGCAGGTGCACCGCACCAGGGGCACAGACCGAGTGCCGGGCGCTACAGGTGGTATCAGAGCTCAGACTATAGATTCATGGTAGAATGTAGAAACTAAGTGCTGATCATAGAACTCTAAGTTATGATTTTAGCACGAGAGATGAACTTAGTCTAGGTTATGTGGCATGGATTTATAGAAACCGTTCCCTTAGATTCTGGTATACAGAAATAGGTGTAAATGACTTTACCCTTACTTAGGATGGGATATAAGTAGAACACTTCAAGTAAAATTATGAAGACCATGAAAGGTAAAGAATGTAGAGAAAAAGGGGTTTGAGTGATTACAAAATGCATGATTTAAATAAATGTGTATTAAAGAAATGCATGACATATTTCATGACGTGACACGTTGTTGCATAAAACTTGCTTTATATAGTCCATATATAATGTTGTTGTACTAACGAGCCATGAAGCTTTAAAGCTTACATCAAATGACAAGCATTTGTTGTGTTTGAACGATTTTCAGGTGCCATCATTAATGAACTAAACTAGTTCATTAAGTGAAGTACTTAGTTAAATAAACTAAGTAGTTCATTAAAGGAAGCTATATTTGAAAAAGGCACAAATGCAACAAGTTGAAGAATGGAAAGTTCTCTTCACCCTCTCCACACGTTTTTAACATATATTTTTATATATATTCAGATTTTTTTAAAAAAGACACATGCACATATATTCCAACATACTACCGACACGTTATATATTTTACGTACGTACATTAACGTCACACCACTATATTTAACTCATATTTATGAGTATATTCAGATCTTATATCATATGATATAAGTCATGGTGATGACAAATTTATAACGACACGTTAAAAGGTTCTAAATCAAAAATTGTCGTATCGGGCTAATACCAAAACTTCGCCAACGTGTCACGTACTTGCCATATATAGATGGCCAGCCCCCACACTTCAAAAATGGCCACAAATTTCGTGGCTTACATGGTAGATACAGCCATAAAATCATTCCATGTTGGCACACATAAATCACCCGAAATTAAGGCCAAATTGTGGAGATTCCAAATTCAATTTTTGTCACATGTAGGTGCCACTTTAAATCAGCCATGACTGCTGAATATTAAGTTTAATTTATGTATATTATGCGTAACATAATATATATAACATGCGCAAAAAGTTGGAATTTAATCGCAGAAAAATCGGGTAATCGACAAACGTCGAAAATTCGGTTTTCTACGAACACGACACATGGAACATTTTTGGCATGACATATAACATGTATCTAGACACTTTTTACATACTCTATACATTCTAACATGTTCTAAAAAAATCAATTATGGGCTGATTGGAATATACCATATGTGTATAATTATTGTGCACTATTTTACAAAGTTTGTAAAAATAAATTCAGCACATGTATATGCCATATCACACGCCACTTCAGCCATGATGGAGCTTAGGTGGAGCTTATTTGACACTTATTTGGCATTTTAATTAGTGGAAAATAAGCCACACATGATGGATAACTTTGAAGGGGGCAACACACAAGGAAAGATTTCAAAAATGCAACACATGCTGAAAATTTTCAGCACATGTGAATAGTGGCCGAAAGTTGCATCTTAATTGTGATATATTTGCCTCTTCATTTTCAAGGGATTGATATAATACTACTATGACAATATTTTGAATATGTCTAGAATATTGCACATGCTGAAAACTTCAGCATGTGAAGGAATGAGTTGGCTGATTTTATGGTCATGAATGAGACCAATTTGTTCTCCAAATTATGTGGGATTGATTGTGAGAAAATTGGCAATTTTTTATGATTATTTTGGCAAATTTTTAAGTGTTATTCTCAGGTTTATACAGTCATCAAATGATGATAAGTCTCATCCAATCAATGAGTGCCAAATAAGCAAAGCCAAGATGATCATCCAATGAAGTGTGGCCAAGTAAGCAAGTGAATGTCACAATGATGCAAGGTATTCTTCCAAGGACATAAAATGTAATTTTCAAGAGGAATAACAAGGCAATAGGGGGCGGCCATATGGAGTTAAAAAGAGGAGAAGAAGAACAAATCAAAAACAAGAAAAGTCTTACAAGCCCAAGAGAGCAAAAACGTTTCCACACTATTATTCTACACTTCTTTCTTCTTCTCTCTCAAAGCCTATTGTATTCATATTCATACATATTGTATAGGCTTCATATAGACCACCATACATGTCATATCATTGTGAAAGATTGATCAAGGTATGATCAATCTTGCATCCGATCGGTGGTGGTGTTAGTGAACTTGGTGATTGCTTGTAAGGTTTATAAAGGGTTGGAGTTGGTGTATAACTCCATCAACCCTGTGTGATAAGATGTTGTTTATTGTTTTGTGATTACTGATAACCGAGGAAGGTGTCCTCAAAGTCTGGAGTAGGTTGATTTAACCGAACTAGTATAAAATTCCTTGTGTCCTTTACTTTTCAGCACTTACTTTCAGTTTCCAGCACAATGCATCATTTTCATCACGATCTTAAAAATATCAAATGGATTTCAAAAATTATGAAACTTTTCAGAAATATAGCCACATGTCTTAAGGTTCTTTTGGCACAAGTTTCAACCCTTTTGGACAAGTATAAGTCATCCAAACGTCTAAAATTCTGAGACTAGTGCAGTCTGATTTTCAAGCTTGCAAAGGTTGAGACTTTGAATGTATTTGACTAACTTTCTAAGAGAATTTTTCAACTCTGTTTCAACTCAATTAAATAAAACTAATAAAGGGTTAGTCATTAAATTTTCAGAGCATTTGGAGTCACGGTTAAATAGGAATTAAGTTTTCAAATCAGACTACCGTTTCTGGTAGATTTGCACAATCTGACCATCAATGATTTTTAAAGAGGTTAGAGGTTGAATTTTAATCTGAAATTTTTAGGAGATACTCTGAACGTTTGAGACTAAGATCTCTCCAAATTTCAAAATTTTTGAAGACCTGCAACCTTGTTTTCAAAATGTTTCAAAACAGGTCCTGAAAACAGAGAAACTGTTTTCAGAAGTTGAGTTTTCGGTCTAAAACAATTTAAAACCCACATTTTCCGCACCCACTATTCAACCCCCCTTCTATTGGTGCCTTGAAGATCCTACAAAGAAGACAAGAACACAGGAATTTAATTGATCTCGGTCAATGTGACCTACTCCAGTCACAAGGAACACTTTTCGTTGGATTTTCATTATTGGATGAACACCTTACAACTTTCAAATTACTTAATTTTGGGATTATACACTAACTCTAATCAAGATTTGGTCTCAACACCTTATTACAAGAATATAATTACCTCACCACCTACTGATGTAGCATTATAGAATGGCTAATCAATTACAACTTTTATGAATAAAAGAGGTGTATATGCATTACAATAACAGCAAAAACATCTATAACATCAACTGTAAGAACAAGAAATATAGAAGAGGAAGAAAAGAAGAGAAAAGCTGAATGTGTTGTGTTCTTCCTTCTTCAAATTCACTCCTATTTATAGGTATGAGCAGCCCCTTATGGATTAGAATACCCACATGTCATCATCAATGTCATCAATCACACTTGTCTTCACTTGATTGGATGACCAGTTCCCTACCTTGCTTAGTTGGCACCTTCAAGAAATGCGATTGGACCACCTCACATTCTATCTTTAAGTTGAAAATTTCTTGAGGAACTTTGGAAAAGATTGAGTGGTTTGGATGCCACTTCTTCCTCCATATTTTGCTCAACCGCTTCAACAACTTGCGATGGATAATAGCTGACCAAATCTGCAGGATTTGATCTTTCAAAATCAAAGTTTATGTCAGCTTCGTTGCCAAGTATACAACTCTTTGCCAACATGTCATCTAGGAGTATTTTAGTTGGCCCATGTGGTGTATTGTTGCACATATGTAAAAATTTGATTTATCCTCCTCATATACACATATATGGATGTTTGTAGTGTACTAAATAAGTGGAAAATCATATAATAATGGTTGGATAATAGTAAGAATCAGCTGCCTTGTAAACATCACCAGTTAATCCAACTACTTCTTTTTTTCTGTCCTTCAAATGTGACTCATTGTTTCTCAGCCATTTGACCTATATTATCCAAAAATAATAAGGAAGAAGTCAAAAATATGTGTATAATATCACCTTGATGATCATATAATGTAACAAAATAAATGTCATTACATAAGAAACCCGAAAAGCTGAAAAACATAATATATATGGTTGATATAAGTATGAAGTCCATGAAAACCAAGAATATTATGAAGACCATGAATATGATATAAGAGACATCCATAGAGAAACCAATTTAGCATTGCATAGAAAGTAAAATTGTGCAAATGACCAAAATACCTTGTCTCCAAAATGACCAAAATACCTTTGAGCACCAAGTATGTCCAATAAGGGTGTAGTAATACTCCAACTTTGTCTTTTCGTTCATATGGATGTTCTTCACAAGATATTGTTGGAGAAATTGAAGTGGGTGAATGAGAAGCTAATGCTCCAAGTAGGGATAAAATAATTTGAAAGTCGGTTTCTTAACCGTAATTCAAATTTGAGAATCGGTTACTTAAGTGTAATTCAAATTTGAAAAATCAGTTATGTAACCGTAATTTAATTTTGAAAATCGGTTATTCAAATTTTAAAAGCGGTTATTTGTTATCTGATCTAACAGTAGCAATCTAATCCGACGGCTATGGTTAAACTGTCAATTAACCACCCTAATCAAATTTTCCCTATAAATAGTAGCTAAGTTAACCTCTCGGTCACACTCACTCAGAATCCAATATTCTCCTCTCCTTCTCTGCATATACGTGCTCTTCTCCTCTTTCTCTTTCTACATTTTGCATCAAGTTCGAGAAGTTCATGACATCTTACAGGTTCGTAGAGTTCATACGCTGCAGTGCCGCTTGTCTGAACTGACTTCCGTTGTATCCTGGGAGACGATTGTTCCATCCTGTTGGGCACAGTATACCGGAGTAATACGTCTTAAGGACAGAGTCCTGGACTCACCTCAGATCTCTGCTCAGCTGAGCTGTTGAGGTTATTGCCAAGCTGAGCTCTGCTTTGTGCTAAGCTCTGCTATTGTGCTTAGATCATTCGTTGTTCTGAAGCGTTGTCTTGCTGACCTCTGCTTCGTGCTGAGCTCTGCTGTTTGGCTGAGGACATTTATTGTTCTGCAGCTCTATCGTGCCGAGCAGCGGCTGAAAGCCCAACTTTCGTAGTTGTGCTGAAGGGCCGAGGTCGGTGGATCGGTGATCAGTCCAGAACGCAAATACAATTGCGCTGACTGGACTAATCTGATCAGTCTGATCAGTCTGACTTTGGTTCAGCTCGGCTGGAGGGTTGATAGTACAGAACCACTGTTCTGAAGTGCTGTTTAGTTCAGGTCGGTAGGTCAGCTGACTGTTCAGAACGCAAACTCATTTGCGGTATCTGAACTGTCTTGACTTAGTGTATCTATCTAGCCTACCCTGAGCTTGGCAGGTCGGCCACTGCTTTATTCCAAGAGCAAATTGTACAGAAGTCAATCTAACATGAATTATTCCCAACAATTCTTAAGATGTATTCGTTTTGATTCTGTACTGATTCCTGTTTGTTTCTGATCTTACAGAAACCTGATGGAGAATGCAAGCTCTAGCTCGGTTCAAGGCGCAGACGTACAGAGTTCTGCCCCAATGGCACCAAATGCTGGGGTGCCGAGACATGCTCCTCCTGCACAGGGTCCTGCAGTGGCCAAGTGGAGAAACCTGAGAATTTTAGTGTGAGCTTCTTCAAGCGTTGGCAGCAGAAGATGATGTTCTTCTTGACTACCATGGGGTTGGCTACCTTTTTGACTGAGGACCCACCTGTGGTGGATCCGCTGGAGGACCAAACCCAGAATATGCATAACAAACATTCTGTTGAAGCATGGAACTTCAACAATTATGTTTGTTTGAGCCATATTCTGAGTTGTTTAGACAACTCCTTGTATGGTTTGTACTGCACGTACAAAACCGCAAAGTCTTTGTGGCAGACTTTGGAAAAGAAATACCGTGCGGAAGATGCCGGCACTAAGAAATTTATTGTCGGCAAATTTCTGGATTTCAAAATGTCTGATTCTCGTACTGTTGTTTCTCAAGTTGAGTAACTCTAGACGTTGGTTGCCGAGATGGTAGAGGAGAGCATGTTGCTCAGTGAATCTCTCGTCGTGCCTGCAGTGATTGAGAAGCTACCTCTTTCGTGGAGGAAATTCAGAAGCTGTCTCAAACACAAGAGAAAGGAGATGACATTGGAAGATCTGATTGTCCGACTCCGCATTGAGGAAGACAATCGAAGATCTGAGAGAACGCCACAATCAAGCTCTGGTCAGGCCAAGTCCCATGTTGCAGAGGCCAAGAAAAAGAAGGACCAACTCGGGATGAACAAGAAAGGAAAGCAGATCGCCAAGAAGTTCACCAGAAAATGCTACAACTGTGGCATTCAGGGGCATGTCAGCAATGAATGCAGAAAGCCTAAGAAGAAGTAGACCAAAGCAAAGGCCAACATAGTCGATGCCATGAATGATCTGAACCTCTGTGTGGTGGTCAGAGTGCAATAGTTTCCTTGTAAATCCTGTATCATGAGTAGACTTAAATTCAAGTTTGATGACTAAATAATTACCACAAATTGTGGGCGTGTAAATGTGTATTTCACCGACACCCTATCAATGAGAAAAACACACACAGAAGTTTTTTCTTCCATTCATCATGTTTACACATTTTCATTTTCTTGGCAATAGCATCTGCCAACCCAATGATCATTTGATTACCCAACGCAAATGATAACTCACGCTTTTCTGAAGAAAATCGTATCGTGATGATTGATTACCCTACCCAGGGAACAAGACATAAATTAAGTGTAGGCAGAGGAGATATTTCAACTCTAGCCATTTAATTAAATGATTTAATTGAGTTTTTATTTAGTCCAAAAACACAAAAGGTGTCGAATTTTGCACTACAATGGATGTAGGAGTCATTACATCAGACCAAGGAGGGTGTAAATAGAGTTTTCTTAATATTTTTGTAAAAAAGATCATACATCAATGATGTACACGTTAATTATGCACCTTAGTTATTGTATTCTTAAATTCTATCTTTTGTCTATGAATTTGCCCAGAAGAGATTGCTTACATATTCATTTCTTTTTTGTACGACGCTTTTTATATTTGAGTTAACTGCCAAAGTCAGCACAAAACATTGTCCTCCAACTCATGTCGAGTACAAGGCAGTTCATCCGATATAGATACAGATCAGGCTTTTATTGTCTACTCTTCATAAATAGAAATATTTTAAAAGCCAAAGTTT
The DNA here is from genome assembly GCA_036186865.1 of Eustoma russellianum. Lineage (NCBI taxonomy): Eukaryota > Viridiplantae > Streptophyta > Magnoliopsida > Gentianales > Gentianaceae > Eustoma > Eustoma russellianum. The sequence goes on from AP025047.1 coordinate 14,368,679, forward strand.
CCATATTCTCTTTTCAATTAGCAATTAAATAAGTTCTTTAGTAACCATCTAAAAGTAAAATAGAAATAATGCCCAAAATAATTTGACTTTTTTATATTATATGAAATCAAACTATGACAAATTTTTAGGTTGGGAGTATCAAATAAAATAATGGGACAAGCCCCAGAGTCTTGGAAGAAGTTTCGGTGACGCTGCCTGCCTTATACGCGATATGACGCGGCCAGTCAAAGGCCGACACGTGGCGGCGCGCAGAATGTTTTTTTTTACTTTTAACATTATTTCATGTTATACAAAATATACAAAATATTCTGCACCTTCCTATCTCTTCCCTGCGTGAGCCGCGTCTTCATCAACCCTAAATCAGAGTGAGCAGCGTCTTCCCTCCTTCCCATCTCTTCCTAGCTCCGGCCTCCGGTGAACGAGATTTTGAGCACAATAAGAGCTTTTTCTTGATGCAAATTTGTCAATAGAGAGACTTACCTATGGAGTTGTTTTTACCGGAGGGAGTGGGTGTCACCGGAGGCCAGAGCTGGAACAGAGAATGGCGCTGGACAGGATTACATAGGTGGAAGCGTGATGCAGGGGAAGAAATAAATTTGGGGTGATTACTTGTCAAGAGAGAACTTACCTATGGAATTGCTTTCACCGGAGTGATTGGGAGTCACTGGAGGCCGGAGCTGGGAAGAGATGGGAAGGAGGGAAGACGCTGCTCATTGTGATTTAGGGTTGATGAAGACGCCGCTCACGCTGGGAAGAGATGGGAAGATGCAGAATATTTTGAATATTTTGTATAAAATGAAATAATGCTAAAGGTAAAAAAAAAAATTCTGCGCGTCGCCACGTGTCGGCCTTTGACTGGACGTGTCATATCGTGTATAAGGCAGACAGCGTCATCAAAACTTCTTCCCAGATTCTTGGCACATTCAACACTGTTAGTACTCTTTACTTATATGCTTATATCTTATTGGTTAATGTGGAAGTATTATAACGCCTTAACATATTAATTATAGTAAATGACACCCCTACTTTGTACTCTTTTTGTTCAAAAATTTTATAATAATCTCAAGAATAAATATTGTTAGTTCCTCTATAGTTAAATCAAACGTGCTAGATATATGCGTTTTCATTGTATGACTAACCATCACTCTTTTTGAAATGCAAATATTGATGTATCATCATTGTGTTGTGCTACTGATTAAATACGTGTATTTGCTCTCGAACAAGGTTTTAGTTGCTTCACCAACATTCTTTCATGTCGTTGATCAACCTCACTCTTACCAATAATATCATGACAAAATTGACGAAATGTTTGAATGTGGTTGAGATTAGCCACCTAACAGGACACATTCTACACATTCCCAACAACAGTAAACAAAACATAGTACGGTTTCTTCTCTGCCTCTCCCTATAAATACATTTCCTTATACATTCTTTTCAATCACCTCTTCTGCTTTACTTAAAAGAGACACATCAATCATTTGTCTTTCTTCAGGCATAATCCCAAATATGACTTCGTCTTCAATCGCTAATAACTCTGTTCTTACAATCTTTCTTCTAGCACTATCATTTTCTACCATCCTTCATAGCGCCTTCGCGGCTCGCGAACTTTTGCAAATCCCTCAAATTCCGACAATACCCACCATACCATCTCTTCCTCAGCCAACAATGCCTAAAATACCGGACACATTGCCACCATTTCCGACCTTGCCGACGTTTCCATCTCTTCCAAATCCCACATTGCCAACCACACAGCTTCCACCATTGCCCACCATGCCTACTGTTCCTCAGGCGACAATCCCTCCATTGCCCACCATGCCAACACTTTCTACTGCGGTCCCGGGCATCCCTAACCAGGCACCACCTCCTTCTAAATGAATTTTTTGGGTTGCTTATGGATGGTGCTCATCTGGGTTGAGTATGATCTGTTGATCAATGGAGTTTGCTTTTCGTGCTTGCTATCACACATTTAGGAGTTTGTGTTACTTATCCAGAAAGATTGTATAATTTTATTGTTTTACTATTTATGAATTCCACGTATGAGTTTCTTGTATTACTGTGTATACGTTCTATGAGTAGAGCACTTTGGGTACTTTCATGAGGTATGTTAACATGTGTACCATGCGTTACCTGCCTTTAATAAAATGCAAAAGAGACAATGAATTGGAAAAACTTTTGTGTGTCTATTCATCTTTTGATAGTTGTCTATTTATAGCCAAATACAAGAGCCTAATTACCTCCTAATTGCTTATAATTTCTCCAATCTATAAGAAGATTAAACTAATCAAATATACAATGATAGTTACAAACATTCTATCTATCTAATCAAATACAAGATAATATCTACAAGATATACAAAATATTATCTTAGCATATAAATAAGATACAAACAATATCTTAACACTCTCCCTGAAGTTAGAGCGTGTATGTCAAAAATGCCCAACTTGCCTCGTAGATATTCAAACTGCTGGTGATCGAGAGCTTTTGTGAAGATGTCCGCGATTTGCATGTTGGACGGTAGATACCTAGGAAGTATATTCCCTACTTGCAGTTTTTCGTATACAATGTGACAATCAATCTCGACATGCTTAGTGCGCTCGTAAAATACCAGATTTGCTGCAATATGTAGTGCTGCTTGATTATCGAAAATAATGTTGAAGGCCTTGACAAAGGAAAATGCAAATCCTTTAGAAGGTAGCGCAACCAAGTAAGCTCCAAACAAGTATTTGTCATCGCTCGATACTCTGCTTCTGCGGAAGTCTTGAAACGTTTGTTTTTTTCTTTTGACTTCCATGAAATTAATGAGTTTTCCCAGAAAGATGTAGTAACCAGATATCGACCTGCGGGTAGTGCGACATCCTCCCCAATGCGAGTCACAATAGGCTTCAAGGAGATATCATTGTTCGAAGGTAGAAATATCCTTGTCCTGGGGCGTTCTTAATATATCTCAACACGCGCAGTGCAGCTTGCCAATGTGGAAGATGTAGCTCATGCATGAACTCACCTAGAGTGCAAACTGAATACACGATGTAGGGACAAGTAACAGTCAAATAAATGAGACGTCCCACTAAGCGTCTGTACCGAATAGGGTCTTGCAGCAACTCACCATCATGAAGTGTTAATTTGGCCGTTTGCTCCATGGGAAAACTTTCGGGTTTGGAGCCAGTAAGACATGTATCTTGTAAAATGTCCATAGCATACTTTTTTTGACACATGAAAATACCGGATTTAGAACGTGAGAACTCAATGTCCAAAAAATCTTTCAGCTTACCAAGGTCTTTGATCATGAATTTCTTAAATAAAGTAGCCTTGAGTCTATGAATTTCTTGAGGATCATTGCCGGTCAATAAGATGTCATCAACATAAAGTAATACGGCCGTGAATGAAGTGCCATGTGATTTAGTAAATAAAGAGTAATCTGCTTTAGATTGAGTATAACCTACTTGTTGAATAGATTGAGAAAAAGTGAAAAACCGATTGCGGGATGCCTGCTTGAGACTGTATAATGATTTGTTGAGCCGACATACCAAGTTCTCCCTCTGTCGGCGAAAAGCAGGAGGTGGAACCATTACGGTTTCGTGGAGAGTCCCGTGAAGAAAGGTGTTTTGAACGTCCAGTTGCAATGCATACCATTACGAGCTGCATCAATGCTGAGTAGACAACGCAAAGTAGTGAGTTTAGCAGTAGGTGAGAAAGTCTCAGTGTAATCAATACCTTTGGCCTGGGTATAGCCTTTGGCAACTAAGCGTTATTTGTAACGTTCAATGGACCCATCGGACTTGTATTTCATTTTGTAGATCCAACGACAGCCAATGGGCTTGTGACCGAAAGGAAGGGGAACCAGTGACCAAGTGTTGTTACGCTCAAATGCAGTAATTTTCTCAGCCATGGCTTGCCGCCATTGGGGGTGTGATGCAGCCTCCTCATACGTAGCAGGTTCGAAGTCTGCAGTAATAGCGGCTAGAAAAGCTTTGTGAGTGAGAGTAAATTTTGAAAATGAAAGATAGTGAGAGATAGGATACCTGGTGCCATGGGTGGACTTGGCGGCCGGGGTAGATGAGTTGACCAAGGAAGTCATGGCGTAGAGGTCATGCTATGCAGGCGGATGGGTGGGCCGAGAGGAGCGGCAAAGGGGTGGCTGTGGGGGTGCGGGCGCGGGTTGGGTAGCCGACGGTGACAGTGGGATAGCGTGTGTGTTAGCTGGCGGGGAGGGTGAGGCAGCAGGTGGTGTAGGGGGTGGATTGGGAAGGTCGATGGCGAGGTTGGGTAGGAGAGATGCATCAGTGGGGGGGTTTAGGTGTAGCAAAGGGAAAATGGGTTTCGTGAAACATAACATCACGACTGATGAGGAAACAGGGTGTGTTAAGATCATATAGTTGATATCCTTTGTGACCAGTGGGGTATCCCATAAAGATGCAGCGATGGACGTGAGAGGCAAATTTATGTGTGGGAGAGGTGTTGGTTGCATAACATTCACAACCAAAAACACTAAATGGGAATATGGTGGCGGGTGATGGTAGAGAAGTTCAAATGGACTTTTATTGGAGAGTAATGGTGAAGGTAAGCGATTGAAGATATATCGCGGTTTGAACACTTTCGCCCCAAAACTGAAGAGGAGCGTGACTTTGAAAAAGAAGAGAACGTGCAACTGAAATAATGTGGCGATGCTTATGTTTGACAACGCAGTTCTGTTGGGGTGTGTAAACACAAGTTCGTTGAAGTTCAATACCATGTTGTAATAAGAATGGAGTAAGTGGTAAAAATTCAGTACCGTTATCAACACGAATGGCTTTAGTGGAAGCATTAAACTGTATAAATGCAAATTTGATGAAGTTTTCAACTATTTGGGATGTTTCGTATTTGTGTTGCATGAGAAAAGTCCATGTACATCGTGTATAATCATCAACGATAGTAAAAATATATCTCACACCAAAGTGGGTGATAACTTAACGGGGTTCCCAAACGTCAGAATGAATAAGATCAAACGGTAAAGAAGTAGAACTGGAATTAACGGGGAAAGGCAAACGAGTTTGTTTAGCCATAGGGCAAATAGTACAATTGGTGTTATTGATAAAAGTATGCAAGGGAATAAGGGAAGGTACTAGTTTAAAACGAGATAATGGGGGTTGGCCGAGGCTCAAATGCCAAAGATATTGGGGATAGGATGGGTGGTGGCGGCCGTTGCTGAAGGGGGCTGCATGTAATAAAGACCTCCGCGTTGCTTACCCGATCCAATCATCTTCCCCGTAGCCAAGTGCTATAAGACACAAGAGTCAGGATAAAAGATAGCACGGCAATTAAGATCACTGGTCAGTTTGCCAGTAGACATCAAGTTTAGATGAAAAGATGATACACATAAGACATCATGGAGGTGTATATGGGGATTAAAAGAGACTGTGCCAGTGTGAGAGATAGGTTTCGATGAACCCATGGGCAATTGTACCGAGGGTAAGGTGCTTGGTTGCATAGTGACAAATTTATGTGGGTCGCGTATAATATGATTAGTAGCACCACTATCTAAAATCCAAGGAGAAGAATGAGTAGAGGAGGGGTGTACAAACCGACCTGTCACGTTGACAAGGGCATCACTCTTACCAGAAATGTGTATAGCGGACAAGGCACTGACGAGCTATTGGAGTTGTTCAGGAGCAAAAAACTGCAAAGGATTGCGAACACTTTCTTGTGTGGGTGGTGTGACATCGGCTAAGTTGGCCGTGGGTAATGCAGGGCGGCCGCAGCCTCTACTCTGCGATGAGGCTTGGCCTTGGGTGTGGGATCCTTGGATCTGTGGAGGTAGTGGGGGCGGCCGCCCCCTTTAAGGCAGCAGTAATCCTAAGCATGCCCTCTTTTGTAGCAAAAGTTGCTGTGGAACTTTACTGTTCGGTATTCATTGATGGTGTGACCTGTACAGTTGAATGTTCACAGGCTTACCAAAAGATGTGACAACAATGGAGAAGTTGCGATTCATTAGCCAAATTGCATTGGGTTTCTTCTTGGATGACAAGCGAGTAGGCTTGTCATACGTTAGGCAAGGGCGACATCATAAGAATATTTGAACGTACCGTTTTAAACATGTCGTTCATACCCATAAGAAACTTTATGAGATGGTCTTCTTCTCTTTGATCAGTGTGCTCCTTTTGATTGCAATACACATACGTGTGGTATGTGTCGAGGTCGGCCAAGAGGATTTTTAATTTGGTGTAGTAGGCGGCCACGGTTATGGTATTCTGTGTCATTGTGGCGATTGATTTTTGTATCTGGAAAATAGTAGGAGAATTCTTCTGAGAGAATTAGTCACGTAAATCCTCCCAGACTTATTGAGCGGTTGTGCTGTGAACCACTCTTTCTACGATGTCGGGTTCGACCGAATGAGTGAGCCATGAAAGAATCATGCTATTACATTGATTCCACATAGCGAAACTGGGGTCAGATGATGGGGGCTGGCGGACAGTCCCATCAACAAACCCGATTTTATTTTTTTTAGTGAGCACGTGAATCATGGCCTTGCACTATGATTGGTAATTCACGCCGTTTAATTTGATGGAAACTATCATATGGCCTGGTTGATTGGAATGATGAACAAAGTATGGATTAGATAGATCCATCGTTGTGGTTGATTGGGATGTGGCTTCTTGAGAAGTCATTGTGATTGAAAATATATGTTATGGTGGTGCCGAATGGCGGTTGGATGTGGCGGCTGGAGCCGAATAAGGAAGGATGGCTGGAAGAAGGAGAAGGCATTAACGAGGTGCCAGGATTGTTGCTCTGATACCATGTAAATGAGACAATGAATTGAAAAAACTTTTGTGTGTCTATTCATCATTTGATAGCTGTCTATTTATAGTCAAATACAAGAGCCTAATTACCTCGTAATTACCTATACTTCCTCAAATCTATGAGAAGATTAGGCTAATCAAATATACAATGATAATTACAAAGATTCTGTCTATCTAATCGAATACAAGATAATATCTATAAGATATACAAAATATTATCTTAACATATAAACAAGATACAAACAATATCATCATCATCATCATTCGGACCCAGTATATCCCAACGACAGCAAATGCTATCGTTAGGGTTTGGGGGGTTAAGTGGTAGGCAGACAATACCTCTATCCCAAGAGATAGAGAGTCTGCTTCCAGTGAGACCCCCGTCTCTATATGTACCTGCATAAATGACATGATAATAGAGGTATAATGTGCTAGTGTGTTAGTGAGGAAATTTAAGAAATACAAAGAAAGGACTTTCGACATTAAAATACACATCACGTGTATATGTACATGTAATGTAAAACAACAGCATAACATATGCAACCAAGTGAAAAGTCAACCTAAAGCATAGATAGCGTCTACGCCTATCTATGTCTCTAAATATATTCTAAAGTGTCCCTATATATGACCTATACCTTGTTAACCTTAATCTTATGTCTCCATGAACTCTTATCCTGGACCATGTCCTCAGAGAGGCGTAAATCTAGTACGTCGTGCCTTATCTGCTCATCCCAAGCCAGTTTGGGTCTGCCTTTATTCCTGTTCCCCTCTATAATGAGGCTTTCAATTGCACTGACCGACGCCGTTGTCTGTCTCTGCTTGACATGCCCAAACCATCTCATTCTGCCCTCCCTTATCTTATCTGCTATACTTGCCACGCCTAACCTTTCTCGAAACACCTCGTTTCTGATCCGGTCTAGCCTTGTATGCCCACACATCCATCTTAACATCTTCATCTCTGCCACTTCCATCTTCTGTAATTGTAACCTCTTGATGACCCAGCAGTCTGTCCCATATAGCATTGCCGGTTGCACTGCCACCCTATAAAATTTTCCATTTAATTTAGTTGTGAAATTTTTGTCACACAGCACCCCTGAGGCCGCCCTCCATCTACACCAGCCGGTTTGAACTCGATGCGCTACATCATTATCTATATCGCCATTCTGCTGCACAAATGATCCTAGGTACTTAAACTTACTTACCTGTGGTACCACTTGACCATCGATGGTGAGCTGGCTATCCTCACTGTCTACTACGCCCCTGAAGTCGCAGTGCAGATACTCGGTCTTAGAACGGCTAATCTTTAAGCCTTTTCTCTCTAAAACACCTCTCCGCTGCTCTAGTCTCATACTCAGGGTATGTCTACTTTCTGCAACTAATACAATATTGTCAGCAAAAAGCATACACCACGGAACTGCCTCCTGTATCGGCTTTGACAACTCGTCAAGGACAACTGCAAAAAGAAATGGACTCAACGCAGACCCTTGATGGAGACCGACCTCCACCGGAAAGAAGTCTATATTCCCCACAGGCATACGAACGGTTGTTTTTGTCCTAGCATACATATCTCTAATTATGTCTATATACTTCATAGGGATCCCTCTTGCATCCAGGCTATCCCATATCAGGCTACGTGGCACACTATCATACGCTTTTTCAAGATCGATGAAAACCATATGTAAATCGCGCTTCTTCTCCCTATACTTCTCCATTAATCTCCTGAGAATATGTATTGCTTCCGTAGTTGACCTTCCTGGCATAAAACCAAATTGGTTCACCGTAACCTGAGTTTCCCTCGTAATTCGAGTGTCGATTACTCTCTCCCATAACTTCATGGTATGACTTGGCAACTTAATCCCTCTATAGTTCCCACAACATTGTGCGTCTCCTTTGTTCTTATATAGGGGGAACACGACACTCTTTCTCCACTCATCTGGCATCTTCCTTGTTTTGTAAATACGGTTGAACAGAGTAGTTAGCCATTAGACCCCTTCCTCTTCTAAATACTTCTACGCCTCAATGGGTATGTTATCTAGGCCGGCCGCTTTAGCTCTTCCCATTCTCTTCAGTGCTCTCATCACTTCTCTTTGTGTGATGTTCTGACAGTCAGAGTTATTATGTTGTCGTTGTTGGTTAGTGATGCTTTCTCGTTCTTCGTAGTCAGCACTACTGCCGTTGAAAAGATTGTGAAAGTATGTTTACCATTTCAACTTGATGTCTTGTGCTTTGACTAACACATCTCCATCTTCTCCTTTTATAAACTTTCCGCCTCCTAGGTCCTGCCACTTTCGATCCCTAGCTTTGGCAATCTTGAACATATCATGTTCTCCTTCTTTTGTTTCTAATCTCTCATACGTCCTTTTATAAGCTGCAGTCTTTGCCTCTGTCACTGCCTTCTTCGCCTCCTTCCTGGCGATTTTGTAATTCTCCTTCAATCGTACTTTTTCTTCCCCATTAGTGCAGCTTAACAGCTCTCTAAAAATCTTTTGTTTGTCTTTTATTTTTTGTTGTACATCCTCGTTCCACCACCACGTCTCTTTATGTATGGACTTCTTTCCTGTTGTTACCCCGAGCGTTTCTCTCGCCGCTTGAGTAATAGTAGTCGATATAGCTTCTCACATCTGATTTGTGTCATCACCTAGACGCTCTAGTTGCGCAAAGATGACATTGTCTCTGAAATACAAACAATATCTAAACATAAAATCAAATTTAATTTTTTTCTTCTTCTGACAAGAACGATTTATTCGATCAATATTATCTCAATATTGATGTTTTGTGCCTGGTAGTATATGAAACACAATATGGACATTTTTCAGTATCATATTTTGAATATGATATGTTCCTCAGTATTTAATTAAACCTAAGTGTGTTAACATCATAGAAAGTAAGTAATGTTCTTAGCGCTAGAACCATTCAAAGTAAAACGTAATTATCACATGGAAATCGTTCCTCCGGAACTTTTGTCAATCACGGAGTTCACACATGTTATATCGGTTAAATATCTGACAATCTTTCTATAAAGGTGAATAGAGTGTTGAGATATTTGTCAAAATTTTCTGGATTTAGCTCACATCAATTCAAATGCTCTCTAAAATAAGAAATAAGAGGATGAGAAACAATGAATAGAGAGACAAGATTTAAAGTTTCAAATCTATTTGATTCTACTCCAGTATCATTTTGTTTTAAAAGTAGATTTTCAACATCTAATTTTCTTATTGTCTTCCACAAGGAACAAGAACAAGAACAAGAACACTTACATTAAAAATTAGTGTAAACAAAAACTATAACCACAACAACTTATTGCACAAACACTTTATACAACATCAACAACAATTGCTACAAACAAAAAACACTTCTTGCTTATTCACAACTTCAACAAAGTTTTACCGAAAAACTTTCACCAAAAAGGTTTTGTGAAAGGAATGAAATTACACTTTCAAATAAGTCCAATTCATAGACAAGAGCTTAAACATGTATAATCTTCTTGTGTTAGACTTTTAATCTCACAATACAACAATGAAAGTAAGCAACAAGAGCTTAAGGAACTTTAAGCACTTTTCCATAAATGAGAGCTTTTTACAACAATAGGTGAGGCTTGAAGAGGATAAAAGTGTATTGTTGCATCTTCAAAATTTCTTCTATATATAAAGCATTTCAATTTCGTTTTTCCACCAATGCGCTTTTTTCTTTCTCCACCATTTTCTTCTTCAAAATCTCAATGGTCTTCAACAAATCTCCTTTTCAGCATAGGTCTCACCTATATGGTTTTAGGATGTTGAAAAACACTCACAAATGCATAAGAGACGTTGGTAATCAATGCAGAAGCAATCTAGAATAGATATGAGAGAGGTATAACCTTTTACGGTTTGAAGAACCATGTTGTAATGGTTATTTTTCAGTCGTCAAAATTTTTCGCTGAACATTTGGTGATCGGCAAACCCAAAATTTTGGGATCAGTCACCTTCACTAGAACCCTCCGTTTTGTTGCCGAACTTTTATTTATTGACAAAGATCGTTTGCTACATATTTCTGAGTTTGGTGAAGTTTTCAGTCAATCCTGAATTTTTGAATTTCGCCAAGCATTCGTCGACTGTTGTTTTGCGTTTGCTGACTTCAATCAACGAACGCTAAGCAGGAGTTTGGTGACCACATTTCATAGACAAAACACACTTATATTCAGGATTTTGGTGCTGAGTTTGGTCAATGGGCAAATTTATAGACAACACACACTTACATTCATGAAGTGGATAACTCACGCTTTCTGAAGAAAATTGTAGCGTGATGATTTGATTACCCAGGGAACAAGGCATAAATTAAGTGTAGGCAGAATAGACATTTCACCACTATTAAATGGTATTAATTCTTATTTTTGTTTGTTCCAGATATATGGATTGTGATCTTCTAACACTCCAGATCTTGTTCTCTATCACATTTTATGTGTATTTAGTTCAACTAAACTTGTTACACGTGACATGATCCCACCAAATGTGATAGAAAACGAGATATGGTTAAGATTGAAGATCATTTCTACAAATATAGACACATAAATAGAAATATTTTAAAATTCAAAGTTTCTACACTCTCTTTTCAATTAGCAATTAAATAATTTCTTTAGTAACCAACCAAAGGCAAAATAGGAACATTGCCTAAAATAATTTGACTTTAAATCAAACCAAGACAATTTCTTTAGGTCAAGGGAGTATCAAATAAAATAATGGGACAAGCCCCAGAGTCTTTGCACATTCAACACTGTTAGTGTACCACCCCGCCCGGGACCCTTAAACTTTGGTCTCAAAATAGTTCATCCGCCGTACTATGCTACAAGAAATACAAGGCGTCGATACCATTCATATGCATGTCGACATAAAACAGAGATCGGTATAGCGGAAGCAACATAAAATTGACGAAGTAAAATCGACATGCATACATAAAATAACATCATAAATCCGTACAATCATAATGTCAAGGTGTCTAAATGTAATAAGTACATAGCCGAAATAATCCAAAAATACAAAAGGTATCTTCAAGGCCCACTATCATCCTGAAGGGTAGCCTACTCTTAGCTCATCCTCTACGAAGTCCCAGTCACGCTCACGGTTCTCTGCATGATGATAAAAATAAGGTATGAGCGACAATGAATCACCCATCAAGTAGTCCATTCGGGTTCGTCATGTGGATCATATATAGGAAACGGTGTGATAAAATAAATACATGCATAATTAAGGAACATAAACACGTCTTCATTCACAACTAAAGTAACATGCCATACTTGTAATCGTAAACATGACACAATCATATAAAATGCGTAAAGTCAACAACTTTCTTATATCTAGATCCACATGAATCTAACCTTAAACTTATTCATTCTTATTTTTCAATCCATACCTTATGTTAAAGTCACAAATTCTTCATGTTCATATCAAGTGTATTTTCATGCATAAACTTCTACTTGATCGACTTAATCATACTAAAAGGCTCCTGGATGTGACATAATTATAGGTCGCGCTTTCATGTTATATGGTCTTTAAAATTCATAACATGGTTTGTATTTCACATAACATTTCAGAACATGACATTTTCATAATGTTCATAACATGGCATATCCATATGATGGCTATAGCACTTTTCATAACGTAAGAAAGAAAACATGCGACATACCGAATGATTCCGTATATAGTCACATGTACAAATATGAACGTCAATGTTCAAAACATGGTGCTCATCATATGTATATGGATCTAACGGCGACGTATTATGGCAGAGATTCTGTGTCCCAGACAAGGTGTTACACTCGGCCATACTGATAACATATGCCCCTGATACCTACCACTCGAGTCCCGATGTCAAGACGGGGCATCAATAACATAACATATCATTATATAACATAACATAGCCATTGGAATTAATCGTCTCGTGGTATGGTTCATTATGCGTGAAATCTTTTAAAACGTACGATGCGATAAAAATATTTCGTTTTAAAAAATTTTGGTTCAGTGGTTATCATAGGCTCGGTTTAGGGTCCATTTGCTCATTTTAAAATTACATCATCATATATCTAACACTTATCCACATAATCCATGTCATAAACTTAATAAAATATCATTCTTACCCTTCATCATATGTCTCGACCATGTGTCCCAAAAACCGTCCACTTTGGACTTTAACATCTATTATCATTTGATTAATCTACATACTTGTCACATCATCCAGTAGTAAGTCAAATGGTACATAGTACACATAATTCCATATACATAAATCTACATAGATAAATGAACATTTGTTGGTACATATATACACACTTGGCTAACACATGATTTATCACTTAAATACTCTTTGTACATGTAACATAATTGTACCATTTAGCATCTTAACATACAAAGTTCTTGAACTTGACATTATGGTGCAATGACTGATGACATGCAACTGATGCATTTCACTTCAAGAACATGCATCATACTTATGATTTATGCATCCTCAACCACGTGCATGTTAGTTTCCATCATAGATATGATTTCAAAAGCCATGATCATGATGATGTTCATAATGAAAATTACATACAAACAAAAAAGATGATAGAAACTATGAAAACATTCTTTCTTGAACCATGACCATCAAAATTAAACTTTATTATGAAAATGGATTATCCAGATCAAGAGGGTGGCTAATAGCAGCCCCCTACCCATTTGTATACATGCATGCATAGGCATGATTATTAATCGAAAAAACAATCTTTTGTGGTCAAGCATTGTAGCCATGATTATGATGCCTCATAAACATTCTAAATCAAGAACATCAACATGCATTGAAATCCAAAAATCATTAAGAAACACATAAGTAATTATCATCATGAAAATATATAAAAACATGACTTAAAGAAAGATTCTTTGCGCACTTTTCATGAGATGACACATGCATCCATATTCTTCCTACTACATGATACATGCAACATACGAGACCATCACTCATCTTCATATTTACATGCAAGACTCTTTTTCATTTCATCTTGGCCATATACATACACATATTCATACATCACATAAGAGACATCACACATCCTGCATGCAAATATACTTTTTCCATATTCATGATAGAAAAATCATTGAACATATTTCACGAATAATCCAAGTTTATATATGAACATAGATACTTAGATTTTCAACATGCATGAAGAGACTAGATAGAATACTTGTCTTCTCTTGGATTTAGTCTTAAAATGGAAAGCTTCCTTCTCCTTCCCTATTTTTGGTGTGCAAGGCCTACTAGGCTAGAAAAGAAGATGATTTAAACATTCTCAAAACAAGAATATTTAGAAGTCTCACTTTATGGGACTCACGGTCTAGGTGCCCAAAATAGGGAAAGTGGTGAGCAATTTAAAAGGACGATGGAAGAGAATCACTACAAATGAGAGCTATAGATTCTTACCTTAAGTGTGGATTGAAGATTTTGCTAGGCTTGAATGTTTTCTCCTTCACTTGAACTTGGAGAAATTTTTCCTCTTCCCTCTCCCAGGTATCCCACGGTTTTGAAGGTGTGTGAGAGGCTTGAAGAACCTTGGTTTTTCTTACTGGGAGAGAAGGAATGTTTCTCGACTTGAAATAAGAGTGGGATGAAATAGAATGGAAGAAAGTAAAATTTGCCTACTTTGGTCCTGCTTGGACGATTTAATGGTAGAAAGAGTGAAGGAATATCATCATTGGAAATCTTTGGGCAGGGAGAAAGAGGCAAGTGGGAAGTTTTGCATATAATATCATTTGTTGGGATCGAGTGTTGTAACACAACATTCTTCCCACTTCTTTTCATGTAAGGTCGGCCAAGACATTGGCGAAGGAGGGAATGATTATGCTTGGAAGTTGGAAGAAAGTGACAAGGTGAAGAATGTATGTCTTGTAATTGGTGATGCTTGAGTGGTGTAAGAAGATTTTTTCTAACTTTTCATTCTTGTTTTGGGCGGCCAAATGCAAGGGAAGAAGTCAAATGATGACGTTTTGAAGATGTAAGAAAGATGACAAAAATAAAGGCTTGTTGGAAAAAGTGAGTAGGAGTTGTACACTTGTAATTTTCTAAAAACATTGTAAGAAACATAATGATGGTGGAATAGGAAAAATACAATAATCTTCCACCCTATGCATGGTAGTGGGCGGCCAAGGGGCTGCTTAGGTGGGTAGAATATGACAAATTTGCCTACCTTATTTTTCTAAGTCCTAACTTTTCCTTTTCTTTTATTTAAATGTAGAAGAAAGTTTGTGTCCTATTTTTAATTCCATTTAGTTATTTCATATAATTTATTTGTTACTTAGGGTAAACTTATTTATTAAGGTATGCTACATATCATGCATATTTTACTTAACATGGCATAACAGTTCAATCGAATATACTCGATGCGGAAAATTGGGCGTAACATTCCTCCCCTTATAAAAAGTTTGTACTCAAACATATGTACCTTACTGGAAAATTCGAGGATGTTGCTCCCTCATTTGCTACTCTGGCACTCACATGGCTTCACATTTTGAATGATTGCTCCACTGTACCTTACGAACAGGATCGAGTGACTCATTAAACACTTTCTCCTTTCGAAACAGAAACACGCACCAGAACCCTCATCATAGGTAGCATCATCTCGAATCACCAACGGCTGATGCTCTAAAACATGGCTCAGGTCATGCACGTATCGTCGCAACTGTGATACATAGAATATGTCATGCATCTGCGACAAAGCTGGAGGCAAGGCTACACGGTAAGCCACTGGTCCAATCTTTCCAATATCTCATACGGGCCAATGAAGCAAGGGCTCAACTTCCCTTTGACTCCGAAGCGCATCACTCCATTTGTAGGTGAGACCTCCAAATAGACTTTGTCTCCAACATCAAACTTGATATGTTGATGTCTCGAATCTGCCAACCTTTATTACGGTCCTGGAACGCTTTCGGCCTCTTGCGTATCAACCGAACTTTGCCTCTGGTTTGCTCCACTAATTCCGGCCCTGTGATCGTCCTTTCTCCGACCTCATTCAATACAAAGGTGATCTACACTTCTACCTATACAATGCTTCAAACGGTGCCATCCTACTAGAGCTGTGATAATTGTTATTATACAAAAAGTCCATCAATATTACCGGCTTATTCCAACTACCTCAGAAATCTGATGCATATGCACATAACATATCTCCGAGCGTCTGTATGATCCTCTCAGATTGCCCATCGATCTGCAGGTGAAATGATGTACTCATCCGGAAGTCCCCATATCACACTGATACGTTGACCAAAATCGCAAAGTGAAGCGCAAATCTTGATCACAAATAATGCTCACCGGTACCCCCATGTAAACTCACGTATATCATCCACATTTATATGCACCACTCTCCATCGAGGCGTGAATAGATATAGGTAAGAAGTGTGCCAATTTAGTGAGTCTATCCATAATCACCCATAGAAAGTCATTTTGCTCCGAGTCTTAGGAAGTCAAGTGACAAATTCTGTAGTGATGTGCTCCCACTTCCATTCGAGAATCTCTAATGGCTGTAGTAAACCGGCGGGTTGTTGGATGTTCCACTTTCACTTGCTAGAATACTAGACAATCGCTCAACAACTCGTTAATTTGGTACTTCATCCTATTCCACAAATAATTCCTCTTCAATCCTAGTGCATCTTAGTGGCTTCTGGGTGAATCGACAGTCGCAAACTATGGGCCTTCTTCAGAATCTCTTTCTTAAGCTCATCATCGTCAGGTATGGATAATATGCCTCAGAACCATGGACTGTCGTCATTCTGAATCTGAAAAATCATCAATCTGTACCTACTTAACTCTCTTAGAAATCTGCAACAATTCAGCATCACCTTTCTGAGCATCTTTTATCTGATCGATCAGGGTAGGAGGCATCACCAACGTGGCCAAAACATTAGCGGTAGACTCAACCATATCCAATTCGAACTCAATCATCTCTCTTTCCAACGGGGTCTGCCTCACACGACTGGACTGTCTGCTTAATGCGTCAACTACCTTGTTTGCTTTCCCCGGATGATAGTGAATCGTGAGGTCATAATCTTTTATCAACTCTAATCACCTTTGCTGCCTAATGTTCAACTCTTTCTGGGTGAAAAGATACTTCAAACTTTTGTGATCGGTGTACAACCACTCGGGATCATAGGTAGGATAATTCTACTCATATGACTTCAACTATCTCGATGCATAAGCAATTACTCGTTCTTTCTACATCAGAATGTAACCTAAAAGGAAAGTGTTAATGCACGTATCGAATATGGGAATTATGAATAGTGAAGTCGTTTATTTTTTACCTAAACCATTTCTAGAGGCATCTATGTAAACAACAAATCCTACGTCGGAGACGGGTTGCACTAAAATTATGGCTAAGGTCAACTTCTTTGTAAGTTCAGTGAAGCTCTTTTTGTAGTCAGATGTCCACTCAAACTTCGTCTTCTTTTATGTAAGCCTGGTTAGTAGAATTTCTATTTTGGAAAATCCCTCTACAAACTTCCAATAATAACCTAGGTTTTCCTAGGCTTGAAATTCTTGCCTTAAGTGTGGATTGAAGATTTTCCTGGGCTTGAATGTTTTCTCCTTCACTTAGACCTGGAGAAATTTTCCTCTTCCTCTCCTTGGTGTCCACGGCTTTGAAGGGTGTTGAGAGGCTTGAAGAACCTTGGTTTTTCTTTGTGGGAGAGAAGGACTATTTCTTGGCTTGAATAAGAGTGGGATGAAAGAGAATGGAAGAAAGTAAAATTTTTCTCCTTTGGTCTTGCTTGGACTATTTTAATTGTATGAGTAATGAATATCATCATTGGAATCTTGGGTAGAGAGAAAGAGCAATAAGAAGGTTTGCATGTAATGTCACTGGTTAGAGATTGAGTGTTGTAGACAACATTCTTCCCCCTTCTTTGCATGTAGGCCGGCCAAGACAATCTGGAGAAAGGAATGATTATGCTTGGAAGTTGGAAGAATGTGGCAAGGGTGAAGAATGCATGTCTTGTAATTGTTGATGCTGAGTGTTGTAAGAAGATTTTTATGCTTGGAAGTGGGAAGAATATGGCAAGGTGAACCATGCATGTCTTGTAATTGGTTGATGCTTGAGTGTTGTAAGAAGATTTTCTTCTCCTTTCTTTCTTGTTTTGGGGGCGGTCTAATGTAGAGAAAGAAGTGAAATGGATGATGTCTTGAAGATGTAAAGAAGATGGCAAAAATGAAGGCTGTGTGGAAGAAGTGGGTAGGAGTTGTACGCTTGTAATTTTCCTAAAATGTTGTAAGAAAAATAATGATGGTAGAGAAGGAAAATAAAATAATATTCCACTCTATGCATGGTAGTGGACGTCCAAGGGGCTGATTGGGTGGGCAAGAAGAGCACAAATTTTCCTACCTTATTTTTCTACATCCTAACTTTCCTTTTTCTTTTATTTAAATGTAGAACAAAGTTTGTGTCCTATTTTAATTCCATTTAGTTATTTCATATGATTTATTTGTTACTTAAGGTAAACTTTATTTATTTAAGGTATACTACATATCATGCATATTCTATTTAACATGACATAACGGTTTAATCGAATATACTCAGTATGAAAAATCGGGCGTAGCAGTTAGTACTCTTTAGTTGTTTGCTTATATCTTATTAGTTAATGTAGAAGAATTTTATAACACCTTAACTTATAAATTATAGTAATTAATGTCCTACTTTGTGCTCTTTTGTTCAGGAATTATATAATAATCTCAAAATAAGTATGATTTGTTACTTTATAGTTAATCAGACGGGTTATTTTTTTAATAAAGGAACGTAGGGTCTCCGATTTTATTATTTTCCCTCACGGTGAAAGAATACCATTTATACAAAGTAATTCAAAGCATAACATAACGTAGCTACTTAAGGGTCGAAAATTAAAGATATAGATCGGCGAATACCAGAGAGGGGACGAGAATGTCTAAATAGGATATGATATGCCTCATTAAATCTTAACAAGCAAAACCATCCTTGTGATAAATCTTGCACGAAGGAAAAGAGTACTATTTACCCCATTTGAAACATCCATAATACGTTGAAAGTACTACCTATATACAAACGAATAATGACGTCAACGAGGCTCTCGATAAACAGCAGTGGCGCCCATGCAGTCCATGCAAAACCAAACATGAAGAAAGAAAATATCAGTATGTGCCAACAAGAGCAAGAACATATGCAAAACCATGAAGTATAAAGTCATACCCAGCCTGCCTACATCCATCCGAATGCAGGCAGCTATGTGCAGGATGGCCAATCTATATGGAAGATAAGGTAATATGGCAACGGAAACATTCTCAAGATGACGAAGATTCCTGTAGCAACATCAAGCATGACGCAGCTGCGAACCAAAGAGGGTAGATTATCCCGTGTATAATTACATGTCTGAGGAGTCTGTAATCCATGTTGCGCTAAATAGCGGCGCCATGTTTTGTCTCCCGAACGGTATGTTGACTAACATCCGAGTCTGCATGAGCAGAGATTGTAATATCTGTAAGTGGAAATTTTATATGACCTGGGTGTGCTGGTATAGAAACCTGAGATAACTGCTGACATCGGTCTCCAAAATAATGTTGCGATAAATCGGCAAGAAAAAAGAGCAGGCCAAATAAAGCAGCCTGAGTTTCCGCAAGAAATGGAGTGCACAAGGGCAAACGAAAGAAGAGTGCCTCAACACATTGCTCCCGTATAATCCTAGCATCTCCAGCTGCAAATTGCCTTCCTACTGCTGATGCGTCAGTATTAAGTTTTGATGACTAGTAGGAGGAACTAACCATCGTACCACTTGAGCTTGCTTGATATGAAGTGTAGGCAGAAGCCCCAAATGCTGCACTAACCGATATCCTGACGCAAGTTTAGTACCATCAATCGTTTTGGCCCATAAGTAAATATCATGAACGGACAACCACCATGAGAGATTCTGTTGTACAAGATGTCTCATCACCATAGACTAGAGATGTATCAGTACGCCATACATTAAAGATATAGTACCCAGAATCAACAATCCGCAACACACCCAAGATATTATTTGATGAAGCACGAAACCACCAAGATAATAAATAAGGCCATAATCACATAGAGATAGGGAATAGGCCATCTAAAGAGGGCACAAAAAGATCCAAATAGGCCATCTAATCACATAGACATGGGTATGAAAGTCCGGATGAGATAACCAAGCGTCCAAAAACCTAAAGGATTGGTGTCCTCCAGCCATTGACATACCACAAAGTAATAAGAGAGGAGTATGATCGGATGAAATTTGAGGCAGATGTGTAAGGCACAGATCATCAAAGGCATCTTGAAATAAAGAGTTGATGAATACCCAATCTAGCCGACGCTGCACTTGGCCTAGTTTGTGGCCATCTGCCCATGTATACCGAGAGCCGTGAAACGTGGATCCATCAAAGTCCAATCCTCTATGCAATCATTAAAATCCTGCCATGCTGATAATGTGGGATGGGACGTCCCCGATGATCATCCCAAGAACGAAAAGTGTTAAAATCACCACACACCAACCACGTAGTATTTTCTGCTGAGAATGATCCCTAAAAGACTGCCAAGGTGACCTTCTAAGCGCAACTGAATGGTGTGCATAAAAACCAAACAACTGAAATGGAAACTAGGTGGACCGTAAATAAATTGAAGATGCAGTACTTGATTCTCATCATGCATATCCGCCAGTCGAAAAAACCGAATCCCACCAGAAAACCCAGATCTTACCAGTTGATGACAAATAAGAATTTGTGAGCCTAATTATGTACCATATCGTGTGATACGACCAGGTGAATGCTTTGGCTCAATAATTGCTAGAAGATTAAGGTTATGCAAGTGAACTAATTGATGTAAACGCGATAAAGAGGGTCGGATACTCCTAACATTCCAAACCATAATATTCATTGAGAAAGTGTAATATCACTCACACGAGTCGAATGCACAGCACTACGAGTAAGAATAGTGGAAGGGGCAAAAGTAGCAGTTCCTTAAGTTCTCCATCGTCGGCAAGGAATAACTGGTATGGACCCCTCATCCGTGATGTCACCCTCAAGTCTAGACAATACAATCTCCTCTGAAGGTGACTGGGGCAGCGATTGTATTCTACAGATGATATCGTCTGAAACGGGTGGAAGATTTGGCAGGATATCTTTTGCATGTAACTCAGTATCCAAGGAATGACCAAAGTCTCCACCATCATTAGACTCCAGTGGAGGATGATACTCCACATCTTGGCCTAGCCGCGAAATATCATGTGCATGACTGGGAGGCAGCAGATTGTCATAGACGGGCGGAGAATCATCTGGACTCGAATGATCCGAAACTACATGTATGGAAGTAGCCTTTGGTTGCCACTGTCGCTTAGGTGGCGGCTGTTTAGGTGTCTTTGTCGTCTCTAACACATTGCGGGTGGCACATTGGCCATCCTTATGACCAAATGTCTTACATACTGATATATAATGGTAAATCCTCATAAATCACCGGTTGGAAAAAAGATGAATCCCCACAATCTACATAAATTTTGGACGGAACTTCTTGAGTAACATTCACTTCAATACTCACCCGAGCCACCGACGTTCGAAGAAAGTTGAGAGTTGCAGCATCTACTTTGATCGGGCGAACAATAGCATGGAACGATTTGGTACAAGGCACACTGATCATGAAGGTGTATCGGTAAGGCAGTGAGCGACACCCAACACCGGCACCACCGGTATTTCAAACTTAGGATTATAAGTCGGTGCCCACTTTGTGACTTTCATTTCATATCCCATAATTCTCCACATACCACGATAAAGCAACGCGTATAATCATCCTCTATATCAAAATTCATCAAGATATGACTGTCATCCAACAAACCAATGGAAATGGTACCTGTAAATCCAATGAAATCAAATGCCTGGCGGATTGCATTCATCGCCGGCTTACCGTGCCAAAATGTGCCCACCAAGGCATGGCCAAAACGGTTGGCCAAGGAGTCAATCTCGGAGGATGTAATCGCACGGCTGGAGCCCTTTTATATCGCCCGATGTCTTGCTGTGGGAAAATAGCGGTGGTGGTGGAAGATACCACCGAAGCAAATGATTTCGTCAAAGAAGGAGGAGGATCGCCTGCCATGATCACGCGTCGCCAGGGAGCTGCCAGGAAGAGTTGTTTAATCAGACGGGTTATATATACGTTTTTATTCAATAACTAATCATCACTTTTTTTTTAGAATGCAAGTATTGATGTATAATCATTGTGTTGTGCTACTAATTAAATACTTGTGGTTGCTCTCGAACAAGGTTTTACTTGCTTCACCAACATTCTTTCATGTCGTTGATCAACTTCGCTCTTATCAATAATCTCATGGCAAAATGTTTTGAATCTGGTTGAGATTAGCCACCTAGTAGGACACATTCTACACATTCCCAACAACAATAAACAAAATTTAGTGCAGTTTCTTCTGTCTCTCTCTCTATAAATACATTTCCTTATACATTTTTTTCAATCTTTTCAATCACCTCTTCTGCTTTCCTTACAAGAGACACATCAACCATTTGTCTTTCCTCAGGCATAATCCCAAATATGACTTCGTTTTCAATCGCTAATAATTATGTTCTTACAATCTTTCTTCTAGCACTCTCATGTTCTACCATCCTTCATAGTGCCTTCGCGGCTCGCAACCTTTTGCAAACTCCTCAAATTCTGATAATACCCACCATACCATCACTTCCTCAGCCAACAATGCCCAAAATACCGGCAACATTGCCACCATTTCCGACTTTGCCGACGTTTCCATCTCTTCCAAAGCCCACATTGTCAAAGAAGGAGGTTATAAGCAGGAGAAATAGCCAGGAGGCATATGGTCAAACAGTTGAGTAATGAATACAAACACCTATGGGCTGGACAAGTGAGGAAGATACAAGGCAGAAACTTAAGAGCTGAAAGAGGATCATGTCACGTGGAGCTGAAATAACCGTAATTGAGTGGAAGGAGGCGCGTGAAGCGGTGGGATCAAGGAGAAGAAAGGAGAAGTGCGTTGCAGGACAATCAGAAAGGAGAAGGGAGGAAGATTGAGTTGGCGGTAGTTTTTAAATATAGTGAAAAGACAATAATGCCCTTATTTTAGTAATAGGGTTGCTTTAGTAAAATGTCATGTTTTGTAATTTTGCAATCCATCTCTTTCACTCTGCTATAAGAGTCGAAGCCTGCTGTAATCAAAACGTGATTTCCATTTCTTGATTCTTGAAGGAGCAGTTACAAAATATCTCCCTCAACTTTTTTTCTATTCGCTCAAATGTATTCCTCTCTTAATTTCTGTTCTATCTTGTTGCTAATCTGATGTTGATTGATATGAGTTTGTGGATTGTAAGGATTTTGACATGGTATCAGAGCATTTGAATTGATTATAATTCGTTGCTATTTGTGTTTACATTATGACATCTGGTTCCATCAATTTTGGTTCAATGGATCCTGTAGAAGATCCTTTGTATATACATCCAAGTGATAGTCCATCACTTGTTCTAGTTCAATCTCTTCTGACGTCTCAGAATTACCATGGTTGGAGTAGAACCATTCGCAGAGTATTGGAGACGAAAAATAAGGCATGATTCATCGATGGCACGATTCCTAAGCCTGCTGAGGGAGAGCGCAAGCACTCTACATGGATCAAAGCCAACAATGTGGTGGCATCCTGGATCACTAATTCTGTAAGTCCTTCAATTGCACAAAGTATAATGTGGATTGATAATGGTGCTGAAATTTGAAAAGATTTGAAACTTAGATATGGAAATGCGGATGCATTTAGACTTTCGGATCTTTAGGAGGAATTTCATTCAATTAAACAAGAGAATTATACAGTTACTGACTATTCCACCAGACATAAGGTAGTTTGGAAAGAGTTAAGCGTTTTGAAATCTTTACCTTCTTGCACTTGCAATAGGTGTATTTGCAATGTTGCTACTCAGGTGAGCAAATACGTGGAGAATGATTTTGTAATCAAGTTCTTGAAAGGACTATCATATGATTTTGAACCTGTAAAATCACAAGTTTTATTGTTAAGTCCATTGCCTGATATTAATATCACTTTTGCTATGGCTACAAAATTTGAGAGAAAGGTGTTGTACTCTGGTGGACAAGGAGGTTTTGTTAATAATCCATCTCCTGTGTTGAGTGTGCGAGATGCTCCTCAGTGTTTTCTGGACAAACATCAAGTTTTCAAAGGAGAGGACAATGGAATTACAGAGGAGATGGAGGAAGTGCACAGAATTTTGGAAATGCTAAACGTCCTGTATGTACACACTGTGGATACACGGGACACACAGTGGATAAGTGCTACAGGAAGCATGGATTCCCTCCAGGATATAAACCAAAGGGAAGGATAAACTGTGTTCGATTAGATGATCCTCAATCTGAGGCAGAAAGCAATTATGCAGATAATGAAGGAATAATACGACAAATGCCACAACAAGCAACAACAAGTCAAGAACCAGTGATGTTTACACAAGATCAATTTGCAATTGATGAATATGCTGAAGGAACACCAACAAAGAGGATACAGGAGTAAGCCCGTTGAGGAAGATAAAGAGGAGGCTATGCATGTTGTAATGTCGGCTCAGAAACTGCCTGCTAGTGGTAGATCAGCAGGTAATGTATTAAACAGAAGTTTAAACATATGGGTCTTAGACTCAGGTGCCAGTGATCACATTTGTTGCTCTCTTAGCCTGTTTGATTCTTTTCATTCCGTCAAGTCTCATCAAGTAAAACTACCTAATAATACTCTGGTTGATGTCCTTCATATTGGTACAGTCACCATTAATCAATATCTTCAACTCAATAATGTCTTTCATATCCCTTCCTTTTGCTTCAACTTACTTTCAATCAGTAAGCTTGCCAGATAGTATCAACACAACATAACCTTGCATTCTGATTATTGTTTCATCCATGAACAGAAATCTGCGAAGATGATTGGTTTAGCTAAAGTGAGTCAAGGATTATACAAGCTCCGTGGCTCACCAAAGCTGCCAGAAAGTGATACTAATGAACCAAAACATTATGCCAATAGTTCTACTCCTACAGTTGCATCCAGTGCCTTAGAGTCCAAGCCCTCTTTATGGCTTTAAGACTTGGACATGTCTCAAGTTCTAGAATAAGGGAAATCCACAAGTTGGACCTTAAAGTTGTTGAGTCTTCTGTGTCTGTACCCTACCACATATGCCCTCTTGCTAGACAAAGAAAAGTTCCATTTCCAGTTTCTCTTTCTAAGTCTGTTTCTTAGTTTTCTTTACTTCATGTGGATATATGGGGTCCCTACAAATTTCATACTATGTATCACCAGCGTTTCTTTCTTACCATTGTTGATGACTATAGTAGATACACTTGGGTATACTTGTTAAAAGGAAAATCTGAAGCTAGAAGCATTCTGCAAAATTTATGCACATATGTGTCTATTCCTTTTAAAAAGAATGTAAAGACCGTAAGAACAAACAATGGCATGGAATTTAAAATGAATTCTTATTATGCAGGCATCATTCACCAAACAAGTTGCATATATACCTCTCAACAAAATGAGCTAGTGGAAAGAAAACACCAACACATCTTAAACGTTGCCTGGGCCCTGAGATTCCAAGCCAATCTACCCATACATTTCTGGAGATTTTGTGTACAACAGGCTGTTTATCTTATAAATATGATTCCTTCCCCTATCATAGCCATTAAAACACCCTTTGAGTTATGGTTTAATAAATCTCCATCGTACCAGAACTTGGAAGTATTTGGATGCCTGGCCTTTGCCCTCAACACACAACAAAATAAAGGAAAGTTTGATCCCAGATCCAAGGAATGTGTCTTTCTTGGCATGTCCTATACTACCAAGAGATATATTCTACAGGACCTAACCACAAAGGACATCCTTATTTCCAGAAGTGTTGAATTTGATGAATGTTTCTTTCCTTTCAGAAAACCTTATCCTACTTCATGTAAACACTCACCATGGCATTTACGCAAACCACCTACTTCACTTCCACCTATCCCTTCTGCCTCTGACTCTAGATTTGCTGAAGAAGATTACTCTCCAAACTTTGAGCCCAGCCTCACTCCACATCTCACCTCAGAACACACTTTTGAAAGTTCATCATCTCTAGTACCCAATCCCCTTGATACCTTTCCTGAGTCAACCAACATGTCTTCTACTTCACCATCACCCTCAGCCTCAATGCCTATTCCTCAGTCATCTGCACATTTAGAACAAGTCCCTATTACCTCTATTGAAATTGCACCACCTATGAACACCAATGCCAGGCCTCTTAGGGAGAGAAAAACACCAAGTTATCTGCATGATTATTACTGCAATCATCTATACTCACTTAACCAGAAAGCTTATCACCACAGTACCCCACACAGTCTAGACAATTCTTTCTCTTTACAGTCCCTGGCACCTAAGTACAAGGCATATGTCTTAGCATCTAGTTTATATACAGAACTGTAGCGTCCCGCCCCCGAGCCCTAACATCGGGAACAGTGCACCCGCCGTATCTCACTAAGGAGAATACAAAGCGTCAAAACCAAACAGATACACGTCAGCGGAAGTCAAAATTTAAAACCTCGAAATAATCATCATCATAAATATCAATGTCTAGGCAAATCTAAATCCGTTACAAATGTCAAATGTAGATATAACTAATTGTCTAAAGTACATAAACCTCGAGTATCGAACATCATTATCTCAGCTAAGCCCTTGAAAGTCTCATTGGAATGTCATCAACCTCAATATCCTCACTCTTGGTCATCCTCGGTATGCTAACTCAATCACCTGTTTATCTACAAAATATGTTAAAGCGTGGTTTGAGCGACAAGTCGCTCAGCAAGTAATCCCACTATACTTACCATGGGATCATACACGGAGAAGCAAGTGTGATAACGATATATAGCAACATAAAATAATATCATGCTTCTCTTCGCACGTAAATTTACAATTCTGCCCCTAACATCCAAAAGCAAATAGAGCAAATAGGCCCAACAAAGCACAAAACAAAGTCCAATTAAGTACGTAATAAAGTCAACAAATAGACCGATGACCAAGTCAACCAAACGACACCCAAGCAAAGGTTAGTCCAAGCTAAAACGTGATGCAATTTTTCAAAGCAATGCAATGCCAATGTTCTCCTTATCTCAAAACTAATGTTTCCAATATCAATATCCAATGTCCAAATCCAATGTCCATATCCGATTAAACTGATCCAAAAATCCAAATAACCAAATCCGGTCTAATTGGTCCAAAGTCCAAAATCAAATGCAATGGCTATAGCACTTTCCCTACAAGTGACTTATACCGTAAGACTTACGAGTTGATTCCTCCCTAAATCCAAATATACTATAGACACCCTGTCCCAGACTAGGTCGTTACGTCTATAGTACCAAATACAATTGCCTTTGCACCCTGTCCCAGACTAGGTAGTTACGCTCAGGCCCAAAATATGCATACAGAAGCCCTGTCCCTGACGAGGTAGTTATATCTGCAGCAATCCAAATAGGCATACAGAAACCCTGTCCCTGACGAGGTAGTTACATCTGTAGCGCTCGATAACCAAATTAGAAATCAACCCGGCTTACCGATATATTTCCCTTGTAAGAGTGAATTTCCAAAAAAAAAACATGCAAATGCAACTTTCAAAATCATTTTCCAAATACCAAAGTTAGTCCATTTTGCCAAAATGGGCCAAAATGTCAAATTCGTCAAAATTACCAATACCATCACTATCTTAGCCGTGTACATATACACATATATATGCACATGCCCATACATACACATATACACGTATATACGCACACGCGACTTCCTCGGTCCACTTTTCCAACAAAATCAAACACATATTCGGCCCACACAAAAATAATCATATCGCATATTACACAATGTAATGTATACATATTTATATATAAACAAAATACCTATATGTATACATAAATTATCAACCCCATATGTGCACATGAAATTTGCAACCAGTGGCTTATTCAGCCTACTTAACCATATAAATTTATTATCTTATGCATAACCACTTATGCACACGTGCGCTACTGGGCCTGTGGCCATTTTCATGAAACTGTCTCTTTTTTTCTTTTAATACATTATACACGGCCAGTGGCCAAGCACATTGCAAATTTGTTTATTCATAAGAAATGCAAATATGCACACAAAACTACCTACATGCCATTCACATAAATCAACTCCATGTACCGATTATGCATTTATACATATTTAAATAACTTATGCTGACAGCTGATAATTTGGAGGCAAGAATTCCAATTCCACTTACATATTCACGTTATGCCTTTAAAACCAAACCTAATGGATTTTAATATTAAGAATTCATGCATTACACACATGCATACTTACAAATTTGCCTATTCATCAATTTTCACCAGCGGCCCAAATAGGCACCCATATGTATATATTTATATATACATCAATTTATGCAATCACATATACTATCATACATAAATTCATACAACTATGCAATCAAAAATACTCATGCATGATCCGAGTTTATAACGAACATAACATATAGAATTTTCACAAAACATAGCAAGTATAGAGAGATTACTTACTTATCTTAATATACTATACCGTACAATTGAATTGATCTTGGGTTGACTCGAATAAAATTCCTTGTCTCTCCCTTAAACCTTCAACCGGATGATGAATGGAAGGATGCCCTATTGTTATTATTTTTTTTTCTTCATCGCTGTTTGCTGCGTAGGAAAGGGTAGCAACCCTCCTATGTGCTTTGGTCGAAAACAACAAAATAAAACAATGTTGTTGCTGCTTACTAGGGAAAAAGGGACGCAATTGAAGAATAAAAGAAAAGAGCTGCCTTTTTCTTTTTCTTATTCGCTTTCTGCTGATGGTGGGACGGCAGAATGGTTACTATGGTGGTTTAGGGTTTGCACTTAGTGTTTTATATATATAGATAATCATGGGTAGTGTTTAGGTTTAGGAATATCCTAACTTGAGTAGGATTTAAATAGCCTAGTTGGCATATAATTTACATTAAAAGAATATATCCTACTACAAATTCCTAAGTGGTTTAAGATTGTTACTATATTGTTTTATTTATTTTTCTCTTTTTTTTTTATTTTCTTTTCTACCCCTAAGGGCACCTAAGTACAAGGCATATGTCTTAGCATCTAGTTTATATACAGAACCTACTACTTATTCAGAGGCATCTAGTTCCTCAGTTTGGCAGGAAGCTATGCAGGCAGAAATAGCAGCATTGGAGGTCAATCGTACTTGGAAGCTAGTACCTTTACCACATGGGAAGCAACCAATCGGTTGCAAGTGGGTTTATAAGATCAAATATTAGGTAGATGGCACTGTAGAGAGATATAAGGCTAGGCTTGTATCCAAGGGTTATACACAACAATATGGAGTTGATTATCAGGAGACATTCTCCCCAGTTGCCAAGATGACAACGGTGAGGTTGGTTCTGGCACTTGCCTTCAGTAGACATTGGCATATTCATCAACTAGATGTCAACAATGCCTTTCTACATGGGGATTTACATGAGGAGATATACATGATGCCTTCACCAGGTATAGTACCTGAGCAGTCTGGTCTGGTTTGTAAGCTAGAGAAGTCCCTCTATGGCCTCAAACAGGCTAGCCGTGATTGGAATGCAAAATTGACAAATTTCTTATTGTCCAATGGCTTCACTCAATCTAAGAATGATTACACTCTTGTCTTTTAGATCAGCGCTACACATTTTCTTTTAGCTCCAGTGTATGTTTATGACATTATATTTGCTTCATCTCACCTCCCAGCTATACAACAGTTAAAAGGTGAGCTCAATTCTGCATTCAAAATAAAAGATCTGAGTGGCCTTAGATACTTCTTGGGAATTGAAGTAGCTAGGTCACAGAGGGGTTGGTGATCAATCAAAGAAAGTATGCATTGGAATTGTTGGAGCATACAGGGTTCCTAGGCTCTAAGCCTGTAAAAAGGCCTATGGAAACCAATACCAAGCTGGCACATGATGAATCTCCACCTCTGGCTGATGTGTCCACCTACAGGAGTTTGATTGGTAAATTGATCTATCTCACAATAACAAGACCTGATATCTCCTTCCCTGTGTAACAACTTAGTCAATTTTTAGACTGTCCAACGAAGAATCATTTGAAGGCAACACATGGAATACTGAGATACATAAAAGGGACAGCAGGCCAATGACTTATTTTTCCATCCAACATAGAGCTGAGATTGAGAGCCTTTGTGGATTCTGAATGGCCGGTTGCACAGAAACTAAAACGAGTGTTATTGGCTACTGTGTGCTCTTAGGAGATTCTTTGATTTCATGGAAAGCAAAGAAGCAAACCACAGTATCAAAATCATCTGCAGAGGCTGGGTATCGTGCTTTGGCAACATTGGTTTGTAGAGTGCAGTGGCTTTTATATTTGGCTAAGTATTTACATATAGGCAATCAGGTTTCAGTGGAGGTGTTTTGTGACAGTAAGAGTGCGATGCACATTGTTGAGAATCCAATTTTCCATGAGAGGACAAAACACATAGAGATTGATTGTCATATAGTTCGAGAAAAGGTGCAGGCAGGAATAATAAAGTTGATGCCCATCAGGACGGAGTTACAAGCTGCAGATGTGTTTACTAAAGCTCTAAAGTTGAGGAAGCTAAATGATTTAATCAAGACGTTTGGGGTGTGCAACATTTACAGCAAGCCCAGCTTGAGGGAGAGTGTCAAAGAAGGAGGTCTTACGCAGGAGAAATAGCCAGGAGGCATTTGGTCGAACAGTTGAGTAATAAATATAAACACCTATGAGCTGGACAAGTGAGGAAGATACAAGGCAGAAACTTAAGAGCTGAAAGTGGATCATGTCACGTGGAGCTGAAATAACTGTAATTGAGTGGAAGGAGGCGCGTGAAACGGTGGGATCAAGGAGAAGAAAGGAGAAGCGCGCTGCAGGACAATCAGAAAGGAGAAGGGAGGAAGATTGAGTTGGCGGCAGTTTGTAAATATAGTGAAAAGACAATAATGCCCTTATTTTAGCAATAGGGTTGCTTTAGTAAAATGTCCTGTTGTAATTTCTCAATCCATCTCCTTCACTCTGCTATAAGAGTCAAAGCCTGTTGTAATCAAAACGTGATTTCCATTTCTTAATTCTCGAAGGAGCAGTTACAAAATATCTCCCTCAACTGTTTTTCTATTCTCTCAAATATATTCCTCTCTTAATTTCTGTTATATTTTGTTGCTAATCTGATGTCGATTGATATGAGTTTGTGGATTGTAAGGATTTTGACATGCATTGCCAACCACACAGCTTCCACCATTGCCCAACATGCCTACTGTTCCTCAGGCGACACTCCCTCCATTGCCCACCGTGCCATCCCTTCCTACTGCGGTTCCGGGCATCCCTAACCTGGCACCACCTCCTTCTAAATGAATCTTTTGGGTTGATTATGGATGGTGCTCATCTGGGTTGAGTATGATCTGTTGACCAATGGAGTTTGCTTTTCGTGCTTGCTATCACACATTTAGGAGTTTATGTTAATTATCCACAAAGCTTGTATAATTTTGTTTCACCATTCATGAATTCCATGTACGAGTTTCTTGTATTAATATGTATACGTTGTATAGCACTCTGGGCACTTTCATGAGGTATGTTAACGTGTGTACCGTGTGTTACCAGTCTTTAATGAAATCAATTTTAAATTTTTTCTTCTTATAAGAACGATTTATTCGATCCATATTATCTTAATATTGATATTTTGTGGCTGGTAGCGTATGAAACACAATATGGACATTTTTTGAATATGATATGTTCCTCGGTGTTTTAATTAAACCTAAGTTTGGTAACATGTTAGAAAGTAAAGAACGTTCTTAGTCCTTGAACCATTCAAAGTAAAACGTAATTATCACATGGAAATCCTTCCTCCGGAACTTTTGTCAATCACGAAGTTCACACTTGTCCTGTAACAATCACTCTATATAGGCGAATAGAGTACTACGCTATTTCTCAGAATTTTTTTTTTGGTTTAACACACCAACTCAAATGCTATTCAAAATAAAAAAAAGAAGTGGATAATAAACAATAAATAGAGAACAAGATTTGAAGTGATTTGAATATGTTTGATTTTACTCCACTAGCATTTCCGGTGGATCTTCAAAACTTTTCTTATTACCTTCAACAAACAACAAGAACAACAGCAACACTTACACTAACAATTAGTACAAACAACAACAACAACAACAATTTATTGCATAAACACTTTGTGTAACATCAACAACTACAGCTACAAACAAGAAACACTTCTTGCTTCTTCACAGCTTCAGCAAAGTTCTACCGAAAAACTTTCACCAATTGGGTTTTGTGAAGAAGTGAAATTACACTTTCAAATAAGTCTAATTCACTGATAAGAGATTAAATGTGTATAATTCCTCTTGTGTTAGACTTCTACCCTCACAATACAACAATAAAAGCAATCAACTAGATCTTAAGAGAGCTTTAAGCACTTTTGCACCAACGAGAGCTTTTTACAAGGTGAGGCTTGAAGATGATAAAAGTGTACTCTTGCATCTTCTAAATATCTTCAATGTATAAAGGACTTCAATTTCGTTTATCCACTAGTGTCTTTTTCTCTTTCTCGAGCATTTTCTTCTTCAAAATCCCAATGGTCTACAACAAATCTCCTTTTAAACGTAGGTGAAGATTTTTCTCACCTATATGCTTAAAGGATGTTGAAAAACACTCACAAATGCATAAGAGACGGGTAATCAATATAGAAGAAATCTAGAATAGATACTAGAGAGAATATAACCTTTTGTGTTTTGAAAAAACATGTTGTAACTGTTATTTTCCAATTGCTGAATATTCGATGATCGGAAGACCCGGATTTTGAGTACGTCACCTTCACTAGAACTCTTTGTTTTGTCACTTGACTTTTACTTATTGACGACGAACATTCGGTGACTTTTGTCAACAAAATTTTGCTTATGAGTTTGGTGAAGTGTTGAATTTTTGAATTCACCAAACATTCAGCGATCGGTGTTTTGAGTTTGCTGACTTTAGTCAATGAATGCAAAGAACGAGTTCGATGACCACAATTCTGAGTTTGTTGACTTCATTAAGGGTTTGGTGTTAAGTTTGATGAGTTGGACATAAACTTTTTTGAAGCTTAACCAAACATTCGGTCAAGACCATTATGAGTTTAGTCTTGACTATCCTGAAAACATGGCTTTTTGTTTTGCTATTTTTTTTTAAATCTTTTGCATATTTATCTCAGGTAAGTTACCAAAAAACACTTATAACACATCAATGTTCCGATTTTTGATGATTTCAGACAGAGATTTTATTTGCAAACTTTTAAAAGTAATGGAAAATCCCCCCTACTCATGTGTCAAAAGGCTTTTAACTAGCAAAACTCCCCTTCAGTTTAAGGAGTATATAAGAGTAATCCAAGATGAAGAAACTATTTGTGTGAGCATATCGTGAGCATTATAATATATACTTGAGTTGAAAATTGTGCGTTTGATGGGGCGACACTGTCAAAATTTGGATAGAAATCAAAACAAATGATCAACTTGATCAAAACGTAACAAACAAGAAACAAGTAGCTATGAAGAAGCTCGGAGCAAATGAAAAATGGCGTTATGGCGCCAGAGGAGAATTTCAACTTGAGGAAGAAGGAAATTCTAAAATTTTATTCTGTTTTCTCAAAAAACAAATGTACAACTAATACATGTATTTATACTAGTCTAAAGAAGTATCTAGAAACACGTGAGAAACGAGCAATCTTTGCTACATCAAGCTTAAAACCAACTCCCGCATATCACCCGTGCCAGCCTTATGAAGTGTTGCAGCTCCAGCGTGCCAAGCACGCCAACCGTGCCAACCGTGCCATACGTGCCAAGACTTAGTTCTGTTCCAGCGTGCCAAGCACGCCAACCGTGCCATACGTGCCAAGGCTTAGTTCCACTCCAGCGTACTAAGCACGCCATGCCACACGTGCCAAGGTCTAAGTCTTGTGCCACCATCCGTGCCAAGCTTCAATCACCTTGCCAACCATCCATGCCAAGCACATGCCACGGCTATCCACCAACCAATACCTTCTTGCCAGTTCCTATTTCTTGCACCAGTGCATCCATATCTTTAACACCCCCCCTCAATTCTGACTTCTTGTAAATGTTACAGACCCCTAATGCAGAAGTCAGAAATTGCAACCTTTGAGAACTCAATGCCTTAGTGAACAGGTCAGCCACCTGAAACTCAGTTTTACTGGCATTGGCTTAATCACCCCCTCTTGAAACTTATCTCTGACCACATGACAATCCACCTCTATATGCTTTGTCCTCTCATGGAAAACTGGATTTTCAACAATATATATAGCACTCTTATTATCACAAAACAGTTCTACAGGCTCTTTCTGTTCTATGCCTAGGTCTTTCAATAAGTACAACAACCACTGCACTTCACAAGTAGCTGCAGCAAGTGACCTGTATTCAGCTTCTGAGGAAGACCTTGAGACTGTAGTCTGTTTCTTTGCTTTCCAGGACACTAAAGCATCACCAAAGAACATACAGTATCCTGTAATAGATCTTCTGGTTTCAGTACACCCAGCCCAGTCTGAATCTGAATAAGCTTTAAGCAATTTTGAACCTGTGCTGGGAAACAATAAGCCCTGACCAGGATTACCCTTCAAATACCTAAGCAATCTGTGAACAGCCTTCATGTGCATTTCTGTGGGACAATCTAAGAATTGACTTAATTGTTGCACAGCATATGAAATGTCAGGTCTTGTAATAGTAAGATACAATAACTTTCCAATAATTCTCCTGTAACAAGAAACATCTGAAAATAGAGGTGAATCATTATGTTCCAGTTTTAAATTTTGTTCCATGGGTGTCAAAGCAGGCTTGGCAGCCAAAAAACCTGTCTCTTCTAATAGTTCCATTGCATATTTTCTTTGACAAATCATAATCCCCCCCTGAGACCTTGCCACCTCAAGTCCTAGAAAGTACCTCAGAACACCTAAGTCTTTGATTTGAAATGTAGAATGTAAATGAGTTTTCAGAGCTTGAATATGAGACAATGAATCACTAGCTATAATAATGTCATCAACGTAAATGAGCAAGGCAATGAAAGATTCTGAGGTTCGTTTAGTAAACAAGGTATAATCATTTTTGGACTGTTTGTAACCCTGAGACAGTAAATACACAGTAAGCTTTTCATTCCACTGTCTACTGGCTTGTTTAAGCCCATAAAGAGATTTCTGAAGCTTGCAAACTGCATTAGGGATGGAAGACTGAACTCCTTGAGGCAACTCCATATAAATCTCCTGATATAAATCACCATGAAGAAAGGACATTATTTATATCTAACTGATGCACATGCCAATGATTCACAGATGCCAAAGCCAAAAGAAGACGGACAGAGGTCATTTTTGCCACAGGTGAGAAGGTGTCAACATAATCTATACCTGGTTGCTGAGTGTACCCCTTTGCCACTAGCCTTGCTTTATAACGTTCAATTGACCCATCAGCCTTGCGCTTAACCTTATACACCCACTTACAGCCAATGGGTTGTTTACCAGGTGGCAAGGGAACAATGTCCCAGGTACGTGTAGCCTCCAAAGCTGCCAATTCAACCTGCATAGCTTGCTGCCAGGCTGCTGATGTAGCAGCCTGCTGGTAAGTCACAGGTTCCTGATCAGTACTGATGCTAAGGATATAGGACTTGTATTCAGGAGCCAAAGTTTCAAGAGAGTGAAATGACTGTATAGGGATATGGCACAGACTCAGATGGTTCCAAAGCATTAGAGGAATGACTGAGATTGCAATAATAATCCTGCAAATAAGATGGAGCATGTCTCTGCCTAACACATCTATGATCAGAATCAGAGGCAAGAGGTAAGTGGACCTCCAGGTGAGTTATTGGTATCTGATCATTTGGAGGGGATACTGACTTTTTTGAGGATGAAGAAGGAGATGAACACATTGAAGGCACGGATGACACTGAGGACGACTCAATTTCATCTGACTGAAGAGCATCAGGAGCAGGTGGCAACTGATGCAAGGGATGTTCTTGAGGAGGTGATGGGCACGGAGGCAGAGGTGCATCAGTCACAGCATGAGGAACTGAGACTGATGCTGATGGCAAGGAAGATTCATTAGAAAATGGGAAAGAATTCTCATGAAACAAGACATCTCTAGACACAATAACAGACTTGTCTTCAAGTTTTTGAACAATGTACCCCTTTGTATTCATGGGAAATCCAAGAAAGACACAAGGAAAAGCTCTGGGTGCAAACTTGGCTTTATGAGGAGTGTTGTCACATGCAAAGGCTAAACACCCAAATACTCTGAGATGAGAATATATAGGCTGACTATTATGCAAAATCTCATAAGGAGTTTTACACTGAAGTACAGGAGATGGCATCAAATTTATCAGATATGTAGCATGCTGAAGACAGAATCCCCAATAATCAATGGGCAATGAAGCATGAAATCTAAGTGCTCTAGCTACAACCAAAAGATGTTGGTGCTTCCTTTCAACCACTCCATTCTGTTGAGGAGTATGACTACAGGTTGTTTGATGGACTACCCCGTTTTGCATATAAAATTCAGTCATTTTAAATTCAAGTCCATTATCACTTCTGATAACCTTGATATGAACATTGAATTGAGTAAACACATAATGAAAGAAACTCTGCAAAATCTGTCTAACTTCAGATTTTGCCTTAAGCAAATATATCCAGGTATACCTTGAACAGTCATCAACTATAGTCAAAAAGTATCTCTGATTGTACATTGTAGGGTGCCTATAAGGGCCCCATATATCAACATGAATAACATCAAAAGGACTGCTTAGAGGCTGTAGCAGATATAGGAAACGGTGATCTTTTCAACTTTGCCAAAGGACAGACTGTACAGACACTATTCTGATCAAAAGAAGGGTATTTCTGGATGTAACCTATGCAATTCTTGTATTCTAGTTGATGAGGCATGCCCAAGTCTGGCATGCCACAGATACGAATCAGAGTTAAGACTAGATGAAGACAAAGCAGAAGGCAAAAGACATGTACTGAATTCTCCATATTGCAGAGGTAAACTGGAATCATGTATATAGTAAAGCCCATGATGCTTCCTAGCTGAACCAATCATCCTCCTGGACAACTGATCCTGAATCAAACAACCAGAATCATGAAATGAAACAAGCAGATGAGGGGAGTCAGTAAGCTTGCTGAGAGAGACAAGGTTAAAAGAGAATGAAGGAACATATAGGACATCCTTCAAGACCAGACCACTGTGCAATATAACCACTCCTCTATGAGTTGATTCAACTGTGACATTGTTAGGAAGCTTAATAGAAACATGATCAATGGGATTATAAGACTGAAACAAAGCCAAAGAGCATGAAATATGATCAGTGGCTCCTGAATCCAAGATCCAAACGCAATCAGTACTTACAGAACGCTTACCTGTGGACATACCTGTCTGTGCTGTCATGACAGCTCCCTGCACCTCCTTATTTCCACTGCTTCCTGAAACAGCATCATCAATATCCAACATTTTTAAAAGCTTAGTAAACTGTTTTTGAGTAAGAGACTGCATAGCCTGTGGAAATAGACCAGACAAAGGCATCTCAGCATCACAGTTCTGAACTCTCTCTTCAACCACCTCAGCTGCATTTACTTGATTCTTAAACTTAAATCCAGGAGGAAATCCATGCTTTCTGTAGCATCTATCAATTGTATGCCCTATCATACCACAGTGATTACATTGCAAACGTTTATTTCCTTCCTGATAAAATCTTCCATTTCCTCTCCTATATGTCTGTCCTTGCTTCTTATTAACATACGTGTTCGCTACAAAGCTCTCTTGATCATCACAATTTGAAATCAATGCTGTAGGTGCATTATTAAAACCAGTTGACACAGAATTATTAGTAATCTTCCTCTCAAACTTCAACGCCATCGCAAAAACAGTCTTAATATCTGGTAGGGGAGTCATTACGAAGACCTGTGATCTTACTGGATCGAATTCCTCATTCAAGCCTTTGACAAACTTTATAACATAATCACTTTCAATGAACTGATTCACCTTTTTAGTTATATCACACACACAACGAAGACAATCACATTTTGGTACAGATCTTAATGAAGCTAACTCTTCCCATAGTACCTTTAGCTTCGTAAAGTAATCATTTACGCTAAGATTTTCTTGCTTCACAGCATAAAATTCACATAACAAATCAGATAACCTGAAAGGATCACCACTTCCATACCTCATAGCTAAATCATTCCACACATCTAGAGCACTATCGTACCACATCACACTTTGTGCAATTGAAGGAGAAACGCAGTTCATGATCCAGGATTGAATCATTGTGTTTACCTGCCTCCATGCCTGAAACTGAGGATCATTTTGTGCAGGTTTAGCCATAGATCCGTCTATGAAGCAGGTTTTGTTCTTCACCAATAACGCCATTTGAAATGTCCTGCTCCAAGAGTGGTAATTATGCGGATTGAGTGGAGGTTGAACCAAGACAATTGCTGGACTATCATTTGGATGCAAGTAGTACGGGCTACTTGTTGGATTTTCATTGTTCACGTGATTGCTTCGCGAGCTAGATGAAGCAGCACTCGTATTAGCCATGCTTATATCTCAATTTAAGTGATTCGTAAGATAAATGTTGCGATGCAGTGTTTGATCATAAGCATACGATGAATCAATATCGAATTGTCATGTCTCTGATACCATGTCAAAATTTGGATAGAAATCAAAACAAATGATCAACTTGATCAAAACGTAACAAACAAGAAACAAGTAGCTATGAAGAAGCTCGGAGCAAATGAAAAATGGCGTTATGGCGCCAGAGGAGAATTTCAACTTGAGGAAGAAGGAAATTCTAAAATTTTATTCTGTTTTCTCAAAAAACAAATGTACAACTAATACATGTATTTATACTAGTCTAAAGAAGTATCTAGAAACACGTGAGAAACGAGCAATCTTTGCTACATCAAGCTTAAAACCAACTCCCGCATATCACCCGTGCCAGCCTTATGAAGTGTTGCAGCTCCAGCGTGCCAAGCACGCCAACCGTGCCAACCGTGCCATACGTGCCAAGACTTAGTTCTGTTCTAGCGTGCCAAGCACGCCAACCGTGCCATACGTGCCAAGACTTAGTTCCACTCCAGCGTACTAAGCACGCCATGCCACACGTGCCAAGGTCTAAGTCTTGTGCCACCATCCGTGCCAAGCTTCAATCACCTTGCCAACCATCCATGCCAAGCACATGCCACGGCTATCCACCAACCAATACCTTCTTGCCAGTTCCTATTTCTTGCACCAGTGCATCCATATCTTTAACAGACACCCCACGGTTCTGAGCTCCATGTGGGAGTGAAAAGTCCGCTTTTGGCACGTTATTACTCGAAGCATTTTGTGTATGACGAAGCATGCTATGGGTATTGTGATTTACACATGTATATGTTATGTAATATTTACGACACTTTGCTCCATGTTTCTCCTATTATTTCGTATGATGTATAAGGTTTGTAGGTGGTGATTTGAGGCTATTTAGTCCACGGAATGGATTGTTTATGGGAGCTATTTGATTAGGTCCAAATTCAGGATTGTTTTTCGAAAGTAACAAAAACAGAGCTGTTTTGGGAAAGTTTCCGAAACCAGACATTTCAAGGGTAAATTTGGGATATTTCTTGCGATTTTAGAACGCCAACTGGAAACCCCCGAGCATGCTAAATAACCAAGAAAATTAACCATCGCGAAAACAAAATTTTTTTTGGCATATAAAAATTAGATTTAAATCCGTTGGATACATCATATGACTTTTAAAGGAGAACCATGTTTTTATGTTGTAAAGATCTTTCAAAGTGTCAAAATGGACTTGAGTTTTAAAGCGAAAAGCAAAGGTTTCTCAACATGGTTTTATGACATGAGTTACGACGTGATTTCACGACATGTAGCAAAAGAAGGAAAATGTAACGAACCATATTTACGAGACCGATGGTTCCAAAATGACGTACAAATATTATGTGTCATGTGAGTACCTTGTGAAGAACTTGGGCTCCCCAACCCCTTTTATGTTATGAGTTGGGGGAATACCTTGTGAGGAGCTTGGGTTCACCTGTTGGAGAAAATGAGGTAAGTTGGAAAACTTTGGGAAGTGAGTTTGTCAAAAGTTGACAACCACCATATTTTGAGCTTAATTATGATTAGTGTTCGTTAATCAAAAACGAAAATTAATAATTTCTAAATTATCTACGTGACAAGTAGATGACTTTAGGCTTTTGAATCACTCGATTCCGATACCGGGTGAATGAGAAATTAATGCTCAAAGTTGGAGTAAAATTGGAAGGAAAATGGAAAAGTGGTGATGTGGCCTCATGAGGAGTGAACACATCACCCTTTAAGTGGAATACCACATTGGTCACTTGGGATGAAAGAGCCACCATATAAGTTACAAGTTGGAGCTTTCTAAAATGTGCCCTTGGGCATGAGAAGTTTTCTGACGGAGTCAGGACGCAGCTCAGGCAAGGTTCAACACACGCG
Source organism: Eustoma russellianum (assembly GCA_036186865.1). Lineage (NCBI taxonomy): Eukaryota > Viridiplantae > Streptophyta > Magnoliopsida > Gentianales > Gentianaceae > Eustoma > Eustoma russellianum. The sequence goes on from AP025047.1 coordinate 14,408,998, forward strand.
CGCGCGCGCGCGCCGCCGCCGCCCGCCCGTCCGGCCGGCTCGGCTCGGCTCGTGCTCGGGCTCGTGGCTCGTGGCTCACCCGCCCGGTTCTATCTGCCAACGGTTTATGATCTACGGTTTATCAACGGTTACGATAAACCGCTACGGTTTTCTGATAAACCACTATGGTTTATCATCCAACGTCCAAGATCGAAAACCGTCAGATCCGACGGTCCACGTTTAAAACCGTCGATCTAACGGTTGTGGATGAAAACCGTTTGATCCGACGGCTGCGGTTTAATCTGGAGATTAACCGCCATTTCCTTCCCGCCTATAAAACGCCTCCTTCTCCAGCCTTTCTAAACACAGACTGCTCTCTGCGTTTTTTCACTGTTGTTTTCTCCTGCTATTTTCGTTTTTTGCATACTGTTGTTGCGTTGTTGTTCCAGTCCAGTTCGTCGAGAAATCAGAGCATTCCACAGGTTCGTCGAGTTCTTTACGTAGCTGTGCCGCTTCGTATGAACAGTTGCCCGTTGTATCCTGGGAGACGTTTGCTGTTTTCGGTTGGGCACTTTGTACCGGAGCAAATCGTCTTAAGGACAGAGTCCTTAGACTCGCCTCGGTTCTGCTTGCATTTTGTTAGTTTACACAATTGCACACTGTACACTGCAGTTGATTACAGTATCCAACATTCTTAAGACGATTTGATTTTTATATATACTGTAATTTGTTTTGTGTTGCGATCACAGTTTCTGTTAATACGAAACTAATCCGTTTCGTGTTTTGTTTCTGTATTGCGTTCCACAGAATCTGAAATGGAGAACGAAAGTTCGAACTCCTTCAATGGCGTGCACCTTGGTCCGTCCGAGGAAGTGAACACTGCTGTTCCAGTTGCACCCGCTGCCGTTCCTGCTCCTGTTCCGGTTGTTGGACAGGTTGAGAAACCAGAGAAGTTTGGAGGCAGTTACTTTAAACGTTGGCAGCAGAAGATGCTGTTCTTTTTGACAACTCTGGGGCTGGCCAAAATGCTGACCGAGGATCCTCCAGTGGTGATACCAGTCGAGGATCAAAACGTGAATATGCAGAATAGCTTGATGGCTGAAGCATGGAAATATAGTGATTATGTCTGTTTGAGTCACATTTTAAGTTGTCTTGATAATACTCTGTATGGACTGTATAGTACCTTTAAGACTGCAAAATCTTTATGGCAGGCTTTAGACAAAAAATACAGGACAGAGGATGCTGGTGCGAACCAATTTATCATTGGTAAATTTCTTGATTTTAAGATGACTGATTCTAAAACTGTTGTTTCTCAGATTGAGGAACTTCAGATGTTAGTGGCTGAAATGGAAGAAGAGGGTATGTCCCTTAGTGAATCTTTCCTTGTTGCTGCTGTAATTGAGAAGCTACCTCTTTCGTGGAGGGAATTCAGGAGCTATCTCAAACATAAGCGAAAGGAGATGTCCTTGGAAGATCTGATTGTTCGGTTGCGTATCGAAGAAGACAATCGCAGATCTGAGAAGAAATTTGCTCAATTTTCTGGTCAGGCAAAGGCTCATGTCGCAGAGGTGACGAAGAAAAATAAAGGCAAGTTGGGTGTGAACAACAAAGGCAAAGAGATCGCCAAAAAGTTCACAGGTAAGTGCTACAATTGTGGCATTCAGGGGCACCGGAGCAGTGACTGTCGCAAGCCAAAGAAAAGGCAAGAGAAAGCGAAGGCGAACCTGGTTGGCGCAATGGAAGATCTGGATCTTTGTGCTGTTGTGAGTGAATGCAACATTGTGGGAAATCCGCACGCATGGTGGCTTGACACTGGAGCTACGAGACATGTTTGTGCAAACAAGGCAATGTTCACAGAATACAAGCCCGTTGATGGTGCACAGCTTTACATGGGAAATGATGCTTCGTCAAAGATTGAAGGTGAAGGAAATGTTGTTTTGAAGTTGACTTCTGGAAAGTTTCTGACTCTGCAGAATGTTCTGCATGTTCCTGATATTAGGAAGAATTTGATTTCTGGCGCTTTGATGGTGATGCATGGGTTTAGACTTGTGTTAGAGTCTAACAAAGTTATCATTACTAAGAATGGGTTGTACTTGGGAAAGGGGTACTTGGTAGACAGAATGTTTAAGTTAAACGTTATGACCATTGTACCTAAGAAGGAAAAAGTTGTGCCCGTAGTGGCTAATGAAAATGCATCTACTTCTGCTTATATGATTGAGTCTTCTTGTTTATGGCATTTACGTTTGGGACACGTTAATTATAAATCAATTCAAAGAATGATAAATCTTGATTTGTTGCCTAAACTGAATATGACTAAGAAAAAATGTCAAGTTTGCGTTGAAGCGAAAATAACTAAGGCTCCTTTTCCTTCGATTGAAAGAAACACTGAAACGTTAGATTTAATTCATACAGATGTGTGTGATTTAAAGTTTGTGCAAACAAGAGGTGGTAAAAAGTACTTTGTAACTTTTATTGACGATTGCACTAGATACTGTTATGTTTATTTGCTAAGTAGCAAAGATGAGGCCGTTAATGCTTTTAAGGATTATAAGAATGAAGTTGAAAATCAACTTAGCAAACGAATTAAGATAATTCGTAGTGATAGAGGTGGCGAATATGATGCACCGTTTAATGAATTTTGTTCAGAACATGGCATTATTCATCAAACGACTGCGCCATACTCACCTCAATCCAATGGTATTGCTGAACGCAAGAATCGAACTCTTAAAGAGATGATGAATGCTATGTTGATAAGTTCGGGTTTACCTCAGAACTTGTGGGGGGAAGCAATCCTCTCTGCCAATGTCATTCTAAATAGAATTCCATCTAAAAAGATGGATAAGACCCCTTATGAACTTTGGAAAGGTTATAAACCTAGTTTCAAATACTTAAAAGTGTGGGGGTGTCTGGCTAAGGTAGCAGTACCTAAACCAAGACAAGTCAGAATAGGGCCCAAAACAATTGATTGTATATTTATAGGATATGCAACAAACAGTAGTGCATATCGATTCTTGGTGCACAAGTCTGACATCCCTGACATACATGAAAATGTTGTCATGGAGTCAAGAAATGCAGTGTTTTTTGAAGACGTCTTTCCAAAGAAAGATAGAAATGATAAAGAAGCCAGTACGAGTAAGCGAACTCGGGATACAACGACTCAAGAAATTGACGAACCCCGTCAAAGCAAACGAGCCAAAATACCGACATCATTTGGACCAGATTTTCTAACCTACATGGTAGAGAATGAGCCAAGGACCTTTTCAGAGGCGATGTCAACACCAGAAGCTTCATTCTGGAAAGAGGCAATCAACAGTGAGATAGAATCAATTCTTCAAAATCACACTTGGGAGCTGGTCAATCTTCCACCAGGAAGTAAACCACTCGGATGCAAGTGGATTTTCAAGAAGAAGTTAAAAGAAGATGGATCTATCGACAAATACAAAGCGCGTTTGGTAGCCAAAGGTTATCGGCAAAAAGAAGGGTTTGATTTCTTTGACACTTACTCACCAGTGACAAGGATTACATCAATCAGAGTGCTAGTCGCGATTGCATCAGTCTATAACTTAGAAATCCATCAGATGGATGTTAAAACAGCTTTTCTTAACGGTGATTTGGAGGAGGAGATATACATGGAACAACCAGAAGGGTTTGTTGTGCCAGGACAAGAGAAGAAAGTTTGTAAACTTGTTAAGTCTTTGTACGGACTTAAACAAGCACCAAAACAATGGCACTTGAAGTTTGATCAAGTAATGATGACAAACGGCTTTAGGATCAACGAGTGTGACAAGTGTGTTTACATCAAAAACACACTTAATGCCTATGTGATAGTATGTCTCTATGTAGATGACATGTTAATCATGGGCAGTACTCGTGACATCATCTTGAATACCAAGAATATGTTAACACGGAATTTTGACATGAAGGATATGGGGGTTGCCAATGTTATCCTAGGAATCAAGATTTCAAGGGTAACTGAAGGATTGATCATGTCACAAAGTCATTATATTGAGTCCGTTCTCAAACGATTCAATATGTTTGATGCAAAACCAGTAAAAACCCCGCTTGACTTAAGTATGCACTTAAGGAAGAATCGAGGTGAACCAGTAGCTCAATTGAAGTACTCACAAGTGATTGGAAGTCTAATGTACATAACGAACTGTACAAGACCAGACTTTGCTTGTTCAGTAAACAAATTGAGCAGGTTTACCAGTAATCCAAGTGAAGATCACTGGAAAGCTCTAAATAGAGTAATGAGGTACCTCAAGTACACAATGAATCTTGGATTACACTATACAAGATATCCAGCAGTATTGGAAGGATACTGTGGCGCAAACTGGATATCAGATTGTAAAGATTCTAAATCCACCAGTGGATACTTATTTACTGTAGGTGGTGGTGCTGTGTCATGGAAGTCTACAAAGCAAACATGCATAGCTCGGTCAACTATGGAAGCTGAGTTTATAGCACTCGATAAAGCTGGGGAAGAAGCTGAATGGCTTCGAAATTTCCTAGAAGACATTCCATGCTGGCCTAAGCCAATCGCTCCTATAAGCATACACTGTGACAGTCAGTCAGCTATAGGAAGAGCTCAAAGCAGCATCTATAATGGTAAGTCACGACACATACGTCGGAGACATAATACCATTAAGCAGTTGATCTCTAATGGCGTGATTTCCATTGATTACGTAAAATCAAAGGAGAATCTTGCGGATCCGCTTACAAAAGCTTTGCCTAGAGATCAAATGTCAAAGTTGACAAACGGAATGGGACTTAAGCCTACAAAGCATGAATCTTTGTAACGGTAACCCAACCTTGTTGACTGGAGATCCCAGAATCTAGGTTCAATGGGAAAACTAAGTTATAAGGATTCAGTTAGCACTTACTCATTCCGTTAAATAAAAGTGCTGTCTGCAGAGAAATGAGGGTAAGCTGATGCTTTTAATGATGTCCTATATCTTGATAAATCAAGTGGGGTATGGCAGAATACTCTTGATAGGAATCACCTATGTAAGTGTGAAGTGGGGCCGCTTCTATGAGAATTCTGAGAGGCAAGAATTCTCTAATACACTTTCTGAAACCAGGTTGTTCATGGCCAAAATGAACACAACCATGAGAACCAATAAGGGGTGTCAAAGGAAATGTTGTGTGAGTATCATTGTCTAGGTTCACAATAAAGGCTGATAGTTCAAGACATCAGGTCACTAACCAGCTGAGTGGATCCGATGGTATATCACTAAGAAAGGTTCAAAGCCAGAAGCTACCTCTTCTGATGCAACATATCCTTGTCTGATTTCTCGATAGAGTCTGCATCTGCATCTGCATTAATTTTCATTCATGTGGGGGATTGTTGGAGAAAATGAGGTAAGTTGGAAAACTTTGGGAAGTGGGTTTGTCAAAAGTTGACAACCACCATACTTTGAGCTTAATTATGATTAGTGTTCGTTAATCAAAAACGAAAATTAATAATTTCTAAATTATCTACGTGACAAGTAGATGACTTTAGGCTTTTGAATCACTCGATTCCGATACCGGGTGAATGAGAAATTAATGCTCAAAGTTGGAGTAAAATTGGAAGGAAAATGGAAAAGTGGTGATGTGGCCTCATGAGGAGTGAACACATCACCCTTTAAGTGGAATACCACATTGGTCACTTGGGATGAAAGAGCCACCATATAAGTTACAAGTTGGAGCTTTCTAAAATGTGCCCTTGGGCATGAGAAGTTTTCTGACGGAGTCAGGACGCAGCTCAGGCAAGGTTCACCACACACGCGCGCGCGCGCGCGCCGCCGCCGCCCGCCCGTCCGGCCGGCTCGGCTCGTGCTCGGGCTCGTGGCTCGTGGCTCGCCCGCCCGGTTCTTATCTTTTTGGAGAAATTTTCTTTTATTTTTTTTTCCAGAAAAATAAATTAAGTGATCCAACGGTTGAAATTTTTTGATCATAACCGTTGCTAGATCTAACGGTTGTGGATCGTTGTCTACGCGGATCATGATCCAACGGCTGAGATCGTATCTGCCAACGGTTTATGATCTACGGTTTATCAACGGTTACGATAAACCGCTACGGTTTTCTGATAAACCGCTACGGTTTATCATCCAACGTCCAAGATCGAAAACCGTCAGATCCGACGGTCCACGTTTAAAACCGTCGATCTAACGGTTGTGGATGAAAACCGTTTGATCCGACGGCTGCGGTTTAATCTGGAGATTAACCCCCATTTCCTTCCCGCCTATAAAACGCCTCCTTCTCCAGCCTTTCTAAACACAGACTGCTCTCTGCGTTTTTTCACTGTTGTTTTCTCCTGCTATTTTCGTTTTTTGCATACTGTTGTTGCGTTGTTGTTCCAGTCCAGTTCGTCGAGAAATCAGAGCATTCCACAGGTTTGTCGAGTTCTTTACGTAGCTGTGCCGCTTCGTATGAACAGTTGCCCGTTGTATCCTGGGAGACGTTTGCTGTTTTCGGTTGGGCACTTTGTACCGGAGCAAATCGTCTTAAGGACAGAGTCCTTAGACTCGCCTCGGTTCTGCTTGCATTTTGTTAGTTTACACAATTGCACACTGTACACTGCAGTTGATTACAGTATCCAACATCACCAACGTCGTACGAGCCCTGAACACTTGTGAAGAGCTTGGGTTCACTGGCCTACGAGCAACGTAAAGTTACATACTCGGATTGATGTATGGATCATCAATATGTACATTTATGGGGAATAATTCCGGACGTTAGATATTGCTTCTTACATTTTGATAGCCGTCAAATAAGTATGAAAAGAATGACAATAAATGTTTTGACATTACATTGCATAGATTATAAAAAGAAAGCCATGTTTATTTTATGATCATGATTTACTACGTATCTATCGTTATGATAGAATTAAGTTTATGATGGGTATAGCTAAGGTGGTAATTCATAAGAAAAGGTGATCGCATGAGGAGTTTTCATAGATTCTAGTTAGACCTTGTGATTATTTTATTTTCTGTGTTGTGGTTACCTATCTAATGCTAACTCCTGATGATATAAGATCTGGAACTTAAGTGTTTGATGCTAATTATTTGAGAAAAAGATAGGTACCATATTTCTTCTATAAAGTACTTTTATTCCGCTGCCTGGTCTTAGCCTATTTGATCCGTGTAGGGATCCAACTAGTTTAATTGCCACACGATTTCATCTCGTATGACTGCTGTTATTCTAAAATTTTTCAGAGGGCCGGACCTTCGAGGTCGAGTACATAGCTACCAAAGACGAGCCTTGATCCTCTCTTATCCATATGCAGGAGACGTTCCTTTAGACAGTTGCCCTTCCTGTTTATTTTGGCATTTATGTATTTGTACTATGAACTTTGTACTTTTGTGGACTTTTTGGACTTTTGTACTGGTTGTATTATTTGACTTGGTCGATTGTACAAACTGGTTATGTTAAGTTTGTTGGTCCCGTTGATCTCTCTATGGATATGTACCATGTATGTATGTGTGGTAGTGATGACGCCTAGTACTCCTGCCAGTATAGTACTGCGGACGAGCCGTGCCGAATCTGTATACTCGGACAGAGCACTACATGTGGTATCAGAGCCCAGGCTCTAGATCACCAGCGGGACTAATGACTTAAACGCTTCCCCTAGAAATCTAAGTTATGATTCTAGACTTAAGTTTTAATCATACGATGGCCTTAGTTTAGACAACGTAGCACAGTTTTAGGGTTGTGTTTTCTTATCGATTGCCGCGTGAGGGAGTGCCGGTTAATGTAAAATCTGAAATATTTAGAGAATACCCTCTAAAATAATAAGCAGAATCCAACATTCTTTTAATATAATCAACTTAGGATTACTAGATTACCTAATAAATTTTTTAAAATAATTAATGTTTATCCAAGATGATATCCGGTATCTCTCAATAAAATTTCTCTATCATCTTTTAATCACCAAATCATGCATGAAATGAATTTTCTCTTGAGCATCAAGGTTACTAGTGGGATTCTTTCTCCAACTTTGGCCAACCCTCTCAGATGGTATAACTAAAAATATGATTGGTGTAGTAAATTAAAATAAGGAATTTAATTTCCATTAGCACATACGTATAAGTATGAACTTACCATGTAACGTGAATCTTTTTGATAGGATTTGACAGACCCCATGGATCTCGTGGTAGACCACGCTGAGCTATACAGCTTCCTGCACAGGAGCAGGCACCTCAGCCCACTCCTGAGCCAGAGCCACTTCAGCAATGGGCTCCTCCTCCACAAGCCCACGTACCTCCCTCACAGGCTCATGTGCCACCACCACCTCCCCCCTTATACGGGCACCTCCTCCCCCTTTGTATGGGCAGTATCACTATCAGCCTCAATATCCATATCCTCTGCAGGGACAGTCTCCTCTGCCGGGATAGTATCCTCCACCACCACAGGGCTACCATTATTATTCGACACCTCCAACACCAAATTACAGTGCGTTTCAGGCTTTTATGCAGGCCATGGCTCAGATGGGCCAAAATATGTTCCAGATTCATGCTGCACCTCCCCCTTCTCAGACTACTCTGTAACGAGATGCCCATTATTACTTCAGTGCCATGAAAAGGGCCCGAGTGCCGTCTTTTTAGGGTGGTTCTAATCCAGAAGAGGCTGAAAAGTGGCTAGATGAGGCATAAAATTGTTTTGAGCTGATTCGGGTTCCTACAGAGTTCAAAGCTTAGGTGATACGCCCCTTTTTGATTGGTGAGTCCAATCAATGGCGGAAGACTACTATTTAGCCCCTTCCTCGACCGGTTCCATGGGATAAATTTCTAGAAGAATTCAATAAGTTTCCCTCCTTTTGTTACCGAGTGGAAGGTCAATGCATTCGAGTCTCTTCGTTAGGAGGCGGGTATGTCTGTATCTGACTATGCGAGCCGACTCACTGCATTGGGTTGATTTGTACCCACAATTATGTCCGATGAAAAACTGAAGATGTCAAAATTCTTGCACAGATTGAGTGCCCATATCAGAACTTGGATTGTTAGTTATAAGCCTAACTCGTTTGGAGAGATGCTTGATGATGGCTACAGGATTTGAATAGGAGATTCTGAGAAGAGACAAAGAGATGCAAGGCAAGAGGCCTTGAGAGTCTAGCAATTCTGGGCCCGACCGTGGGGCTAAATTTGTCAAGATTGGTGGTTCTAGTGGTAAAAGTGCACAACAGCGACCCCCCCATCCACAACAGCAGGCCCAGCATAGAGTTCTGCCTAAGGTCAGACCGCTCCGTAGGATATTCCCCATTGTCCCACTTGTCAGAGGCAACATTTTGGCGAGTGTAGGAAGGATACTGGCACATGTTACTGATGTGGAAAGAGCGGCCATTTTGTCAAGGATTGTTCTGAGAATGTATGGATAGGAAATGTTCAGCAGCATCAGCAAAAAAGGCCGACTGTGGACCAATGCTAGGGTGCACATCATGACAGATGCGGAGGTAGAGGACACACCCGACGTTGTGACATGTACCATTTAAATTACGCAATTTAATTATTGTCATTCCTGTTGAGTACCAGTATGAAAATCTATGCATATATTGCAATTGTTTAAGGTACAACTTTAGTTAACAATATGCCTACAAACGTGCTATTTGATAGTGGTGCAAGCCACTCTTTTGTACCTAAGAGGTTTGCCAAGAACCTGAGTAGCAGTCCAACATGATTGGAGTGCCCTAACGTGTCCAAGCCGTAGGTGACCAAGTCATTGTCTCTCACCACCTTTATAAGAATTGTAAGCTGGAATTTGAAAGGCAAAATTTCAATGCTAATTTGATTCCTATTCAGGTGGGAGATTTCAACATTATTCTGTGTATGGATTAGCTATTCGATAATTATACCCAGATTGATTGTCGTCGTAAGCGGGTTATTATCCAAACTCTGCCACAGGATGAAGTGGTATATCAAGGGAATTCTAAATTAAAGAATGTTCCTCAGATTGTTTATTTGACAGTAGATCAAGCCTACCGAGCTCTGAGTAAAGGAGATGTGGGATTTCTCGTTTATCCCTTGAATGCTAAAAAGGAAGATCATATACCATCTCTTAGCAGCATCCCTGTGGTAAATGAATTTCTCGATTTTTTCCAGATGACCTTCATGGGTTACCTCTGAAGCCCAGGTAGAATTCGAGATTAATATTGGGCCTAGAGCTGAACCTATATCTAAGGCGTCATATTGGATGGCTCCAGCCGAGCTGAAGGAATTAAAGGTACAATTACAGGAATTGCTTGACAATAAATTCAATCGCCCCAGTGCTTCTCCGTGCGGTGCTCCGGTACTCTTTGTTAAAAAGAAGGATGGAAGCTTGCGCTTATGTATTGATTATCGTGAGCTGAACGAAATCACGATTAAGAACAAATATCCACTGCCGCGGATCAACGACTTGTTTGACCAACTAAGGGTAAGAACCTTAACTTTGCATTTCGTAATTGGTTTCTGTTATGTAAACATAAGCTAAAGTTTTGTCTAACAGGGTGATAAAGTGTTCGGTAAAATCGATCTTCGCTCCAGATATCACCAATTGAGGATCGGGGCTGATGATGTTGCTAAAACCGCATTCCGTACTCGATATGGTCATTACAAATTTTTGATGATGTCATTCGGGCTAACCAATGCTCCTGCAGCAATTATGGATCTGATGAACTCAGTATTCTCGGGAGCAGTTGGACAAGTTTGTTGTTGTATTTATTGATGATATCCTGATCTACTCCCCGGATGAAGAGTCACATGCGCAGCATTTGCAGACCATTCTAAGCATACTACGAGAAAAGAAGTTGTATGCTAAATTTAGTAGGTGTGTGTTCTGGCTCTGCAGCGTGGCATTTCTGGGACATATTATCTCCAAAGCTGGTAGCTTGGTGGATCCTAAAAAGGTTGAAGCTATCACAGATCCTCGTCCCACAAACATGACTGAAGTTTGGAGCTTCCTCAGGTTAACCGGATATTATCGCAAATTTTTTGAAGAGTTTTCTCGCATTGCTGTTCCTTTGACCCAGTTATTGCAAAAGAAAGCCAAGTTTGAATGGACAGCTGAATGTGAGCATAGTTTTAATGAGTTGAAGAAAAGATTGGCCTCAGTACCGGTTCTTGCTCAACCTATACCAAGGGAAGGATTTATTGTCTATGGCGATGCCTCTAAGAATGGTCTGGGCTGTTTTTTAATGCAGAGTGGTCATGTGATTGCTTCTGCTTCCTGGCAGTTAGAACCATTTGAACAGAACTATCCACTACATGATTTGGAGCTTGCAGCTGTCGTGTTTGCATTAAACATCTGGAGATATTACCTATATGGTGAAAAGTGTGAGGTTTACACTAATCATAAGAGCTTGAAGTACCTTTTTACCCAGAAGGAGCTAAATATGAGACAGCGCAGGTGGTTAGAACTGATCAAGGATTATGATTTGGAAATCCGCTACCATCTAGGCAAGGCGAATAGGGTAGCAGATGCCTCAAGCAGAGAGTCTAGTCATGCCTGGCAAACTCCGTTGGAAAGAAATATGGCAGAGTTCGCATTGGATATAGTCGAATCCACCGCTAATGTTCTGGCAACACTTATGATCACACCTCCTCTGATTGATTGTATTAAAGAAGCCCAGAAAAATGATGCAGAGTTGATTAAGATTTCTGATAAGCTGAATAAAAGGGCAAATGATGACTTCCAGATTCACGAGGATGGCAGTGTATGGTTCCATGGGCGACTATGTGTGCCTAATTCTGATGATTTAAGGAAAGAGGTTATGAAGGAGGCTCACAACTCAAGATTGTCCATTCATCCGGGTGCTACCAAGATGTACCACGACCTGGAAGAAGAATTAATGGTGGAATGGGATGAAAGGCTAGATTGCAAATTTTGTCGAGCGATGTTTGGTGTGTTAGCAGGTCAAGGATGAACACTAACGTCCCGTCAGATTGCTTCAGCCATTGGAGATTCCGGAATGAAAATAGAACTATATCACCATAGATTTCGTCACCAGTCTTTAAAGATGCAGTGTGGTAATGATAAGATTTGGGTGATCTTGGACCGTCTCACCAATCAGCACATTTTTTGCCAATGGGGATTAAAGCCCCGTTGGAAAAGATGGTCAATATGTATATAGATACCATTGTATGCTTGCATGGCACCCCTATCAGCATTGTATGTGATCAAGACCTTCGTTTCACCGCAAGGTTCTTGAAAGATTTTCAGCAGGCAATGGGCACTGAAATCAGGATGAGCACCGCTTTCATCCTCAGACCGACGGCCAAGCGGAGCATGCCATATAGACCTTAGAGGATATGCTTCGTGCTTATGCTATTGATTTCAAGGGTAGCTGGGATAAGATTGTTAAGCTGATGGAATTCTCATATAACAACAATTACCATAGTTCAATTGGTATGGCACTGCTCGAAGTGCTGTATGGGTTCAAATGTCGATCTCCACTATATTGGGATGAAATTGGTGAAAAATCCATTGATCGACCAGAACTGGTGGAGCAAACTGTTGAAAGGGTAAAATTAATCAAGAATCGATAAGGCAGCACATGATCGCAGCAAGTCTTGGGCTGATGTGAAGAGGCGTCCTCTCGAGTTTGAGGTTGGTGAGAAAGCATATCTGTTGGTTTCGCCATTCAAAGGAGTCATGAGATTTGGCGTTAAAGAGAAATTAAGTCCTCGATTTATTGGGCCATTTGAGATTCTGGATAAAGTTGGAACTGTTGCTTATCGATTAGTGTTGCCTCTTGCATTGTCTTAGATGCACGATGTATTTCATGTATCCCAGCTTCGACGATATGTCCCATACCTGAGTCATATCTTAGAGCCGCAAACAGTGGAAATTTGGGATGATGCATCATACGAGGAAATTCCAGTAAGGATCATTGATCGCAAAGAGCGGGTGTTGAGGAGACGTTCGATTCCATTCATGAAAATACAGTGGAGCAATCATTCCAAATGTGAAGCAACTTGGGAGCCAGAGCAGTTAATATTCGAAAGTTGCCACAGCTCTTCGATTAAGGTACGTCAGTTTCGAGGATGAAACTTTTTATTTGGAGGCAGCAATGTTACAACCCATCGTCGTGACATTCGCTCGACCTAAAAATTTACTTTCATGCTAATTAATATGTATATGTGCATGCTTATAACTAATGAAGATAAAATTTAATTTCTATAAACAACTAAATTATAACATGTTGCATTAAATTATAACAACATGCCCAATTGAAATTGTGCATAGCAAATGTCCAAAATACCCTACCAAAATGCCCCATAACCGGCCATGTGAGACAACAAGAAATTTCCCTAAATAAATTTGCCACTCCCTTAAGCTACCAAAAGCTTCCCAAAGCCTTCCAAAAAGTAGCCTCCTTTGCATGCATCTCCTTGAACCTACAAAAAGCCTTCCCTTTCTCTTCTCAACGCCAACTAGCCATCATTACCCCTTTCCCCTCCTAGTGGCCGGCCATAAGGCCAAGAGAGAACTAAAAACCACCTCCCACTTCTAAATCTCTTACATTCAAGTGAGATTCCATGGAATAATTTTTAACTCCATCTTCGCCTCCTCTCATCTCCAAAGTAAGAAAGAAATCTTCATTTTTCCCTCGAGCAAAACTGTGAGCTCCCCTTGGTGCTTGGGAAGGAACTCCATCAAGAACAAGAACTCAAGTCCAAGTTCCACTTTTCAAAAGGTAAGATTTTTGTGCATAGTTCTTAAAGCATTTAAACCTCAAGAAGCTATTTCTACCCTTCTAAACCCCACCAAAACCGTGTATCATAGGGCATTGGTGGTGCAAAAAGCTTTCTCAATCAAAGCTAGATGCAAGCTCTAAGATCATCCAAGTTCAAATCAAGCCTATAGGTAAGGTCTTCTTGGGGATTCCTCTTTTATTTTCCTCCCAAAACCTCATGCATGAACTTAATTCTTCTCCTATTTCCCCGTACAAAATTGTCTACCCCCAGGTGTGGTGGTGGTGATTTCTTAGCTTTCAAGAAAACAGTCAAGACTCTAGTGGATCTCTACTATATCTCTTTCACCTCAAGGAATAAGGAGGCAAGCAAATCTATTTGGATGATCTATGTTTATTTGTGAACTTTTTAATACTATGTTGATATCAAAATGGATCAATTAAGCTTAGTTTCAAAATATTTTCCCTAGACATACAAGTAGAATACTTTTGAATGTGTAGATGTCCTTGAATATGTGATTTAGATGTATATTATGTGTGATTATGCTTAAAGAGGAACCGTTGGAGTCATGCATGTGACACTTAAGAATTAAAGTAAGCAACTTAAGGTTAACTTGGAGACTTGTAATTATAAATCATAAAACAGCCATTCTTCCATGTTTTATATGATTGCTAGATGACTATCTCTCATTATGCTAAGGTATTCTCTTGAGTTCTATGTTTCTTGAGAATGTTATTTGTGAGGCATCACATTTGGGCATATCTCTAGGACTTGTTTCTATGATTTCATCAAGATGGTCATCTTTAGAGTTTATGTGTATATCCTTTGAATTAGGGGCTGTTTTTAGTCTTTTAAATTAGATTAAAAGATTATGCCTTCTAAGTGATTAAATATGTTACTTTAAGCTAGAAAATGTATATATTAGTGCCATTTTTATCCCATGGATATTCTCACGATTCTATGATTTTAAAGACTTGTTTTGGGAGATATATAGCACATTCATATGTTTGGTGTGTTCAAGTGATACCTCATTCACTTCATCTATAAGGAGTACATAAGAGTAAGCCAAGATGAAGAAACTATTTCCGTGAACATATTGTGAGCATTATAACATAGACTTTAGTTGGAGATTGTGGGTTTGGTGGGGTGACACCCCACGGTTTTAAGCTCCATGTGGGAGTGAAAAGTCCGCTTTTGGCATGCTATTACTCGAAGCATTTGGTGTACGATGAAGCATGCTATCAGTATTGTGATTTACACATGTATACGTTATGTAATTTTTATGATACTTTGCTCCATGTTTCTCCTATTATTTCGTATGATGTATAAGGCTTTTGGGTGATGATTTGAGGCTATTTAGTCCGCGGAATGGACTGTTTATGGGAGCTGTTTAATTAGGTCCGAATTCGGGACTGTTTTATGGAAGTAACGAAAACAGGCTGTTTTGGGAAAGTTCACAAAACCAGACATTTCAAGGGTAAATTTTGGATATTTCTTGCGATTATGGCATGAATATTATATGTATATGTTGTAGCTGTAAGTTCATGATTTTAGAACGCCAAACAGAAACCTCGAGCATGCTAAATAACCAAAAAAATTAATCGTTGCGAAAACAGAATTTTTCTGGCATAATTAGATTTAAATCCGTTGGATACATCACACGACTTTTAAAAGAGAACCGCATTTTTATGTTGCAAAGATATTTCAAAGTGTCAGAATGGACATGAGTTTTAAAGCGAAAAGCAAAGGTTTCTCAACATGGTTTTACGACATGAGTTACGACGTGATTTCACGACATGTAGCGAAAGAAGGAAAATGTAACAAACGATATATACAAGACGGATGGTTCCAAAATGACATTTATTATGTGTCGTGCGAGTACCTTGTGAAAAACTTGGGCTCTCCGACCCTTTTTATGTTATGGGTTGGAGGAATGCCTTATGAAGAGCTTGAGTTCACCAATGTTGTACAAGCCCTGAACACCTTGTGAAGAGCTTGGGTTCACCGTCTTATGAGTCAACATAAAGTTACATACTCAGATTGATGTAATGATCATCGTACGTACCTTTATGGAGAATCATTCCGGACGTCGTTAGATATTACTTCTTACATTTGGATTGCCACCATATAAGTATGAAAAGAATAACAATAAATGTTTTGACATGACATTGCATAGTTTATAAAAAGAAAACCATGTTTATTTGTCATCATGATTTACTGCGATATCTATGCTTGCATTTTGAACCCTTCATTGTTATGATAGAATTAGGTTATGATGGGTGTAGATAAGGTGGTAATTCATAAGATAAGGTGATCGTAGGACGAGTTTTCACGGATTGTAGTTAGACCTTGTGATTATTTTATTTTCTGTGTTGTGGTTACCTATCTACTGCTAACTCCTGACGATATAAGATTTGGAATTTATGTGCTCGATGCTAATTATTTGAGAAAAAGACAGGTACCATATTTCTTCTATAAAGTACTTTTATTCTACTGCATAGGAGATCCACATAGTTTACTTGCCAGACGATTTCATCTTGTCTGACCGTTGTTATCCTAAAATTTTTTATAGGACCGGACATTCGAGGTCGAGTACATAGCTGCCAAAGACGAGCCTTGATCCTCTCTTATCCATATGCGAGAGGCGTTCCTTTAGACAGTTGCCCTTCCTGTTTATTTTGGCATTTATGTATTTGTACTATGGACTTTGTACTTTTCTGGACTTTTCGGACTTTTGTACCAGTTGTATTATTTGACTCGATAGATTGTACAAACCGGTTATGTTAAGTTTGTTGGTTCCGTCGATCTCTCTGTGGATTTGTACCATGTATGTATGTATGTATGTTAGTGATTACGCCGGGTATTCCTGCCAGTAGAGTACGACGGGCAAACCGTGCCAGGTCTATATACTTGGGCGGGGCGCTAAAATTGATCCTGCAACCCCCCCTCAAACCCGATATGCTGAAAATATTGCATATACCCATAGCAAAAGTCAGGTTCTAAAGTGTCATTGAATCAAGTGCTTTTGTAAAGACATGTGTCAGTTAATGCTTAGTTTTGACTGGCATAGGAGTGATTACTCCTTGCTTGTACTTATCCATTATAACATGACAATCAATTTCTATATGTTTTCTTCTTTTATGAAACACCAGATTCTACATAATTTAAATTGCACTCTTATTGTCACAGAGCAACTCAACAGCTTTAGAGTGCCTTATTCCCAAAATCATTGAGCATGTATAAAATCCATTGTACCTCACATGTTGCCAATGCCAAAGCCCTGTATTCTGCTTTAGATGAGGATCTGGACATAGTGCTTTGTTTCTTGGCCTTCCAAGACACCAAGGAATCACAAAAAAGCATGCAGTATCCAGTAACTGACTTCATAAACTCAACACAGCATCCCCAATCTGAATCAGCAAACTCTTTCAACTCCAGTTTGCCTATGTGAGGATGGAACAACCCTTGTCCTGTTATACCTTTCAAATATCTAAGCAATATATGTGCTGCTTGAACTTATAGCTCAGTAGGTGTGTCGAGAAACTGACTCAACTGTTGTCCTGCAAAAGCAATAACAAGTCTGGTTATAGTAAGGTACAACAGCTTACCAATGAGCCTCCTATACCCTGAAACATATTATATAAATGTAGAGTCCCCATGTGCTAGCTTTAAATTCGGCTTCGTTGGACTTTTAGCTAGCTTAGAACCAAGAAGGCTGCCTGCTCCACCAACTCCAATGCATACTTCCTTTAGCGGATCATAACCCTCCCATGACCTATCCACCTCAATAGCAAGAAAATACTTTAGGGGCCCAAATCTTTTATCTGAAAAGCTTGGTGCAAAGCCTCCTTAAGCTGATTGATCAGAGGAAGAGAATTACCAGCAACAACGATGTCATCAACATAGACTAAAAGAACTAAAAAGGCATCTGAAGTTCTTATAGTAAACATGGTGTAATCATTTTTGGTTCGAACACATCCTTGATTCAGTATAAAACGTGTGAGTTTGTAGTTCCACTTCCTTGCTGGCTTGCTTCACGCCACAGAGAGATTTATGAAGCTTGCAGAGTGTACTGGATGCACAAGCAGAAATCCCTTCAGGCATAGTCAAGTAAATCTCTTAGCTTAGGTCACCATGTAGGAAAGAATTGTTTACATCCAACTGATGCACATGCCAGTGTTGCAAAGAAGACACATCTAAAAGCAATGTGACTGTAGTGAGCTTAGCAACAGGAGAAAAGGTGTATGTGTAGTCAATTCTCAGTTGCTGAGTAAAGCCCTTTGCCACTAGCCTTGCTTTGTACCACTCAACAGTGCCATCAAACATGTTTAACTTTGTAAACCCTTTTACACCCAATGGCTGTTTTTCCAGCAGGTAGGGGAACCAATGAACAGGTGTGATTTGCCTCCAATGCAGCCAACTCCAGCTGCATTGCTGTTTGCCAGTGAACAGATCTGACTGCTTCTTGGTAAGATCTTGGCTCCTGTTGCACACTAATACTTAGAGCATAAAATTTATAATCAGATGTTAGTGAATCAAAAGACATGTGATCCTCAATAGGGTAAGAAACAGAAGGAGGAATGGAGTGAATAGAGGGAGTAGACAGAAGAACACAGTAGTATTCTTGCAGGTATTTAGGAGGGTGTCTGACTCTAATAGAGGTATCAGACTCAGAGGTGACAGGAGGGACAAAGGGTAGATGAACCCAATACCAGTGCAAGGATGAACATCAAAAGGAGGTGGAATGGAAGCTGAAGTAGAGGGACTATATTAGGTTGTAGGCAAATCACCAGATACTTTAGGTTAAGAAGCTAGTATGCGAATAGATGGAGGTGTCATGGGAACAGTAGTGGAAGTAGACGGTGAAGCAACAGAAGAAGAAGTTGGTACAAGGTCATGTAAAGAACCAGCAGGAAGAGGAGAAGGTGGTCATGTAGTAGGAATATAAGATGCAAACGGATATGTATGTTCATAGAACTGAACATCCATTGAAATGAAAATATCTTTAGTATCCTATTAAGTAATGATATCCCTTAGTGTGACCAGGTACACCCATATAAACACAAGAAATGGCTCTAGGGTAAAACTTGGTTTTGTGAGGTGAGGTATTGCTAGCAAAAGGTAGTTAGGAATGGTTCCAGAAAGAAGTTGATGAGGTGTCTGTTGCTTGAGTAAAGGAGTGGGTAGGATATTAATGAGGTGAATTGCATATTGGATGCAAAATCCCCAATAGTATATAGGAATATTGGCTTGGAATATAAGAGCTCTAGCTGTGTTGAGAATGTGTTGATGTTTGTGTTCAACAACTCTATTTTGTTGTGGAGTGTAGACATAGCTAGTTTGGTGGATTATACTTTTGGTCATAAAGAAATGGTCCATCTTAAACTACTGACCATTATCTATTCTTATGCATTTGATGCATTTAGCAAATTGTGTTGTGACATATGTGCAAAAGCTCTCAATAATATGTCTAGTTTTTGATTTCTGTTTAAACAAGTGATCATCAACAATAGTTAGAAAATAACGTTGACCACACACATTTTCTATAAGGGCCCCATATATCAATATGCAAAAGATCAAAAGGATGTTTAGAAGTAGATTCAGAAACAAGAAAGGAATTTCTCTTCATTTTTGCCAAAGGACATACAGTGCATTCATGAAAAGTGTCATGGCCACAAACACAATTGCCCATCTTTTGTATCTGTTTTGTTCTAGATTGAGATGGATGACCTAGTTTATAGTGCCATAATAGAGAGGGGTTTGTGGATTGAACAGCAGCTGACAAGCAACTGGTTGAAGAAGGAGTGGCTTGCTTGGGAGTGCCATGAAGGTAGAACATACCCTTATGTTGATCAGCTGAACCAATCATCTTCAGGGATACACTTTCCTGAATGATTCAAGAATTACCCAAGAACTGGATAAGTATAGAAGGAATAAAGAGCAATTTTCTAGGGAAAGAAGGTTATAAGCAAAAGAAGGGACATACAACACATTGTGAACAATCAAGCATGGATTGGTAATCATTGTTCCAATGTGTGCAGCAGATTCGGAGAAATTATATGGCAATCTAATCGTGGAACAGTTTGAGTCACAAGCTACATGATCAGTAGCATCTGAATCTATAATCCAAATGATCAAATTATTATGGCAACACTTACTTTGATTATTACCCGAGAGGGCAGACATCACTGCACCCTGGCTTCCAGCAACCTGTCCATGAGCCAAGGCATTCTTATCTCCATCATTCACTGCAAGAAATGCCAAAAGCGTCTGATTTTGTTCTGTTGTAAGCAAAGGTGCCTGACATGTCTTATTCCCTTGATCCATCTGCATAGACTCATACTCACCATCAACTGCTTCAGTAAAATTCAATTGACTCTTTGGTTTGAAACCAGGAGGAAAACCATGCTTAAGATAACATCTTTATTCAGCATGTCCAATCATACCACAATGTGTGCACTGTGGTTTCCTGTTACCATCCGGAAAAAATCTTCTACTTCCCCTCCTGTAACCATTGTTTCCACCTCTACCGGCATAAGAGCTAGCATTTGCAATCATATTCACGCCATTATACTCTTCAGCCATAAGTGCTGTGGGATTATTATTGAAAGAACTTTGTGAATTCATGCTAGTTAACTTCCTTTCATACTTCAAAGCCATAGAAAAAACCTCATCAATCTTAGGCAAAGGTGATATTACAAACACTTGTGACTTAACTGGTTCAAATTCTTCATTTAGTCCTTTTAAAAACTTAACGACATAATCTGTCTCCACAAATTCATGCAACTTAGTTCCAATACTACACCTACAACCTCGGCATGTACACATGGGAAGAGGCCTTAACACCATCATTTCTTCCCACAGAATCTTCACCTTGGTGAAGCAGCCATTTACTGTGTCATTTTCTTGCTTAATAGAGTAAAAATTTTCAAGCAAATCAGAAAGTCTAAAAGCATCTCCAACACCATACCGCGCTTCAAATCATTCCAAACTTCCACTGCACTATCAAACCATATCACACTTTGTGTAATGGAAGGCATCATACTATTCATAATCCAGGAATGCACGATCGAATTTACCTGCCTCCATGCATTGTACTATGGATCATTCACTACTGGTTGGTCAATAGTACCATCAATGAAAACAATCTTATTCTTGACAAGAAGTAAAATATGAAACATCCTACTCCATGAATGAAAATTATGAGGATTCAAAGGCGTTTGTGTAAGAATGATAGCTTGACTATCATTAGAATGGAGGTAATATGGATTGCTAGTAATATTATCTGTTGGTTGTGATCCACGAGTTCTCTGAGTTCCAGAAGTTGAAGTAATAACAAAAATCAACAAATTAAAGAACAAATGAACAAAAAATCAAACACGAAACACCATAGACAAATCAGTAGCCAAGAAAACGCTTTGATACCATGTCGAAATTAACTACTGGAATCAAAAGTAACAAGAACAAAGAATACGCTAAAATAAAATTGAGAGAATTTAGCGAAGAAAATTGAGAGAATTTTCGTATTCTGTCCGTCGGATTGTGCAGAAGAACCCGGAACCAATTTATACACTCGAATTGAGGGGGAAAAAGAAATAGTAAAAAGGACAATTCTACCCTTACTATTTATCATTACACAGACGTAAAAATAAGGGCAATAAAGTCATTTCACATGTTTAAAAGTATCTCTCCATCACTTCTTCTTCTCTGGCCAACTTACCCTTCTCTGAGCAACCTCCACTTCGGATTCTTCGGAATCTGTACACTCCAAGAGCTTACAACCTCTACAAAAACTGCCAGCTCATCATCTCGGCTTCTTGGCCTTTGATCCTTTATTTGATCCAATGGTTAGTGCTGCTCCAATACTACTTGTAATTTCTGGGCTTCAATTGATCCTGCAACACACTTGGCAATAAGTGCCATCTTCACATATTATTTTTCCATAAAAGAACAATAAGTGAATACGTTACTTGATAGTGAAAACATTGGATCACGAGACTTTGTCCTCCAAATATCTTGGAGTAAAAGGCCATTCCCTAGCCTTGGACCCCACCGTCCTAGTCCCAAGGTGTATTGTGGAGGATGCAAATCAGAAGCCCAGCGGACTTCTATGTTGGGTGAGGACTTACGCAGTGGCTCACACAAGGTGTCCCCCGCAAATTAGGCCTTCGGTCTAGTAGCAGTGGAGCATCACAATGTGTGTGTCCCTGGATTTGAATTATTGACTTCTTAGAGCAAAACCCAACCCGAATACCAACTGGACTGTGCTCTGGAGGCTTGTCCTCCAAATCTCATTAACACACATGGTAACTCATCCATTCAAATTCTCTAAGACATATTATACAAAATATTTTAGTTATCCAATTATCCGAATTTAAATAAATACTATTCTAAAAAATAGCTAAGATATATAAAATACATATGCTCATATAAGAGTTAATATACAAAATAACAACTAATTGTTTACATTTTGTGAAAGCAGAATGTTTCAGAAGATCTCCTAGGACGCTTGTACCAGCGTTATTCTTTGATGCCGTTGATATACCTAATGGAGTCAAAAACAGGTTTTTACTTAATTTTAAAATATGATGGAATAAAGCACAATGACTCACTAAATTGGTTGTGCTTCTTGCATTGTGAAGTAGCATTTGATCGTCACAGCTTGACGTAATTTTCATTATGGGTCATCGGTAAACAACTTTTGTTTGTTTCTAACACATGAGTATGATTGCGTACATCCGACCCCTCATACCCTTTCATAGGCAGGATTGCTTATAACATATGAGTATGGTTGCATACATTCGACCTCTATACTTTGTCATAGGCAGGAGCCTCTAAGTTAATGGGGTGATCTTGTTGTTGTCGGCGTCGTTGATCTACCTATCTTTTTTTTCCTCAATAGTAGCTAACCTATCTTATTACCGGAAAAGAATATCCTAACATATCAACGTAAGATTTGAATCTAGTTGAGACAAGCCAACTAACTTGGACTTTCTCTAAACATGGCCAACAACGGTAAAAATCCACAAAACCTAAACTTGTGGCATTTCTCTCCCTATAAAAAAACGAATGGCAAGTACAACATTCTTCATCAGCCCAATTGCATGCAAAGAAATTGATCAACCTTAGATCTTTCTTTCACTCACAATCCCAAATATGGCTGCATCTTCAATCATGAAACACTTCGTTGTTAACATCTTTATTCTATAGTAATGTAAGCCTATTAGCATGACCACCACTATATTAGCTAGCCAAAAGAAAAGTAAATATAAGCAAGAACCACAAGCCTATAGGATTGCTTCATCATTTTTTCTTCCAAAGCTTAACGAAAGATATTCTACCAAATATAGATCGAACTGTGTCACATTTCTCGTGTAAATACAATTGAGACGAAAGTAAAAAAAAAAAGATTAAGCTGTTGGGAAATAAGGTCATAACATGGATACCAAACAAAAGAACAAAGATCGGAGAAAAGACGGGACAAAAGAACAAAGATAATAGAAAAGCCGAGACAAAAGAACAAAGATGGTAGAAAAACCAAGCCACAACGTTAGTTGGTGTCATTAAAGCTAAAATGTCTCCACCACGAGTGAGGTGAACTACACGGCACAAGCCTCCTAGGATATAACAGCTCCTTACTTTCGTTCGCTCTACGAGAGGAAGATGAACTTGCACAATAGAAGTGTTTGATAGTGGAAGAAGAAGAAGAGAGTAGGAGGAGAGAACAATGCTGAACTTTTTCAAACTTTGCAAAAGTTATTGTATATGATTTAAGATAGCAAGGCCTACTATTTATAGGCCTTGGGTTGTGTAAAAACTCCTTTTCAAAACCCATTTCAGTATTAAATTTAACCTCCATGTGAGTTGCATAACGTTCATGTATGATGGGAGATGATTCTTGGATCACAAGTTACAACTTAAGGTGAAAAGTCATGTCTTTCGGCACATCGGTCGATCGATGTTGGACAGAGAGCTCCAACCTTGTATTTTGTCAACTTAGATCGTTCGATGTATCGATCGATTTAACATCGATCGATCCATATGATCGATCTATGTTGGACAATGTACTCCAACTTTGCACCTTGACCCTAACGATCGATCCATGTATCGATCGATATCACATCGATCGATGCATGTGATCGATCTACGTTAGATAGTGTAGTCCAACTTTGCATCCATACAATATCGATCGATGTCACATCGATCAATCGATGCCGACCAATTAATGTCCAACACAACACTCAACTTCATTTTAACTTTCAGTTGGTTCGATCCAAATAGCACATGGATCGATCCAAGTGATTTCTTATAAGTTCAAAGTGTTCTAATCATCTTTTAATCTCCCAAGAAACATCTTACATGCTCTTATATAAGTTTGAAGCAAATTTTAAAGTATTTTAAACGTACTTTTCCAACAATTCCCCCATGATCCAAACTAAAATACAAACATTTCCTAATGTTAATAAACCAATCTCTCCACTATCAAACGATGATAATGACACATAATGGACAATGACTCGCTTCTTGAATTGCCATTTAGCAAAAGAAGAAGTATATAAATGGAAAAAAGATGACATTGACGTCTTGAATCTTACCTCTCTATTGTTTATATAAACTTACAATTGACATGTCATTGGCTAGATTCAGGCTAGTTTGCGGTGTGGTGCGATATCGGTTGTGCGCCCAGTATCAGGTTTTCATAAGCGCTCTAGTGAGTTGTTTCAAACTCTCATAGTAAGCGGCACCACCTCCACACGTACATAGGTGAAATTCATCAAATGTGCACTACTCACACCAGCATATAACAAGGCTATGAATTCCAATAAGAGATTCTAAAAAAACTCACATCTGTTTACTTGCAGTGAGCATTACCTTCAAAAACACCATAGGGAGGGACTGATTAGGATTCTTCTGTGACTTGTTAGTACCACATTGAACTCCATTCGTAGGATCTCTGCTAATAGTGGGTTGGGTTGCTGTCCCACAGAATCCACTTCAAATGGAACAAGTCTCGTCCCCCTCGATGTTTCATGGACTAACTTCTTGCATATAGGCCCAAGTTAACCACCCCTAAATTCATCAAATCTCTACAATATTTTGTCTCAATTATATGTGCCGGCTCTTTCCATTATAAACTCTTTTCTTTGCTCGAGCAATCGCAGCCTGTGAATCACAGTGTATAGATACAGAAGGCATAGGTTTAGACCACAAAGGAATGTCTACTAGTAAATTTCTTAAACATTCAGCTTCTACACACATGTTCTAAGGTAATAAATTCAGATTCCATCATTGACTTTGCTTTACATGTTTGCTTAGATGATTTCTAGGAAATAATACTACCACCCAAAATGAACATGTAATCATTAGTTGAATTAACTTCATCATTATCTGTTACCCAGTTAGCATCACAAAATCATTCTAACACACAAATATTACCACTAAAGAACAAACCAAGATCCATGGTCCCTCTAAGATATTTCAAAAGTCTTCTTAGTGCAAACCAATGTTCATTACTTGGATCGTGCGTACATCTAGCAAGACTATTTACAACATATTCAATATCCGGTCTAGTGCAATTCATAAGATACAATACATGACCAATTATTCTTGTATACTCACATTGTGAAATGCTATCACCTTTATTATTTTCTAATCTTCTGTTAGGATCAAAGGATGTACTAACAGCTTTGACATCAAAGTGATTAAACTTTCTTAACACTTTTTCAACATAATGACTTTGACAAAGCATATATCCCCACATTTCTCAACTAACTCAGGACCAAGAATAAAATCAGCTTTACCCATATCTTTCTTATCAAAAACTGATGACAAAAATGATTTAGTCTTTTAAACCACATCAAAATTTGTACCAAAAATCAGCATGTCATCCCTCAACATACAAACAAATAATCACACAGTCAAGATTTTCAAATTTTCTATAAACACATCTATCACTTTAATTTACTGCATAACCATTTAGTAACATGGCATTATCGAATTTCTCATGTCATTGCTTAGGATCATATTTTAAAACATACAACAATTTCTTTAATCTACATACTTTATGTTCTTGTCCTTTTACAATCATACCCTCAGGTTGTCTCATATAAATTTCTTCGTCTAAATCTCCTTTTAAAAATGTTTTTTAACATTCATTTGATGTATTACAAGTTTGTAAATAGAAGCTAAAACAACTAGCACCCAAATAGCTGTTATTCTAGCAACAATTGCATAGGTGTCGAAGAAATCTACTCCTTCTTGTTGAGTAAATCCTTTAGCGACTAATCATGCCTTAAATTCATCTATAGTGCCATTTGCCTTTAATTTCTTTCTAAACATCTATTTACAACTTATAGGCTTGCAACCTCTAGGTAAATCTACCACTTCCACAGTGTCATTACTCATGACTGAATCTAATTCACTGTTTATGGCCTCTTTCCAATATGTTGCATCTATGGATTTTATAGCATTTTGATATATTTTTGGATCTTCTTCTGGAATAAACACTTTAGTAAAGTCATTACCAAACGTCTTCTCAATCCTTTTCCTTTTACTTCTTCTTAGTGAATCCGTTTTTTCATTAACTACAATTTTGCTAGATTCACCTTTTTCATAAATGGAATGACCCAAATCTTTTTGTTGTTTCATAGGAAAAAACAGTCTCAAAGAGTTCAGCATCTTTAGACTCAATAATCATAGAATTCTCAACAACCATAAACCTATTTGCCGTGCTGTTTTGGGCATATCCTATATGTCGCCTTGTTTTGGGCTAAACACCCCACACTTTCAAGTATCCTAAGTTGGGAGGATAACCCTTCCATAGTTCATAAGGGGTTTTATTAAGTGGTATTTTATTCAATATATGACATGCACAAAGAATAGATTCACCCCACAAATTATCCGGTAAACCGAAACTAATTAGCATCGCATTCATTATATTTTTAAGTGTTCTATTCTTTCTTTCAGCTACACCATTAGATTGTGGAGTATAAGGTGGTGTTACTTCATGAATTACACTATATTCTGTACAAAATTTCTACAATGAAGTAGTCATATATTCACCTCCTCTATCAGATCTTGATATTTTTGATTTTCCTTTCTAATTGATTTTCTACTTCATTCTTAAATTTCTTGAACATTTCTTCAGCCTCATCTTTATGACTTAGTAAATATACTCTAGTGAACCTCGAAGAATCATCAATGAAGGTTATATAATATCTTTTACCTCCTTTACTTACATGATTCTTGAAGTCACCTAAGTAACTATGAATGAGGTTTAGTTTATCTAAGACTCTTTCAGTACTTTTAAACGGTTTCTTATGATGTTTAGCTTCTACAAAATATTCACAATTTTCAAATTTATCACCATTTGATATAGGGATGATATTCATGCTTTTTAATATTTTTAAAGCATCAAAATAGGTATGACCTAGCCTAGCTAGCCAAATATCATAAGAATCAATCAATTACACAGAAGAAGAATCATTCTTATTGGTTATACACATAACATCGAGTACAAACAATCTGGCACAACAAAACCCCTTCTCGATGAATTTCCTATTCCTAGTAAGCACTAATTTATCAGAATAAAAAACAAGTTTAAGGTTGTCCTTGTTTAGAAGTGCTCCAGAAATCAGATTCATACGTATAGGTGGAACATAGAGAACGTTACTTAATTCCAGTCTTTTTCCAGAAGTTAACTTAAGGAGCACTTTTCCCTTCCTGAGAATACGGGTTCCTCGTGAAACCACAAGAAAAACCTGGTCTCCACTATCTATCTCTTGGAAATCAAGAAATAGATCTCTACTGGTAGCAATTTGTCTTGTGGCTCCGTTATCAACCACCCGTTCTATAGCACCACCAACAAGGTTTACCTCATCCACGCCGACTGCAATTATGATCTCCTCGTCGTTGACTCTGTCTCTGTTGTCATGTTCCACCAGGTTTGCATGGCCACTTGCTTTTCCCTTTCTTTTATTGCAGAAGAAGGCTTTATGTCTAGCCTTTTCGCAAAGCCAACAAACTCCTTTGGTTTTCTTTTGACCCTAGACAAAATTTTTACCTTTATTGTTGTGAACTTTGACATTCTGGACCTTCTGTTTCATTGCTCTTGCATTGTGCTCCAGAATGTTGGCATTAGATTCATTCTTAGCACCCTCTTCATCCTCTAGCCGATTGTTCTCCTCGATCCGAATGTGTTTGATGACCCCATCTATGGTAAGTTTGGCGTCATCATGTTTACCTCTCTTCTTATATTTGCTCCAAGAAGAGGGTAATTTCTCCAGCAAGGAGGCAGCTTGGAATATCTCATCTATTTTGGTGCCTTCTTGTTTGACATTATCCACCAATTGTTGAAATTGATGGATTTGATCATCAATAGGTATGTTGTCAACCATTTTAAACTTGAGAACCTCACTGACCACATATTTTCTTTTTCCAATGTCTTCAGAACCATACATGTTCTGAAGTGCTTTACAAATTTTCCTTGTAGAAGAAAATTTGAAATAAATGTCAAATAGTGAGTTTGACAGGAAATGCAGGATATTTTAGGACCTGTAAAGCACCCCTAAAAGGGAGGTTGAATAGTAGGTGCAGAAAATTTGGTTTTTAAAATATTTTGACCCAAAAACCTAACTTTTGAAAACAGTTTCTGGCTTCAGATCCTGATTTGAAACGTTTGAAAGACCTGGTTACAAACCTTCAAAAATTTTGAAAATACGTTTGTGGTCAGATTGTGCAAATCTGCCAGAAACAATACTCTGATTTGAAAATTTTATTTCGATCAATTCGGGACTCCAAATGGTCTGGAAATTTAATGAAAAAACCTTTAAGATGTGTATTGTACTGGGTTGAAGCAGTTTTGAAAAATTCTTTTGACAAGTATGTCAAATACGTTGATGTTCTCAACATTTGCAAGTCTGAAAAACAGATTGCACTAGTCTCGGAAATATTAATGTTTGATTGAGTTATACTTGTCCAAATGGGTTGAAACTTACGCCAAATGAAACTTAATAGGTGTGGCTATGTTTAGGCAAAATTTTACGATTTTTTAAATTCGTTTGCTATTTTTACTCTTGCAATGAAAATGATGCAAAATGTTGAAACTCAACGTAAAGTGCTGAAAGTAACGACACCAAGGATTTTATACTGGTTCGGTTAAATCAACCTACTCCAGTCTTCGAGGACACCTTCCTCGGTTATCACTAAATGAAAAATAATACCTTACCAGAAGGGTTGCTGGAGCTACACACCAACTCTACCCTTTCACAACCAATACAATCAATCACACAGATCACGAACACCACCATCGAATGGATGAAAGTTAGATCACACCTTGATCAACCTTTTACAGCAAATGAAGCATGTATGGTTGTATAAACATAACCTATTCAATATGTTGAATATAAGAACAATAGGCTTGAGAGAAGAAGAAGAAGAAAAAAAGAAATAAAGAAGGAGAAAGTAGAAGACACTTTTGCACTTAAGAGAATATGAGAGTTGTCTTGCTTTTGCTTGCTCTCTTCTCTTCTTTTTGATCACCTCATGGCCTCCCCCCTTAGGGCTCTTCCATCCTTGAAAATTCTCTTCAATGCCCTTAGAAGATTGCCTTGTGTAGATATGACACCATCTTGCTCACTTGGCACAACATGATTGGATGAATGTCTTGGCTTTGCTTACTTGGCACTCTATGATTGGACGAATCTTGTCACCATTTAGTAGCTGTAAAATATGAGATTAAAGTGTAAAAACATGTGCCAAATAGAGTTTAAAATGTTGCCAAATAATTAAAAATTAATCCCTTCAATTTGGGAAGAAAATTTGTCAACATTAAGACATAGAATTTGGCCACCCTTTGTGTCACATGCTGAATTTTTTAGCATGTGTTACATTTGCCAAAAGTTGGAATTGTTACCTTGTGTAGCTCCCTCATTTATGTCACTAACCTTGTGTAGCATATTCTCCACCAATTGAGATGCCAACTAAGCTCCATATAAGCTCCACCAAGCTGAGTATGGCATGCACTTTGTCTCCAACATGTACTAAATTTCACTTTTGTAAACTTTATCAAATATTGCACATTACACATATATGGTATATTCTAATCAGCTCTAATTTGAATATTCTAGTACACTTTAACATGTCTTGAATATGTAAAAATTGTCTAGATACATGTTACACGTCATGCCAAGAAAGTTCCATGCGTTATGTTCGTAGAAAACCGAATTTTCGACTTTTGTCGATTACGCGATTTTTCTCCGATTTAATTCAAACTTTTTGCACATGTTATATATATTATGTCACACATAATATACATAAAATAAATTAAATATTCAGCTCATAAGGCTTAAATATAGACGCCCCATGTGACAAAAAAAGTAGAATTTGAAATCTCCACAATTTGGCCTTAATTGAAGGTGATTTTTGTGTGCCAACATGGAATGATTTCATGGTTGAATATACCATGTAAGCCACAAAATTTTTGGCTCTTTTAAATTATATGGGCTGACCATCTATATATGGCAAGTACGTGACACGTTGGTGAAGTTTCGGTAGTCACCAGATACAACAATTTTCGGTTTATAACCTTGTAACGTATCGTAATATTTTTGTCATCACCATGACTTATATCATATGGTATAAGACCTGAATATACTCATAAATATGATTGTATATAGTGGTGTAACGTTGACGTACGTTTGTAACATATGTAACGGGTAGGTAGTACGTCGGAATATATGTGTATTATGCCTTTTTAGCAAAAATATAATTATATATATAAGGTATATATAAATGGTGTGTGATATGGATGAGTAAGGAGACTTTCCATTCTTCAATTTGTTGGCATCATGCCTAGTTAGTTCATTAACTTAAGTACTTCACTTAATGAACTAGTTTAGTTCATTAATGGTGGCACCTGAAAATAGTTCAAACACAACAAATGTTTGCCATTTGATGTAAGATTTAACGCTTCATGGCTTGTTAGTACGGAAACAATATATATAAAGCATGTAAGGCATGTATATCACAAAAACATGTCACATATGAGACAGAGAAGATGGTTAGAGTTACTCAAGGACTACGACTTGACCATCAACTATCATCCGGGTAAAGCCAACAGAGTGGCGGACGCGTTGAGCAGAAAGTCTAGCCACGCAAGACAATCTCCGCTAGAAAGAGAAATCGAGGAGTTTGACCTCAAATTGGTGGATTCAGTGGCAAATGTCCTTACAACCTTGTCTATCAGTCCAGACTTGGTAGACAGAATCAAAGAAGCACAGTACGAGGACCCAGCACTGAAAGAAATCCGCGACAAAGTATCTACGGGGCCAATAAAGGACTTCCAGTTGCGTGAGGATGGAAGTCTATGGTTTCAGAATCGGTTATGCGTGCCAGGTAAAGACGAACTCCAAACGGAATTGCTCCAAGAAGCGCATAACTCAAGAATGTCTATCCACCCCGGGAGCACTAAGATGTATAAGGACCTCAAAAGAAAATATTGGTGGATAGGGATGAAAAGATCAATTGCGGCATATGTCGAAAGATGTTTAGTATGCCAACAAGTCAAGGCCGAACATCAATGACCTGGTGGCTTGATGATACCGTTAGAGATTCCGGAATGGAAGTGGGAACACGTGACGATGGACTTCGTAATGGGACTACCCAAGACCCGCAATGGGAATGAAATGATTTGGGTGATTGTGGACCGGCTGACAAAGACAGCCCATTTCATAGCTATGCCTCATGGTACGTCTTACGAGAAGCTCTCCAATATATATTTGGATAACATTGTAAGTCTACATGGAGTCTCAGTTAGCATCGTATCGGACCGTGACCCCAAGTTCACCTCTAAGTTTTGGAGGGCATTCCAGAAGGCAATGGTACCGAACTGAGAATGAGTACCGCATACCACCCGCAAACGGATGGACAATCCGAGAGAACCATCCAAACCTTGGAAGATATGCTAAGAGCGTGCGCCTTGGATTTTAAAGGAAACTGGGATAGCATGTTGAAGTTGATGGAGTTTTCATACAATAATAGCTATCACAGTGTAATTGGCATGGCGCCATTCGAAGCCTTATATGGACGCAAGTGCAGATCCCCGGTTTGTTGGGACGAAGTTGGAGAAAGAACTATTACTGCACCAGAGTTGGTTGAGCGAACGGTTGAAAAGGTGAAAGTGATAAGAGAGAAACTCAAAGTGGCTCAAGATCGCAGCAAGAGTTGGGCTGACACCAAGAGACGACCCTTGGAATTCGAGGAAGGTGAAAAGGCTTATTTACGGGTTTCACCAACCAAAGGAGTCGCAAGATTCGGAATGAAGGGCAAGTTAAGCCCTAGGTATATTGGCCCTTACGAAGTTCTTGGTAAAGTTGGTGAAAGAGCATACAGACTCGCCTTACCTCTGAATTTGTCACAAGTCCACAACGTATTTCATGTGTCCCAACTACGGAAATACGTATCGGACCCGAGCCATGTCCTTGAAGCCCAACCCTTGGATGTAAAAGAAGATGTCACCTATGAAGAGTAGCCAATAAGGATTGTGGATAGAAAAGATCAAGTCCTACGACGTCGCGTCATTCCGTATGTCAAAGTTCAGTGGAGTAACCATACGGAGCGTGAAGCCACGTGGGAGCTTGAAGAGCAAATGAAGGAGCTATATCCACATCTCTTCCAATAAGGTACGCCAGTTTCGAGGACGAAACTTTCTGTAAGGGGGGTGGAATGTTATGCCCCGCACCCTCCGTAGGGTAATTAAAAGACAAAGAAGGACTTTACAGAAATTAATGAGGGTCAACGAGAATTAATTTAGGCATTAATATGAGGATTAATTAGAAATTAATGATGGATTTAATATTAGAATTTATTTATATTTAATTTAGAATTAAATAATTAAGTTTATCCTTTAAGATAAATAGATAATAGATATAATTTAGAAGCACCAAACCTTTCCCTTCCCATATAAAAACTGACAGACGTCAGTTTTCTCTCTTACGCAGAGAAAACCGACGCTCTCATCACACCCTAGGCGATTTGGCGGCCCCTTCAACCCTAGGAGAAGAATCTCTTCAGAAAGCCATCCAATCATCCTTCGTTCTTCAATCCGTTCTCGAGTAATCAAAGGCAAGTAACTTTCTTATAAGTTCTTACGATTTGTGAAAGATAAATGGCCTATTTTGATATCAAATTGGATCACCATGCAGTAGATTCGTTCTTTGGTTATTTGCTTATGATTTATGTGTTTTGGTTTCAAGATTTGGCCAATGTATATGAAAAAGCATTTGTTGATATTGTTGATTACGTGAAATCCTGCAAATCCCTACCCCTGCATCCCTTCTTCGTGTGGTTTTATAGTTGTGAAGGGTTTGAGAGGAAGGATGAGATTTTTGGGATTGAGAGAGTCGGATAATTGCGTTCTAGGCTTGAATCGTGGTGTGGTATGCGTATAAGTGTTTGAATCTATAGTTTAAGCATGATGATAGCAGGGATTAGGCTTAGATTGAATGGTTCGATGTCTGGACATGTGGGTGTTTTTGGTTCTGCAGTGGTTGCAGAAAACGCAGAGGAAATTTGGAGGAACCGCAGCCATCGATCGATCGATGTCAGAGATCGATGTCCCCAGTTGGACATCGATCGATCGATGTATAAGTGCCTCAGAGATCGATGTCCTCAGTTGGACATCGATCGATCGATGTAGGCGCAAGCTGAGAGATCGATGTCCCCAGACGGATATCGATCGATCGAGGTAGGGAAGCTTGAAAGATCGATGTCCTTAGAAGGACATCGATCGATCGATGTTGGGTGAGTCTGAGAGATCGATGTCCCCAGTTGGACATCGATCGATCGAAGTGGAGGGATCGATGTCCTCAGCTGGACATCGATCGATCGAAGTAGTGGATGAAGTCCATCAGTTTTGTGGAAAAATAGAGGAAGAGAGAGGGAAGTTCGGGAAGTCCTTGGGTGACCTTAGAGGCTTCTTAAGACCTGATTAACGATAGTCTAAGTCTTAGGAACATGGTCTAGGATGGTGAATCAATATTGGTGTCTTCAATGGGTTCTCGAACCGAGTTTCAACGGGAGTGACTTAGGAGGGTTAGGAAATGAACGTACAAGGTGTCTTAGAGCTCAATGAAGGAAAGATAGGGATGCTCTCGTTGGGCAGGGAACTTTAGAATCAAGGTTAAGCGTTGATGAGCTAGTTGAAGTCTAAGTGTTGACGAATAAGCTAGTGAACTCTTGTGTGTTACTTGTACTTGCGCATGTGAATGTGAATTGCGTATGTGAACGAAAAGTATGATTGAAATAAGGAGTCTTGCATCATGGCACGTGCATTGCATAAAGTTTTGAAAAAGAGATGTGCTTCGGCACAGATTTGCGAAGGTGAACTGCAATGTTAACCGGGATGAAAATTTAAGCTGGGGTGCATTGCCGGGCACAAAAGACTGTAACGTTAACCGGGATGGAAATATAAGCCGGGGTGCGTTACAGGGTATAAAGTCCTCTGTAATGTTAATCGGGATGGAAATATAAGGCGAGGTGCATTGCAGAGTTTTACGAGTCTGTGATGTTAACCGGGATGGAAATTTAAGCCGGGGTGCATCACAGAGCATAACGAGCCTGTAACGTTAACCGGGATGGAAATATAAGCCGGGGTGCGTTACAGGGTTACGAGTTACGAGACCGGACATTGTGACATGCATTGCACTGATTTGAAAAGAAATGGCTCATGCATTTGTGATTGTGTAGTGTAGGGCATGTTTTGACATGCATCACGAGAGTCAATGTGGTATAAATGTGAGGGGTATTTGATCGCCAGTGAATTGTTATTTGCGTGCAAACTGCCGTACTTGCTTTATTATGTTATCCGCTTATATATTTGGAAGTTTACAAGACATGTGCCCCACAATTCCCTTGAATTACATATTACTCATGTCTTGCCATGTGTTGATCCCGTATGTCTTATAAGCGGGTTACTTGCTAGCGTTTTCGCTATGGGTACTGCCTTTGTGTTACAGGAGAACCTGAGTATGACATGATTTTCATTGAGGACGACGGCGAGTGGGCAGAATGGGATGTTTAGACTTGATGGAGAGAATTGATTAGACAGTTTCTGTTATTTCTGTTTCTTATTTCATTTGAGGTTTTAGATGGCTGTGACCATATACAGTTTTGATGTTCACATCGTCTTTTGACGTACTGCACTGATGATTTAGATTACCAAGATATGTTTCTGCGCTTATTTCTCTTACGTCATCGATGATGTGTGTTCGAGAGATGAGACGTCTTGTAGTCTTCTCAGTAAGTTACGACGGGTGTACCGATTCGGATTCCGCTGTCCGGGTCGGGGCGCTACAGTAGTAGTTTATAGTATAGCAACAAAACTCATGCATTTCCAGTGCACTCTTAAAGGTTATTTATTCAACCCTTTGCAAACGTCCCTTTTGGTACCCAAATTTGGGTGACCTTCCTAGGTCTTCCAAAAGGTGAGAAAAGAGATGAAGACACAATATAATAGACATTAGGTGAGATTGCAATTGGCCTTGGGCCGAGAATTCCATTGTAACAATTGTATGTTTGTCGTCTTTGATAAGTTCTTGTGTTGGTGTGCATGGTGCATGATCTAGATGCATTTTTGTTGAATGAATGTCGGTATGCATCAATGGTTTCTTTTCATATCTATATGGTACATAACTATATCTCCTATGATATGAAGAAGAAGCATGATGAGATGACATGGGAGGAATCTAGGTGTCTTCTTAGGCGCCACATCTATCTTGGACGCATTTATTTTCTTAGATGGAATAAATTTGGTTGACATATTTATTGTCTCGTTTTTCTCAATGTATCCTAATCCGTTTTTGTCGCTATCATGTTTTTGTGAAGAAATGATGTGATCTATCATGTTTGTACAGGTGTCACATTGTTTCACCATTTTTTCTAGATCTATATTCTTTGATTTCATATTTGAAATCTCGGATTTCATTTCATTGTTTTGTATCGTTAATGATGAGTCCTCTGATTTTAATGCATTGATTGTGTAAGACGACTCATCTTTTGAATCTTTTAATTGAGCAACAAGGTTTGTGTTAGATGATTATAACAACTTCTTGTCTTCAATTAATCATTTCTTTTCTTTTGCAAGTGTCTTAGAAAGCTTATGCAACTCAATATATTGACATAATAAATCATCATAAGAAGGCTCAGAATCAGAATCAGAATCAGAGTCAGAAGATACCTCATTTGATGCCTTAGATGTAAAGCATACTTGTGCCATTTGTTCTTTGGTATCATCAGTCTCAGAGTCAGATGAATCACTTCAAGTAGAGGCTTTGAAGGCTCTACTCCTTTGTCTAGGTTCTGAGACGAGTCTAGTTTTTGTTTGATTTTGGTTATGGTTTTTGTTCGTTTGTTTGTCCTTGTTTGGGCAATCATATGAGAAGTGTCCAAGTCTCCCACATTCATAGAACTTTATATCTTCATTATTTTTATTTCTATGATTCTTAGATGAAGTAGGCTTATGTTTGTTTTTAATATATTTTCTCATGATCTTTCTTAATCTTTTAGCCATCGTGATTAGATCTTCATCATTGGAATCTGTGTCACTATCATCTACGCGATTAAAAAAGGTAGAGACGTATTCGTTTGATTTAAATGCTATAGCCTTATCATGTTTAGAAGTAGATTCAGAATTTCTTAAAATGAGTTTTGTTTTCATATACATTCAATGATACGATTAATTCCTCCATTTTTATTGATTTAGTATTCTTACTTTCTTCGATTGCAGTGACTTTTGAATCTTATTCGGATGGGAGAATTCTTAGTACCTTTTGAACCTTTCTTGTGTAGAAAAAAACTTTTCCAAGAGACTCAAGAGAATTATAGATGTTAGTCAAACGTAAGTACATATCAACAATAGATTCATTTGGCAATAATTTAAAGGACGCAAGAGTGGATATAAGCATATTTATTTTAGACTCTTTGACATGATTAGTCCCTTCGTGTTTCATTTCTAGAATTCTCCACATCTCTTGAGCACTAAAGAAATTAGACACGTTCACTTTTACTTAGCCCGTTTAAAAGTAGTTGCATGGCTCTAGCATGCATACTCAATTTCTTTTTGTCATCACTAATATATTCTTGTTTTAGTTTTACGACCTCTAGTGTGATACCATCAACAGTAGATAACTTAGAAGGAACGAAAGGACCGTCTTCTATAATAGACCACAAATCAATATCAATAGCCATAAAGAAAAGTTTCATTCTAAGTTTCCATTGTATAAAAGACTCACCATCAAAAAGAGGAGGCCTTACGGTTGACATTCTTTCTTGCTCAGTTTTGTTGTCATCTCACAAAGATCATTGGATCTCCTTGTCGCGAGTGTGTCTAAGCTCTGATACCACTTGTAGGGCCTGTAAAGCACCACTAGAAAGGGGGGTTTGAATAGTAGGTGCGAAAAATTAGGTTTTTAAAATATTTTGACCCAAAAACCTAACTTCTGAAAACAGTTTCTATCTTCAGATCCTGATTTGAAACATTTGAAAGACCTGGTTATAGACCTTCTTAAAATTCTGAAATTTGGAGAGATTCTACTCTCAGATGTTCTGAGTATCTCCTAAAAATTTCAGATTAAAATTCAACTCCTAACCCTTTGAAAATACATTTGTGGTCAGATTGCGCAAATCTGCCAGAAACAGTACTCTGATTTGAAAATTTTATTCCGATTAATTCGTGACTCAAAGCGGTCTGAAAATTTAATGACAAACCCCTTACGATGTGTATTGTACTGGGTCGAAACAGTTTTGAAAAATTTCTTTGGGAAATATGTCAAATACGTTGATGTTCTCAACCTTTGCAAGTCTGAAAATCAGATTGCACTAGTCTCAGAACTATTAATGTTTGATTGAGTTATACTTGTCCAAATGGGTTGAAACTTGCTCAAATGAAGCTTAAGAGTTGTGGCTATGTTTCTGCAAAATTTTACGATTTTTGAAATTCGTTTGCTATTTTTACTCTTGCAATGAAAATGGTGCGAAATGCCAGAAACTGAAAGTAAAGTGCTGAAAGTAACGACACCAAGGATTTTATACTGGTTCGGTTAAATCAACCTACTCTAGTCTTCGAGGACACCTTCCTAGGTTATCACTAAACACAAAATAACATCTTACCACAAGGGTTGCTGGAGTTACACACCAACTCAACACTTTCACAACCAATACAATCAATCACACTTATCACGAACACCACCACCGAAAGAATGAAAATTTGATCACATCTTGATCAACCTTTTACAACAAATGATGCGTGTATGATGGTATAAAAAAAAGCCTATTCAATATGTTGAATATAAGAACAGTAGGCTTGAGAGAAGAAGAAGAAAAAAGAAATAAAGAAGGAGAAAGTAGAAGACACTTTTGCACTTAAGAGAATATGAGAGTTGTCTTGATTTTGTTTGCTCTCTTCTCTTCTTTTTAATCACCTCTTGGCCTCCCCCCTTAGGACTCTTCCATCCTTGAGAATTCTCTTTAATTCCATTAGAAGATTGCCTTGTGTAGATATGACACCATCTTGCTCACTTGGCATGACATGATTGGATGAATGTCTTGGCTTTGCTTACTTGGCAGTCTATGATTAGATGAATCTTGTCACCATTTAGTAGCTGTAAAATCTGAGATTAAAGTGTAAAAACATGTGCTAAGTAAATTTTAAAATGTTTCCAAATAATTAACAATTATTCCCTTCAATTTAGGAAGCAAATTTGTCAACATTAAGACATAAAATTCGGCCACCCTTTGTGTCACATGCTGAATTTTCAGCATGTGTTATATTTACCAAAAGTTTGAATTGTTACCTTGTGTAGCTCCCTCCTTTATGTCACTAACCTTGTGTGGCATATTCTCCACCAATTGAGATGCCAACTAAGCTCCA
The DNA here is from genome assembly GCA_036186865.1 of Eustoma russellianum. Taxonomy (NCBI): domain Eukaryota; kingdom Viridiplantae; phylum Streptophyta; class Magnoliopsida; order Gentianales; family Gentianaceae; genus Eustoma; species Eustoma russellianum. The sequence goes on from AP025047.1 coordinate 14,447,554, forward strand.
CCAAGCTAAGAATGGCATGCACTTTGTCACCAACATGTGCTGAATTTCACTTTTGTAAACTTTGTCAAATATTGCACAATAATTACACATATATGGTATATTCCAATCAGCCCTAATTTTAATATTCTAGTACATTTTAACAAGTCTTGAATATGTAAAAAGCGTTTAGATACATGTACATGTCATGCCAAAAACGTTCCATGTGTTATGTTCGTAGAAAACCGAATTTTCGACTTTTGTCGATTACGCGATTTTTCACTGATTAAATTCAAAAATTTTTCTCATGTTATATATATTATGTCACACATAATATACATAAAAACTATTAGATATTCAGCTCTAATGGCTGTAATAAATGGCGCCCCAATGTGACAAACAAATTCAATTTGAAATCTCCATAATTTGGCCTTAATTGGGGGTGATTTGTGTGTGCCAACATGTAATGATTTTATGGCTGAATATACCATGTAAGCCACGAAAGTTTGGCTCTTTTTAATGTATATAGGCTGGCCATCTATATATGGCAGGTACGTGACACGTTGGCGAAGTTTCGGTAGTCACCCGTTACGACAATTTTCGCTTTATAACCTTGTAACGTGTCATAATATTTTTGTCATCACCATGACTTATATCATATGATATAAGACCTGAATATACTCATAAATATGAGTGTATATAGTGGTGTAATGTTGACGTACGTTTGTAACATATGTAACGTGTCGGTAGTACATCGGAATATATGTGTATTGTGTCTTTTTAGCAAAAATATAAATATATATAAGGTATATATAAATGGCGTGTGATATGGATGAGTAAGGAGACTTTCCATTCTTCAATTTGTTGCCATCATCCTTCTCCAAATATATCTCCATTTAATGAACTAGTTAGTTCATTAACTTAAGTACTTCACTCATTGAACTAGTTTAGTTCATTAATGGTGGCACCTGAAAATAGTTCAAACGCAACAAATGTTTGCCATTTGATGTAAGCTTTAACACTTCATGGCTTGTTAGTACGGAAACAATATATAAAAAGCCAGCATATAAGGCATGTACATCACAAAAGCGTGTCACATAATAATTTTGTCATGCATTTCTTAAACACGTAGTATTTAAATCATGTATTTGTGAATCACTCAAACTCTTTTTCTCAACAGATATGACCCCTACAGGTTGTGTTGTCAGCTTCATACTTGAGTGCTTCTCCTTCATCTGACAGTTTCTCCTTGGTACGAACATACGACACAGACATCATCTCAAGGAAAAATAAAACCTTAGCAGACCATTTTTTGAAGAATTTGCCATCAAAAGGCTCTACCTTGGACATATCAGAAACCATGTGATGTTTGGTAGCCATATCAATAGATGATTTTAGCTTTAAGATTGTTGGAAAATAAGGTTGGAATATATATACCAAAAAAAAAGAACAAAGATAGTAAAAAAAATCTGAGACAAAAGAACAAAAGATAGTAGAAAAGCCAAGACATAACTTTAATTGCTACCCTTGAAGCTAAAATGCCTCCACCACAAGCAAAGGGAACTGCACGGCGCAAGCCTCCAGGATGTAATGGCTTCTTCCTTTCGTTCGCACTACCAGAGGAAGATGAACTTGCACAATAGAAGTGTTTGATAGTGGAGGAAGAAGAAGAGAGAGCAGGGAGAGTGAACAATGATGAAATTTTTCAAACTTTGCAAAAGTTATTTTATATGATTTAAGATAGAAAGGCCTATTATTTACACCATTGGGTTGCGTAAAAACTCATTTTCAAAACCCATACTCATGTTTGTAGCTCGATCGGAGGTCAAGACTGTGGTCCGGCGGAAAAACATAAGTCGTCCGTATCAAGTGATACGTGAATTTAACTTCCAGATCATAATTGCTCTAGTGAATAACTAAATAAAATAGATAGGTGGGCGATAAGAAGAGAATTTGACTAATTATAGAAATTTCTCTCAAAGGTTCACTACTTATTTTATTTTTATTTGACTGTTGGCGGG
>AP025047.1:14449560-14624554 GCA_036186865.1 Eustoma russellianum
AGTCTAAAAGGGGTTTTAGAAAAGTAAAAAGGTCCGTTGGGCGCCTCGTGGCTATGTCATAATAGATCCGAACACTTGCCCTGGATTAACTTCCAGATCATAATTGCTCTAGTGAATAACTAAATAAAATAGATAGGTGGGCGATAAGAAGAGAATTTGACTAATTATAGAAATTTCTCTCAAAGGTTCACTACTTATTTTATTTTTATTTGACTGTTGGCGGGATTTCAGCACTAAATTTAACCTCCATGTCAGTTACAAAATGTTCATATATGATGGGAGATGATTCTTGGATCAAAAGTTACAACTTAAGGTGAAAAGTCTTGTCTTTTGGCACATCGATCGATCGATGTTGGACAGAGAGCTCCAACCTTGCAACCTGCCAACTTACAGCAATCGATCTATGTTGGACAGTGTACTCCAGCTTTGCACTCTGACCATAATGATCGATCCATGTATCGATCGATGTCACATCAATCGATCTATGTTAGACAGTGTACTCCAACTTTTCATCCATACCACGTCGATCTATCGATGTATCAATCGATGTCACATCAATTGATCGATGTCCAACAGAACACTCAACTTCATTTCAACTTTCACTTGATCCAACTAGCACATGGATCGATCCAAGTGATTTCTTACAAGTAATCATCTTTTAGTCTCTCAAGAAACATCTTACAAGCTTTTATACAAGTTTGGAGCAATTTTTAAAATATTTTAAACATACTTTCCAACATAAGCTGCTTTTACTGATACACGTGTCGATAAAACGAACAATAACATAAACATTCTAATATTTCTAATAGGGGAATATCGATTGTTCTCCCTAGGAAGCTTGGATGAATAAATAGATACCAGTTGCACATAAAGTTGGATTGTTTAAAAACTATAATTAACTAAAGAAAATCAACAAGATCAAAAACAAAATAGTGAATGAAAAAGATTTCCTCGAGCAATGTTACTATCTTTTCTGAATTAATAAGTTTATGCATCAACAAAATCAATTTTTAACATGCAGAAAATGTTTCACTATGACTACCTAAATTATTTCCTGTAATGGGTTGAATGTTAAAGAAACTCGGCAACTATAGCCTCTTTAACTAACTTGGGCGATAGATTGGTTAATCCAGACCAGTGAAAGCAACTTCAGTCATGTTCATTACGACCCACACATTTACTAAAAATTTAACCCTTGGTTCTCCAGTTAATCACTTTTATCTAAACAGATTGATCAATTAACAATTACTATCATAAATTAACTAGACACTAATGGTGTAATCAATGAGCAAAAATCTAGTAGTTGTCTAGATAATCACTAAAATTGTGCAATTTAAACTAAGAAACTAGGTACATATAAAGAATTCAATGAAAGCGAGATTTCACTCATTCAAGAAGACAGGAATAACTTACTAAAGATAATCAGGCGTCTAGATCTCCATAATATAACAAAGTAATTGATTTGAAGAAAACATTGAATCTTTGATAACGAATGAAAAACCATGAAAGCTAGATCTAAAAATTGTACGTATTATGATACATATTTTATAACCACCAATTAGCAAGTGCACTAGGTACAATTGTAGAGTAGTAGGCAATAGAGTTGTCGATCCCACAAGAACTAATTTTAAGTACCAAAGTTCTTTTTCACCTTAATTTAAACCTAAAAAATAAAATTTAATACAAACAAAACTAATTACTAATTAAATATTAAACCTTAACTTTTTCCTTTTAAGATTTCCTTGACTAGATTATGTTCCAGTTGATTTTTTTCTCAAAGTGTAATCCAATCTTTAACCTAAAACAATTAACTACTTTCTTTTCTGAACCGCTACGCAAGAAATTTCATATTTTATTTTTTTATCAAATGTATGGGCATAAAAACCTATTTTAATTTGATAAACTCCATATCCCTATGTAAATTTTAATAAAATAAACCCCATTAAATCTTTATGGAATTTCTTAGTTTCAATAACCTTTGATTATTTAATCCTAGAAATCCATCTATAGAAATTGAATCTATCCTTAGTCAATTTTGCTATAAAGTTGTTGACACGATCTTAATAAAATCTTCACCTCCTGGTTCATCAAATTTAATTATATGTTCCATCAATAGGTGGGTAATCTCTTGAAGCAATAAAAACACCAACAACAATTAACGATTGGAATTTAACTAGTAAATTAAATAAATTACAGAGAGAAAATTAATACGTTAAAATATCAAAAGAATTCAACTTTCACAAAAACTAGTCAAGAAAATAAAATTTTAGCCACAAATCAAATCCATATTATCCATCATATCCATGTATAATTGCATAAAAGAACAGTAAAAAAGAAATCGTGTATAAAATTATATACAATAGTGCCTCAGAATATGCGTCTGACAATTCGATGACAGACGTGCCGGCTGAGTGAAGCTGACTGGACCTGGCGTCGGTTGACTGCTGAAAAGCTGAAGCGCCGTTGCTTTTTCTTTCTTTTCTTTTTTTAATGGATAGCAGGAGGCTTTTGGGAATTGTCAAAATTTAATAAACGGAAGAACAAATGGAGAAGAGAAGAAGAAACTAGAAGCTGAGAAGATGAGAGCAATCCATGAGCAGAAGAAAGCTACTGCAATTTTGTAACCGTCTTACCCGGGTTACAAATGTAACCCGGTTTATGTACAATGCAGGAAGAAGAAGGAATATGCAAAATTACCAAACTACCCTCACTTAACCGACTGTACATATTACAAACAGAAGGGCAAAATAGTAATTTCACTGGTTTTTAAACATTCCCGCATCCCAACTTCTTCTTCCACCTCTGTCTCCTGCGAATGATAGCTGACACAACCAACATCACACCTCCATTCCACAAGTCACTTTATTCAATCACAGAAACTGAACCTTCGATCTTGATACTAAATCCATGTGGTTACAACCTGCTGCACCAATTTAACTGCGTATTGTTCATATCAGCACAACGCTTCTCATCTCCATGATCTTCCTCACACCGCCCAGAAGCTCCTTCAACACCCCCCCCCCAATCCTGACTGAGCAAATATGTTACAGACTCCCAAAGCCTCAGTCAGGATGCACAACCTACGAGAATCAACTGCTTTTGTAAATATATCAGCAAGCTGCAAATGAGTGTTAATGGGTACATGTCTAACAATGCCTTCTTGATATTTGTCCCTTACAATGTGACAATCAATTTCAATTTGTCCCTCATAAATGACGACATCCATTGTTATGGCCGTAAATTTTTAACGTAAGATGCATGCAAGTTCCCATGCACACACAAACACCTGATTTACAAATAACAAAGTATATATTATTAAATAGATAAATTTAAAATCTAGAATCATAATATGACTATGAAGTAAATACATAAAGTTTGAAATAAAGTACAAATCCTGATTACATTAGGATAAGATTGATAAGATAAACAACTTGTAGAAGGTATATTCATTCATTCATAGCTTTACAGTATTCGTTCTTCACTCCTTTATACACCAAGTCCTCCACTATACAAGGTAAGTAATTATTTCCTAGAATCAATCACATTCCTACAATCACTATTCTACAATTAATTCCTATAATTCCTTCATTTAAAATATACGAATGATACACTTAAATATGGAAATAAAAATCATTCTTTCTTAACACTCCCCCTCAAGTTGTGCAGGGAGATCTTCAATGCCCAACTTGAACAACGCACTATCGAACGCCCTTCCTGCAACAGCTTTCGTTAGTATATCTGCAAGTTGATCTTCTGACGGTACGAATGGTAGCTCAATGATCTTGTCTTCAATTTTCTCTTTGATAAAATGTTGATCAACCTTAATATGTTTCGTTCGATCATGCTGAACAGGATTTTTTGAAATATTAACAGAGGCGTTATTATCACAAATTATCCTGGATGGAAGAGTAGCCAGAAACCCCAAATCTCCTGACAACTTCTTCAACCATAAGACCTCCATAACTCCTTTTACAATTCCGCGAAACTCCGCTTCTGCACTCGATAATGTAACCACCTTCTGATTCTTACTCCTCCACGTAACCAAATTTCCCTCAACTAGGGCGAAATAAACTGATGTAGATCTACGGTCAACGACATTTCCTACCCAATTAGCATCAATGGACACTTGATTATCCAGATGACCATGGTTTCTATACCCGATGCTACGACCCGCTGTCCCATTCAAATGTCGGATGATTCTCATTATTGCCTCCATATGGTGACTCTGAGGATGCATAAACTAACTTACCCGTCCTACGGCAAACGCAATATCTGTGCGGGTATAAGCTAGGTAGATTAGCTTTCTAACTAACTGTTGGTATCTCCCTTGATCAGCACCTGGTTTTCCTTCTTACAAATCTAGCTTGTGGTTTACCAGCATTGGGGCTCCTGCCAGTTTACAATCAACCATACCTACCTCTACAAGAAGATCCAGAACATACTTCTGCTGAGATATGAAGATCCCTTCTGCGGAACGCTGTACTTCAATTCCCAAAAAATATTTTAAATCTTCCAGATCTTTCATTTCAAACTCAGTGAACAACTGTTGTTTCAATATGTCCATCTCCTCAGTGTCATCACCTGTGATAATCATATCATCTACGTAGATTATTAGACATGTCACCTGTGACCCCTTTCTTTTTATAAACAGTGTATGGTCTGCATTGCACTGTTTATAGCCCTGTCTCCTTATAAAAGTAGTAAACCTCCCAAACCACGCCCTAGGAGACTGCTTGAGTTCATACAACGATCGCTTCAACTGGCATACCTCATTATTTGTAAACTCCTCTAAGAACCCAGGAGGCGCACTCCTATACACTTCTTCTTTCAGTTCACCATGAAGAAAGACATTTTTAACATCATATTGCTGTAAAGGCACTAAAAATAAAACTGTGATTATGTCTAGTTTGGCCACTGGATAAAAAGTCTCTAAATAGTTAATACCATAAGTCTGAGTATATCTGCGAGCAACTAGCCTTGACTTATACCTTTCAATGCTTACGTCAGCCTTATGCTTGACATTATACACCCATCGGTATCCAACTGGGTGTTTTCCTCTTGGTAACTGAACCTTCTCCCAGGTGTTATTTTTGTACAATGCTCTGATTTCCTCTTTCATTGCCTCGCACCACTTAGGTTGATTTAATGCTTCTTCAACTGTCCTAGGAATCACAACGTCACATACAGATGCCAAAAAACCTTTTGCACCCTTGACCGGATACCTTGCGCCTACAAACATTTTACTTGGAGAGTACCGGACTGGAGGGTTACCCCTGTTCTGTCTAGGATGAAGTATTCGGCCCTGTTCTGCTATAGCGCCTATTTTCCTGATCAGTTTCACATACAACAAGATATGGGCTTGGAGGATTATGGAAAACAATGCTTTGATCAGAAGGAGGCAAACTTTCAGTTATTAGTTGATCTTGCAAAGTATTTGCACGAGGCGAATCATTAAGCGGCTTGAGAGGAAAGGCTATATCTTTGTCGGGGAAAGTGCAGTCGGCGTCACCTACTTGCCGTGTTGGAACCTCCTGCCATTGACTAGGACTATGAAGCCAGTTGTACGTCTCACCTGTTGTCTACCCCTAAGACCAAGACTAGGCGGAATAAAAATATTCGTGTTCAAGAAACGTACAATGCATGGTAACATGAATACAATGGGTGCAAGGATTATAACATCGGCATCCCTTTTGTGACATGGAATGGCACAGGCATCTAATTCGGTTCGTTGTGTAGAAGGAATATGAACAAACACGGTCCAATCAAATATTTTTGGGGAAAGAGTAAGAATGGAAGGTACCTCGGCATGTGTAGCAAGTATAGACAACGGAGTGTGATGGGACAAACTTTTAGTTGGTAGTCGATTAAGAAGATAAGTGGAAGTGGTAAGAGCTTCAGGCCAGAAAGATTTCGTAACATGGGACTCCAACATAATGGCACGAGTCATTTCAAGTAAAATATGATTTTTCTCTCAACAACACCATTTTGTTCAGGTGTGTGAGGGCATGATGTTTGATGTTAGACGCCATGAATCCTGAAAAAATTTGAGAGACCAGCATTAAGATATTCCCCACCATTGAAAGATCTAAAAATTTTAACATGGGTTTGAAATTTTGTAGCAATCATTTGATATAACTCAATAAATCAAGAGTAAATATCTGATTTATTTTTAAGAAAATAGACCCAAGTCATTCGTGAGCAATCATCTACAAAGGTAACAAAGTAGCGATACCCAAGATCAGTATGGTATGGTGATGGACCCCACACATCAGAATGAATCAGAGTACATAAAGTTTGTGTCCTGGTGTTATGTGGCGTATACGTGGAACGATGATGTTTCGCACATAAACAAGTATAACAAGATAATGAAAAACGAGACTTAGTCAAAAAAGGAAACAATAATTTCATATAACTAAGAGAATGGTGACCCAGACGACAGTGCCATAGCCAGAGTTATTGTTCAGTGGTCCCGGTGGCAAGATTGGACCAACCCTATTGCACCACATCCGTAACATAGTATAGCCCATCCTTATCAATGCCATACCCAATGATCTGACTTATGCATAACAGTTTAGACGAAAGACTCGGAACATAAAGACAATTGCGTAAATATAAATGAGGGTTAAATAAAACAGTGCCTCCTCTAGTGACTGGAATAAGAGAACCATTGGCCATCTCAATATGGGTTTTTGTAGGATTTGTCCAATGCTGAAAGTCATGAGGGTCGTTTGTTATTGTATCGGTAGCTCCACTGTCCAGAATCCATAGGGATTGGTTGTGGGACAGAGAAAGGGACGGTGTAGATATTTTTGTCGGTGATTTTGAGTGGATAAAAAAATAGGTGCTGGAATGAATTGAGAGGACACATCAGGGGTAATTAAGTTAGTTGATAAATTTGGTGGACTATTTTAGAGAGAATTGAACACTTCAGGGGAGAAAATGGAATTTGCAGAAAATGGCTGGTCTTTTTTTAATAGGGGAAGCAACCGAAGGGACCAAAGTGGCTGTTTCTAAAACAGGAGGGGTGTAAACCGTTGTATGTGAAACCTGCAGGGACTAAAGAGCAATATCAGCAGGGGCAAAATTGTCTGAATGGCTATTATAAGGGTTGAGGGAAAAACCTTCAACCCACTTACCTTCTGCGGACATTCCAGATCTTTCTGCGGCTGAAAAAACCTCTGGTCCCTCTGCTTCGCCTTTTTCTCCTATAGCCATGGCTGCCGTCCCTTTGCTTTTGGTTCCCTCATTTTGGTGTCTTTTCCCCTCATACCACTCGGGATAACCAATGAGCTGGAAACAATTTTCCTTTGTGTGCCTTTTTTGGTCACAATGGCTACATACTAGTGCCTCTTTCGCCTCCATCCGTCGTGAGGCAGTGGCGCGTGACTGACCACCGCGGACTTTGCCTCATCTCTGTCTAGATTCTCAGCCTCTGGTAGCCATGGATTGCGTTATTAGGCCTTGCCCTATCCCTAGTGAAGAAATTTCTTCGAAGGGGATGCCCCCATGTAATACAGCAGATTTATTGTCTGCTCTGCGTATCTTTCTGTACGCAGTTTCTAGTGTTGGCAATGGATCCCGTTAAAGCAAATCATTTTTTTCTGCAATAAATTTTTCATCTATTGTTGTCAAAAATTGCTATAATCTGAGAGCTTCAACTTTCCTGTTGTATGTATTGATGTCAGTTGCATAAGTCATTGGATTTGGCTACTGAGCATCAATAGCTGTCCATAAATCCTGCAATTTGTTCCAGCAGGATTCAATACTGCCTCTATTCTGTCGGATTAGGCTGGCCCTCCGATGAAGATCAAATACTCTGAGGGAGTCAGTGCCAGCCCCATAAGTCAACGCCAAGCCATCCCACAAGGTTTTGGCAGTGGGATATCGAGTCACATTGACAACCAGTGAGGGCTCAATATTCTGGATGATCCAGGTAAAAACTGAGTTGTCCGTTTGCTCCCACTCTGGGAACTCTGGATCCGCTGGAGATGGAGTAGGAGGAACACCGGTAAGGTGATGTAATTGCCCGTAATACCAGGGGTGACCAAACATCATAATTGCCCGTAATACCAGGGGTGACCAAACAACATAATTATAGCTATTTAATTTCACAGAGATGGTAAGGTTTTCTGTGATAAGGAGAATGGATGGTATGTTTACTGTGTTTGACGATGATTTTTGTGGAATATTCTGTAAGATAGTAGTCACTTGAACTACAAAGTCTATGAGACTAGGAGTTTTTGGCTCACTTGTTTCAGGATTTGACATTTTTGTTTTGATAACAGGCAAAGGCTGGTTTCAGCAGAATTGCACTTGAACTGGGAATAGCCAAATATGGCTGAGAGGGGTAAGGCTGAGAGAGGTATATCAGCTGGTAGTTCAGGTAATCTGAAGGCAACGATGAAGATGTTCTGAGCCTTCACTTCAGAACAATAATCGTTTGATAAGGATAAGAGTAGGACTACTCCTGCTTTGATACCATGATAAGATAAACAATTTGTAACTGAACCTTCTCCATACCTCTAATCGTTCGAATTTTGCTTTAACGTTCTTGAAAACGAAAAATATCATCCTAAACCAAGTTAGTGATATTTGCTGCGTTTTGTTTATCGGCTGTTTTATTATGATCATATTCTTTACTAAATATATGTATATACAACAAAATTTGTCACATCAAGGGATTATTTATGTGTAAGAATTCACGTCCATTTATCTTCACCATCGATTGACCCTTTTAGTATTTACATTTATTGATAGCAAGATGGGAGGCACGGATAAGGAATGAAACCCCATTATATGGGTTTTTACGCAGAAGTTACCAATTACCTTATATGCTTCCTCAAAAATTTCTATTGTCCCTCATAAATGGCGACATCCATTGTTATGGCCGTAAATTTTTAACGTAAAATGCATGCAAGTTCCCATGCACACACAAACACGTGATTTAAAAATAACAAAGTATATATTATTAAATAGATAAATTTAAAACCTAGAATCCTAATATGACTAGGAAGTAAATAGATGAAGTTTGAATTAAAGTACAAATCCTAATTACACTAGGAAAAGATTGATAAGATAAACAATATGTAGAACGTATATTCATTCATTCATAGCTTTACAGTATTCGTTCTTCACTCCTTTATACTCCGAGTCCTCCACTATACAAGGTAAGTAATTATTCTCTAGAATCAATCACATTCCTACAATCACTATTCTATAATTAATTCCTATTATTCCTTCATTTACAATATACGAATGATACACTTAAATATGGACATATAAATCATTCTTTCCTAACACTTCTCCTCAAGCTGTGCAGGGATATCTTCAATGCTCAACTTGAACAACGCACTGTCGAACGCCCTTCCTGCAACAGCTTCCGTTAATATATCTGCAAGTTGATCTTCTGACGGTACAAATGGTAGCTCAATGATCTTGTCTTAAATTTTCTCTTTGATAAAATGTCGATCAACCTCAATATGTGTCGTTTGATCATGTTGAACAGGATTTTCTAAAATATTAACAGAGGCCTTATTATCACACATTATCATTGATGGAAGAGTAACCGGAAACCCCAAATCTCTTAACAACTTCTTCAACCATAAGCCCCCCATAACTCCTTTTACAATTCCGAGAAATTCCGCTTCTGCACTTGATAATGTAACCACCTTCTACTTCTTACTCCTCCACATAACCAAATTTCACCCAACTAGGACGAAATAACCTGATGTAGATCTACAGTCAACGACATTTCCTGCCCAATTAGCGTCGGTGATCACTTGAATATCCAGATGACCATGATTTCTATACTAGATGCTACAACCCGCTATCCCATTCAAATATCTGATGATTCTCATTACTGCCTGCATGTGATGACTCTAAGGATGATGCATAAACCGACTTACCCGTCCTACCTCAAACGCAATATCGATGTGGGCATGAGTTAGGTAGACTAGCTTTCCAACTAACCGTTGGTACCTCCCTTGATCAGCACCTGGTCTTCCTTCTTCAAAATCTAGCTTGTGGTTTACCAGCATTGGGGCTCCTGTCAGTTTACAATCAACCATACCTACCTCCGCAAGAAGATCCAGAACATATTTCTGCTGAGATATGAAGATCCCTTCTGCGGAACGTTGTACTTCAATTCCCAAAAAATATTTTAAATCTTCCAGATCCTTCATTTCAAACTCAGTGAACAACTGTTGTTTCAATATGTCCATCTCCTCAGTGTCATCACCTGTGATAATCATATCATCTACATAGATTATTAGACATGTCACCTATGACCCCTTTCTTTTTTATAAACAATGTATGGTCTGCATTGCTCTGTTTATAGCCTTGTCTCCTCATAAAAGAAGTAAACCTCCCAAACCACGCCATAGGAGACTGCTTGAGTCCATACAATGAATGCTTCAACCGGCATACCTCATTATTTGTAAACTCCTCTGAGAACCCAGGAAGCGCACTTATATACACTTCTTCTTTCATTTCACCATGAAGAAAGACATTTTTAACATCATATTGCTGTAAAGGCACTGAAAATAAAACTCTGATTGTGTCTAATTTGGCCACTGGAGAAAAAGTCTCTAAATAGCTAATACCATAAGTCTAAGTATATCCGCGAGCAACTAGCCTTGCCTTATACCTTTCAATGCTCCCGTCAGCCTTATTCTTTATAGTATACACCCATCGGCATCCAACTGGGTGTTTTCCTCTTGGTAACTGAACCTTTTTCCAGGTGTTATTTTTGTACAATGCTCTGATTTCCTCTTTCATTGCCTCACACCACTTGGGTTGATTTCATGCTTCTTCAACTGTCCTAGGAATCACAACGTCATATACAGATGCCAGAAAACTTTTTGCACCCTTGACCGGATACCTTGCGCCTACAGACATTTTAGTTGGAGAGTACCGGACTGCAGGCTTGCCCTTGTTCTGTCTGGTGAGCAACATACTTGGAGCATAATTATGATTCGTTATCGTTAATCAAAAATGGAAACTAATAAGTCTTAAATTATCATGAGTAGATGATTTTAGGCTTTTGAATCACTCAATTTTGATACCGGGTGAATGAGAAATTAATGCTTAAAGTAGGAGTTAAAAATGGTTAAAAATGGAAAAATGATGATGTGGCCTCATTGCCTCTATCTTCTTTGGGTCAACCGAAATACCTTCTTCAGAAATCACGCGGCCCAAGAAGGTCACACTCTTCAACCAGAATTCGCACTTACTAAACTTAGCGTACAACTTCTTCTTTCTAAGAGTCTTCAAAACCTCTCACAAGTGTTCAACATGCATCTCCTCATCAGGTAAATACACAAAGATGTCGTCTATGAACACTACCACACAATGGTCCAACTGCTCTCTGAACTCAGAGTTCATCAAATCCAAAAAAACCGCAGGTGCATTCATCAGTCCAAAGGGGCATTACCAGAAGATCGTAGTGCCCGTGTCGAGTGTAGAACGCTGTCTTTGCTATATCCTTCGCCTTAGTCCTCAACTGATAGTAGCCTGATCGGAGGTCAATCTTCGATAACACTCTGGCACCCTTCAACTGATCAAATAGATTGTCCACCCTTTGTAGTAGATATTTATTCTGTATCGTGATCTTATTAAGCTCACGATAGTCGATGCATAGCCTCAGACTACCGTCCTTCTTCTTCACAAATAATACCGGTGCCCCCAGGGCAAAATACTAGGTCTGATGAACTTCCGGTCCAGCAACTCCTGTAACTGTTCCTTGAGCTCTTTAACAGAACAATAATCGTTTGATAAGGGTAAGAGCAGAACTATTCCTGCTCTGATACCATGATAAGATAAACAATTTGTAGAATGTATATTCATTCATTCATTCATAGCTTTATGGTATTCTTTTTTCACTCCTTTATACATCGAGTCCTCCACTATACAAGGTAAGTAATTATTCCCTAGAATCAATCACATCCCTACAATCATTGTTCTACAATTAATTCCTATAATTCTTTCATTTACAACATACGAATGATACACTTAAATATGGAAATAAAAATCATTCTTTCCTAACAAAGATAACCTAAACCTATTAGGATTTTTCCCAATCACATCTATATCTACATACACATTCACCACAAATCAATCACCACCCTCATTAAACAACTTCGGCCTATTATCCCCGAAGGCAAAACTCAGCAGCCACCATATTCTCAAATATACAGTTCTGCTACAAGAAAACCTTAGGAAGCAAGCCACTATAATTTCCCCAAACTCCAATTCTCCAATTTTCATATCAAAAGCAATAAACGGCAGCCACAACAACAGCCCTATTTCTCCCAAAAACTTCTAGTTTTCTGCCGCAGCATTCAAGGCAAAAAACAAATAATTCTTTTGTACGTTCAATCCGTTATTCGTATATCGTGTATAATCGAGACACGAGGCAAGTACCCTTGCTATATTTACAATTATTTCCCAATGTTGTAATGTTATTTTCGTATCAAATTGGATCATGCATGATTTACTTGTGATTTGCATATGTTGTTGATTATATGTACGTACTTGTTGTTATTATGTAGCGGTTATATGTGTATATGTATAAAATGGCAAAATTTTTGTTGTTGTTGACCATGTTGGCCGTGAATTGAGTAGGTGTGCCGTTGATTATGGTATTTATACATATACAAATATATATATATATACACATATATATATATATACACACATATATATATATGTAGGTTATAAATATGGGATTTGGTTTTCACGTTTCAAATAGTGAAACATCATCTCTTTATTATATTAATTTTCGAGTGAGTCACTATCCAATGTATAAAATTGAAATGGTGTTTAAATTTTAACGTGTCAACTCCTTTTTTTTGTTTCCTCTTCGATTTTCTGGCCTTCCCCGTTTCCCCCTTTCTCTGAAGATTCAAGCTTTTTGCGGAAAAATTCAAGTTTTTATCAGGGATGAGACAATTATCTCAATTTTGTGATAATATCTTTTCAAGGTTCCATGTCTATAGGAATAATCGATCTTTCTTGTGTGGTGGCATTGATTCTGACACTGGGAGTCCTTTACAAGTTTTGAAATAGAGTTGTAATATAAGTACATATATGATAAAATATGTTTTATATTCCAACAGCGGAGTACGCGTTGTTTTTTTTGGCTATGAAACTTTTGATATTTATTTGTCGAAGCTGCAGTTTGGTTTACAATATATAATATTAAAGGGTGATTAATTGTGAAGGTTGTTTTTTTCCTTCTCTTTCTTTTTGGGTACTTTTCGTTAAGTCCTGAAGGCCATTATCCTGTGGACAGTGGCAAAAACAAATTTGTATATTTTCCTTTATGAAAAAATTATATGTTGACAATTTAAATGGTTAAATATACTAATTGTTTATGCTACTGTTAGATGGAGGCCAGGTATTTTCATAGAAGTAATATTCTCTTGTGATGTTGCCGCTACCTTTCATGGCATGGATTAGTATGAATGTTATAAGCATGAGTCAAAATGAAATGCATAAGTATAAGCACATATATGCACTGTATGGACACGGCATATACCTGGGTATATTTATATGTTGGAGGTAAAACGGAATTGAAACGGAAACAAAATAGTAAACGAATAAGTATAACGGTAAATGAAAAGGTGTTAAAAGTTGTACTCGTCAACTTCCTGGATTAAGAGTGGAAGTTAAAGTTTTTGTCCTTTTCCGAAGCAACCATCCGAGGCCTTTAGGAAGAAAGGAAAGATTTGCCCAACACCAAGCATAGAGGTCAGTGGGGTTGGGAAGAAAAGGTTCCGCGTAGGAAGTTAATTCGTCAAAAAGGTAGGTACCTTTTCTCCCGCAAACGGGTATTATTCATGCATGCTTTGATGGTATACTAATGTGTTTTGTTGTTTTTATTTGTTTAAGTTGTAAATTTTTTATATGACCGAAAGCATGAGATATATTGTTTATGGCTACTATGTGCGTGTATGTATGTGAATTTGGTGGTATAATGGAATCAAAAAAATACATTAAAGAATTGGGGAAAAAAGGGAGAACTTTTACACTAGGAGCCTTTAAAAAGTTGTGTTTTGACGTAAAAATAGGTTTCCATAGATTGAAAATCGGAGAAAATGGGTGTCAGGATTGAAAAATGAATCATAGCGGCGGAGCATGCGCCACACGCGCCGCTGAAAAAGCCGCACGTGGGCTTTCACGCGTTGCCACTAGTGGAACGTCCATTAAATAAAAAAATTAAAAATTAAATTAAGGCAGAGAACAAGTGGGCCAACAGACCGGGCCGGCTGGCCAGCAGGTCAGACTGAAGGCGGCCTATTAATCTCTCAATAAAAATGTATCGGGTCTGGTGGATCAGGCTAGAAAAATATAATTAAATACCAATAAAATTCAAATAAATTCCAGAAAATATAAAAGGTTAAAATTAAATTATTTCCACTTAATTTCTAAAGTTTGGTGAATTTAAGTAATAAAAATAAATAGTAATAAATAGAATTAAATAAGGGAAAAATAAGGAATATAAGTAAGCAAATTCTAGAAAATTAATACAAGTTAAGGAAAATAAGGGCGATGATAAATAACAACTTTTCAATATTCCAAAAATTCACGAAACCTAATATTGAGTGCCGGAGATGGTGAGGATGGGCATACGGGCCCTAGGCGACTATGTTGTTGCATTCATGGCACGTGGAGTGGGTTGAGATGTACGGGTCTCAGACGCTCGAGTGGAATGGATCATGGTGTATGGGCCATGGGTGCTCGGTCATGGTGGATCATGGTGTACGGGCCATGGGCATCGGTCAAGGTGGATCGTGGTGTACGGGCCACGGGCATTAGTTAGGGTGGATTGTAGTGTACGGGCTATAGGCATCCAGTCGATCCCGGGATCATGTATTGCATATAGGACTAGGGGCATATTGCATGACATGATTTTTGTTGCGTGTGACACGTGGATGGAGCATGCATCACGTAGTTGCGTATTTTTATGTGGAGTGCTATACTTACCATATTTACTTTATCTTATGCATGTTATATCATATTTATGTGCTATGTGGTTATATCATTTCGGTATACACGTTTTGTATTGGTTTGAGGCAGGCATCTACTGGGTGATTTTCTGTCACTCACCCCTACTTTCCAGGTGAGCCGGATGAGTAGTACGAGAACATCTTTGTTGAGGATAGGACGGACATAGCTGAGTGGGCTGGTTGATAGCTGCATCTAGGATACGAGGGGACTCTGCAGCTGATTGTTTCTTATTTTCCGTTTGAGGATTTTCACAAACTTTCTAGTACTTTGATTATCGGAATTTTTATTCTGTAATGACAATTATTTGAGTTTAATTTAAGTTATGATTTACGTTTCCGCGAGAAAAATTTCTACGTCATTTCTGACATGTAAGAGATTGATTCGACGCCTTGCATTCTCCTTAGCGAGATACGACGGGTGCACTGTTCCCGATGCTAGGGCTCAAAAGCAGGGCGCTACAAGTGGTATCAGAGCCGAGACTTCAGATCTTCCTAGGAAACGCAAGATTAACTAGCTCACCTAGAAATAAGCTACGATCTTTTCGTAAAATGACGATTTTACCCCTAATAAACAAAGAAGACTTAAGAGATGATTTTAGACTTGTGATATGATCGGATTATGGGAGGTGTGTGCCGATGGTGAGCTTTCTCTGTTTAATTACCGTTTTACCTCGTGTCCAACCCTTTTAACTCGCTATTGACTAATCTTATTTCTTTTCATGAACTAGAATTACAGAAATGTCTCCACGACGTAAGCCAGCTGGGAATGGTGGTGAGAACCACCAGAATCAGGAGATCATCTCCGAGCACTTGAAGATGCCATAGTCACCATGACCAACATCTTAGCACAGTAGCACCAGCTGCTGAACTAGCATGCACAGTCTCCACCACCATCGCACTCGAACCTATGATTCTTCGACAAGGAGATGCGGAGGACTGATGGTGCAGCACAACTGAGACCACTGACCACTTGGATCTAAGTTCGAAATGAGTTTAAGAAGTACTACGTGTTCAACAGTGCGATCTTTCAGAGCATGGTTCTAGATCCACTGCGGAAGCATAATTTTAGGTTATTTTCTTTGAAATTAAGTTACGATTTGCCCCTAAGTCACGATCTTAGGCATAACTACCGATTTTTAGTCGTAAGCAATGATTATATATTGGGCATGTTATTGGGAATAAAATGCAACCTTATTCTTTAAGTAATGATCATACCCGTAAGTCATGATTTTAGACATAAGCGATGATCTTGATTAAGAGTTGATCTTCGAATTAATGATTAATTTTAGTCATAAACGCTGATTATATACTAAGTATGATTTGGAAATAAAATGTGATTTTGGAAGTTAAGTGATGACCTTGCCCATAAGTTACGACTTTAGACTTAAGGAATGACGATACTAAATATCGGCTCTAGAAATTAAGTGGCGATCTGAACATTAGGTGATGATTTGAACGTAAGTACTGATCTATGTCATAAACTGTGATTATATTCTAAGCAATGAACTTAGAAATAAGTAATTATTTTAGACGTAAGGAATGATGATACCGAGTATCGATTCTAGAAATAAGTCATGACATTAGACCTAAGTCATGATCGGATAAAGGATAGGCCCACGTATGCTTAGGGCACTCCACACAACTCTGAGTTATTTGCCTTAGTGCAAGTTACAACCATTTATATAATTCCATAGATCCGACCCCTACAAAGCGGTACCATTATGATAAATGAAGCGTGTTCACGCATTTACCTCGACAGTAGTGTTCGAATGTGACTAGGTCTAAGTTGGGATCGTATTTCTTAAGGAATGATTTGTAGTAAAATTATGGTAATTAAGAAAGGATTTAGTAGTGATATGCTCAGTAGAACTTAGCAAAGAATACCGTACAAAGGAGTTTACAGTTATGATTAATACGTTGAATTTTAAAGTATCAAATAAGCCGAAGATATTAGTCTTATTTGGAATATTGATTGTTAGTGACAAACGAACATTACTAAAATAAGAACAGTGGAATAACAAAGTATTACAAATCTAGGATTAAGTGTTGATTTCTAGGAACACGTGAGTACTGATGTATCGAGTAGGCCTGAATTGAAATGATATAAGCATGAACAACTAATGATTGCTTTTCAAGTGAGATCTAACTAAACTAGAATTAGTGGTTGAAATAACCAAGTGAAGAAGTACACTGGACCAGTGTGGCACGCAGAAGCATGGTGGATTAGAATGCCCTTAGTCGATCAATATTTAGTGTGCCATGCTAGGATTGCACAACTTAAGTTAAGATTTATAAGAAACGGCACATAGGTGGATTTTTTTTCATTTAACATTAAGGGGTGACTTAGAAAAAAAATTTATACGAAGTATTAGACTATTAATTTTCAAGTAGCCAACTATTTTCATACAAGCACATACACTAAGATGCATTCTACATTTCACAAGTATTTCAAAGATTTTTACTACTAAACATTTCAATTAGTTTCAATTTTAATATATTACTGTACAAAGCTATATTTCTCTCCGAATTAGTATATCTATATAATGAAATTTCAACTATTCCGACAACTTTTAAAAAAATAGATATATTTTTAAATGTCGATGTTTTTGAAGAATGATATGTTTGTATATTTCTTATATTTCTCGAATTTTTGTTTAGCCATATTGATTTTGCTAAAATAATATTTTATTTGTCAACTATCGATATTGCAAGCATTTTACCATTAAATGCTTTTGAATAAATTTATCTTCTTGTGATAAACTTACTTAATTTTGTGAAGCGGAATAGTTTCAAAATACATTTACTTCTTTTTAAAAAAGAAAACGGTACCTTATTCAAATTGTTTGATGAAACTTCACACCTGTTGAGTTTACAATTGTTGTATTTTGTGAAACAAAACATAGCTTTCAAAATATAAATTTTGGGTTCAAATCGTTTTGTAAAAGAAATTTTACGATTGTTGTGTCTCAATTGCTCTAAAGTGGTTTTAACCGTAACACTTTTGTGAACAGGTTATATCGTTGTTTTATAAATGATCATTTGAGACACCGTGTTGCGAAAACAAATATATGATACTTTGGGTTTTGTGTTTACAAAAATCAAAAGATATATTATTTTAAGCGAATAAAGATATATTTCCAAATTATAGTTACGTAAACTACTATTGAAGAAAGATATGACCATATTTGTACTTCATATACTAGATTGTTGATGATATCTCCGAAAAAGTAAGAGCATGATCATAGAACTAGATCGTAGGTATAAGAATTTATTTTGAGAATTTGATGATAAAGGAGAGTAAGGATTAGCATATTCGAGGTTTGATGAACATTTCAGATGGTCTTGTAACTAGGGGATGAATCATATATGACTAGTTAAGAATTCAAAATTAGAGATTATATGTATAGAAGTGGAAGTTATAAGTTGTAATTTTAGAGGATTAAGTTAAAGATTATAGTATACTTAAGAACTGATTTTAAAGGATTACTGATGATGGCAGACATAAGTATGATATTGAATGAAGACTGTGACATGGACCCCAGTATGATGACAATACCTTAAGCGTGATACAAGAATTATAAGAAGAGTAGTTTATGATCTTAAATAAGCAGACAACAGTGAATTTAGAAATTACCTTGAATGTACACAAGGGAAGATTTTGAAGATTTAGTCCTATGTCAAGAAGTATAGTGGTTAGCATATCGGAGTACGCAATGGATGTTTAATACGGTCATTATCTAGGTGAATGGATCAAGTAAAACCATACTAAGACATTGATTACGCCATATGCAAGTTTTGAGGATGAAACTTATTGTAAGGGGGGAGGAATGTTATGGCCGTAAATTTTTAATGTAAAATGCATGCAAGTTCCCATGCACACACAAACACGTGATTTACAAATAACAAAGTATATATTATTAAATAGATAAATTTAAAACCTAGAATCCTATTATGACTATTAAGCAAATAGATAAAGTTTGAATTAAAGTACAAATCCCAATTACACTAGGATAAGATAACCTAAACCTATTAGGATTTTGCCCAATCACATCTATATCTACATACACATTCGCCACAAATTAATCACCATCCTCATTAAACAAATTCGGCCTATTATCCCTGAAGACAAAACTCGGCAGCCACCATATTCTCAAATATACACTTCTGCCGCCAGAAAACCTTAGGAAGCATGCCACTATGACTTCCCCAAACTCCAATTCTCCAATATTCTTATCAAAAGCAATAAACGGCAGCCACATCAATAGCCCTATTTCTCCCAAAAACTTCCAGTTTTCTGTCGTAGCATTCAAGGCAAAAAAACAAATAGTTCTTTTGTACCTTCAATATGTTATTCGTATATCGCGTATAATCGAGATACGAGGCAAGTACCCTTGCTATATTTACTATGATTTTCCAAAGTTATGATGCTATTTTTGTATCAAATTGGATCATGCATAATTTATTTGTGATTTGCATAGATTGTTGATTATATGTACGTATTTGTTGTAATTATTTATCGGTTATATGTGTATATGTATAAAATGGCAAAATTTTGTTGTTGTTGACCATGTCGGCCGTGAATTAAGTAGGTGTGCCGCTACTGATGGTACTTATATATATATATATACATATACATATACATATATATATATACATATATATATATATATGTAGGTTATAAATATGGGATTTGGTTTTCACATTTCAAATAGTGAAACATCATCTCTTTATTATATTAATTTTTGAGTGAGTCACTATCTAATGTATAAAATTGAAATGGTGTTTAAAGTTGTACGTGTCAACTCCTTTTTTTTGTTTCCTCTTCGATTTTCTGGCCTTTCTCGTTTCCCCCTTTCTCTGAAGATTCAAGCTTTATGCAGAAAAATTCAAGTTTTTATCAGGGATGAGACAATTATCTCAATTTTGTGATAATATCTTTTCAAGGTTCCATGTCTATCGGAATAATCGATCTTTCATATGTGGTGGCATTGATTTTGACACTGGGAGTCCCTTACAAGTTTTTAAATAGAGTTGTAATATTAATATATACATATATGATAAAATATGTTTCATATTCCAACAGCAGATTACGCATGGTTTTTTGCCTATAAAACTTTTGATATTTATTTGTCGAAGCTGCAGTTTGGGTTACAATATATAATATTAAAGGGTGATTAATTGTGAAGGTTGTTTTTTCCTTCTCTTTCTTTTTGGTGCTTTTCGTTAACTCCTGAAGGCAATTGTCCCGTGGACAATGGCAAAAGCAAATTTATATACTTTCCTTAATTAAAAAATTATATATTGACAATTTAAATGGTTAAATATACTAATTATTTATGCTACTGTTAGATGGAGGCCAGGTATTTGGATAGAAGTAATATTCTTTTGTGATGTTGCCGCTACCCTTCATGGCATGGATTGGTATGAATGTTATATGCATGAGTCAAAGTGAAATGCGTAAATATAAGTGCGTGTATGCACGTGTATGGGCGCGGCATATACCTGGGTATACTTATACTTAGGAGGTAAAACGGAAATAAAATAATAAACGAATAAGTATAACGGTAAATGAAAAGCCATTAAAAGTTGTATTTGTCAACTTCCTCGATTAAGTGTGAAAGTTGTAGAAAAAAAGGGGTTTGAGTGATTTCAAAATACATGATTTAAACGTGTTATAAAGAAATGCATGACATATTGTATGACATGACACGTACTTGCACAAAACTTGCCTTATATAGTTCATAAATAATGTTGTCGTACTAACGAGCCATGAATCTTTAAAGCTTACATCAAATGGCAAACATTTGTTGTGTTTGAACTATTTTCAGGTGCCACCTTTAATGAACTAAACTAGTTCATTAAGTGAAGTACTTAGTTAATTAAACTAAGTAGTTCATTAAAGGAAGCAATATTTGGAAAAGGCACAAAGGCAACAAGGTGAAGAAAAGAAAGTCTTCCACTCTCATCTCCACACATATATTACACGCCATTATATATATGTATTTTTTGAAAAAGGCGCGTACACATTTATTCCAACGTACTACCGACACGTTATATATTTTACGTACGTATGTTAACGTCACACCACTATACTTAACTCATATTTATGAGTATATTCAGGTCTTATATCATATGATATAAGTCATGGTGATGACAAATTTAACACAACACGTTAAAAGGTTCTAAACCGAAAATTGTCGTATCGGGCGAATACCGAAACTTTGCAACCGTGTCACGTACTTGCCATAAATAGATGTCAGCCCCTACAATTAAAAAATATCCACAAATTTCGTGGGTTTCATGTTATATGCATCCATAAAATCATTCCATGTTGGCACACACAAGTCACCCCACATTAAGCCAAATTGTGGAGATTCCAATTTCAATTTTGTCACATGGTTTAGGCGCCACTTTAAAGATCAGCCTAAGTGCTAAATATTAAATTTTAATTTATTTATATTATGTGTAACGTAATATATATAACATGTGCAAAAAGTTGGAATTTAATTAGAGAAAAATCGGGTAATCGATAAACGTCAAAAATTCGGTTTTCTACGTACACGACACATGGAACGTTTTTGGCATATCATATAACATGTATTTAGACACTTTTACATATTTCATACATCTCAAAGTGTCCTAGAAAATTTAATTAAGGGCTGATTGGAATATACCATGTGTGTATAATTAAATGTGCACTATTTTACAAAGTTTGCAAAAATAAAATTCAGCACATGTCCTATCCTCATCACACACCCATTCTAGCTATGTTGGAGCATATGTGGAGCTTTGTTGGCATCTTTATTGGTCAAGAATGAAGCATACAATGTTGGTGACATAAAGGAAGAAGCTACACAAGGTAACAATTCAAACTTATGTCACATTTGTAACACATGCTGAAAATTTCAGCATGTGCATTAGAGCTGGCCGATTTTTATCCATTTATGAGGCATATTTTACTTCTTGAATTAAGTGAATTAATTAGAAGATTTTATGGAAGTGTTTTGAATATTTTATGGAATAAAGAAAGTGATATTTTCAAATATCACACAGGCTGAAAATTTCAGCATGTGTGTAATGCATAGTGGCCGAATTTTAGACCTCATTGGTGTCTAATTTTTATTCCAAAATTGATAAAGATGTCTTGTACTAAATGGTGATTGATTTTTTGGATTAAATCAAAGTAAACTTGGCAATATTTTGAATGAAAAGAAAGTGTTACACATGCTGAAATTTCAGCATGTTCAAGATGTGTTTATGGCCGATTTTTTAGTGATTAATGTGGCAATTTGTTTTCCAAATTAGTTGGGATTGATTGTGAGATATTTGGCAAAGTTTTTATGATGATTTTGGCACAGTTTTTATGTGTTATTCTCAGATTTGTGTAGTAATCAAGTGATGACAATATCCAACCAATCAATGAGTGCCAAGTAAGCAAGAGCTTAATGATCATCCAATGAGGAGATGCCAAGTAAGCAAAGACATGTCACAATGATGCCATATACTCTTCCAAGGACTTAGAAGTTAATTTTCAAGAGAGGAAATAGGGCAAAGGGGGCGGTCAACATGTTAAAAGGAAAGGAAAAGAGCAAAACAAAAACAAGAACAAGTCTTGCAAATTTGAAAGATTAAAAAAAACATTTTAGCCTTCTCTTCTACACTCTCTTTCTTTTTTCTCTCTAAAATCCTATTGTACTCATATTCATATACTTGAATAGGCTTCATATAGTCCACCACATATTCTTTATCATTGTAAAAGATTGATCAAGATGTGATCAATCTTGAACTTGCAAGGTGGTGGTGTTCGTGTGCATTGTATTCACATACAAGGTTTGTAAAGGGTTGGAGTTGGTGTGTAACTCCATCAACCCTGTGGTAATGTGTTCTTTGTGTTGTGTGATTAGCATGAACCGAAGAAGGTGTCCTTGAGGACTGGAGTAGGTTGTTTATAATCGAACCAGTATAAAATTCTTGGTGTTATTTACTTTTAGGACTTACTTTCAGTTTCAGCACTGTTAATTATTTTTGATCACGTTCGTAAAAATAGTAAACGGATTTCAAAAATCACGAAACTTTCATAAAACATAGCCACATGTTTTAAGGTTCTTTTGGCATAAGTTTAAACACTTTTGGATAAGTATAAGTCACCCAAACGTCCAAAGTTGTGAGACTAGTGCAGTCTGATTTTCAGGCTTGCAATGGTTGAGACTTTGATCGTATTTGACTAACTTCCCAAAAGAATTTTTCAAAACTGTTTCAACCCATTTAGATAAAACGTATAAGGGGTTAGGCTTCAGATTTTCAGAGCATTTGGAGTTACGTACAAATAGGAATTAATTTTTCAAATCAGTCTACCGTTTCTGGCAGATTTGTTCATTCTGACCACCAACGCATTTTCAAGGGGTTAGAGGTTGAATTTAAATCTAAAATTTGTAGGAGACACTCATAACATCTGAAGTTAAGTTCTCTCCAAATTTCAGAATTTTTGAAGACCTGCATTCTAGTTTTCAAAACGTTTTAAAATGGGTCCTAAAAACAGAAACTGTTTTCAAAAGTTGAGTTCTTGGTTTAAAACTATTTTAAAAATCACATTTTCCGAACCAACTATTCAACCCCTCCCCCCTTTCTAGTTGTGCCTTGCAGATCCTACAAGTGGTATCAGAGCGCAGAAACACTCACATCAAAGGATCCAACGATCTAAGTGGGATGACAACCACAAACTTCAAAACCGAGTAAGAAGGTATGTCTAGTCAAAGGCCTCCTCTCTTTGACGGTGAGTCTTTCATTCAATGGAAATTAAGAATGAAGCTTTTTCTTATGGCAATTGATATTGATCTTTGGTCAATTATAGAAGATGGTTCTTTTGTTCTATCAAAGTTATCTACTGTAGATGGAGTCACACTAGAGGTCGTTAAGCCTAGACAAGAGTATACTAGTGAGGATAAAAAGAGACTAAGCATGAACACTAGGGCTATGCAGTTACTTTTGAATGGAATAAGTAAAAGTGAATCAAGCTATGTTTCAAATTGTTCTAGTGCTCAAGAAATATGGAGAATACTTGAAATGAAACATGAAGGCACTAGTCAAGTAAAAGAGTCCAAGATCAACATGTTTATGTCCATACTCGAGTCATTTAAATTACTACCAAATGAATATATCGTTGATATGGATCTTCGCTTGACTAACATTTTCAATTCTCTTGAGTCTCTCATCAAAACAAGGTAAAGGTATTGCATTTAAATCAAATGAATACGTCTCTACCTCTTCCGAACACGTAGAAGATAGTTATTCTGAATCAGATAACGATGACTTAATTTTATTGACTAAAGGTTTAAGAAAATTCATGAGAAAGTCATTTAGAAACAAAAATAAGGCTACTTCGACTAAATAAATAAGAACAAGACAAACGACAAAGATGTTAAATGTTATAAATGCGGTAAACTTGGACATCTATCATATGACTGCCCTAATAAGGACAAGCAAACAAATAAATACCCTGACAAAGAACGCAACAAGAATAGACTCATCTCAGAACCTAAGCAAAGGAAATGAGCTCTCAAAACCTCCACTTAGAGTGATACATCGGATTCCGAGACTGAAACCGAAGAGGAGACTGCACAAGTATGCTTTGTGTCCAAAGCATCAAATGAGTTATCATCTGACTCTGATTCTGACTCTGGGCCTTCTTATGACGATCTTTTTAATCAGTACTTAGAATTGCATAAATTTACCAAGACTCTCGCGAAAGAAAAGAAACAATTAATTGAAGACAAGAAGGTGTTATAATCTTCTAACGAGAATCTTGTCGCTCAATTAATCAATTCAAAAGAAGAGTCATCATGCATCATTACTGCATTAAAGACAGAGATATCATCATTGACCACACAAAATAATGAAATGAAATCCGAGATTTCAAGTTTGAAATCAAGGAATATAGACTTAGAGAAAATGATGAAACAGTTTGATACGAGATCTAACATGCTAGATCGTATTATCTTATCACAAAAGCATGACAGTGATAAAACGGGATTAGGATACATTGAGACAAACAAAGTATCCATTAAACCAACCAAGTTTGTATTGTCTAAGAAAGTAGACACTCCAAAAGCACATACGACGTCTAAGATGACGCAAAGACCCCCTCTCCCCTCATATCGTAATACTTCCTCATATCATGCAAAATACAATTTTGTGCCATATAGATATGAGAAGAAACAAATGATGCACACACGACATTCATTTCATCCATCTAGATCACGCACTACGCACACTAACACTAGGACATACCAAAAACGTCCTACATATAATGAGTATAAAGGAGTTCTTGGCCAAAGGCCTAAAGTGCACTCACCACATGTCTACTACATTGCACCTTCATCTATATTCTTACCATTTGCTAGACCGAGAAGGATCACCCAAGTATGGGTACCTAAAGGTACTTTTACTAAGAGGTGAATAACTAACTCGTAAGGACCCAAAATTAAAAGGGTACCTAAATCATTTTTGCACATTGCAGGGAACCCACACATCAAAAGATACATCAATCAAATGATTCCTTGACAGTGGTTGCTCCAGGCACATGACGAGTGACCCGAGCCTATTCACAAAATTGAAGAAGGTCACAAAAGGCAGATCCGTGACCTTTGGAGACAACAATGAAGGCAAGATCATCGAAAAAGGTACAATTGGAAACCCAAGTACTCTTCAAATCTCCAACATCTTTTTGGTAAGAAACTTATCCTATAATCTTCTTAGCATTTCGCAATTTATTGACAATGGTTTGGATGTGTGTTTTATTCACCCATATTGCAATATAATAAATAAAAATAGAGAAATAGTCTTAAAAGGAAAACGAGAAGGAAACATTTTTACGCTTTCTATGGATGATATGTTAGACGCTAAAGTTAAGTGTTTCATGTCAAATGAACCTAACGTAAATTTGTGGCATAGACGTTTAGGACATATTGGCATTTCTACATTAGAAAAACTTCAACGAAAGAACCTAATACGAGGATTGCCTACACTTGATTTAGACAACTTTCAGTTGTGTGAATCTTGCATAAAAGGCAAACAAACACACGAGTCACTTAAACATAAGAATGAAATAAGCACGACAAGAGTTTTAGAACTATTACACATTGATTTATTTGGTCCTAGTCACACTACGAGTCTTGGTGGACGTCACTATGCTTGCGTGATTGTTGATGATTTTTCTCGTTATACTTGGACTTTGTTTCTTGCACATAAGGATGATAGTGCTATTGAGATTGCGAAATTAATAAAACAACTTGAAAATCAATATGATGTCAATGTGAAAAAGATAAGAAGCGATAGAGGGGGTGAATTTAAAAATAAGGACATGATTTTATTTTGTGAAGAAAAAGGAATTAAACACGAGTTTTTGCCACCTAGAACTCCACAATTAAATGGAGTAGTAGAAAGAAGGAATAGGACATTACAAGAAATTGCTCGAACTATGTTGTGCGAGAATAAATTGCCTAGATTTTTGTGGGCGGAAGCCGTAAACTGTGCATGCTACATAGTAAATCGCTTGTCCATTAGAAAGAAAATAAACAAGACGCCTTATGAGATATTAAATGAGCGCGTGCCTAAAATTGACTATTTTCGTGTGTTTGGGTGCAAATGTTTTGTTTTAAATACAAAAGACAATTTAGATAAATTTGAATCTAAATCAATTGAATGCATCTTTGTTGGATATTCTGTAGACTCAAAAGCATATAGATGTTATGATCCTCTCACTAGACAAATTATAGAATCTATTCATGTGAAGTTTAATGAATTTGGTGAGATTGATAAAAATAAAGAATATGATGATGATTTTGAATTGAAACCCGTGTTGAATGAAGATGATGGCACGTTTGATATGCATGATACACTAGAAATGCACGATCACTTAGAAATGCATGAGAACGTAGAAAATAATCAACCAAGATGGCATAGGGATCACCCACACGATCTCACAATAGGCGACATCACTCACGGTGTGCGACCACGTAGAAGAATAAGTCCAGAAGAAATAAATCAATTTCATGCTATGATTTCTGAAATTGAACTTAAACATGTGCACAATGCTTTGAATGATTCTTCTTGGATTGAT
Organism: Eustoma russellianum; assembly: GCA_036186865.1. Taxonomy (NCBI): domain Eukaryota; kingdom Viridiplantae; phylum Streptophyta; class Magnoliopsida; order Gentianales; family Gentianaceae; genus Eustoma; species Eustoma russellianum. The sequence goes on from AP025047.1 coordinate 14,476,687, forward strand.
GCTATGCATGATGAGCTTAATCAATTTGTTAGAAATGACGTATGGGATTTAGTGTCACGACCACAAGATAAGACCATAATAGGCACAAAGTGGGTGTTTGGAAATAAAATGAATGAAGAAGAAAAAGTCGTTAGAAATAAAGCTAGACTTGTAGCGCAAGGCTATAATCAAGAAGAAGGAATTGACTATGATGAAACATTTGCACTCGTAGCATGTTTAGAAGCTATACGACTTTTACTTTCCATTTCTTGCATGAAAGATTTTAAACTTTATCAAATAGACGTGAAAAGTGCATTCTTAAATGGATTCATACAAGAAGAGGTATACGTGAAACAAACACCCGGTTTTGAAGATTTGAAACATCCCGATCACGTGTACAAACTAAAGAAGACACTATACGGACTAAAGCAAGCACCTAGAGCATGGTATGATCGTTTTGCTATTTTTCTTTTAGAAAATGGTTTTAAAAGAGGCACTATAGATAGTACTCTATTTTTAAAACAAGAAAAATCTGATTTACTTATTATTCAAATTTATGTCGATGACATCATTTTTGGCTCTACTTCTCATAAACTTGTTGAAGATTTTGAAAATTGAATGAAATCCGAATTTGAAATGTCTATGGTTGGCGAATTGAACTATTTTCTTGGCTTGAAGATTAAACAAATGAGTAAAGGCATTCACATAAGCCAAGCTAAATATGTAAATGACATGATTAAAAAGTTCAATTTTGAGAACTTAAAACCGTCTCCCACCCCTATGAGTGTCACTACTAAATTAGATAAAGATGAACATGGTAAAGATTTTGATAATGCCTTATATAGATCTATGATTGACTCTTTGCTATATCTTATTGCTAGTAGGCCTGACATCATGTTCAGTGTATGCTTGTGTGCATGTTTTCAAAGTCAACCTAAGGTGTCTCACTATAATGCGGTAAAAAGAATATTCCGCTATATTAAGCACACACCCACCTTAGGCATTTGGTATGATAAAGACTGCGAATTTAACTTACATGCCTATACTGATGCAGATTACGATGGCTGTAAAGTAGATAGGAAAAGCATGAGTGGCACTTGCCAATTTATAGGAAATTCTCTTATTTCATGGTTTTCCAAAAAGCAAGCAAGCGTAGCTTTATCTACTACTGAAGCTGAGTACATGGCACTTAGTTTGTGTTGCACACAATTACTATGGATAAAAAAACAACTTTCAGACTTTGAAATTACCGTAAATAAAATTCCTATATATTGTGATAGTATGAGTGCAATTAACCTATCTAAGAATCCCGTCTTACATTCTAAGGCCAAGCATATAGAAGTACGTTATCACTTCCTTCATGATCACACAAATAATGGTGACATTGTCATAGATCATGTACGCACAGAGGCACAAGTAGCGGATATCTTCACTAAAGCCTTAAATCAAGCCACGTACAAAAATCTTCGTTCTAAATTAGACATGATTTCTGCTGATTTGATTTGATTATCTTTCCATATTTACATTCATTTTTTGATTGACTTTCCAAAATAAAGGGGGAGAGAATTCATGATTTAAGGGGAAGAGAATGCATGATTTAAGGGGGAGAGCATGCATGATTTAAGGGGGAGAGAGAAACTGATTGCATAAATTAAGGGGAGCAGAATTGAAATTTGAAATTCAAAATTTGAATTTATGCATGATTGAAGGGGGGCGATAAGATTTAAATCAATGATTGTAGGTTATTTTGAAAATCATCAAAAGGGGGAGATTGTAGAGAAAAAAGGGTTTGAGTGATTTCAAAATACATAATTTACGCGTGTTATAAAGAAATGCATGACATATTGTATGACATGACACGTACTTGCACAAAACTTGCCTTATATAGTTCATAAATAATGTTGCCGTACTAACGAGCCATGAAGATTTAAAGCTTACATCAAATGGCAAACATTTGTTGTGTTTGAACTATTTTAAGGTGCCACCATTAATGAACTAAACTAGTTCATTAAGTGAAAAACTTAGTTAATTAAACTAAGTAGTTCATTAAAGGAAACAATATTTGGAAAAGACACAAAGGCAACAAGGTGAAGAAAGGAAAGTCTTCCACTCTCATCTCCACACATATATTACACGCCATTATATATATGTGTGTATATACATTCAAATTTTTTGAAAAAGGCATGTACACATTTATTCCAACGTACTACCGACACGTTATATATTTTAAATACGTATGTTAACGTCACACCACTACACTCAACTCATATTTATGAGTATATTCAGGCCTTATATCATATTTTATAAGTCATGGTGATGACAAATTTAAAACGACACGTTAAAAGGTTCTAAACCGAAAATTGTCGTATCGGACTAATACCGAAATTTCGCCAACGTGTCACGTACTTGCCATAAATAGATGACCAGCCCCTACACTTCAAAAATATCCACAAATTTCGTGGGTTTCATGCTATATGCAGCCATAAAATCATTCCATGTTGGCACACACAAGTCACCCCACATTAAGGCCAAATTGTGGAGATTCCAATTTCAATTTTGTCACATGGTTTAGGCGCCACTTTAAAGATCCGCCTAAGTGCTGAATGTTAAAGTTTAATTTATGTATATTATGTGTAACATAATATATATAACATGTGCAAAAAGATGGAGTTTAATTAGAGAAAAATCGGGTAATCGATAAAAGTTGAAAATTCGGTTTTCTATGTACACGACACATGGAACATTTTTGGCATATCATATAATATGTATTTAGATACTTTTTACATATTTCATACATCTCAAAGTGTTCTAGAAAATTCAATTAAGGGCTGATTGGAATATACCATGTGTGTATAATTAAATGTGCACTATTTTACAAAGTTTGCAAAAATAAAATTCACCACATGTCCTATCCTCATCACATGCCCATTCCAGCTATATTGGAGCATATGTGGAGCTTTTTTGGCATCTTGATTGGTCAAGAATGAAGCATACAATGTTGGTGACATAAAGGAAGAAGCTACACAAGGTAACAATTCAAACTTATGTCACATTTGTAACACATGCTGAAAATTTCAGCATGTGCATTAGAGCTGGCCGATTTTTATCCATTTATGAGGCATATTTTACTTTTTGAATTAAGTGAATTAATTGGGAGATTGTATGGAAGTGTTTTGAATATTTTATGGAATAAAGAAAATGATATTTTCAAATATCACACATGCTGAAAATTTCAGCATGTGTGTAATGCATAGTGGACGAATTTTAGGCCTTATTGGTGTCTAATTTTTATTTCAAAAATGATAAAGATGTCTTGTATTAAATGGTGATTGATTTCTTGGATTAAATCAAAGTAAACTTGGCAATCTTTTGAATGAAAAGCAAGTGTTACACATGCTGAAATTTCAGCATGTCCAAGATGTGTTTATGGCCGATTTGTTGGTGATTAATGTGGCAATTTGTTTTCCAAATTAGTTGGAATTGATTGTGAGATATTTGGCTAAGTTTTTATGATGATTTTGGCACAGGTTTTATATGTTATTCTCAGATTTGTATAGTCATCAAGTGATGACAATATCCAACCAATCAATGAGTGCCAAGTAAGCAAGAGCTTAATGATCATCCAATGAGGAGATGCCAAGTAAGCAAAGACATGTCACAATGATGCCATATACTCTTCCAAGGACTTAGAAGATAATTTTCAAGAGAGAAAATAGGGCAAAGGGGGCGGTCAACATGTTAAAAGGAAAGGAAAAGAGCAAAACAAAAACAAGAACAAGTCTTGCAAATTTGAAAGATTAAAAAAAACATTTTAGCCTTCTCTTCTACACTCTCTTTCTTTTTTCTCTCTAAAATCCTATTGTACTCATATTCATATACTTGAATAGGCTTCATATAGTCCACCACATATTCTTTATCATTGTAAAAGATTGATCAAGATGTGATCAATCTTGAATTTGCAAGGTGGTGTTCGTGTGCATTGCATTCACATACAAGGCTTGTAAAGGGTTGGAGTTGGTGTGTAACTCTATCAACCCTATGGTAATGTGTTCTTTGTGTTGTTTGATTAGCATGAACCCTGTGGTAATGTGTTCTTTGTGGTAATGTGTTCTTGGTGTTACTTACTTTCAGGACTTACTTTCAGTTTTAGCACTGTTAATCGTTTTTTATCACGCTTGTACAAATAGTAAACGAATTTCAAAAATCAAGAAACTTTCAAGAAACATAGCCACACGTTTTAAGGTTCTTTTAGCGCAAGTTGCAACCCTTTTGGATAAGTATAAGTCACCCAAACATCCAAAGTTCTGAGACTAGTGCAGTCTGATTTTCAGGCTTGCAAAGGTTGAGACTTTGATTGTATTTGACTAACTTCCCAAAAGCATTTTTCAAAACTGTTTCAACCCATTTAAATACAACTTATAAGGGGTTAGTCTTTGAATTTTCAGAGCATTTGGAGTTACGTACAAATAAGAATTAATTTTTCAAATTAGTCTACCGTTTCTGGCAGATTTGCGCAATCTGACCACCAACGAATTTTCAAGGGGTTAGAGGTTGAATTTAAATCTGAAATTTGTAGGAGACACTCATAACATCTGAGGCTAAGGTCTCTCCAAATTTCAGACTTTTTGAAGACCTGCAACCTAGTTTTCAAAACGTTTTAAAACTGGTCCTGAAAACAGAAACTATTTTCAGAAGTTCAGTTCTTGGTTTAAAACTATTTTAAAAATCACATTTTCCGCACCAACTATTCAACCCCCTCTTCTAGTGGTGCCTTGCAGATCCTACAGAAGTTAAAGTTTTTTTCTTTTTCCGAAGCAACCATCCGAGGACTTTAGGAAGAAAGGAAGGATTTGCCCACACCAAGCATAGAGGTCAGTGGGGTTGGGAAGAAAAGGTTCCGCGTAGGAAGTTAATTCGTCAACAAAGTAGGTGCCTCTTCTCCCTCAAACGGGTATGATTTATGCATGCTTTGATGGTATACTAATGTGTTTTGTTGTTTTTATTTGTTTAAGTTGTAAATTTTGTATATGATGGAAAGCATGAGATATATTATTTATGGTTACTATATACGTGTATGTGTGTGGATTTGGTGATATAATTGAATAAAAGAATACCCTTAAAGAATTGGGAAAAAAAGGGGGGAACTTTTACACTAGGATCCTTTAAAAAGCTGTGTTTTGACATCAGAATAGGTTTTCATAGATTTAAAATAGGAGAAAATGGAGGTTGGGATCGAAAAACAAATCACAGCGGCGGAGTATGTGCCACAAGCGCCTCTGAAAAAGCCACACCTGGGCTTCCACGCGTCGTCACTTGTGGAACATCTATTAAATAAAAATAATAAAAATTAAATTAAGACGGAGAACAGGCCGGCCAACAGACCGGGCCGACTGGCCAGCCAAGTCGGACCGAAGGCGGCCCATTAACCTCTCAAAAAAATGTGTCGGGTCTGGTGGATCAGGCCAAGAAAATATAATTTAACAGTAAAATTCAAATAAGTTCCAGAAAATATAAAAGGTTAAAATTAAATTATTTCCACTTAATTTCTGAAGTTTGGTAAATTTAAGTGATAAAAAATAAATAGTAATAAATAGAATTAAATAAGAGAAAATTAAGGAATATTAGTATAAAATTCTAGAAAATTAATACAAGTTAAGAAAAAATAAGGGTGATAATAAATAACAACTTTCCAATAGTCGGAAAATTCACAAAACCAAATATTGAGTGCCGGAGATGGTGAGGATAGGCATACGGGCCCCATGTGACTTTGATGTTGCATTCATGGCACGTGCATTGCATTTGGAGTGGGTTGAGATGTGCGGGTCTTAGACACTAGAGTGGAGTGAATCATGGTGTACAGGCTATGGGTACTCGGTCATGGTGGATCCTGGTGTACGGGCCATGGGCATCGATCAAGGTGGATCGTGGTGTACGGGCCATGGACATCGATTAGGGTGGATTGTAGTGTACGGGCTACAGGCATCCAGTCAATCCCGGGATCATGCATTGCATATAGGTCTACGGGCATATTGCGTGATATGATTTTTGTTGTGTGTGACACGTGGATGGAGCATGCATCACGTAATTGCGTATTTTTATGTGGAGTGCTTTACTGACCGCATTTACTTTATCTTATGCATGTTATATCATGTTTATGTGCTATGTGGTTATATCATTTCGGTATGCATGTTTGTCTTGGCTTGAGGCGGGCATCTACTGGGTGATTTTTTGTCACTCACTCATACTTCCCAGGTGAGCCAGATGAGGACTACGAGCACATCTTTGTTAAGAACGGGATAAACATAGCTGAGTGGGCTGGTTGATAGCTGAATCTAGGATACGAGAGGACTCTGAAGCTGATTGTTTCTTATTTACCGTTTGAGGATTTTCATAGACTTTCTAGTACTTTGATTATCGGAATTTTTATTCAGTAATGACAATTATTTGTGTTTAATTTAAGTTGTGATTTACGTTTCCGCGAGAAAAATTTCTACGCCATTTCTGACATGTAAGAGATTGATTCGACGCCTTGTATTCTCCTTAGCGAGATACGGCGGGTGCACTGTTCCCGATGCTAGGGCTCGGGAGCATGGCGCTACATCCATCCTAATGGAGCCTTTTATATATTTCATATATATATATATATATATATATATATATATATATATATGTATGTGTATATATATATATGTATATGTTAATTGAAATACTAGAATTGAAACTTATGCGAAAAACCTTTAGGTCTAGCGGTTGATTAGCATTTATCCCAACCCCGGGTCTCGAGTTCGATTACCTCCCAATTTTTTTAAAAAAAATAGAATTGAAACTTACACCACTAAATATGCTGACAGTAATTTAAATACAAATCAAAATAGAAACTATTATGAGAGACGGACTATTCAAATATGGGAGGATGATTTATCTGATGTGGGAGAGCAAATTGTATGGTTGACTTGGATCGTGTGGTTTCCACCGTAATGATAGAGGAAAAGGATAAAAGTTCATGTTTTAACGTTTTAGCCTTAATGTTAAATGGTAAATTTTGTTAAAGGAGTAAACTTTTGCTGCATCCCCACCAAAATAATGAAGCTATTGAAGTAGAAAAACAAAATGATCTTTAAACATATAAGTTTAATATTGTAGATAAACTTCACGTTATTCTTCCAGCTATAATAATATTGACGTAGTCGTATTATGTCAACAATGAAAATACTTTAGGACGAAGAAGCGACCAAGACAAGATATCAAAGAGAAACACACGGGAACTATTTATTGATGGCCAATAGAAACAGTTGGGGATGATTTGCCCATGTCATTTCCCATACGTAGGGAAACTGGGCAAATATAGAACAAACGAGAATTTGAAAGTTGCTTATTTATTGATGAACATAGCACATAGAACAAGGTGTTCTTGGACCATAAATATTTATGGTTTAGCTGTCTTTTGTGCATAGGCTTGAGCTTCTTCAGCAGAAGAACAACAGCTGCAACTTCCATGATAATGTCCACAACATCCATGATAGCAGTGTCCACCACCACCTCCGTGATTGTATCCACCTCCATGATTGTATCCGCCACCATGATTGTATCCTCCACCGCCACCATGGTAGTATCCTCCACCACCATTATAATACTTTGCCTCTGCTTCTGGATTTGCTTCTTCACCTACATTTATGCATGCAATATTTTAATCAAATGGAAACAACAGTAAAAGATGAGAGAGGAAAAAAAATAAAGAACAGAGAAATAATCAAATATACCTTTTGCTATGTCTCGCGCTGCATGTGCTGGAAGTGTCCATGAGACGAAAAGGACAAGGGCACATAAAACACCAACGGAAAGGAAAACTTTGGACTTCATATTTTGCCTTTGGATTTGGTAAGTTAATTGTGGGAATAATGTATGGTTGCTATGCTCTATTTATAGTAAATGAAGCATGGTAGAAGTCACATTTGTCAAATAAGGCGGCCCGTTGTCACTGTCGATGTGAAGATATTGTTAGACACTGCACTTACTACTTTGGGGTTCTATTATTCTCCAATAACTCATGCATTAAATTATTCAGCTGGAAATATCAATCAATCAACAAAATCGTGTATATACATTAAATACACATAATCGTGTATTAGTGAAGGAATATAAAGAGACAAGTTTCCAAAATTAAAATAGACATAACCGTGTATATACATTAAATTATTCAGCTGAAAATACGTATTTGCAAAACTGTACTAGGTCAGAGTAACAAAAAAAGAGTTTTAGAAATGCACATTTTTTATATCTTTTACTGATCCATATTACATGTGTTTTGAAGCTTCAAGCAAAAAACTCGCTTCTTTTTCCCTTTCTTCATTTTCCCGGTAAACTTTTCTTCTTCTGTAGTTCTTAAGTTTATGCTCTTAGATAATAAAATGCTATGTTTTCGAGTGAGCTGTTAGAATGTCAAATTGCCAATTATCATTTAAAAATAGTTGTAGTGTTACCTTAAAAACATCTGCCAGTCATCACCCTCTTAAAAACTTTGTCAAACTGATATCTTAGGTGCTTTTCTAATATTTTAGTGAAGGAACATTTGGCTGTATTCGGTTTCAATTGAAAGTTTGGATGAGCATGAGATAAACAAGGTTTCTCTGTTTCAGAAAAATGCTTCAACGTCTGCAGCCCGATAAATGAAGTCTTTCCTTGATCTGTAGTTCATTACAGTCTTCTCAAAGATCTAGATTATATATACACACACACACCAACAACAACAAGAAGAAGACATACTCAGTTTATATATATATACTGTCATTTCCACAAAATGTTTACGCGTAAAAGAGAGAATTCGTCCCCATTCATTTGCTTTCTTGGAATCGGAATGTTACTATAGGTCTAACAGTTGTACTAAATGTTAGGTTTTTCAAATTTCAGTTTTGTTGGTCGAAAAAGATTAGACATTGTTGATATTTATTATTTATATCTAATCTTATATATCATATCACCATCTTTAGTTTATTCAATGTGAGATTTTTAAGTATTTGTGATTCACATCTTTTAAATGGGTCCGTATCGTCTTACATGTCATATCATCATCTTTACTTTATTCAATTTGAGATTTTTGACTATTTATATTTCTTATCTTTTAAACGGATCAGCGTCATCCCAGAGTTCCTTATACCATAATTATAACAACGCAGATGAACCTAACATATCACATTACAATTGCTCTCTTAGAAATATTACATGTTAACTTTTTCAATCTTCATCTTCAACGGTTCGAAGAAGACTCTCTTTTACTTATCAAGTTCATTGTATGTATCATATGATTATCTTTACTTTATCTAATATGTGGTTTTTGAGCCATTACACGATGTCAAATTTTCCTTAGTCTTGTTATCTAGCGTAAAACGGTATAATGTTCTTTTATATATTAAACTACGCCATGTTACATGGCAAAGCAATACCATTTATTTAATAGCAAAGCAATACTAAACACCAATTAGTAGCTTCTTTTGTTCTCTTTTTTCGTCTTTTTTTTCCTTTTATTTTCTAGGCGATAAGCTTCCTTAGTTAAGATACGTTATATCCACACAAATGAGCCGTGTGGCATCTGAATTCTTCACCAGCATTCGGGTTGGCAGTTGCACCACAAGTCACTTTCCCAATTAATATTATCTTCAATCGGCCTATCTACCCACGCCATGGCCTTCTCACCACTCTGTCTGGTCTTTTTCTTCCTCATTCATATTATTGCTTCAACTAGTCCAAAATTTTACTGTTCTGATGTGTTGCGTGGTAGTAATCGAAGTTTTGATAACAATTACTGTGAAAATTTTCACCAAGCACCGTACAATGCACAGTATAGGAAAGGATATGAATTCAATTTACAAGATTCAAGATACTAAGCCAACCAAATCCTACAATGAGTGTATAGAATTGTGAGGAAGAAGATAAAGAGAAATTGAATGAAAATTAAGTTGAAGGCCTGAAAACGATTTCATTCAGCACAGAGGCAAAACGTCGAACGCTACTTTAAGATGGTGCAGGAAGAAGAAATGTAACCGCCAGTGTGTAATTACAAAACTGTCCAACTAACTCACTCCATTACACAAAAAAGGGTAAAATCGTAGTTTCAGCTCTTTAAAACTTCTTCCCCCGTCTGTTCGCTTCTTCTCTGCAACCCTGTGTTCCCACCATTTCTCTCATCTAGACTCCACCTTGATCACATTGTTCCCATCTGTTTTTATGCGTCCAAACAATGACTACCGTAGATTAAATCTTTAATCCAATAATCCCACTTCATATCAACATGGATCGCCACCTGGATCATCGGTTGTTGCCTCCTTCAAGCGTTCAAGGATTTGTGCTTCTTGAACACATTCTTTGACACTCCCCTTCTCAAGCCTAGCTCGCTGTATATATTGCACGTCCCTAGCATCTTGAGCAATTCATTCATTCTCCTGCTATCCAGTGCTTTAGTAAAGATATCTGCCAACTGAAACTGAGTCCTCACTGGCATCAACTTAATCACTTGATGCTGCACTTTAAACCCTCACTATATGGCAATCAATTGCTATATGCTTCGCTCCCCCATGAAACACTGGGTTCTCAGCAATATAGAGGGCGCTTTTACTGTCACAGAACAATTCTCCAGGCTCTTGTTCAGTGAGCATCAGGTCTTTGGCCAGAAAGAGTAGCCACTGCACTTCACACACAGCTAAGGCCATGGCTATGTATTCTACATTCGCTGAGGCTCTTGACACTGTCGTTTGTTTTTTTGCTTTCCATGACACTAAGCTTTCAACCAGGAAAACACAATAACTTGTCATAGACCTTGTAGTCTTTTGACAGCCAGCCCAATCAGAGTCTACAAGTCCCCTCAACTTTAGATCTCCAGGGTTAGGTAACAAAATGCCTTGAGGAATGGAACCTTTCAAGTATCTTAAAACTCTATGTGCTGCTTTCAAATCATTTACAGTGGGGCAGTCCAAGAATTGACTCAAATCATTTACACAAAAGGCAATATTATGCCTGATAATTGTGAGATAAATCAGCTTACCTACAAGTCTCCTTTATTTAGTGATGTTGTCCAAGGATTCTGAAGCATTATGGACCAACTTCACGGCTTTCCATTGGAGTGATTGCTGGCTTGGACCCTGGAAAGCCTACTTCTTCCAGTAGCTCCAGAGTGTATCTTCTCTGGTTTATAACCATTCCCTTGTGTGACCTGGTAACTTCAATGCCAATAAAATACCTCAAATCTCCCAGATTCTTGATATGAAATTCCAAGGCCTTCGTAATCTCCTCAATTGCTTGTAGGTCCTTGCCTGCCACAATGACATCATCAACATACACCAGTAACACCAGCAGGGAACCACCTGACAATCTAGTGAATAATGTATAGTCATTCTTTGACTGGAAAAATCCTTGTGAGATTAGAACACTTGTCAATTTAGCATTCCACTCCGTGCTAGTCTATTTCAAACCATGCAAGGACCTTTGCAGTTTACAAACAATGTTAGGGTGATCTACCATTACTCTCAAAGGGGGTACCATATAAATCTCCTCATGTAAATCACCATGTAAAAATACATTATTAACATCCAATTGATGTACATACCAACCAAGTCTAGATGCCAAGGCCAGTACTAATCTTACTGTAGTCATTTTAGCTACTAGAGGAAAGGTGTCTTGGTAGTCTACTCTAAGCTGTTGTGTATAGCCTTTTGCCGCTAGCCTAGTCTTATATCTCTCCACTGATCCATCAGGCTTATACTTGATTTTATAAACCCACTTACATCAAATGGGTTGTTTTCATGGGGGCAATTCTGTCATTGTCCAAGTCTTGTTTGTTTCCAAAGCTGCAATCTCATTATCCATGGCTTTCTGCCATTCAATAGCACTGGCTGCCTATGCATAGGAGTTAGGTTCTGTATGAACACTAATGTTTAATATATATACTTTGAATTTTGGTGCCAAAGAATCAAATGAGAAGTATTTATGCAGTGAATGTGTTGTGGAAGTAGTACGTGGCATGAGAGATAAGGTAGAGGTTTGATCTGTTTCGGTATGGTTACAATAGTACTATTTGGGATATGCAGGAGTATGCATGACACGTTGGGGTCCCGAAACTAGAATGTCAATGTTAATGGATATGATGGGCCTTTCAAGAAAACCTTTTGGCTACTCTGACTTGGGACTCAAGGGATTAGAATGATGCCAACGACTTTGAAGTGAACCAAGAGAGCGTTGAGGTGACTGATGAGGGGAGTTGTCAATGAAGCGTTGAGGTGATGGACATGAGTTGTCAATGAAATATTATGGTGATGGATGTGAGTGCTGTGAGTCAAGACCCTCCCTAGATATAGGCATGGAGAGACCATACCTCGATGGCGAGTCAATAACTGAAACATCAATAGAGGTTATGGAAGGGAGGACAGGAGTAGGATTAGGACCAAAAGGAATGATAGAGGAGACAGGAGGAGATTGAAATGGTAAGGTAGACATAAAAGGGGAGTCAGAAGAGGGTATAAAGATAGACTGGAAAGGAAAATTGGTTACATGGAATGTGACTTTCCTAGAGACAAACACATCCTTAGTGGTCAAATCCTGAATGACATAGTCCTTGGTAGTATGGGAGAGACCCAAGAAAATACTTCTTCTGGCTCTAGGACTGAATTTTTCTCTAGAAGGGGATATGTCAGTAGCAAAGCAAAGACATCCAACGACCTTAAGATGAGTGTACTATGGAAGCTTATTGAACAACATCTCATGAGGGGTTTTGTAATGTAGCAAGGGAGATGGTCTTATGTTGATAAGATATACTGCATGCTGGCCACAAAAGCCTCAATAACCAACTGGCATGTGTGCTTGAAATTTCAAAGCTCTAGCTACATTAAGAATGTGTTATTGTTTGCGCTCAACAAGCCCATTTTGCTGTGGAGTATATACACAGCTGGTTTGATGAAGTGTGCCCTTAGAAGCATAGAAGGAGTTCATTTTTAATTCAGTCCCAATATTAGTCCTTATGACTTTAATGTTTGCACCAAACTGAACATGGACACAGGTCCATAAGCTTTCAATAATATTTCTTATTTCAGATTTAGCTTTTATGAGATAAACCCAACAGTATCTAGAGTAATCATCAACAATTGTGCAAAAGTAATGTTGTTTATACATTGTGGAATGTTTGTATGGACCCCGTATATCCATATGTACAAGGCAAAAGGAGGAATTAGATACTGAAAGTGAAACAGAAAAAGTGGCTCGTTTTTGTTTAGTTAAAGGGAAAATTGTACAAGTAGGGGAATGAAAAGAAGCATCAACTTGAGGATCAATCTTGCTGATTTCATTGAGTATGGATGGTGAAAGATGTCCAAGTCTTGAATGCCAAAGAAAAGAATATGAAGAAGCAACAACATGAAGTTGAGGAGAAATAAAAGCTGAAAAGGTCTGAGATAGTGAGGTATGACCATGTAAATGGTACAAGCCTTAGTGACTCTAGTTGAACCAATCATCCTCTTGCTTAAATGATCATGTAGCAAGCAGAATTTGGAATGAAAAACTAAGTCTATATCCTCATTTTTTTTATTTCACTTAATGATAACAGATTGAAGGCAAATGAAGACACATGTAAGGCATCATATAGTGTCAAGTAAGGGCTCAAACATACTATGCCCATATGAGTGACAAGAGCAAGGATATTGTTTGGTAGTTTAACTGACATGGCTTTAACTGGATGATGAATTCAAAGAATGACAGGGAAAAATAAATATGATCTGTGGTTTCAGAATCCAATATCATGTGCATGAAACATTATGAGATACATTACCTGCTTCCTTAGCAGGGACAGTAGCATGTTGAGCTGACATTACTGCATGGAGTCTCTTGACATCCTCAGCTGATCCATTGCTCTAACTGTAGCGCCCCGACCCGGACAGCGGAATCCGACCCGGTGCACCCGTCGTAGCTTACTGAGAAGACTACAAGACGTCTCATCTCTCGAATACACATCATCAATGACGTAAGGGAAATAAGCGCGGAAACCCATCTCATAAATCTAAATCATCAAAGCAATACGTCAAAGTCAACATGAATACCCAAATGTATATGGTCGCAGCCATCTAAAACCTCCAATGAAATAAAACCAGAATTAACAGAAACTATCTAATCAAATCTCTCCATAAGGCCTATGCATCCCATTCTGCCCACTCGCTGTCATCCTCAATGAAAATCATATCATAACTGGGTTCATCTGCAAAATCAAAGGCAGTACCCTTAGCGAAAAACGCTAGCAGTAACCCGCTTATAAGACATACGGGATCAACACATGGCAAGACATGAGTAGTAGATAATTCAGGGAATTGTGGGGCACTTGTCTTGTAAAGTTTCCAAATATGTAAGTGAATAACGCAGTAAACAAGTACAGCAATTTGTTCACAATTACCAATTCATAGGCAATCAAGTACCACTCACGTTCATACCACATTGACTCTCATGATGCATGCCAAAATATGCACTACCCTACACATTCACATATGCATGAACGCTTTCTCTTTTGAAACAGTGCAATGCATGTCATAATGTCCGGTCACTTCATATAACTTTATACCCTGTAACGCGCTCCGGCTTATATTTCCATCCCGGTTTACGTTACAGCCAACTTTATACCCTGTAATGCACCTCGGCTTATATTTCCATCCCGAGTAGCATTACAGACCACTTTATACCCTGTAACGCGCCCCGGCTTATATTTCCATCCCGGTTTACGTTACAGTCTTTTGTGCCCTACAATGCGCCCCGGCTTAAATTTCCATCCCGGTTTACATTGCAGGTCACCTTCGCAAATCTGTGCCGAAGCACCTTTCTTTCCAAATCAATATGCAAATGCACGTGCCATGATGCAAGACTCCTCATTTCATTCTCGTTCCACATTCTTGTATGCAATTCACATAAGTAGTTCATGTACACATGCGCAAGTACAAGCATACACAAGTTTTCACTAATGTACACATCATAACTTAGGCTTCCACCATCACGTCAACCCTTAGTCTTGACTCTAAGGTTCACAACCCAAGGCAAATATCCCTAACCATTCCTCATTGAACTCTCAAACACCTCGTACATTCATCTCCTAGACCATCTAAGTCATTCACGTTGAAACTCGATTCGAGAACCCATTGAAGTCACCAATATTGTTTCACCATCTTAGGTCATGTTCCCAAGACTTAGACTACCTTTAATCAGGTCTTAAGAAGTCCCTAAAGTCACCCAAAGGTTCCCCGAACGTCCCCCTTTCTTCCTCTATTTTCCACAAAATTTCTGGACTTCATCCCCTATACATCGATCGATCGATGTCCAGCTGGGGACATCGATCTCTCACTTGGATCGATCGATGTCCTTCTGAGGACATCGATCTCTCAGGCTCAACCCACATCGATCGATCGATGTCCTTCTGAGGACATCGATCTCTCAGTCTCCCCCTACATCGATCGATCGATGTCCTACTGGGGACATCGATCTCTCGGCCACCAAGACATCGATCGATCGATGTCCTTCTGAGGACATCGATCTCTGACTTAGATCGATCGATGTCTGCGGTTTCCCCAATCTTCTCTCCGTTTTCTGCAACATCTGCAGTACCAAGAACACCAAATATCCATAATTCATTCCCAATCAATCCAAGCCTAATCCCGGCTACCATCCATGCTTAAAACTGTAAATTCAAACGCTTATACGCATATCGCACAATGATTCGACCTTGAACTCAATTATCCAACGCTCTCAATACCAGAAAAAATCCCATCTTTTCTCTCAAACACTCCTCAACCATGAAACCACACCAAAAAGGGGTTCAGGGTAGGGATTTGCAGGATTTCACATATTCAATCAACAACAACAATCACGTTTTCATATACATCGGCCAAATCTTGAAACGAAAGCACATAAAACATATACGCATACTCAAAGAACGAATCTATTGCATGGTGATCCAATTTGATAACAAAATAGGCCGTCTTTCATTTCACAAATCGTAGGAACTTATAAACAGATTACTTGCCTTTGATTACCCGAAGACGAAATGGGAAACGAACTAAGGCTGGATCAATTCTTGGGGGATGTCTTCCTCTTCTACTCCTGGAAGAAACGGCTAGGGTTGTGAGGAAAGCGTCGATGGTTTCTGAATAGTGAAGAAACTGACGCTTTGTCAGTTTTTATATGGGAAGTGAAAAGTTTGGTGTTTCTAAATTATAACTATTATCTATTTATCTTAAAGGATAAACTTAATTATTTAATTCTAAATTAAACATAATTAATTTCTAATATTAAATCCATCATTAATTTCTAATTAATCCTCATATTAATGCCTAACTTAATTCGCGTTGACCGTCATTAATTCCCGAAAATTCTTCTTCGTCTTTTAATTACCCGACGGAGGGTGCGGGGCATAACATCCCTCCCCCTTATAAGAAGTTTCGTCCTCGAAACTGGCGTACCTTATAGGAAAAGATGTGGATATAACTCCTTCATTTGATCCTCAAGCTCCCACGTGGCTTCGCGCTCCGTATGGTTACTCCACTGAACTTTAGCATACGGAATGACGCGTCGGCGTAGGACCTGATCTTTCCTATCCACAATCTTGATTGGATGTTCTTTGTAGGTGACATCTTCTTTCACATCCAATGGTTGAGCTTCAAGGATATGGCTTGGGTCTGATATGTATTTCCTTAGTTGGGACACATGGAACACATTATGGACTTGGAATAAACTTGGGGGTAAAGCTAGTCGGTATGCTCTTTCACCGACTTTACCAAGAACTTCGTAAGGACCAATATATCTAGGGCTTAACTTGCCCTTCACTCCAAATCTAGCAACTCCCTTGGTTGGTGAAACTCGTAGGTAAGCCTTGTCGCCCTCCTCAAACTCCAACGGTCGTCTCTTGGTGTCAGCCCAACTTTTACTGCGATCTTGAGCCACCTTGAGTTTCTCTCTTATCACCTTGACCTTTTCGACTGTTTGCTCGACCAACTCGGGTGCAGTGATTGTCCTTCCTCCAACTTCATCCCAACAAACCGGGGATCTGCACTTACGCCCGTACAACGCTTCGAATGGCGCCATGCCAATTGCACTGTGATAGCTGTTATTATATGAAAACTCCATTAGTTTCAACATGCTATCCCAGTTTCCTTTAAAGTCCAACGCGCATGCTCTCAACATGTCCTCCAATGTTTGGATGGTCCTCTCGGATTGTCCATCCGTTTGCGGGTGGTATGCTGTGCTCATCCTCAACTCTGTACCCATAGCTTTCTGGAATGCCCTCCAGAACTTAGAGGTGAACTTGGGGTCACGGTCCAATACGATGCTGACTGGGACTCCATGTAGACTTACAATGTTATCCACATAGATATTGGATAACCTCTCATACGAAGTACCATGTGGCATGGCTATAAAGTGAGCCGTCTTCGTTAATCGGTCCACAATTACCCAAATCATCTCGTTTCCATTGCGGGTCTTGGGTAGTCCCATTACGAAATCCATCGTCACGTGCTCCCACTTCCATTCCGGAATCTCCAGTGGCTTCATCAAACCACCAGGTCGTTGATGTTCCGCTTTGACTTGTTGGCATATCAAACATCTCTCAACATATGCCGCTATTGACCTTTTCATCCCTATCCACCAATAGTTTCTTTTGAGGTCCTTATACATCTTAGTACTTCCGGGGTGGATGGACATTCTCGAGTTATGCGCTTCTCGGATCAATTCTGTTCGGAGCTCGTCTTTACTTGGCACGCATAACCGATTCTGGAACCATAGACTCCCATCTTCTCGCATCTGGAAATCCTTTACCGGTCCCGTGGATAATTTGTCGCGGATCTCTTTCAGTGCCGGGTCCTCATACTGTGCCTCTTTGATTCGGTCTACCAAGTCTGGGCTGATAGACAAAGCTGTGAGGACATTTGCCACTGAATCCACCAATTGCAGATCAAACTCTTCAATCTCTCTTTCCAATGGAGACTGTCTTGCGTGGCTAGACTTTCTGCTCAATGCGTCCGCCACTCTGTTGGCTTTGCCCGGATGGTAATTGATGGTCAAGTCATAGTCCTTGAGTAACTCTAACCATCTTCTTTGTCTCATATTCAACTCCTTCTGCGAGAATAGGTATTTCAAGCTCTTGTGATCAGTGAATACTGCACACTTCTCTCCATATAGATAGTGTCTCCAGATTTTAAGAGCAAATACCACAGCTGCGAGCTCCAAGTCATGCGTCGGATAGTTCTGCTCATATGGTTTCAGTTGTCTTGATGCGTACGATATGACTCGTTCGTTTTGCATCAAGACACAACCTATAAACAGAAAGTTGATTTAGGACTAGCATAAGTATATACAATGCATTAATTGTAATGATGTACATACCTAGTCCTTTCTTGGACGCGTTACTATAAATCACGAATCCATCGGTGCCGGAGGGTTGTGCCAACACCGGGGCTGTGGTCAACCTCTTCTTGAGCTCAGTAAAGCTCTGCTCGCATTCAGCAGTCCATTCGAACTTAGTCTTCTTCTGCGTAAGTCGACTCAATGGTACTGCTATCGTTGAGAATCCCTCAACGAACTTCCTGTAGTAGCCTGCCAAGCCCAGAAAGCTTCTTACTTTAGTCACGTTTGTAGGTCTTGGCCATTCTGTGATGGCTTCTATCTTCTTGGGATCCACAGAGATCCCATCTTCGGAAATCACGTGACCAAGGAAGGCTACACTTCTTAGCCAAAACTCACACTTGCTGAATTTGGCATAGAGCCTTTGTTGCCTCAGAATTTGCAACACCACCCTTAAATGTTCAGCATGAGCTTGTTCGTCGGGGGAATAGACCAAGATATCATCGATGAACACTACTACAAATTGGTCTAACTGTTCTCGGAATACAGTGTTCATCAAATCCATGAAAGCTGCTGGGGCATTAGTTAGTCCAAAAGGCATCACTAAGAATTCATAATGCCCGTATCGAGTCCGAAAAGCCGTTTTAGGTACGTCTCCGGCTTTCACAAGCAGCTGGTGATACCCTTGACGAAGATCGATCTTTGAGAACCAGCGAGCTCCTTTTAGTTGGTCAAATAAATCCTCAATCCTTGGTAGAGGATATTTATTCTTAATGGTGATCTTATTCAACTCCCGATAGTCGATGCATAACCTCATGCTGCCATCCTTCTTCTTTACGAATAGAACCGGAGCTCCCCAAGGTGATACACTGGGGCGTATCAATTTCTTGTCCAACAACTCTTGCAGTTGCCCCTTTAACTCCTTGAGTTCAGCTGGAGCCATTCTGTAAGGTGCCTTAGATATAGGCTCGGCTCCAGGGATCAAGTTGATCTCAAACTCCACTTCTCTCGTTGGTGGTACTCCCGGTAGGTCGTCCGGAAATACATCCTTGAACTCGTTGATCACCGGAATTTGGTCCATAGAGGGAACCTCCTGCTTCGCGTCTAGAGCATACACCATAAACCCCTCTGCTCCTTTCTGTAAAGTCTTAAAGGCCTTAATCGCCGTCATGTATATCTTCTTTGGGGCTTTGGTTATCTTGGTATTCCCTTGCATCGTGACATCATTCATCTCAGGGTCTTTGAGGGTAACTTTCTTGAGTTTACAGTCGATATTGGCATGATTCTTGGTCAACCAATCCATGCCCAATATTATGTCAAAGTCCTTTATCGGTATTGGGACTAGAGTCACCGAGAAGAGTTTCCCATCTAATTCCAAATCACAGTCTTTGTACTGATGGTGAGAAATCAGTACTTGTTCTCCTGCTGCCTGTACCCTAAATGGGTTCTCAAGCCATTCGGGTAGACAGTCGAGTCCTTTGGCGAATCGCTTAGAAATGAAGGAGTGGCTAGCGCCACTATCAAATAACACGTTTGCAGGCACGTTGTTAACTAAGATCACACCTAACATGAAAGTGCAGCACATAAAGGTCTCATATAAAGCATATTTAATCATCAACTTAAAAGGCTAAAATTCAACTTAGGCTACTATTATTAAACTTAAGTTGTACCTGTCACGACGTTGGCATCCTCCTGCACCTCAGCGTCTGTCATCGCATGGACTCTCGCATTAGGCCTGCCTCTCTGCTGTGGGGCTGGCCCTGCTGCTGCCTGAGGTTTAGTATTCCATTCAGGGCAATCTTTAATTCTATGGCCCGTCTTCCCACATTTGAAGCACGCTCCACTTACCTTCCAGCATTCGCCCACGTGTCTTTTATGGCAGTGTGGGCATTCTGCGGGTGCTTGCCGTTCAGGTTGGTTTTGTTGCGGTGCCCTTTGTGCTGGGCCCGCCTGCCCTTTTCTGGGAATCTTGACCCAACGTCCGGGTCTACTACCACCTTGCTCCACTCTTGGCCTCTTGCTCGATTCTTCCCGAGCCTCTTTTGGTTGTGACCTGCGCATGTCACTCTCAACACGATAGCAGGCATCTAGCATCTCCTCAAAAGTTTTCAAGCTTGACCCTGCTATTGCAGTCCGTATACGGGGGTTCAGTCCTTCCTCAAATTTTAGCATTTTCATTCGGTTGTTTTCCAGTACCAAGGGTGTGAACTTACCCAAGGCATGGAACCTATCTGCGTAGTCAGAGACAGTCATTCTCCCTTGCTCAAACCTGTCAAACTGCCTCATCTTTTCTAGAACGGCGGTCTCAGGCACATAGTAGTCCTTGTAGGCCTTCACAAATTGCCTCCACTGAATAGGAGGGGTCATCTTTGGCAGGATGCCGCTCCACCAAGCATTTGCTCTGCCAATCAGTAACGGGGTGGCCACATCCACCTTCAGATCTTCAGGCACTTGCACAAGTCTGAAGCACTTTTCCACTTCATCAAGCCAGAACCCAGCTACCTCTGGGTCAGTGGTCTCTTCGAAATTAGGGGCATGCATCTTGCGCATCTCCCCAATATAATATCTGATGCCTTGTTGAGGAGGTGGTGGAGGAGGTTGTTGTGGTTGTTGCTGCTGCTGAGCAACCCCTTGCGCTATCACTGTAATAGCGTCGATCAATGCTTGAGGGACTAAGACAGGAGGTGGTGGTGGTGGAGGGTCATTGTTCCCATTGCCACCATTTCCTTGGTTATCACGTCTAGGAGGCATTTTCTGCAAGTTCAAGCTTATTAGTATTTGGGCAGTTCCAAAATAAGTACTTGGGGTTCATAAGGTGTACAAAGCGAAATTCATAAGCTAGAATAACTACAATTATTGATTACACTTAATCGCGCTCGTACACACACCCATCCCAATCAAACTTAAATCTAAAATTGCATACTTAGACTAATAGATCAATCTTAAGATAAAGATCATAACTTAGGACTCTATATGTCATAACCTAGGTCTCCGAGGTAGATCTGAAGCCTAGGCTCTGATACCACCTGTAGCGCCCCGACCCGGACAGCGGAATCCGACCCGGTGCACCCGTCGTAGCTTACTGAGAAGACTACAAGATGTCTCATCTCTCGAATACACATCATCAATGACGTAAGGGAAATAAGCGCGGAAACCCATCTCATAAATCTAAATCATCAAAGCAATACGTCAAAGTCAACATGAATACCCAAATGTATATGGTCGCAGCCATCTAAAACCTCCAATGAAATAAAACCAGAATTAACAGAAACTATCTAATCAAATCTCTCCATAAGGCCTATGCATCCCATTCTGCCCACTCGCTGTCATCCTCAATGAAAATCATATCATAACTGGGTTCATCTGCAAAATCAAAGGCAGTACCCTTAGCGAAAAACGCTAGCAGTAACCCGCTTATAAGACATACGGGATCAACACATGGCAAGACATGAGTAGTAGATAATTCAGGGAATTGTGGGGCACTTGTCTTGTAAAGTTTCCAAATATGTAAGTGAATAACGCAGTAAACAAGTACAGCAATTTGTTCACAATTACCAATTCATAGGCAATCAAGTACCACTCACGTTCATACCACATTAACTCTCATGATGCATGCCAAAATATGCACTACCCTACACATTCACATATGCATGAACGCTTTCTCTTTTGAAACAGTGCAATGCATGTCATAATGTCCGGTCACTTCATATAACTTTATACCCTGTAACGCGCCCCGACTTATATTTCCATCCCGGTTTACGTTACAGCCAACTTTATACCCTGTAATGCACCTCGGCTTATATTTCCATACCGAGTAGCATTACAGACCACTTTATACCCTGTAACGCGCCCCGGCTTATATTTCCATCCCGGTTTACGTTACAGTCTTTTGTGCCCTACAATGCGCCCCGGCTTAAATTTCTATCCCGGTTTACATTGCAGGTCACCTTCGCAAATCTGTGCCGAAGCACCTTTCTTTCCAAATCAATATGCAAATGCACGTGCCATGATGCAAGACTCCTCATTTCATTCTCATTCCACATTCTCGTATGCAATTCACATAAGTAGTTCATGTACACATGCGCAAGTACAAGCATACACAAGTTTTCACTAATGTACACATCATAACTTAGGCTTCCACCATCACGTCAACCCTTAGTCTTGACTCTAAGGTTCACAACCCAAGGCAAATATCCCTAACCATTCCTCATTGAACTCTCAAACACCTCGTACATTCATCTCCTAGACCATCTAAGTCATTCACGTTGAAACTCGATTCGAGAACCCATTGAAGTCACCAATATTGTTTCACCATCTTAGGTCATGTTCCCAAGACTTAGACTACCTTTAATCAGGTCTTAAGAAGTCCCTAAAGTCACCCAAAGGTTCCCCGAACGTCCCCCTTTCTTCCTCTATTTTCCACAAAATTTCTGGACTTCATCCCCTATACATCGATCGATCGATGTCCAGCTGGGGACATCGATCTCTCACTTCGATCGATCGATGTCCTTCTGAGGACATCGATCTCTCAGGCTCAACCCACATCGATCGATCGATGTCCTTCTGAGGACATCGATCTCTCAGTCTCCCCCTACATCGATCGATCGATGTCCTACTGGGGACATCGATCTCTCGGCCACCAAGACATCGATCGATCGATGTCCTTCTGAGGACATCGATCTCTGACTTAGATCGATCGATGTCTGCGGTTTCCCCAATCTTCTCTCCGTTTTCTGCAACATCTGCAGTACCAAGAACACCAAATATCCATAATTCATTCCCAATCAATCCAAGCCTAATCCCGGCTACCATCCATGCTTAAAACTGTAAATTCAAACGCTTATACGCATATCGCACAATGATTCGACCTTGAACTCAATTATCCAACGCTCTCAATCCCAGAAAAAATCCCATCTTTTCTCTCAAACACTCCTCAACCATGAAACCACACCAAAAAGGGGTTCAGGGTAGGGATTTGCAGGATTTCACATATTCAATCAACAACAACAATCACGTTTTCATATACATCGGCCAAATCTTGAAACGAAATCACATAAAACATATACGCATACTCAAAGAACGAATCTACTGTATGGTGATCCAATTTGATAACAAAATAGGCCGTCTTTCATTTCACAAATCGTAGGAACTTATAAACAGATTACTTGCCTTTGATTACCCGAAGACGAAATGGGAAACGAACTAAGGCTGGATCAATTCTTGGGGGATGTCTTCCTCTTCTACTCCTGGAAGAAACGGCTAGGGTTGTGAGGAAAGCGTCGATGGTTTCTGAATAGTGAAGAAACTGACGCTTTGTCAGTTTTTATATGGGAAGGGAAAAGTTTGGTGTTTCTAAATTATAACTATTATCTATTTATCTTAAAGGATAAACTTAATCATTTAATTCTAAATTAAACATAATTAATTTCTAATATTAAATCCATCATTAATTTCTAATTAATCCTCATATTAATGCCTAAATTAATTCGCGTTGACCGTCATTAATTCCCGAAAATTCTTCTTCGTCTTTTAATTACCCGACGGAGGGTGCGGGGCATAACACTAACCATGTTTCTTATCTTTATGCTCCTGCAATAGACTGATTAGTTGATTGTATTGCTCCTGTGTGAATGAAGGAGTTACCTGTGAGGGTGTGCTCAACAAACCATCCTGCATGACTTCACTAGTTTGATAAGGCTCATAAGCAGTCTGACTATATACTTCTCCTTCTTTACCCATGTACAAATCACTCCCAACGCAATTCACCATTCCTCTAGGTCTGAAACCAGGACAATAACCATGTTTCTTATAACATCTATCTATTGTGTGGCCTACCATGTTACAATGAGTACACGTCAGAGCTTTGGGATTTTGCAAAAATGGCCTCTGAAGATCCCTCTTGAAACCTCTGTCTGTTGGCCTAGGCCAACTGCCACCAGAGCCTGGATTAACAGGCCTTGGGCCATAAGAACCATATCTAGGATTGCCATTAGCACTCAACACTAGAGAAGCGTTATTAATGAACTGATTCTGTCCTGATACACAATTGAGTTTCCTTCCCAATTTAACAGCCATGACAAATGTGGTTTTCAAATCAGGAAGTGGAGTCATCAATAGAACTTGCGACTTCACGGGCTCAAATTCTTCGTTCAATCCTTTAATGAATCGAATAAAATAATCATCCTCAATGAACTTGTTTATTTTACTAGAAACGTTGCAGGTGCAACAGTTACAGATGCAATTAGGGATGGAACGCAACACCATAAGTTCTTCCCATATTACTTTCAATCAAGTGTAATAGTCAGTCAGAATTAGTCTCGTGTCTAATGGCATAAAATTGCTCCTGTAAGTCAGACATCCTAAACACATCTGGATTATTATATCTGTGTTTTAAATCCTTTCAAATATCGAACGCATTATCAGACCACATAATACTTGACCAATGGAGGGTATGTAGCGCCCCGCTCCCGAACCCTAGCACCAGGAACAGTACACCCGCCATATCTCGCTGAGGAGAATACAAGGCGTCGAATCAATCTCTTACACGTCAGAAATAACATAGAATTTTTCCTCGCGGAAACGTAAATCATAACTTAAATTAAACTCCAATAATCGTCATTACATTACTGAATCAAAATTCTAATTATAAAAGTAATAGAGAAGTCTGTGAAAAATCCCCAAAATATAAGTAAACACAAACAGCAGCAGAGCCCCCTTGTAACCTAGCCGCAGCTATCAACCAGCCCACTCAGCTATGTCCATCCGGCCCTCAACAAAGATATGCTCGTAGTCCTCATCCAGCTCACCTGGGAAGTAGGGTGAGTGACAGAAATCACCCAGTAGATGCCCGCCTCAAACCAATACAAAACGTGCATACCGAAATGATACAACCACATAGCACATAAATATAAGATAACCACATAGCACATAAATATAAGATAACATGCATAAGATAAAGTAAATGCAGTAAGTAAAGCACTCCACATAAAATGCGCAAGTACGTGATGCATGCTTAATCAACGTGTCACACGCAACAAGAATCATGTCAGGCGATATGTCCAAACCTCTACCGTGCAATGCATGTCCCGGGTCCTAAATCCAGCGTCGTGGTCTCTAGCCACCACTTGCCGTTTGGACACCCCCGCCCTATAGACGCGGCCTGTCTCATGACACCCATGCCCTATAGACACAATATATCATCCCGGTACCCACGCCCTATAGACGCAGTATACCTCATGCAAATGCACATGCCATGAATGCAAGAAAACCACACTACTGTTATGCACCATACAACCACAAACGAAATCCCCACTCAATTATTCAGCCTTTAATATAATTTAATAATATATATATATATATATATATATATATATATATATATATATATATATATTCAAATGTCACATATACACATTAAGTCAGGCGAACACTATACACACACATGCACACACATAGCCATAAACAATATATCTCATGCTTTCCAACATATATAAAATTAACAACTTAAACACAAAAAAACAACGAAACAAAATCTACAACTTAAACAAATAAAACAAAGAAACAAAATTTACAACTTAAACAAATAAAAACCACAAAACACATTAGTATACCATCAAAGCATGCATGAATCATGCCCGTTTGAGGGGGGAAGAGGCACCTACCTCTTTGACGAATCAACTTCCTTCTCCTCTAGGCTCGAATCTAAACAATTGTAATATAAAAATCAATACCTAATAATAAACGTTAATTTGACTTACTTAAAATAACTAGTTCTTAACTTTCTTTTTTTTTCTTTTTTTTTTCTTTCTGCCGAAATTAAAGCAGCACCCATGAATTGCTTAGATTCTTTCAAGGTGTTCCTGAGGATGTTCTATAAATTCGGTGAACAGTGCGCACGCACATATATATATATATATATATATATATATATATATATATATATATATATGTATATATGTATATATATATATATGTATGTATATCAATTATAGTTTGAAATCATATATATTATGAAAACTTGCATATTCAATATATAATCAAAGATAAGGCCGAAATAAACCTACTGAACAACCTTAAAATTCTCGGCCCCTTTCCTTCTTTCTTTCTTTTTGTTTTGTTTTTGTTTTTTTTTTAACAAAACCCACCAATTTCAACTTTCACAAATCTTGGTAGACATACTCATATTTCTTTAAAAAAAATTCGGCTACAGTGCAATATGTTTAAATATGTTTAGCTCATCGATGTGGTATACTGCAATAGGCATTTCCTTGTGCTCAACACTCAAAATCCATGCAACAAAAATTCTGTCAATTCCAGTGGTGGCCAAATTCTATATACGAATTCTACAATCCTAATAATTTTTTTTCCTTTAATGGCCATTCGGCCAATTTCCTAAAATCCAAAAAAATAAAAAAAAATCACATGCACTCTACATAACTAGTACTATTTCCAATGGCACACAGTTATATATCACGGGTGTATACATATCATGCAATTAGTATTATACTTTAAATCACTTAAGCAAAAATAATTGTACTTTTCGGCCTTCACAAATGAAATTCTCCTTTTATATATATATATTTACACATTCAAATATATAATGAAACCAATTTAGGAATGTATCAATATATAACAGTGGCCTGTTCGGCCACTGGTTTCCAACCATATATATAAAATGCACGACACACACACACATATATGTAGACAATAATATATTCAAACACATATACGAATGCATGATCCGAAGTTTATACTAAAATAACATATGTATTTCCGCAAAACATAACAAGTATATCAAGGATACTTGCCTCGTGTCCCGATTATACGCGATATACAAAAAAACTAGGGTGAAACTGAATTAAAATCACTTGTTTCTTGGCTCTTGAAAGTTTCGGCTGGAGGCTGAGATTTTTTTGAAGAATAAAGGCGGCTGGAGTTTTAGGGTGGCTGCCCGTTCTCTTGTGTTTTAAAAAGGATATGAATTTTGTGTGATAAGTGAGTCTAATTATAGGTAGAAATAGGTAGTATCCTAGTGTATTTAGGTTATTTTATTCTAGTATGATTAGGATTTGTTTTTAAATTCAAACTTCATCTATCTACTTCCTAATCATATTAGGATTTTAAGTTTTAAACTTATCTATTTTATTTTTTTTGTTTTCCAATTCTTTTTCTGCCGTGTATTATGTGTGGAATGTAATATGTATACATATTTTATTGTTTTATATGTTTGTTAACATGTGTGTGCCCGTGTATTGCATGGAGTTTGCATGCGTTTTTTTTCCAAGTAGGAAATAGCGGGCACAACAATCCTTCCCTCTTACAAAAAGTTTCGTCCTCGAAACTTGTGTATGGCGTGATCAACGGTTTAGTATGTTTTTACTTAATCATTCACTTAGGTAATAACCATGCTAAATATTATTGCATATTCTTATGCGTTAACCATTTCACTTTCTTATCATATACTAAGGCCCTGAAAATCGTTCTTTGTACCCGACAAGGTAATTTCTAAGTCCACCAGTCTCTGCTTATTTAAGATCATAACCTATCTTCTTAAAATTTTAAGATCAAGCTTAGAGGTATCGTCATCATACCGGGGGTTCCATATCTCAATCGTCGGTTAACGTATTTGTATCCGTGGTCATCAGCATTCCTCTAAAATCAGTTCTTAGGTGTACCATAACCTTTGACTTAATTCTCTATAATTACAACTTATAAACCTCCACTCATATCACTTGACATATATCATTCAACTTATTGCAATCTACGATTTCGAACTCTTAACTCATCATATATGATTCATCTCCTAGTTATATGACCATCCGAAACATCCATCGAGTCCTCCAGTACGTTAACCATTACTCTCCCTTGTCATCAAATTCCTCGAAATCAATTCTTATACTTATGAGCTAGTTCTATGATCATACTCGTACTTTTCAAAGATGTCATCAACATCTTAATATATGAAGCATGAGTATGGAAATATTCTTCTTTAATTTAAAGAAAAGTAACTTACATAACTATAATTTGGAGTATAGCTTTAACTGTTTAAAATAATGTACCCTCTAATTTTTTTTTGTAAACACAAAAACCAATATATATTTGTTTTCGTAAAGCGGCGTCTCAAATGACCATTTATGAAACAATCATATAACTTATTCATAAAAGTATTGCGTCTAAAAACCACTTTAAAACAATTGAGACACAACAATTGTGAAATTTCTTTTTTTTCAAAACGATCTGAACATGGTGTCTTTTTTTCCAACGAAATAAATATTTTGAAAGCTATGTTTTGTTTCACAGAATACAACAATTGAAAAGTCAGCAAATATACAGTTTCGTAAAACCATTTGGATACGGTACTTAAAAAAAAGAAATATATATATTTGAAACTCTTTCTGCTTCACAAAATTAAATAAGTTCATCGCAAGCAGATAAATAACTTCAAAATCATTAAATGGGTAAAATGCTTGCAAAATCGATAGTTAAAAATAGAAATTATTTTAGCAAAAGAAATATAGCTAAACAAAAGTTCGAGAAATACAATAGATATATAAATATATCGTTCTTCGAAAACATCATTGTTTTAAAATGCATCAGTTTTGTTAGGGGTGATCGAAATTCCATTAGGTTGATATACGAATTCGAAAAAAAATACAGCCTTGTAAAGTAATATACTATATAAAAAGAGAATGAAAGTAGTCGAAGTGTTTAGGAGCAAAATCTTTGAAATACCTTTTGAATATAGAGTATATTTTGGTATACTTGCTTATATAAAAATGTTTAACTACTTGAAAAAAATAATAGTCCAATACTTCGTATAATTTTTTTTTCTAAGTCACCCCTTAATGTGAGTGAAAAATCCACCTATATACCGTTTCTTACAAATCTTTAACTTAGGTTGTCAAATCCTATCATGGCACACTAATATTAATCGACTTAGGGTTTTCTAATCTGACATGCTTCCGCGCGCCACACTGATACACCGTACTTCTATACTTGGTTATTTCAACCGTTGATTCTAATTTAGTTAGATCTCACCTGAAATGCACCACTACTTGTTCATAATGGTACCAGGTTCACAAGAACCGGATTTAGAGGATTATATAAATGGTTATAATCAGCACTTAGGTAAGGCAAATAATTCAGAGTCGTGCGGAGTGCCCTAGGTATACGTGGGCATATTATTTATCCGATCATCACTTAGGTCTAATATCATGACTTATTTCTAGAATCGATATTTGGTATCATCAGTTCTTACGTCTAAGATCATTACTTATTTCTAAGTTCAATGCTTAGAATATAATCACCATTTACGACTAAGATTAGTGCTTATGTTCAAATTATCACCTGATGTTCAGATCACCACTTATGTCTAAGATCACTTCTTATTTCCAATCATACTTAAGTATATAATCAGTATTTACGACTAAAATCAACTTTTAAGTCGAAAATCAACTCTTAATCAAGATCGTCACTTATGCCTAAAGTCATGACTTACGGGCAGGATCTTCACTTAATTTCTAAAGTCACACCTTATTTCCAATATATAATCGTTGCTTACGACAAAAAAAATCGGTACTTATGTCTAAGATCGTGACTTAGGAGAAAAAAATCGTAACTTAATTTCTAAGATCATAGCCTAAATCTATGCTTCCGCCGTGGATCTGGAGTCATGCTCTGATTGTAGAGAAAAAGGGGTTTGAGTGATTTTCAAATACATGATTTAAATGTGCACAAAAACGAGCATAAGATAAAACGTGCATAAGATATACATGAATGCATGATACATTGCTATTACTTGCCTTATTTAGCTTTTATATAATGTTGCCGGACTAACGAGCCATGAAGCGTTAAAGCTTACATCATATGGCAAACACTTGTTGTGTTTAAACTATTTTCACGTGCCACCATTAATGAACTAAACTAGTTCATTAAGTGAAGTACTTAGTTTATTAAACTAAGTAGTTCATTAAAGGAAGCCACATTTGGAAAAGGCACAAAGGCAACAAAGCTAAGGAAGGAAAGTTTTCTCCTCCTCCCCTCTTTAATGTGACACGCCACATATACATATATTACATATATTTTCAGATTTTTTAAGAAAAGGCACATACACATGTATTCCAACGTACTACCGACACGTTATATATTTTACGTACGTACGTTAACGTCACACCACTATACTTAACTCATATTTATGAGTATATTCAGGTCTTATATCATATGATATAAGATATGGTGATGACAAATTAAATACGACACGATAAAAGGTTCTAAACCGAAGAATGTCGTATCGGGCGAATACCGAAACTTCGCCAACGTGTCACGTACTTGCCATATATAAATGGCCAGCCCCTATACTTCAAAATTCCATAAAAATTTCGTGGGTTACATGAAAAATTCAGCCAAAAATACTTTCCATGTTGGCACACACAAATCACCCCACATTAAGGCCAAAATGTGAAGATTCCAAGTTTAATTTTGTCACATGTTAATGGTACCACTTTAGACCAGCCAAGTGCTGAGATTTAAAGTATATATTATATATATTATGTATAACATAATATATATAACATGTGCAAAATTTGGAATTTAAATTAGAGAAAAATCGGATAATCGATAAATATCGAAAATTCGGTTTTCTACGCACACAACACATGGAACGTTTTTGGTACATCATATGACACGTATCTAGACAATTTTTACATATGTTATACATCTTAAAGTGTTCTAGAAAATTAAATTAAGGGCTGATTGGAATATAGCATGTGTGTATTATTAAATGTGCATTATTTTACAAAGTTAGCAAAAATAAATTTCAGCACATACACATACATATCCAACGCCACCTACAGCTGAGATGGAGCTTATTTGGATCCTTGTTGGCATATTGATTGGTCAAGGATCAATCATACAATGTTGGTGAATTAAAGAGAGAAGCTACAAATGGTAAGAATTCAAAATTTGTCTCTCTTATATCACATGCTGAAAATTTCAGCATGCTAAACAAGCTGGCCGATTTTTATGACTTTAATGTGATATATTTCATCATCTTTTATTGTGTGATTGAATGGAAGAAGAAATATAAATGATTTGAATATTATTTAAATTAATAAAGTGTGATATTCTACATATTACACATGCTGAAATTTTTTCAGCATGTGTGAAGACATGGTGTGGCCGAATATATGAGCTAAAAAGTGTCCATATTCATTTCTCTTGTGATAAGAATATTTACCATCAATTGGTGATTCATTTTAAAAAGAAAAATCAAAGAAAAATGGTAATATTTTGAACTTTATCTCCATGTGTCACATGCTGAAAATTCAGCATGGTAACACCACATTATGGGCGATTTCTTGGCTTAGCAAGGAAGAAAATTTTGTCTTGCAATTTATGTGATAATCTTGAGCTTTATGGAAATTATTTTGTGATGATATTGGCACATGTTTTAAGTGTTATTCTCAGATTTTTCCAAGTCATCAATGATGACAACATCCAACCAATCATGAAGTCCCAAGTAAGCAAAGCTTAAGTGATCATCCAATGAGAAGATGACAAGTAAGCAAGACCATGTCACAATGATGTCTTGCATCCTCCCAAGAACTTAGAAGATAATTTTCAAGTGGAGAAGGATCTACTAGGGGGCGGCCAAACAAATTAAAAGGAGAGAAAAAAGAGCAAAACAAGAACAAGAGTTGCAAAATTCAAAGATCAAAAGTGTTCTAGCCTTCTTCTTCTACACTTTCTTTCTTTCTTCTTTCTTAAAAGCCTATTGTACTTACATTCATATTCTTGAATAGGCTTATCTTAGACCACCACTCATTCTATATCTTTGTAAAAGATTGATCAAGGTGTGTTCAATCTTCATTCTTGCAAGGTGGTGGTGTTCGTGCGCAATTATATTTATCATACAAGGTTTGTAAAGGGTTGGAGTTGGTGTGTAACTCCATCAACCCTGTGGTAAGGTGTTTTTGAGTTGTGTGACTAGTGTGAACCAAGGAAGGTGTTCCTTGAAGACTGGAGTAGGTTGTTGATAACCGAACCAGTATAAAATTCTTGGTGTCATTTACTTTCAGCACTGATTTTTTGTTTCAACACTGTTTACTGTTTTTAATCACGTTCGTAAAAATAGTAAACGAATTTCAAAAATAAAAAAAATTTCCAGAAATATACTCACACGTTCTAGGGTTAATTTGGCACAATTTCAACCCTTTTGGATAAGTATAAGTCGATCAAACATCAAAAGTTCTGAGACTAGTGCAGTCTGATTTTCAGACTTGCAAAGGTTGAGACTTTGATCGTAGTTGACCTACTTCCCAAAAGAATTTTGCAAAACTGTTTCAACCCACTAGTATATAAGAAGTTAGTGGTTAAATTTCCAGAGCATTTGGACATTCACACAAATAGGAATAAATTTTTCAAAACCGTCTACCGTTTCTGGCAGATTCGAGCAATCTGAGTATCAACGGTTTTTGAAGGGGTTAGAGGTTGAATTCTAATTTGAAATTTTTATAGGATCCTCATAACATCTGAGGCTAAGTTCTCTCAAAATTTCATAATTTTTGGAGACCTATAACCTGGTTTTAAAAACGTTTTAAAACTGGTCCTGAAAACAGAATCTGTTTTCAGAAGTTCAGTTGTTTAGGTTTAAACAAATTTTAAAAACCACACTTTCCGCACCACCTATTCAACCCCCCCTTCTAGTGGTGCCTTGCAGATCCTACACTGATACCACCTGTAGTGCTCCGCTCCCGAACCCTAGCATCAGGAACAGTGCACCCCCCGTATCTCACTGAGGAGAATACAAGGCGTCGAATCAATCTCTTACACGTCAGAAATAACGTAGAAATTTTTCTCGCGGAAACGTAAATCATAACTTAAATTAAACTCCAATAATCGTCATTACATTACTGAATCAAAATTCTAATTATAAAAGTAATAGAGAAGTCTGTGGAAATATCCCCAAAATATAAGTAAACACAAACAGCTGCAGAGCCCCCTCGTAACCTAGCCGCAGCTATCAACCAGCCCACTCAGCTATGTCCATCTGGCCCTCAACAAAGATATGCTCGTAGTCCTCATCCAGCTCACCTGGGAAGTAGGGGTGAGTGACAGAAATCACCCAGTAGATGCCCGCCTCAAACCAATACAAAACGTGCATACCGAAATGATACAACCACATAGCACATAAATATAAGATAACCACAAAGCACATAAATATAAGATAACATGCATAAGATAAAGTAAATGCAGTAAGTAAAGCACTCCACATAAAATGCGCAAGTACGTGATGCATGCTCAATCAACGTGTCACACGCAACAAGAATCATGTCAGGCGATATGTCCAAACCTCTACCGTGCAATGCATGTCCCGGGTCCTAAATCCAGCGTCGTGGTCTCTAGCCACCACTTGCCGTTTGGACACCTCCGCCCTATAGACGCGGCCTGTCTCATGACACCTATGCCCTATAGACACAATATATCATCCCGGTACCCACGTCCTATAGACGCAGTATACCTCATGCAAATGCACATGCCATGAATGCAAGAAAACCACACTACTGTTATGCACCATACAACCACAAACAATATCCCCTCTCAATTATTCAGCCTTTAATATAATTTAATAATATATATATATATATATATATATATATATATATATATATATTCAAATGTCACATATACACATTAAGCCAGGCGAACACTATACACACACATGCACACACATAGCCATAAACAATATATCTCATGCTTTCCAACGTATATAAAATTAACAACTTAAACACATAAAAACAACGAAACAAAATCTACAACTTAAACAAAAAAAAAACAACGAAACAAAATTTACAACTTAAACAAATAAAAACCACAAAACACATTAGTATACCAACAAAGCATGCATGAATCATACCCGTTTGAGGGGGGAAGAGGCACCTACCTCTTTGACGAATTAACTTGCTTCTCCTCTAGGCTCGAATCTAAACAATTGTAATACAAAAATCAATACCTAATAATAAACGTTAATTTGACTTACTTAAAATAACTAGTTCATAACATTCTTTTTTTTCTTTTTTTTTTCTTTCTGCCGAAATTAAAGCAGCACCCATGAATTGCTTAGATTCTTTCAAGGTGTTCCTGAGGATGTTCTATAAATTCGTTGAACAGCGCGCACACACATATATATAATTGATATATATATATATATATATCAATTATAGTTTGAAATCATATATATTATGAAAACTTGCATATTCAATATACAATCAAAGATAAGGCTGAAATAAACCTACTGAACAACCTTAAAATTCTCGGCCCCTTTCTTTCTTTCTTTCTTTTTGTTTTGTTTTTGTTTTTCTTTAACAAAACCCACCAATTTCAACTTTCACAAATCTTGGTAGACATACTCATATTTCTTTAAAAAAATTCGGCTACAGTGCAATATGTTTAAATATGTTTAATTAGCTCATCGATGTGGTACACTGCAATAGGCATTTCCTTGTGATCAACACTCAAAATCCATGCAACAAAAATTCTGTCAATTCCAGTGGTGGCCGAATTCTATATACGAATACTACAATCCTAATAATTTTTTTTCCTTTAATGGCCATTCGGCCAATTTCCTAAAATCCAAAAAAATAAAAAAAAAATCACATGCACTCTACATAACTAGTACTATTTCCAATGGCACACAGTTATATATCACGGGTGTATACATATCATGCAATTAGTATTATACTTTAAATCACTTAAGCAAAAATAATTGTACTTTTCGGCCTTCACAAATGAAATTCTCCTTTTATATATATATATTTACACATTCAAATATATAATGAAACCAATTTAGGAATGTATCAATATATAACAGTGGCCTATTCGGCCACTGATTTCCAACCATATATATAAAATGCACGACACACACACATATATGTAGACAATAATATATTCAAACACATATACGAATGCATGATCCGAAGTTTATACTAAAATAACATATGTATTTCCGCAAAACATAACAAGTATATCAAGGATACTTGCCTCGTGTCCCGATTATACACGATATACAAAAAAACTAGGGTGAAACTGAATTAAAATCACTTGTTTCTTGGCTCTTGAAAGTTTCTGCTGGAGGCTGAGATTTTTTTGAAGAATAAAGGAGGCTGGAGTTTTAGGGTTGCTGCCCGTTCTCTTGTGTTTTAAAAAGGGTATGAATTTTGTGTGATAAGTGGGTGTAATTATAGGTAGAAATAGGTAGTATCCTAGTGTATTTAGGTTATTTTATTCTAGTATGATTAGGATTTGTTTTTAAATTCAAACTTCATCTATCTACTTCCTAATCATATTAGGATTTTAAGTTTTAAACTTATCTATTTTATTTTTTTTCTTTTCAAATTCTTTTTCTGCCGTGTATTATGTGTGTAATGTAATATGTATACATATTTTATTGTTTTATATGTTTGTTAACATGTGTGTGCCATGTATTGCATGGAGTTTGCACGCGTTTTTTTCCAAGTAGGAAATAGCGGGCACAACAATCCCACTCCCGAACCCTAGCATCGGGAACAGTGCACCCGCCGTATCTCGCTGAGAAGAATACAATGTGTCGAATCAATCTCTTACACGTCAGAAATAACGTAGAAATTTTTCTCGCGGAAACGTAATTCATAATTTAAATTAAACTCCAATAATCGTCATTACATTACTGAATCAAAATTCTGATTATAAAAGTAATAGAGAAGTCTGTGAAAAATCTCCAAAATATAAGTAAACACAAACAGCTGCAGAGCCCCCTCGTAACCTAGATGCAGCTATCAACCAGCCCACTCCGCTATGTCCGTCCCGTCTCAACGAAGACATGCTCGTAGTCCTCATCCGGCTCACTTGGGAAGTAGGGGTGAGTGACAGAAATCACCCAGTAGATGCCCACCTCAAACCAATACAAAACGTACATACCAAAATGATACAACTACATAGCACATAAATATAAGATAACCACATAGCACATAGATATAAGATAAGACCACGTAGCACATAAATATAAGATAAAACCACATAGCACATAAATATAAGATAACATACATAAGATAAAGTAAATGCAGTAAGTAAAGCACTCCACATAAAATGCGCAAGTACGTGATGCATGCTCAATCAACGTGTCACACGCAACAACAAATCATGTCAGGCGATATGTCCAAACCTTTACCGTGCAATGCATGTCCCGGGTCCTGAATCCAGCGTCGTGGTCTCTAGTCACCACTTGCCGTTTGGACACCCCCGCCCTATAGACGCGGCCTGTCTCATGATACCCATGCCCTATAGACACAGTATATCATCCCGGTACCCACGTCCTATAGACGCAGTATACCTCATGCAAATGCACATGCCATGGATGCAATAAAACCACGCTACTGTTATGCACCATACAACCACAACCAAAATCCCCACTCAATTATTCAGCCTCTAATATAATTTAATAATATATATATATATATATATATTCAAATGTCACATATACACATTAAGCCATGTGAACACTAACACACCCATGCACACACATAGCCATAAACAATATATCTCATGCTTTCCAACATATATAGAAATTAACAACTTAAACAAATAAAAACAACGAAACACATTAATATACCATCAAAGCATGCATGAATCATACTCGTTTGAGGGGGAAGAGGCACCTACCTTTTTGACGAATCAACTTCCTCCTCCTCTAGGCTCGAATCTAAACAATTGTAGTATAAACATCAATATCTAATTACAAAGGTTAACTTGACTTACTTAAAATAATTAATTCATAGCTTTCTTATTCTATGCTCGAACGTAAAGAAGGTTACCATAATATACCTACAAAAGTCTCTGCTTCTGTATGTCCAAATTATCAAAATGGGCCATCTCAGCCGTGTAAGCATACACGTATATATGTTCACGCCCATACATACCCATATACACATATATACCTACACGCTACTCCCTTGGCCCACTTTTCCTCCAAAATCAATACCGGTACTCCAATTTATTTCACATAAAACTATGCAAATGTCATTCTGCAAATTGCATCATAACTTATACCAACTATAGCCCCTGGCTGAAAATACACATCT
Organism: Eustoma russellianum; assembly: GCA_036186865.1. NCBI lineage: Eukaryota > Viridiplantae > Streptophyta > Magnoliopsida > Gentianales > Gentianaceae > Eustoma > Eustoma russellianum. The sequence continues at coordinate 14,514,126 of AP025047.1, forward strand.
CCACCTCCTAAATTATTTTTCGGCCATTTCACACGCAACAATTACAATTTCCAATCATATGTACACATATAATATTATAATATGCATAATACCGTATACATATAAATCTTACCTTTCAAAATTCAACCTTAACCTTCGGCCATCACAGCAGCCCTTTTTTTTTTTCTTTTTTAACTTTTCAACATATGGCCTCTTTTAAAAAAAATCCATACAATTCAATATCTATACATATATATTTGTACATAAATTCATGATATAAAATGTATTACTATGTTCATATAAGTATCACAATCCCTACCCATGATAAAGGATCATCCGCTGTTTGAATGCCACAATTCGGCCATTTTATAATAATTTCACCAATTCACCTTCTCATATACATATATGTACATAACCGATCCTACACACATAAATATGTATATGCATTCAACTTTACTTATGAATGATCTATTTTTGATACGAAAATAACTTTATAACTTTACAAAAACATAACAAATATAGTAAGTGTATTTACCTCGTGTCTCGATTATACCTGATATACGAAAAATCGGGGTTGAAAATAGACCAAAATCACTTGTTTATTCCCCTAGCGCTGGCGGCATAATTGTTGTAGATTCAATCACTTGCGGCTGATTGTTGAATATTTAGAAAAGTGTAAATTGCTTGCTTCATAAAGATTGTCGGGGCTGGCCTTTGTTTGCAAATTGCAGGAATAAAGAAATCAAATCAAAGATTGGGGAGAATTGAGGGGGGGGGGGGGGGGCTGCCGGTGTGTCTATGTTTCATGTGGGGGATTATTTTGGTAGGATATGTGTGTATATATAGATGAGTGCAATTAGGTTTCCTATTAGGTATAGATAGTATATGTAAAGTATATCTTTTGAGTAGTTAATTCATATGCATATCTCCTCTTTCAATCCTAATAGTATTGGGATAAATATTATCCTTTATTATATAACTACACTTCTCCTATTAATTATTTTCCTTCTTATTTTATATATTTTTTATTTTCCTTTACAACACACGGGTCATAACATTCTTCCCCTCTTACAATAAGTTTCGTCCTCGAAACTTGTGTATGTCATAATCAATGACTCAGTGTAGCTCTACTTAATTCATTTACCTAGATAATGACAATGCTAAACCCCCCATTGTGTATTCCGATACGTTAACCATTCACTTTCTTATCAAGGCTGAGGCCTCCAAATCATTCCTTCTATACTAACAAGGTAATTTCTGAGTCCGTTATTCTCCGCTTATTTAAGATTAAGATCAACTTAAGGGTATTGTCATCATACTAGGATTCTATAGCACAATCGTCATTGATATCGTACTTATATCTACTGTCCTCTACAACCTTCTAAAATCATTTGTTAGGTGTACTACAATCTTTAACTTAATTATCTATAATTACAACTTGTAATCTTCTATTTTATACCACTTGACGTGTATCGTTCAACTTAGGGTGGCTGCCCGTTCTCTTGTGTTTTAAAAAGGGTATGAATTTTGTGTGATAAGTGGGTCTAGTTATAGGTAGAAATAGGTAGTATCCTAGTGTATTTAGGTTATTTTATTTTAATATGATTAGGATTTATTTTTAAATTCAAACTTCATCTATTTACTTCCTAATCATATTAGGATTTTAAGTTTTAAACTTATCTATTTTATTTTTTTCTTTTCCAATTCTTTTTCTGCCGTGTATTATGTGTGTAATGTAATATGCATACATATTTTATTGTTTTATATGTTTGTTAACATGTGTGTGCCCGTGTATTGCATGGAGTTTGCACGCGTTTTTTTTTCCAAGTAGGAAATAGCGGGCACAACAGGGTACAACAGAGTTAACAATCCAAGATGCAACCACATTATTTGCCTTGGTCCAAGCAACATATCTATGATTTGTTTCAACAGACTTGCGAATCATACCTGTCACAAAGCCTACCTTGTTCTTGGATTCCAAAGCTCTTTGAGAAGCCCTACTCCAACTATGAAAATTGTTTCCATGCAACAAAGGTTGAACTAGCACAAGTGAGGGACTATCACTTGGATGAATGTAGAGAGGATCTTCACTGGGATTCATAGGCATGAGATTTGCAGTGATGTTTGAAGCACTAGGAGAATTATGATTTGCAGTCATGAATGTACTAAAATTCATTAAAAAGAAGACAATCGCTCTGATACCATGTGAAAATTTTCACCAAGCACCGTACAATGCGCAGTATAGGAAAGGATATGAAGTCAATTTACAAGATTCAAGATACTAAGCCAATCAAATCATACAATGAGCGTATAGAATTGTGAGGAAGAAGATAGAGAGAAATTGGATGAAAACCGAGGAGTTGAAGGCTTGGAAACAATTTCATTTAGCATAGCTGCAAAACATGGAATGCTACTTAAAGATGGTGCAGGAGGAAGAAAAGTAACTGCCAGTGTGTAATTACAGAACTGCCCAACTAACTAACTCCATTACACAGTAACTAAAAGGATAAAATCGTAATTTCAGCTCTTTAAAACTTCTACCCATGTATGTTCTCTTCTTCTCTGCAACTCTGCTTTCCCACCATTTCTCTCATCCGGACTCCACCTTGACCACATTGTTCCCGTCTGTTTTTATGCGTCCAAGCAATGACTCTCGTAGATTAAACCTTTAATCCAACGATCCCACTTCATATCAACATGGATCGCCACCTAGATCATCTGTTGTTGCCTCCTTCAAGCGTTCAAGGATTTGTGTTTCTTGAACACATTCTTTGACAAATTACTCCTATGGTCAGATCTTCACACTCCCCCTTATTACAACCAAATAAATCTCCCTTTTTCTAATCTGTCATCCATTTTTACGTTATGTCTTCATTTTTCTCCAACTTCCAAAATCGTTCCGAATGTGCTCCTACACCGAAACCGCTAGCAATTCGTTTGGAACCTTCCTCTGGGAAACAAGCTCCCAGAAACTATACCCTCACACCGTAGATCCCAACTCTCTTACATTTGAAGCCCTAGGTAGAGGTGGGCTATCCAACCTAGTGCAGAGTTGCTTTCGTTCGCTATCACGGGCCGACTTAGAGAGACTTATTTGCTCTTAATCTTACTAAATCATGTCCAGAAGAATGTTTGGGTATGTTGGAGGAAGAACAATTAAAATATGTGTAGGAAATATAAAGCTTGAACGAAGGACTTGAGAGGACATGAATTTTATCTCCTCAAATAAATGTTTTAAGTGTTAGAGCAAATTTTTACAATCTTTGTTGGCCGTTGACGATGCTAGAAGTTCAGACTCCATAGTCGAATGAGTAAACAACGTTTGTTTCTTTGATGCTAAAAAATGGTGCACCACCTCATAATTTAAAACTCGAACAAGACGTTGATATTTTATCTTAGACATTAGTTATCTAACTAGTATCACAATATATGATCATCTAGAACCTACTCCTTATTAGCATGAATTGCATGAACTTTGGATAAAAAAGATCAAGAAAATGATCAAGTAATAGAAAATGAACCACACAAAATATTCAAATCGATTATGAAAATGTACATAATAATTATGTTTTTGAACTAGAAATAGGTGAATCTAGTTGACCTAGGATTTGAAAGAAAATTAAGAATAAACAAAAACGCCTTAAAGAATTAATCAATGGTCAATGAATCAAGGTGTTAGGACTCATAGGAATATCAACGAAGATGAATACGTTGAGTGGCATGTATTAATCTCCCACAATCTAAAAACGTTGACGAAGCTTTAAAGGATCCATTTTGGATAAATGTTATGCATGAAGAGCTAAACCAATATGCTAAAAATGATGTACGAAAATTAGTACTCAAGTCTGGAAATAAAACCATAATCGACAATGAATGGGTATTTAGGAATAAAATAAATGACCAACGCAATATTGTACACAATAAGCCTAGATTAGTTATACAAGGATATAACCAATAAGAGGATATAGATTTTGCAGAAATATTTGCATCTGTTGCACACCTAGCAGTCATAAAATATTGTTGACTATTGCTTGTTTAATTAACATGAAACTATTTCAAATAGACGTTAAAAGTGCAGTTTAAATTTATTTGTACAAGAAGTATATATCAAACAACCCCTATGATTTGAGAATCCAAAACATCCCAACCATGTTTTCAAATTAAAGAAAGCTTTATATGGTTTAAAACAAGCTCCTAGAGCTTATTTCGATGGATTTGCAAGCTTTCTTCTCGTAAATAATTATAAAAAAAGAAACAATAGATAGTACTCTGCTTTTAAAATCAAAATGTAATAATATATTAATAGCACAAATCTATGTGGATGATATAATTTTTGGTTCCACTAATCCTACTTAAGGGAACTAAAATTTTTCTTAGAATTATAAATAAAACAAACCGACGTGATATTTATATTAGCCAAATCAAATACATAAATGATATCATTAAAAAGTTAGGATGCTAAGATTTAAAATATACAACCACCCCATTAGCATAACTTCTCAATTAGATAAATATGAAAATGGTAAGCCATTTGATGACACACTATATAAGCCAATGATAGATTCTTTGTTCTTCTGAAATGCATCACGACCTCATATTATGTTTAGTGTGTTTATGTATTCTAGATTTCATTCTTGTCCTACGGTGTCTCGTTATAATGCCGTGAAAAAACTTATAGATATACAAAGCATGCACCTCATTTAGGACTTTAATATGAAAAAAAATTCTAAACTAGAATTCTATACCTATAGTGACGCTGATCACGGTGGTCGTTAATTGACTAGAAATCCACAAGATGAAGTCGCAAATTCATTAGAAGTAACCTAATTTCCTGTTTCTAAATAAACAAGCTAGTGTAGCCCTTTCCACCACTGAAGCAGGGTATAAGTCCTCAACCTTATATTGACACAACTGCTTTGGTTAAACAACAACTTAGAGATTTTTACATTATAGTAAGTCAAATTCTAATCTTCTGTGATGGCACAAGTGCATCAGCCTTTTGAGGAATCCAGTACTTTATTCTAAAGCCAAACACATAGAATTTAGATATCATTTATCATATGACAATGTTAATAGTGGAAACATCCTTACACGCCACATAAGAACTACTAATGAAGCCGCTGATATATTTATTAGTCCCCTAAATTAAGCAAACCATCTGATGCATAAATTACAAACTAAAGGAGGGGAAATTATCAAATAATCTAGCACAATTTCAGGGGCAGTAACAAAAACTAAGAGCACAGGTTTGAGCGGGAATTAGTACGTTCGACAAAGATGAGTGCACAAATGTTTAAAACAAGTAGTAAGTATATGTTTAAATCATGTAAGGTAATTTTGAAATCATCCTAAATAGAAAGAATGTTGGATATTGTATGTGTTTGAATGATTTTTTTTTTGGCATGATTTAAAGTGTGTATGAGTGCATTGTATGTATCTTTTCAAATACATATTTTGAGTATATATGTGCAACATCTTATGATGTGTGATGAGCATTTATGCCTAGTGTGACACTCTTGATGAATACATAAACACATATGATGCTTATATATAAAATAATGTTTTTGTGCATAAATTACATATTTTATCATGTGACTAACTGGGCGTGGAAGTTTTTATAATTTATCAATAAGTGCAAATGAGTATTGTTTTGAGATTTTTGTAGGATTGTGTCTTAGAAGAATACATTGAGACAAAAAGACACCGTCATTAAGACAAGTTGGTTATAACCAACTTACAACTAACTCCTTATCTTAAAGACAACTTGATGACCATGTAAGATATGCTTTGCACATCATTTCTGATTTTGACCATATGGTGTAGTGCCCCGCCCTGGATTTTGGCATGGGAACGGTGCACCCGACGTACTCTGCTACGAGAAGTACAAGGCGTCGATACCATTTTTATGTATGCTGACATACACATGTATCGAAATAGCAGAAGCATCATAAAATAGGTAAAGCTTAAGCGACATGCAACATACATCATAACTAAATCTGAGTACATCATAAGTAGCATCAGTACAAAAGTTTAAATGAATACATCGCTGAAATAATATAAGTACAAAATATAACAGCTGGGCCCACTAAGCTGTTGGAGACAATCACTCCTGCACTCAGACGCAGTCGTTTAGTGTGTGCGTATGAAATAACAAAATAAACAAACCCAGGGCGAGTCAAGGACTTTGTCCTTAAGATGTATTGCTCCGGTATACTGTGCCCAACCGGTGTGAGCAATCGTCTCCAAGGATACAACAGGTACCTGTTCAGTTGAGCGACACTGTTGAACTTGAACTCCTTCGAACGCTAGAGTGTCCTGACTTCTCTTAGACGGTATGCAAGACTCGAGTGCTACGAGTATAGTATGCTACGAATGCTAGAGCAAGTGTAAAATGAATGCACCCTTTGCCCTCTATATATAGGAGAGTCGGTTGGAGAACAAGGTACCGTGACCGTTGGATCAAAACTGTAGTTTGATTTAGGCCGTTAGATTAAAACCTCCTATCTAGATTAGGAAGGTTTAATCTCAGCCTTTAGATCGAAGATAGATTAGCAGGTTTAAACCTGGATCATTAGATGGAAACCATATTCGGTTGGGCGGTTAAGACAGTTTAAATCTCGGTCGTTAGATCAAAGCTGCCTTCCCTGCCACCGTTAGATCAAGCCAGATTGATCTTATCTTTTGTGGGAGGATAATGTTGGTTTCAAGTTTGAAACCTAACAGCACAAACAGAACGATTCTGCACACTGTCCGACTTCGATCGATCACATCGATCGATCGAAGTGACATCGATCGATCGATGTCGGACAGAGTACTTCAATCGATCACTTTGATCGATTTAAGAGACATCGATCGATCGAAGTGATCGATCGATGTCCTCTGATCGTCTTTGATCGATCAATCAATCGATCGAAGCTTTCTGATCAACTTCGATCAATGACATCGATCGATCGAAGTGACATCGATCAATCGATGTCATCGATCGATGTCCGTCAGAAGCTTTTACACCACATGGACACATCCAACGTGATATTCCTCCATAAGGGTGACACGTCACCCATCCACAACATTTTCCATCTACTTTGAGCATTAATTTCACATTCACACAATACCATAATTGAGTGAGTCCACATCCTAACATTAACTACTCGTCACGTAGATAATTAAGGATTCATTAGTTTTTGATTTTATTATCGGAAACTCATTAAGCTCAAAGTACGTTGCTCAACCAAATTTTGCAACATCGTTAACGGGCCAAAGTCCAAATCTTCCAATCTCCAACGATGGGCCAAAGCCCAAACCTTAAATTCTCCAACATAAGCTCCTCACGAGATCCTATCCTCGATTCATCATCTACAAAGTCCAAGTCCTGCTCCCTGGTCTGCAAGATAAAAATAAGGTATAAGCGATAATGAATCGTCCAGCAAGCAGTATGTCTGGATTCGTCATGTGGATCATACATGGGAGACGAGGCGTTAAAATAAATACAAGTACAAATAACGAAGCATAATGCGTCTCCAATCACAAATAAAGTAATAGGTAATGCAAGTAACTATAACGTAACACAGTCATAATAAGTGCATAAAATAAAGTTACAACTTGCATTTATCTAAATTTCTTGGAAAATCAACCATCACCTGTTCAGTCCTATTTTTCCCAAACCGTATCTTCTGCTAAGTACCAATTCTTATGTTCATCTTATGCATAACTTTCTATTCGTTCAACTTAATCTGCCGTAGGCTATGGGTTTGTCAATGATGGTGTCTCTGGGGTTCATGTCATATAATTGTGAAAGTCCCTAACATGTTTCATTTTTGATAAAACATTTCAAAACATCATGTTCGTATCATTTCCATAACTTTTATAAACATGGCATTTCATAAGTTGGCTATAGCACTTTTCATAACGTAAGAACAGTAATGTACGACATATACCGAATGACTCACCATATAGTTGCACATACAAAATGAATCCCAGTTTTCGAAACATCGTGTTACATCATATATACATAGATCCAACAGTGACGCATTATGGTGAAGATCCTGTGTCCCGTACAATGTGTTACACTCGGCCATAACGTAAACATATATGCCTCTGACACCTACCACTTGGTCCTGATGTCAGGCCGGCGCACCAATAACAAATCGTAACATCATAAAACATATCATATCAAAGTCGTTGAATTCATTCGTCTCGTGGTACAGTTTGTTACGCGTAAAATCCTTTAAAACGTATCTTGCGATAAAAACATTTCGCTTCGAAAACTTTGATTTATTTATGCATGAATGTAGGCTAGGTCTTGGTCAATTTAGTCATTCTAAATTTGCATCATTACATATTCAACACTAACCCACTTACTACATGTCTTAAAATTAAGAAAATACCAATTTTACCCCTTTAGGGGCTCTCGACCTTATCACCCAAAATCATCCCAATTTTGGGCTTTGTCAACTATTATCATTTCCTTATTCTGCCTATTTGTCACATCATCCACTTAGCAATTTCAATAATACATAATTGTAGATACATTTTTTAAAAAGAGAAATACATAATAAACTAGTAAAAGTACAAACACCAGGAAATACAAGGACGAAATGAGTACACTACATCAGAACATACATGATATTGTCACGATTATTACACCATGGTCCATGAAACCAAACAATTATTGCCACACAAATCCATCAATGGATCAAAGCCCATAAAACAAGAACACGATCACAGCTCATGATCTGGTAGCCTCTTGGGTTCTGTGGTCCGTTTCCTTGGTCTTCTGGCCCACATATCCAGCCGCATCATGGGCCCTCCTCTTCATATGCTCCATCTGCTCTGGCACCGACCTTTTGCACCTCATATAGTTCATAATCCACTAGAGCAATGAAAGCGCCGTGATCCCAAATGCTCCTGACGTTATGAATCACGTCACGGCCAACCCGATGGCAAAGAAAGCCGGAACTATAATCGGACAGAATATCATGAAAACAAGGGTGGTGAGAGCGAGGCCGATGAGAGTTCCGGCGAGAGTGAGGCCGAAGAGGAACAGAAGAACTCCACCAATAGGGAAAAGGGTAACGATGGCAAGAATTTGAGAAGCTGAAGATACATAATTATGCATCAAAACAAGTATCAACATAATTGTAGATATATATGTTCAATTAAGTATCAAAACAACTTTATTGGTACATACATATATACCCTTGGTCGAATTTTACATGGCCATAAAACACTTGATTCTTCACTTTATCTATCATTCTATATATGTATAGTGATTATACCACTTAGGACTTCAACATATCATGATCATAAACATGCATACTTGATACAGTGACATATGACATGCAACTTATTTTCACTTATGTGTCTTATATTCAAGAACATGTATGAAACTTATGATTTCCTATCATTTGAACACATGCATGTGAGTTTCCATCATAGATATGAATTTAAGGGCCATGAACATGTTGATGATCATGATGAAAGTTACATGCAAACACATAGGATGATGGAAACCATGAAAAAACACATCCTTGAGCCATGATCATAAAGATTACACTTCATAATGAAGGTGATTGACCAAGGCTAAGGGTTGTGGACAAAACAGCCCCATCCACGTATGTATATGCATAAAAATATAATGATGATCATCAAGAAACAATCTGCGATGGTCAAGCATTATAGCAAAATTATGATGCATCACAATCATGTTAAATCAAGACCACCAACATGCATGAACATCAAAAATCATCAAGAAAAACATAAGTGATGATCATCATGAAAACAAATAAAAATATGCTTCAAAGAATGATTCTTAGTACACTTTTTCAAGAAAATGTGAATGCAACCAACACTTTCCATAGAATGAGACATGCATGCCTAGTCTTTGACTACATGTGACATGCAACTTCATATAAGACTTGCAACTATCTTTAATTTGACATACAAGACACTGTTTCATATCATCATAGTCATATGTATACACATATTCAAGAATCACATATAAGTCTTCACATAATTGGCATGCAAGCATACCTTTTGCATGTTCATAGTAGAAAATTTATTTGAACATATGCATGTACAATCCAAGTTTGTATATGGACATATATGTTTAATTTTTCAACATGCATGAAGAAACCAAGTATAATACTTGCCTTTTTCCTTGGATTTAACCTTAAATAAAACAAGATTTCTTCTTCTCCCTTTCTTGGTAACACACAGCCTAAGTGGCCAAAAATGAAGAAAAGTTGGTTATTTTAAAGGGAAGAATACTTAAAATTGTTTATCATCCAACTTAGTAAGATCTCACCATTGAAATCCTTAAAGCTTCCTACTTGTTCAACCTAGAAAATTCCTCCTTCCTTCTCCTTATAACCCACGGCCATGGAGACAAAATGGAGGAGATTTTTGAGCAATCTGAAAGGATGATAGGAGAGGTATCACTAGAAAGGATAACTGTAGATTATTACCTTGGGTGCTACCTTGGGTGTTAGCAGAAGATTTCTTAGACTTGAATACCTCCTCCTTCTCTTAAACTTGGAGAGATTTTCCTCTTTTTTCCTCCTTGGCACCCGCGGTTTTGGAAGACTTGGAAGGCTTGAGACACTTCGATTTTTTTCTCCTAGGAAGAGGATGTGTTCTTGAAGTGGAATGAGGGTGAAATGACAGAGAATGTGGAAAGAAAGTGAAATTTCTTCCTTGTTCCCTCACTTGGCCAAAATTTGAAGGATGGTAGTGAAGAATCTCCATCATTGTCTTGGTTGGAAAGAGAAAGAAATGATAGGTAAATGGGATTGCATGAAAACCAATTGGTTGGAGAAATAGGGCGACATGAAAGATGGATGGGTGGAGTGTGTATGAAAAGTTTCTTCCCCTTTATTGAGGCATGTGGTGTCCAAGACATGGGGTGGGGAAGAAAATGGTATTTCCTTGAACTTCTAAGAATGAAATGTGGTAGAAGAATGCATGTTTTGTGAGTGAGTGAAGATAGAGTGGTGTAAGACAATATTCCTTCCTTTTTCTTGTCTTATGTGGTGGTCAAGTGAAATAAAATGAAGGAATGGTGGTGTGTCCAATAATATAATGAAAATAACAAGCATGAAGGTTTGTTGGAGGGAAGTGGGTAGAGGTTGTACACTTTTAATTTTCCTAAATGGTGTAGGATGAATAATGATGGTGGGATGAATAAAAATAAAATAACCTTTGCCCACTTAACGTAAGGTGGTCGGGTAGAGATCTGATCGGATAGAAGGGACAAAAATTTGTCCACTCATTTTTCATGCCCTGTCTTTCTTTTTCTTTAATTTAATTGTTCAATAAAGTTGAGACCTACTTTATAATTCTATTTATTTATTCTTTATACCAATTATGGTGCTTAGGCAATTTTAATTTATTTAGGGCATACATATAATATACATATAATACTTAGTGCGATATAACGATTGAATATTCTACCCACGTAATGGAAGTCGGGGTCTAACATTTCCCTCCCCCTTATAAAATATTTCGCCCTCGAAACGTACGTACCTCAATCGAAAAGTTGAAAATGTTGCTCCTTCATCTACCACTCCGCCTCCCACGTAGCTTCTCATTCGGAATGATTGCTCACCTGTACTTTCACGAATGAGATCGCCCGATTCTGCAACACCTACTCCTTAGATCCAAGATACGTACTGAAAGCACATCATAAGACGCATAATCTTGAATATCCAATGTCTGATGCTCTAAGACATGACTTGGGTTAGGCACGTACCTCTGCAGCTATGACACATGAAACACGTCGTGCATCTGCAATAAAGATGGAGGCAATGCTAGTTGATATGCCACGGTCCGATCCTCTCTAATATTTCATAGGGGCCGATGAAACAAGGGCTTAGTTTTCCTTTCACTCCAAAACGCATCACCCCCTTCATAGGTGAGACCCTCAAATACACCTTCTAGCCAACCTCGAATTCAATAAGTCGACGCCTTGAATATGCCCAGCATTTACCATAGTCCAGGACTGCCTTCAGCCTCTCGCGTATTAACTGAACTTTATCTCTCGTCTGCTCCACTAAATCTGGCCCCGTGATCGTCCTTTCTTTGACAACGTCCAAATACCAGGGTGATCAACACTTCTGCCCATACAATGCCTCAAATGATGCCATCCCAATCAAGCTGTGGTAATTGTTATTATATGAAAACTCCATCAACTTCACTGACTTATCCAGCTACCACAAAAATCTAATATGCAGGCACGACCATCTATATGGTCCTCTCAGTCTGCCCAACTGTCTGTGGGTGAAATGTTGTACTCATCCAAATCTCAGTCCCCATAGCATGCTGAAACGCTGTCCAAAATCACAAAGTGAAGCACAGATCTCGGTCACAAACAATGCTCACCGATACTCCATGCAAACTCACTATATCATCCATGTACATATGCACCAACTTCTTTGTCGATGCCTGAATGGACATAGATAGAAAGTGCGCCGATTTAGTGAGTCTGTCTACAATCACCCAAATAGTGTCACTCCCGCTCTGAGCCTTAGGATGTCCAATGACGAAATCCATAGTGATATGCTTCCACTTCCACTCGAAAATCTCCAAAGGCTGTGGACGGCGGGTCTTTAATGTTTTACCTTCACCTACTGACATACTAAACATCGCTCAAAAAACTCGGCAATCTGGTGATTCATCCCATTCCACCAATAATGATGCTTCATATCCTGATACATCTTAGTGGCTCCTGCTTGAATCGACAGTCTCAAACTATAGGCCTCTTTTAGAATCTCCTTCTTAAGCTCATCATCGTCAGGTATGCATAATCTGCCTCTGAACCACAGACTACCGTCATTCTGAATCTGGAAATCATCAATATGGGTCTGCTTAACTTTCTTAAAGATCCTCAATAAATCAGCATCACCTTTCTGCGCCTCCTTAATCCAATCAATCAATGTCAGAGAAATCACCAGTGTGGATCCGAACTCAGCCATCTCTCTCCAAAAGGGCATGACTGGCTCTCCGCTCTATGCATCTGCCACCTTATTTGCTTTACCTGGATGATAGTGAATAGCGAGGTCATAATCTTTAATCAACTTGAGCCATCTGTGATGTCATGTATTTAGCTCCTTCTGGGTGAACAGATACTTCAAACTTTTGTGATCGGTGTACACCTCGTCTCGTTTTCCATACAGATAGTGTCTCCAAATCTTCAATGGAACACTACCGCCGCCAACTCGAGATCATGTACCGGGTAATTGTGCTCGTATGACTTCAACTGTCTCGTCGCATATGCAATAGCCTAATCTTTCTGCATCAGAATGCAACCTACAAGGAAAGGGTTAACACACATATTTTATGAAATTTACGAAAGCGAAGTGTTTATTCATTTACCAAGACCATTTTGGAGGCATCAATGTAGACAACAAAACTTCCGTCGGAGACGAGTTGTGCTAAAACTAGGGTTGAGTTCAACTTCTTCTTTATCTCTGTGAAGCTCTTTTCGCAGTCAACAGTCCACTCAAACTTTGTTGTCTTCTGTGTCAGTCTGGTCAGTGGAACTGCTATACTGGAGAATCCCTCTACGAACTTTTGGTAATAATCTGCCAGTCTAAGAAAACTTCTGAGCTCAGTAACATTCGTTGGTATCAGCCACTCCGTGATAGCCTTGATCTTCTTGAGATCAACTGATATGCCCATCTTAGAAACAACATGTCCCAAGAGTGCAACGCTGCGCAACCAAAACTTGCACTTGCGGAATTTGGCGTAAAAAAGATGCTTCTTTAGTAATATGCTCAGTACAATCCGTAAATGCTCGGCATGGGCATTCTTGTTTGATGAATATACAAAATATCATCATTAAACACAACTGCAAACTTGTCCAGCTACTCATGAAACACCATGTTTGTGAGATCCGTCAAAGCAGCTGGGGAATTAGTCAACCCGAATGGCATCACCAAAAACTCGCAATGACCATATCGAGTCCTCAAGGCAGTCTTCACAACATCATCTGCCTTGATCTTAAACTGGTGATATCTAGAACGAAGATCAATCTTACTGAACACTTTAGCTCCTCTCAACTTGTCGAAGAGGTCGTCAAGCGTATGCAGCCATCCTTTTTCTTCATGAATAGTACAGGTGCTCCCAAGGTGAGACGCTGGGGGCGGATAAACTTCTTATCAATCAACTCCTGCAACTGCACTTTCAACTCCTTTAACTCAGGTAGAGCCATCCTATAAGGAGCTTTAGAGATTGGCTCTGCTCCAAGCATAGCGTTAATCCCGAACTTGATCTCATGGTCTGGTGGCAAGCCAGGCAAGTCATCTGGGAAGACATCCAGAAACTTTCGAACTACCGGAATGGTGTCAACTGAAGATGTCTCAGACTCGGCATCGAGGGCGTATACAAGAAAATATGCATCTCCCTTTCTCAGTGCTCTATAAGTCTGCGCTGCAGTTAGATATACATTCTGTGGCACCTTCTTCAGCTTGCTATTACCCTGGTAGGTAACCTTTTCTCGGGTCGAATTCTTTATGACTACTCGCTTTCCTCGGCAATCGATATAGACATGGTTGTGGATTAACCAATTCATGCCTAGATTCACATCAAAATCTCCCATCTGTATCGGAATCAGCGTGGCCTCGAACTGCTGCACTTCCATCTCGATGTCGCACTTCTTGTACAGATGGTGTACCATAATGACCTGGTCACCAGTTGCCTATACTCGGTAAGGAGTCTCCAACCAGGTAGGACAACTGCTAAGGTTCCTAGCGAACCTCTAAGACATAAACGAGTGGTTTGCACCACTATCAAACAACACATTTGCAGGTATGTTGTTCACTAAAATTGCACCTGGTATAATTTACAGTTCAAATATATGGTTTCTAACACAAGCAAACAATGCAACTTAAAGATTCTAAAACTTGAAAGCACTAATTGCATTTAGATAGCATAATTGAGTATACCTGTCAGGATAACCGGAGCATCCTGAACTTTTGTTTCGGTCATAACATGAACTCGGGGGTTGGCCCATGGACGCCCTCTCTACTGCTATGCATCTCTCTGTGGCCCATCTTCCGCTCTAGGCAATCCCTGATCATGTGCACTGTCTTACCGCATCCAAAACATGTATTGATCCTATGCGGCACTCATTGGTATGCTGCCTCCGACAAGTTTGGCACCTCAGAATAGCTAGTGCATGTTGGTGTGGCTTTTTAGGTTGGCGCTGGGATAAGTTCTGGCGTCGGAACTACTGTTGGTGCGGAGGCTGCAGCTGGCGCTGAAACTGTGGTCTTTGCTGAGGTCGTCTGCCTGCCCTCCTGTGAAACTTAGTCCACTGTCTGACCGATCATCAACAACATCTTGAGGCTTCTTGCCGTTTGCCTCCTCATCGCTCCTCAGAATATCCCGCTCTCCTTTATAGCAGTCACCAAGCAGCTCTCTAATATTCTTTGGATTTGCATTAACAATTCAAGTTTGGATCCAAGAATTTAGGCCGTGCTCGAACTTAATTATCTTGAGTCTCTCATCTGCAATCGTCAAAGGAACATAACGGTCCAATACGGTGAATCGATTAGCATGCTCAGAAACTGTGACTCTGGGCTCCTACTTCAGGGACTCAAACTCCCCAATCTTCTAAATAGTTACGGACGGAGGAATATAGAACTTATGAAACTCCTCCAAAAATCTTGCCCACACAATTGGCCGGGTCAGTGGCTGGATATTAGTCTTCCACCATTGATTGGCCTCACCAATCAGATCGGCCAAATAACTAGTGCCTTCATCTCATCAAGCACCAGGATCAACTCGAAGTAGTTCTCGACCTCGTCTAACCACTGTTCTATCTCATTAGAATCGGGGCCTCACTTGAAACTCAGAACACGTTCTCTCTTGAGCTCCCTAAAAAAGAACCGTGTGCCCATCTGCTGCTGTGGTGGTTGGGGTGGTGGTGCAGCCTGTGCATTCCCGATAGCCAGGCCAAGGTGTATGAGGGCGTCGCGTAATGCATATGGAATACCTCCTGGGGCATGTGCCTGTGGTGGTGGGATATGCTCCTAAGGCGGTGGTACTGACTCTACAGCTGGTGGTACATACTGTGAAAAAGGTAGTTGTGCGTGTCTATCAGCTCGCGCTCTCCCTCGAGGTCCTGATGCCATCCTATCGTAAACAATTATATCAGTATAGTTAGTTCACATATAATATAAGTAAATTCTAAATTTAGTGATTTATTCATATTCTACAAGAAGCAGCCTAAGTGTCATGTTCCCACTAATTTATCCGATACTAAGTAAAAGCAAGGTTAGTTTGATAATTGTAATTAAACCATTATAAGAGATCTAATCTAAATCTGTCCCACTCAGTCTAAGATCATAACTTAATTTCTAAGACCACAACTTAAGTACATGTCATTGCTTACTTTATGTTGCCTACCATGGATCTATAGCCTAGGCTCTGATACCACCTGTAGCGCCCTGCTCCAGACTTTGGTCTTAGAACGGTGCACCCGTCGTACTCTGCTACGAGAAGTACAGGGAGTTGATACCATTTGTATGCATACCGACATACACATGTATCGAAATAGTGGAAGCATCATAAAATAGACAAAGCGTAAGCGACATGAAACATGCATCATAACTAAATCCGAGTACATCATAAGTATCATCAGTACAAAAGGGGAAATCAGTACATCGGTAAAATAACATAGGTACAAAATATAATAGTTAGGCCCACTAAGCTCCTCATGGGTATCCTATCCTCGGCTCATCGTCTATAAAGTCTAAGTCCTGTTCTCGGTGCTCTACATGATAAAAATAAGGTATGAGCAATAATGAACCGCCCAGCAAGTAGTCTGCACGGGTTCGTCATGTGGATCATACATGGGAGACAGGGTGTTAAAATAAATACAAGTACAAACAATGAGACATAACACATCTTTGATCTCAAATAAAATAACAAGTAATGCAAGCAACTATAACATAACACAATCATAATAAGTGCGTAAAATAAAGTTACAACTTGCATTTATTTAAATTCCATGGAAAATCAACCATCACTTGTTCAGTCTTATTTTTCCCAAACCGTATCTTATGCTAAGTCCCAATTCTTATGTTCACCTTATGCATAACTTTCTATTCGTTCAAATTAAGGCTATGGGTGTGCCAATGATGGTGGCTCAGGGGTTCATGTCATATGATCGTGAAAGTCCGTAACATGATTCATTTTTCATAAAAAATTTCAAAACATAACATATTCATATCATTTCCATAACTTTTACAAACATGGCATTTCATGAGTTGGCTATAGCACTTTTCATAACGTAAGAACGGTAATATACGACATACTGAATGACTCACCATATACTCGCACATACAAATATGAATCCCAGTGTTCCAAACATGGTGTTACATCATATATACATGGATCTAACAGTGACGTGTTATGGCGGAGATCATGTGTCCCGGACATGGTGTTACACTCAGCCATAACGTAAACATATATGCTCTTGACACCTACAACTCCAGTCCCGATGTGAGGCCGGCACACTAATAACAAATCGTAACATCATAAAACATATCATATCAAATTCGTTGGAGTCATTCATCTCGTGAAATCTTTTAAAACGTATCGTGTGATAAAAACATTTCGTTTCGAAAAGTTTGATTTAGTTATGCATGAATGTAAGCTCGGTCTTGGGGTCAATTTAGTCATTCTAAATTTTTATCATTGCATATTCAACACTTGCCCACTTACTACATGTCTTAATCTTAAGAAAATACCAATTTTACCCTTTCAGGGGCTCTCGGCCATATCACCCAAAAACATCTCACTTTTGGGCTTTGTCAACTATTATCATTTCCTTATTTAACCTATTTGTCACATCATCCACCTAGAAATTTAGATAATGTTGGACCGTAACACCTGCAAATGTATATCCATTAAAGTCTTCAACAAGAAAATAGAATGTGACACCGAAAACCGTCATATATTTTGTCGGTGTCCATAATATCTTCAATTTAGAGAAAAATTATATAACCACAAAATAATCTTCAAGAAAGCCATATATGAGCTCCATAATAAAGATAATATGATACTTCAAGAGCTGTCCTTGAGTAAAATGACAAAAATGCCCTTGGAGGGTAAAAGGAAAACAATACCCCTGGAGATAGAAAACTCTGAAAATATCCTTGATGGCCAGAAATAAATACAAGAACACTTTTGTAATGATGAATGAGTCATAAAGATGTCTTCAAAAGATTTTCTCTGTGTCATGTACCTACAAGAACTCAAAATACCATTTTTGCCTTTTTTGGTAAGTTATAGAAACTTCCAAGGCACATTAGTTAAAGACATAATAATATTCATCAAAATCAAGTTATAAAATCACAATAATCATGTATGGAACATATGCAAATGAAAACAGCTATATTGCCACATTTTAGATAAAAATTTTCTCATAGTACATAACATGAAGCGCTCTGTTAGGAGAGTGAAGTAACACATAATAACTTCCTTATAGATTAAGCACGTTATGAAGACCATCATGTTGCCACCAAACTCTTTGTTCAGAGTTTCCAAAGGATGAAGCGCTTTATCAGAGAAAGTGAAGTCTCATATTTTAAAAACAGTTTCAGAGAGAGTGAAGTCTCACATTTTAAAAAAAGTTCAGATGAAGAGCTTTGTGCAGCACGCAATTTTCGATTCAAATTTTCTGTTTAAACTTTTTGAAAGATGGGGCACTTAATCAGGCATTTGAAGTGTGAAGAAAAATTTTAACAAATAGCTTTCTGAAATATGGAGCGCTTGATCAGACGCTTGAAGTCTGAAGAAAAATTTTAGTATATAATACCTATGCAAATCATCAAAACCAAATCATACACCAACATTTTCTCACTTGTTTGATATATTTCACCTTTTTGACATTTATTGTATCATGTGTGACATTTTTATAAAATCCTTTGACATTTCTTAAGTATTCAACACTTAAAATCATAACTTTAAAAATTATTCAAACATATTTCTCATACACATAACTGTAGATACATATGTTCAAGTAAGTATCAAAACAACTTTATTGGCACATACACATATACCCTTGGCTGAATTTTACATGCTCATACAACACATGATTCTTCACTTTATCCATCATTCTATGCATGTATAGTGATTATGCCACTTAGCACTTCAGCACATCAGATTATAAACATGCATACTTGGTGTAGTGACATATGACATGCAACTTATTTTCACCTATGCATCTTACTTCAAGAACATGTATGAAACTTATGATTTTTTATCATTTGAACACATGCATGTGAGTTTCCATCATAGATATGATATTAAGGGTCATGAACATGATGACGATCATGATGGGAGTTACACGCAAGCACATAGGATGATGGAAACCATGAAAACACACATCCTTGAGCCATGATCATCAAGATTACACTTCATAATGAAGGTGATTGACCAAGGCTAAGGGTGGAGGTCAAAATAACCCCATCCATGTATGTATATGCATAAAAATAGCATGATCATCATCAAGAAACAATCTTTTATTGTCAACCATAGTTGCAAAATTATAATGCATCACAATCATGCTAAATCAAGATCATCAACATGCATGAACATCAAAAATCATCAAGAAACACATAAGTGATGATCATCATAAAAACACATAAAAATATGCTTCAAAGAATGATTATTAGTACACTTTTTTAAAGAAAATGTTGCATGCAAACAACACTTTCCATAGATGAGACATGTGTGCCTATTCTTTGACTATATGTGACATGCAACTTCATATGAGACTTATATTTATCTTAAATTTGACATGTAAGACATTTTTTTCATATCATCATAGTCATATGTGTACACATATTCAAGACTCACATATAAGTGTTCACGAAATTGGCATGCAAGCATACTTTTTACATTTTCATAGAAGAAAAATCATTTGAACATATGCATGTATGATCCAAATTTTTAGATGAGTATATATGTTTAATTTTTCAACATGCATGAAGAAACCAAGTAGAATACTTGTCTTTTTCTTGGATTTAACCTTAAATGAAACAAGATTTCTTCTCCCCGTTTCTTGGAGACACAAGACCTAAGTGGCCAAAAATGAAGAAAATTTGGTATTTTAAAGGGAAGAATACTTAAAATTGTGTGTCATCAAACTTAGTAAGATCTCACCTTTGAAATCCTTAAAGCTTCCTACTTCTTCGACCTAGAAAATTCCTCCTTTCTTCTGCTTATAACCTACTGCCTCGAAGACAAAATTGAGGAGATTGTTGAGCAAGCTGAAAGAATGATAGGAGCGGTATCACTAGAAAGGATAACTATAAATTCTTACCTTAGGTGTTAGTAAAAGATTTTCCAGACTTGAATACCTCCTCCTTCACTTAAACTTGGAGAGATTTTCCCTTTTTTCCCTCCTTGGCATCACGGTTTTGGAAGACTTGGGAGGCTTGAGAGACTTTGATTTTTTTTTCTCCTGGGAAGATGATGTGTTCTTGAAGTGGAATGAGGGTCAAATGAAAGAGAGAGTGAAAGTCAAATGTCTTCCTCTTTCCCTCACTTGGCCAAAATTTGAAGGATGGTGGAGGAAGAATTCCCATCATTATCTTGGTTGGGAAGAGAAAGAAAATGATAGATGTAAGGGATTGCATGAAAACCAATTGGTTAGAAAATGGGGTGACATAAAAGATGGATGGGTGGAGTGTGTACGAAAGGTTTCTTCCTCTTTCTTGAGGCATGTGACGGCCAAGACATGGGGTGGGGGAGAAAATGTTATTTTCTTGAAGTTGTAATAATAGAATGTGATAGAAGAATGCATGTTTTGTGAGTGGGTGAAGATAGAGTGGTATAATATAATATTCTTTTTTTTTCTTGTCTTATGTGGTGGTCAAATGGAATAAAATGAAGGAATGGTGGTGTTTCTAATAATATAAAAAAAATGACAAGCATGAAGATTCGTTGGAAGAAAGTGGGTACAACTTGTATACTTGTAATTTTCCTAAATGGTGTAGGATAAACAATGATGGTGGGATGATAAGAATAAAATAATCTTCCCCCACTTAAGGTAAGGTGGCTGGGTAGAGGATGTGGTTAGGATAGAAAGGGACAAAATTTGTCCACCTCATTTTTCATGTCCTAACTTTCTTTTTCTTTAATTTAATTGTTCAATAAAGTTGATACCCTACTTTATAATTCCATTTATTTATTCTTTATACCAATTAGGATACTTAGGCAATTTTAATTTATTTAGGGCATATACATAACATACATATAATACTTAGTGTGATACAACGATTTAATATTCTACGCACATAACGGAAGGCGGGGTGTAACACATGGCATTGTTTATCCCATGATTTTCAAGTCATCAACCATAATTTTTTATGTTTGGGTGCATTTTTGTCATTTTAGATAGAATGACATTTTGGTCATTTACACAAATTTCATTTTTTGTGTAATGCCAAAAATTTTGATATTTGTTTTTATATACATATATAAGGATTCATGGTTATCTTATATTTAGCTTTTTTGCTTTTTCGGTATTCTTCAAGTGTGAAGTTCATTTTGCCATGCTATGTGGTATTAATGGATTTATTTAGAGTTCTCTCACAAGTGAATTGATAAATAGCATGTCGTTCATTTATTCATTCTTTCAAGAGAGGTCAGAAGTGCGAAGGACATTCTATTATATGCATTATTCTTGGTTTGAAATCTATATGGACATTTTTATTATATAAATTGTTCTTAGTTTTCTTTATGTATATTATTTTTTGAACTTCTTTTATCGAAAATTTCAGAATATATTGGTGGTTTTTAGAGCAAAATTTTGGCCAACCATGGAGGAAAAAGTCTTCACTTTGTTTAGAGTTGTTTTGGATTTAAATTGGTGATATTTACTGTGCAAAGAACTCAACCTATTATCCAGTTATTTCTAATTATATAATATGATTATATACTTACTTTTAAGTGTTAAAAAAAGGGTAATGATGTGTGAAGGTGGACCAATTATATTTTGACAAATAGGCAAGATTACACTTTGTCCACCAACTAAATTACGCCAAATCATCAAAGCGACTTAAAATTTCTAACTTCGCATCCTAGGTGCACTAAGGGGTGACTGGAAGGTGAAGAAAGGGGGCTTCAAAAGATCAAATAATGTCCTATCTAATTGAGTGAAAGGTTGTAGCAAAATTGAGTTGTTTTCACTAAAGTAATTGATTAACCAAATTATAAAACTCAATCGATAATTACTATGCTATGGATATCATGTTTTGAAGATTTATGTTTTATTCATTTTCAACTCATTTTTGAAGCTTAATTTCGTACAATATGAGATGAGTTGAGGTGGTCCAATAATTTTTCGTTGAGGTGCCAAATAAATAAGGTTGTGACGTGTTTAACCAATCAAAGTTTGACAACTGAGATTAAAGATATATTTGATGACATGTGGGCATCTTAATTAGGCTAAGGAGCCGCTTACACTATAAATAGAAGTGGAAGAAGAAGGTTTAAGAGTGTACCTTGAACTCTTTTCTTCTGTTTGTTATTCTCTATTAATTGAGTTGTTGCAGCTGTATATCTGATTGTAGTTGTTCTCTGCATTTTCAAGTCTTGTTTTCACTAAAATAATTGATTAACCAAATTATAAAACTCAATCGATAATTGGCGAGAAGATTGTTATTTTGTTGTAGAAGTGTTGAAATTAAATCTTGATTGGAGTGGTGTATAACCCAAGAATCAAGTATTTTGTAAGTTGAAAGATGACTCATTTTATAGTGCGAAAACCAAGGAAAAAAATGTGAAGCTAAATACTTTTTAGTTTATTTTGTCCCTTGTATGTTTGTCCCAACAATTACTATAACATCTACATACAAACAAAATATAATTCCATATTCTTTGGAAAATTTGGAATATATATATATATATATATATATATATATATATATATATATATATATATTTGTCTGCATATATATTAATATATTTAAACGGGATGAAGACATGCGATCACAGGCGATCTGCGGCGTGAGCCGCCGCCGCTGCCGGGAAGAATTTCGTGTATCAATTTCAACATTAAACGATTCACACTTTTCAACCCCAAGAATTTCTCGCTGTTGTTTTACACGGAAAGCATCCATCTTTATCACTTCGACGATCATATGGCTGCGCCACCTTCGTTTGCCGCAGTTGTTTCTGGAGCGCAGTCCTCGTGCAACATCGACATTTCTCCAAAGACAGTGTCACGTTATAAAGGCATCCCCTTGATATCATTTCCGGACTCTGAGATTGATGCCCTAGCTGCTCCATTCAAATACTCTTTGGTAGGTACTTTTTGGTATGGTCGCCCCCCATTGAAAGTTATCCGTGAAGTATTTGAGAAGATTGGTTTTCATCATGATTTGAGAATTACCCTAATTGATCAAGCACACATTCTGTTAAACTTTCACAATGAAGCAGATTATCTAAGGTGTTTCTATAGACGTTCATGGCATATTTTGGGTTGCCATATGCGCATTACCAAATAGACCGTTGATTTTGATCCTACAGCAGACGTCCCTATCGTCCCTATTTGGGTTGCATTTCCTGGACTTCCGATTCATTTACATCATCGTGAAGCACTATTCGAGATTGTTCGGCCAATTGGTACGCCCATCAAGTTAGACGTGGCCACGTCCGAAAGTCTACGACCATCTGTTGCTCGGATTTGTGTTGAGGTAGATGTTTCTCAGGAACTTCCACAGAAGATTTACTTGCAGGCAAAAAATAGATATATTCTACAGCAAGTAATATATGAGGATCTCCCAATGTTTTGCACTATATGCCGCCGATTGGGACATGCACCTGGGGCATGTGCCGCCGCCTCTGCCTCGTCTGTTCCACCACCACCGCCACCGCCTCCACCTCGTCCAAAAACTAAGCGTTGGACGCCCATCAAGAAGAAGCCTGCTGCTGAGCCGCAAATAATTGGTCCATCATCTATGGAACCGTTGCAGGATCACCCTAATGCTCCATCCACTGAACCGGTGATTATACATGAGAATGATGATGACACTTCAGCGGAAATATTCTGTGATGCCGCCGACTTACCACTCCAAGCTAATCAGATACAATCAGAATTTGGCCATTCATCGGACACAGAATTACCCACAGAGGGTACAATTGCGGATTTAACAGCTGTGCCAGATGATGTTGCTCGTCGCATACAATTAATTACTCCATCTCCGAATGAAGAGATTTTACTTTCGCGCCTTCAGGAGACATCGGAAGAAGCTGAGTTTATACTAGTAGTCCCCCGAAGGAAACGCCGTGCCAGGAAAGATTTACCACCACTGCCGCCCTCCACCATACTCACGCGCAGTGCGTCACATGCAGTACAGGGAAGTGCCTCCACTCTTTCTTAATGAATACATTAGTATGGAATATCAGAGGCATGCGTGCCTCTTTACCTAGGTTACGACAGTTAATTACAGAACATCGTTTACATTTACTAGGTATCATAGAACCTAAGCATACTCCTTCACATATTGATGCGTATGGTTTGCGACTTGGTTTTACCAGTTGTTATGCTTCTCAGTCTGAAAGAATTTGGATTTTCTGGCGTGACTCGGAATTTCGCTTGCTAGCTACACATGATCAGGATCAAGTTGTACATTTCACCCTGATATTTCTTCCACTACAGTTCACGTTTGTTTTTTCAGTTGTGTATGCGAAGCACAAGTCGTCATTACGTTGTTCTCTTTGGAATTCATTATGTGACTTTGCTGGATCATCTACTCTTCCCTGGTTAATTGGTGGTGATTTTAATACATTTCGGGAGCTTGATGATCATAGGGGCCGCTCACATCCTCCTCTGACTATATTACAGGATTTTAACGACTCTATCGAGCGTTGTTCACTTATGGCGCCGCCATATCAGGGGCCTAGATTTACTTGGGCTGATGGCAGAGGTCTAGGTCATGTTCGTCGCAGATTAGACTGGTTATTTATAAACTCTGCTTTCCAAGATGTGTTTGAAGACATGCAATTAACGCATCTTCCACGGGTTACTTCGGACCACACTCCATTATTATTTGTATGTCGGCTCAATACAGCAAATGGCCCTCGCTCTTTTCGTTTCTTGGATTCCTGGCTACTTCATCCAGATTTTCATTCTTATATGCATCATCATGGTTGTCACATCCAACTACGGGAGGTATGCATGGTTTTTATTCAAAGTTATTTTCCCTGAAACGAGACATTCAACGATGGAATAAAGAAATATTTGGTAATATTTTCAACAATCTTATACATGTGGAATCACATCTTAATCATGCTGAGTCTAGTTAGGAGGCAGACCCAAATGAGGCGACACGTGAGGCATATCAGCGTGCCAAAGCGGAGTACCTGCAAGCATCTACTTATGAGCTACATTTTTGGAAGCAAAAAGCGAGGGTAAAATGGCTCAAGGAGGGCGACACAAATACCCGATATTTTCATTCTATTGTCAAAGGACGGAGAGCAACTCTTCGCATACAGCAAGTACGCTCATCAAATGGAGTTGTGCTCACGTCATCAGCAGATATCATGTCGGAGGCAGTTTCTTTTTATACCGGCTTATTTGCTCGAGAAGCTACACATAATCATTCATCCATTTTATCACATATACCATGTATGATAACAGAAGAGGACAATCTTATGCTAACGCATTTACCTTCGGCAGCAGAGGCTAAGGAAGCAGTATGGCAGTTAGACCCACAGAGTGCGGCAGGGCCGGATGGATTTCATGGTAAGTTTTACCGATCTTGTTGGCCAGTTATACATTCAGATGTGATCAAAGCTGTGCAGGAGTTTTTCCTTGGGGTACCACAACCATCCGTCATGGCAAGCGCTTTGATTACTTTGATCCCCAAGACTCAGTCTCCTCAAACTTTCAGTGACTTTCGCCCTATTTGTCTGACAAATTTTTTGAGTAAAGTTTGCACGCGGATTATTGCCACGCGTTTGGGCACCTTGCTACCTAAATTAATTTCTCCGGAGCAGACGGGTTTCTTGCCTGGACATGATATCTCTTCCCAAGTTCTCATGGCACGAGAGATGGTACATATGCTTGATAAAGGTGGGTCCCACTTATGTTTGAAATTGGACATGATGAAAGCTTTCGACCGTGTTAGCTGGGAGTATTTAGAATTGTTATTGCGACAATTTGGTTTCTCCAACTTCTTTATTCGCATCATCCTCAACCACTTGCGCGCTACTACACTATCGGTTTTGATTAATGGCCAACCTTCGGCGTCTTACAGGCCATACAGAGGTGTCAAGCAGGGTGATCCACTGTCGCCGCTACTTTTCATTCTATCCTCTGAGGGTTTTAGCAGAGGTATCAAATATTTAGTTGACTCCGGAGGCCTCCAGCCTCTTCGCCTGGGCCGTGTACCATTTACCATCACTCATTTGGCGTATGTAGATGATTTATTTATTTTTTTACTGGGTACAAAACGCAACTTACGGAGATTTCATTCCTTCCTAACTTCGTATGAAACTGCATCAGGACAAAAAATAAATTTTCACAAGAGTAGTTTTATACCCTCTGCCAACATTTCCACTCATCAATGTCGCTCTTTTGAGACAATATTAGGCATGCGGAGCACTGTTTTGCCATTCCGATATCTTGGATCATATTTGCATAAGGGTATTAATCGCGCCAGATATTGTACGGCCCTCCTGCAACATATTGATGCTCGAATTCAAGGCTGGCATTCACGTCTTCTATCCGCAGCAGGCCGTTTGGCGCTTTTACGATCTGTGATTTCAGCTCTTCCACTTCATATTCTAGCGGCTGGTGGTTTGCCCAAGTCTGTTATTAAAGTCATTGAAAGGAAGATGTCATTCTTTTATTGGGGTAATCGACATCATTGGGTTGCTTGGTCCAACATCACTTTGCCAGTTGACGAAGGTGGCTTAGGACTCCGAACTCTCAGTTGCTTACAAATGGCATATCACAGTCGTATATGGTGGTCATACCATCAGCAGGATACATTATGGAGTAAATACATGCAGGTAAAATATGGCAATAGAGGAGATTATCGCCCACGCCTCCCGGACTCACCGGTTTGGAAGCTCATTTGTAGAATCCATACTCACTGCATTGCCCAGACGGAGGGCTTCGGACCTCATCTTACATGGAAGCCCACGGCGTCTGGTGAGTTTACTTTAAAATCTGCTTATGACATTTGCCGTGTTGCAAGACCCACACTGCTCTCTGCTAAATTCATTTGGTATAAACATCATTCTCCTACCATAAAATTATTTTTATGGCGCATTTTCCACAACGCATTGCCTTTTGAGGATTATATCCGCATGTATTCTACGGCTCGACCCACGCAGTGTCCATTTTGTAAACAACACTCGGCTACGGTGGACCACATTTTCATCTACTGCAGCACTATTCGCACAATTTGGGATTTTTTTTGCAACTAAGTTACTCGGCCCATCGCCTATCTCCTTACACCTTAGGCAATACTTGCTATCTTGGTGGTATCGTTCCTCGTTTTCGTCACTCTTTGGGATTTTAAAAATTATCGTTCCGGCTATTGTTGTCTTCAATTCATGGCGAGCCTATGCGGCATTGGTGTATGGGGATTCGACTTCATTTTCTTCTGCTAAACTTCGGGCTTCCATACATTATGATATTGAGATGTGGGTCAAAACTATACAAGGATCAACGATTGCGGCGGGACCCAATTTACATTTGTCATGGGTTCCAAGAATTCAATCCCCACGTCTTCAGATAGTTCGTTGGCAAATGCCACCCTCTGGTCGGCTAAAGTTGAATATTGATGCGTCCGTTGGCCGTCACAACGCCTCAGGTGGGGCAATTTTGCGTAATCATCTTGGTGTTTGTGTGGCCGCAGTTTCATTTTGGCTTCCTCATTGTCCACCATTCGCAGCCGAGATTCAGACAGCAGTATTTGGTTTGTTATATTTTCTTCCACTCTATCGCACTATTATACAAGAATCTGACTGTGCGCAACTGATTACACGACTGAGGCAGCCGCAACCTATCTTTGGGAATTACCATCTTCGACTATTATGGCAATTATTGCATCAGCATAGTCTGGATTATGTTCATGTATATAGAGAAGCCAACATGGCGGCACACTACATGGCTCAGCATGCGATGAGGTTTCCTCAAACACGGACATATTCGCGTCACAGTCTACCATCACTTGTCCGTGGTGCCATTGCATTGGACCTCTCCTCTGCAAATTTGCGGGTTCCTTAAGATTACGGTCTTCCAAATGGATTGGCAACTTTTTGCAATCTCTGCCTGTACCTTAATTGGGGCAGGCAGACCTGGTATAATCTTCGTTCAATTCGTCACAGCCCTTTATCGATGTTTCTTATATTTGTTTCTTTTAGCGTTTAGTATCTACTCTGCATGGGCTGCCTTACGACTCCTATTTGTTTGCACTGATGTTGGCGGACTTATGTATGCTGGAACGAGGGCTATTTCGAAACACATAAGCGGATTCCTTACGTGGCAGGTCTTCCACATGGATTGGCAATTCTTTGCTATATCTGCCTGTACCATATTTGGTGCAGGCAGGTCTGGTATGATCTTCTTCCGATTTGCCTCACACATTTCGCTCTGTTTCATATATCTTCTTCACTCAGCTTTCATTTATCTTGTGCATGTGCGGGAACATGGCTCACATTTGCTGGATTCGTCACCGATACACTGCATTCCGATGGGATAACGGACAACCATCACGCGCCCACAATTTCATGGATTACTGTTGTTTTGTTATTATTGACTTATCTTCGGATTGTACTTTATTATCTTTCACACGGTAGAGCATATCAACACTCTATTTATATAAATATGTATGCTTTTTCCTATGCCAAGGTTTTATCCACAAGGGTGGTTTTACTTGGCAAGGTTTTAATGCGGCATATCATATATATTTTGGATGTTGATAATCATATACTGCAACTATCGTCATACTTTCATTCACTGTAATATGGTTTTCCTCCGCCATAAGTGAGGGCTTATGCTAATAAAATTTTCTTTCAAAATATATATATATATATATATATATATATATATATATATATATATATATTTGTCTGCTTCATCGTAACGAAGCCATTTGAAAACATTCCCTTAAAACATATCATTTGACGTAAAGAGAATTTGCCTTCGCTATATTGCTACTAAGAATTGCAGTAACTTTCTCAAGGAATCACAAAAGCAAAACTAGTTTCCTCTAGCAAAATAAGAAAACTCCCACAGAACAAAAACAAGCATATGTCTTGATTGCTTATGAAAATTCTGCAAATTTTTCTTCGGTATGTTTACCTTTTTATAGACTTATAGGTTCCCTTCATCAAAAAAAAACATGTGTCTTTTAGTACCTCTTCATCCACAACTACCATTAACCATTATTAGTATGAACGTACATGTCCCAACATTTCATTAACTATTCCAACGAGTACGATCTGCTCCATCTACTGTCAGGGGCAAAAATAAGTGAAAAATTACAAGTGTATTATTATAGTTGTAGATACCTAAAAAATCTCACATTCTAAAGAAGAAATATGACAACATAATATATAAGTATGACACAATTGATAAATGTCAAGAATCATTACTTTTTTTGGGCCAACAAGAATGAGGAGCTCAAAATAGTTACTATCAAGTAGTTTTGCAATTAGTGATTGATGAGGCCGAGATCCTCACCGGATGGATCAGAGGTGATCCTTGTAGTATGTCGTTAACTTTCCGTCTAAATCCGTTAGTGGAATCTGAGAAGGAAGAGAAACGTTAGAGGCCCAGGGCGCTGTCCTAGGAAAACCCTCCGACGCTCAAGTCAGGTATGTGTGTTTCTGTATGTATTTTGTGCTGGAATAAAGGTTTAGAATGGACCTGTTAGATGTTCTCAATAAGAATAGATCTGTTTTGGGTCTCGTCTGAGATGCCGTTTTGAAGATCTCCCACTGAGAGATCTTCAGAGTTGGAGAATATGAAGTTCTTTCCTTAGAGAAGAAGGCTCCGAAAGTTGTAGTTGGTTCTGAAAGTTCTCTCCCCCCTCTCGTCTGATAAGGAGCTCTTTTATACACAAAGGTGATGAGGTCTGTCCCTTTGCCCGATGATGAGATTGTTACGTGTCTGAGATGGCTATCTTGTCTGCTGCAAGTCCCGGCGTTGCTGCATATTTACTGTTTGTGCAGAGTACGAAGTGTTAGTGACGCACCTTTTCAGACCCACGGTTGAAGGTATCGAGGGAGAAACCTTCGAGGCGTCGCTTGGGTTGGCCGATCTAGGGCTATAAATAGGGATTGCAGAGGAAAAATTCATTTCTTCCTCCTGCTTTCGTCTTCATCTTATTTCATTTCGTTCTTTTCTTCTCTGGCAACCCTTACTCCGTCTTCTCCGATGCTTTTCATCCAAAATCTTCTGGCGGTTCCAACCTTCCTCCGGTCATCTTCCTCCTTTTTCTCAGCCTCTTTTCACTATAAGTTTTCCTTTTCGTTCTTCATCATGTCTTCTTCTCCTTCCCGTGATTCTCAAAATATATCCAGGGCGCTTCTTACGCCGACGGTGGTGGAGGAAGATGTAATTCTCCATCTCCGTCTGGTAGGACGTTCTCTGATGATCGTCCGATAGTGAGATTGCGCAGAGACACTAGTGGCGCTGCTCAGTCCAGCAGAGCTATACCTGTGGTTGACTCCTCGCCGGAGCGAGCAGAGATTGCTCCTGCTCTGACAACTGTAAATCCTCCAGCTCTGCAGAGGGCCTCATCCCTGTACACGGGGATACTTGATAGGGGTCTCCCTTCTTCTTTTGTCCAAGAGTCATTCTGTACTTTATCTGAGGCTGCGCTGAACCGGATCTGCAAAAGGTATAAAATTAACCGAGACGGGTTCGGCCCTGTTCTGCCTCTACCGGGTCAAACTGCTTATGATCCTCCAAAGGATTATGAAGCAGTCTACAAAGATTTTTTCAAATCGAGGTTCAACCTTCCTCTTCCTGAACCCCTTGTCCGAATTCTTCGTGCTTATAATCTTAGAATTCCCCAAATAAAGCCAAATGGTCTGAAACTCATTCTTTGCTATCTTCTTTTCCTTAGAATATCTGAAACTCCTTTCCACACAAACGTATTGTCGGGTCTCGGATAGCTGGTACTATTTCAGCAAACGAGTTCCCAATAGCGAGTTCAATCTTGCTATCAACATCCCTACCTTTACCAAAAACTGAAAAAGTAAATTTTTCTTTGTCAAGAAGGATGAGCTGCCGAAATGGAACATATGAAAGTCTGGCAAGGCGGACAACCTGAGGCCAAGATTAGAATACTGCGACGAAGCAGCCAGACTTCGGAGTCTGCCCATTGTAATAAACTGGCAAAAGGTGGACTCTGTAGGATCTGCAAGGCACCACTAGAAAGGAGGGGTTGAATAGTGGGTGCGGAAAATATGGTTTTTAAAATTAGTTTGAACTAAAAACCCAACTTCTGAAAACAGTTTCTATTTTCAGGACTAGTTTAAAACGTTTTGAAAACTAGGTTGCAGGTCTTCACAAATTCTGAAATTTGGAGAAAACTTAGACTCAGATGTTATGAGTATCTCTTAAAAATTTCAGATTAAAATTCAACCTCTAACCCCTTGAAAAATCGTTGGTGGTCAGATTGCGCAAATCTGCCAGAAACGATACACTGATTTGAAAAATTAATTCCTATTTGTACACAACTCCAAATGCTCTGAAAATTTAACCAGTAACCCCTTATATGTTTTATTTAAATGGGTTGAAACAGTTTTGAAAAATTCTTTCGGAAAGTTAGTCAAATGCACTCAAAGTCTCAACATTTTCAAGCCTGAAAATCAGACTGCACTAGTCTCAGAACTTTGGATGTTTGAATGACTTATACTTATCCAAAAGGGTTGAAACTTGTTTCAAATTAACCCTAAGACGTGTGGCTTTGTTTCTGGAAATTTTCGTAATTTTTGAAAGTCGTTTACTATTTTTACAAACGTAAATAAAAAGAGTAAACAGTGCAGAAACAGAATATAAGTGCTGAAAGTAAATGACACCGAGAATTTTATACTGGTTCGGTTATAAACAACCTACTCCAGTCTTCAAGGAACACCTTCCTTGGTTCACACCAGTCACACAACATAAATACACCTTACCACAGGGTTGATGGAGTTACACACCAACGCCAACCCTTTACAAACCTTGTACGATGAATACAATTCGTACGAACACCACCACCTTGCAAGATTGAAGATTGATCACACCTTGATCAATCTTTTACAAAGATAAAGAGTATGTGGTGGTATATGACAATCCTATTCAAGAATAAGAATATAAGTACAATAGGCTTTCAAGAATAAGAAAGAAAGAGAGAGTAGAAGAGAAAGGCTAGAACACTTTTTATCTTTCAATTTGCAACACTTGTTCTTGTTCTTGTTTTTGCTCTTCTCCCTTCCTTTTTTAATCATCATGGCCGCCCCCCTTGGTGTTCTCCCCCTCTTGAAAATTGTCTTCTAAGTCCTTGGGAGAATGTGTGGCATCATTGTGACATGATCTTGCTTACTTGGCATCTTCTCATTGGATGATCATTTAACTTTTGCTTACTTGGCACTTCATGATAGGTTGAATGTTGTCATCATTTGATGACTTGGAAAATCTGAATATTTCACTCAAAACATGTGCCAAAATCAACATAGAATAACTTCCATAACTCATAAGATTATCACATAAATTAAGCAAGATAATTTCTCCACAAAATAGGTACAAAAATCGGCAATTAACATCCTTGCACATGCTGAAATTTCAGCATGTGTTACATTCACTCTTTGTTCAAAATATTGCCTATTTTGCATTGTTTTAATTCAAGAATTCAATCAACATTTAGTATACAATATTCTCATCATGTATGGAATAAAAGTTAGACACCAATGTAGACTAAATTTCAGCCACTATACATTACACACATGCTGAAATTTTCAGCATGTGTGATCTTAAAAATATCACCATTTTAATTTCATAATTAATACAAAATATTACCATAACATCCTTAATTAATCCTCATGATTCAAGACACAAAATATGGCTCTTTTAAAGTGATAAAATTCGGCCATAATGCAATACACATGTTGAATTTTCAGCATGTGTCATATATGTGATATAGTTTGAGATGTTACCTTTTGTAGCTCCTTCCTTTATGTCACCAACTTTGTTTAATTGATTCTTGACCAATCAATAAGCCAATAAGGCTCCACATATGCTCCATCTCAGCTGTAGGGGCGTGTATACATGTATATGCATGTGCTGAATTTTATTTTTGCTAACTTTGTAAAATAGTGCACATTTAATAATACACACATGTTATATTCCAATCAGCCCTTAATTTAATTTTTTAGAACACTTTAAGATTTATGGCATATGTAAAAAGTGTCTAGATACGTGTCGTATGATATGCCAAAAATATTCCATGTGTTGTGTACGTAGAAAACCGAATTTTCGATATTTATCGATTACCTGATTTTTCTCTAATTAAATTCTAACTTTTTGCACATGTTACATATATTATGTTACACATAATATATATAATATAAACTTTAATTCTCAGCTCTTGGCTGGTCTAAAGTGGCGCCATTATCATGTGACAAAATTGAAATTGGAATATCCACAATTTGGCCTTAATGTGGGGTGATTTGTGTGTGCCAACATGGAAGGATTTTATGGCTGAATATATCACCATAGGCACGAAAATTATAGATATTTTTGAAGTGTAGGGGCTGGCCATCTATTTATGGCAAGTACGTGACACGTTAGCGAAGTTTCGGTATTCGCCCGATACGACAATTTTTGGTTTAGAACCTTTTAACGTGTCGTATTTAATTTGTCATCACCATGACTTATATCATGTGATATAAGACCTGAATATACTCATAAATATGAGTTAAGTATAATGGTGTGACATTAACGTACGTACGTAAAATATATAACGTGTCGGTAGTACGTTGGAATACATGTGTATGTGCCTTTTTTTTAAAAAATCAGAAAATATGTATTTATGTATGTATATAGGCGTGCATATTAAATGAGGGGAGGAGGAGGAGACTTTCCTTCCTTAGCCTTGTTGCCTTTGTGCCTTTTCCAAATGTAGCTTCATTTAATGAACTACTTAGTTTAATTAACTAAGTACTTTACTTAATGAACTAGTTTAGTTCATTAATGGTGGCACCTGAAAATAGTATAAACATAACAAATATTTGCCATTTGATGTAAGCTTTGTAGCTTTATGTCTTGTTAGTACGGCAACATAATATATGAACTATATAAGGCAAGTAATAAGCAATATATCATGCACATTTATCTTATGCTCGTTTTTGTGCACATTTGAATCATGTATTTGAAAATCACTCAAACCCCTTTTTCTCTACAATCTCCCCCTTTTGATGATTTTCAAAATAACCTATACTCATGATTTAAATCCTATCGCTCCCCCTTCAATCATGCATAAAATCAAAACTTGAAATTTAAATTCCGAGTCGCTCCCCCTTAATTTATGCAATTAGTATCTCTCTCCCCCTTAAATCATGCTATCTATCCCCCTTTATTTTGAAAAGTAAATCAAAAGGTGCCTGTAAAGAAGTAAAAAAATCATGCATTTCATATAACGTGCGTTCGTAAGGGTTATTTATTCAACCCTTTGAAAATGTCCCTTTTGGCACCCAAATTTGGGTGACCTTTTTAGGTCTTCCAAAAGGTGAGAAAGGTGATGAGAACGCAACATAATATATGTTAAGGATAAATGCGTTTGGCCTTTGGCCAAGAATCCCATCATGCATGTAGTATGGTTTCTGCTTTTGATAAGCATTTCGATTTGCATGTACGGGACGTGATCTAGATGCATTTTTGTGATATGAGTGTCGCGTATGCATCACTTGTTTCTTCTCATATCTATATGGCACATAATTATATTTTGCATGATGTGAAGAAGAAGCACGTTGAGATGTCATAAGAAAAGGCCTATGCGTCTTCTTAGATGCCACATATGTCTTTGATGCATCTATTTTCTTAGATGTGATGAATTTGGTTGGTTTATTTTGTGGCTTACTTTTCTCAACGTATCCTAGTCCGGTTTTGTCACTATCATGCTTTTGAGAAGAAATGATGTGATCTAGCATGTTTGTTCTCGTGTCAAATTGTTTCACCTTTTTATCTACATCCGCATTCCTTGATTTCAAGTTTGAAATCTCGGATTTCAATTCAGTGTTCTCGGATGTCAATGATGAAATCTCAGACTTTAATGAATTTATAATGCATGACGACTCTTCTTTTGAATCGTTTAATTGAGACACAAGATCTTTGTTAGAAGATTCTAACAATTTCTTGTCTTCAATTAATCGCTTCTTTTCTTTTGTTAGAGTCTTTGAGAACTTATGCAATTCTAAATATTGTCTAAATAAATCATCATAAGAACATTCAGAATCGGAATCAGAGTCGGAAGATACCTCATTTGATGCTTTAGATGTAAAGCATACGTGTGCCTTGTGTTCTTCTGTATCATCAGTCTCAGAGTCGGATGTGTCACTCCAAGTGGAGGCTTTGAAGGCTCTTCTCCTTTGCTTAGGTTCTGAGACGAGTCTATTCTTGTTCCGATCCTTGTCAGGGTACTTGTTTGTTTGCTTTTCTTTATTAGGACAGTCATATGATAGATGTCCAAGTTTGCCGCATTCATAGCACTTTATTTCTTTATTTTTATGTCTATGATCCTTAGATGAGGTAGACTTATGTTTAATCGATTTTCTCAATATTTTTCTTAATCTTTTAGCCATCGTGATTAAGTCCTCATCATCGGAATCTATGCCACTATCATCTACAACGTATTCATTTGATTTAAATGCTATAGCCCTATCATTATTAGAAATGGACTCAGAATGTCTTAAAGCAAGTTTGTTTTCATATATCTTAAGTGATCCAATTAGTTCTTCCATCTTAATCGATTTAGTCTCTTTGCTTTCTTCTATGGCCGTTACTTTAGAGTCTCATTCGGATGGAAGGCTTCGCAAGACTTTCTGTACTTTTTCATGCATGGTAAAAGCTTTACCAAGAGACTCAAGAGAATTGTAGATGTTAGTCAAACAAAGATCCATATCAACAATAGATTCATTAGGCAATAGTTTAAACGACTCAAGTGTGGACATAAGCATGTTTATCTTTGACTCTTTTACTTGACTCGTGCCTTCGTGTTTCGTTTCGAGTATCCTCCACATTTCTTGTGCATTAGAACAGTTTGAGACATAACTAGACTCACTCTTACTTAATCCATTTAAGAGCAATTGCATAGCCCTAGCATTCATGATAAGTTTCTTTTTATCATCACTTGTATATTCTTGTCTAGATTTAACAACTTCTAGTGT
The DNA here is from genome assembly GCA_036186865.1 of Eustoma russellianum. NCBI lineage: Eukaryota > Viridiplantae > Streptophyta > Magnoliopsida > Gentianales > Gentianaceae > Eustoma > Eustoma russellianum. Next base: position 14,550,510 of record AP025047.1, read on the forward strand.
GACTCCGTCTACGGTGGATAACTTAGATGGAACAAAAGGACCATCTTCTATAATCGACCAAAGATCAATATCTATTGCCATAAAGAAAAGTTTCATTCTTACCTTCCATTGGACAAAAGACTCACCGTCAAAAAGAGGAGGCCTTATGGTTGACATTCCTTCTTGCACGGTGTTATAGCTAGTGGGTGCCATCTCACGTAGATCGTTGGATCCTTTTGTTGTGAGTGTTCCTGCACTCTGATACTAATTGTAGGATCTGCAAGGCACCACTAGAAAGGGGGGGTTGAATAGTGGGTGCGGAAAATGTGGTTTTTAAAATTAGTTTGAACCAAAAACCCAACTTCTGAAAACAGTTTCTATTTTCAGGACTAGTTTCAAAACATTTTGAAAACTAGGTTGCAGGTATTCACAAATTCTGAAATTTGGAGAGAACTTAGACTCAGATGTTATGAGTATCTCCTAAAAATTTCAGATTAAAATTCAACCTCTAACCCCTTGAAAAATTGTTGGTGGTCAGATTGCGCAAATCTGCCAGAAACGATACACTGATTTGAAAAATTAATTCCTATTTGTACACAACTCCAAATGCTCTGAAAATTTAACCAGTAACCCCTTATATGTTTTATTTAAATAAGTTGAAACAGTTTTGAAAAATGCTTTCGGAAAGTTAGTCAAATACACTCAAAGTCTCAACCTTTGCAAGCCTGAAAATCAGACTGCACTAGTCTCAGAACTTTGGATGTTTGAATGACTTATACTTATCCAAAAGGGTTGAAACTTGTTTCAAATTAACCCTAAGACGTGTGGCTTTGTTTTTGGAAATTTTCGTAATTTTTGAAAGTCGTTTACTATTTTTACAAACGTAAATAAAAAGAGTAAACAGTGCAGAAACAGAATATAAGTGCTGAAAGTAAATGACACCGAGAATTTTATATTGGTTCGGTTATAAACAACCTACTCCAGTCTTCAAGGAACACCTTCCTTGGTTCACACTAGTCACACAACACAAATACACCTTACCACAGGGTTGATGGAGTTACACACCAACGCCAACCCTTTACAAACCTTGTACGATGAATACAATTCGTACGAACACCACCACCTTGCAAGATTGAAGATTGATCACACCTTGATCAATCTTTTACAAAGATAAAGAGTATGTGGTGGTATATGACAATCCTATTCAAGAATAAGAATATAAGTACAATAGGCTTTCAAGAATAAGAAAGAAAGAGAGAGTAGAAGGGAAAGGCTAGAACACTTTTTATCTTTCAATTTGCAACACTTGTTCTTGTTCTTGTTTTTGCTCTTCTCCCTTCCTTTTTTAATCATCATGGCCGCCCCCCTTGGTGTTTTCCCCCTCTTGAAAATTGTCTTCTAAGTCCTTGGGAGAATGTGTGGCATCATTGTGACATGATCTTGCTTACTTGGCATCTTCTCATTGGATGATCATTTAACTTTTGCTTACTTGGCACTTCATGATAGGTTGAATGTTGTCATCATTTGATGACTTGGAAAATCTGAATATTTCACTCAAAACATGTGCCAAAATCAACATAGAATAACTTCCATAACTCATAAGATTATCACATAAATTAAGCAAGATAATTTCTCCACAAAATAGGTACAAAAATCGGCAATTAACATCCTTGCACATGCTGAAATTTCAGCATGTGTTACATTCACTCTTTGTTCAAAATATTGCCTATTTTGCATTGTTTTAATTCAAGAATTCAATCAACATTTAGTATACAATATTCTCATCATGTATGGAATAAAAGTTAGACACCAATGTAGACTAAATTTCAGCCACTATACATTACACACATGCTGAAATTTTCAGCATGTGTGATATTAAAAATATCACCATTTTAATTTCATAATTAATATAAAATATTACCATAACATCCTTAATTAATCCTCATGATTCAAGACACAGAATATGACTCTTTTAAAGTGATAAAATTCGGTCATAATGCAATACACATGTTGAATTTTCAGCATGTGTCATATATGTGATATAGTTTGAAATGTTACCTTTTGTAGCTCCTTCCTTTATGTCACCAAATTTGTTTAATTGATTCTTGGCCAATCAATATGCCAACAAGGCTCCACATATGCTCCATCTCAGCTGTAGGGGCGTGTATACATGTATATGTATGTGCTGAATTTTATTTTTGTTAACTTTGTAAAATAGTGCATATTTAATAATACACACATGTTATATTCCAATCAGCCCTTAATTTAATTTTCTAGAACACTTTAAGATGTATGTCATATGTAAAAAGTGTCTAGATACGTGTCGTATGATATGCCAAAAATATTCCATCTGTTGTGTACGTAGAAAACTGAATTTTCTATATTTATCGATTACCCGATTTTTCTCTAATTAAATTCTAACTTTTTGCAAATGTTATATATATTATGTTACACATAATATATATAATATAAACTTTAATTCTCAGCTCTTGGATGGTCTAAAGTGGCGCCATTATCATGTGACAAAATTGAAATTGGAATCTCCACAATTTGGCCTTAATGTCGGGTGATTTGTGTGTGCTAACAAGGAAGGATTTTATGGCTGAATATATCACCATAGGCACGAAAATTATAGATATTTTTGAAGTGTAGGGGCTGGCCATCTATTTATGACAAGTACGTGACACGTTGGCGAAGTTTCGGTATTCGTCCGATACGACAATTTTTGGTTTAGAACCTTTTAACGTGTCGTATTTAATTTGTCATCACCATGACTTATATCATATGATATAAGACCTGAATATACTCATAAATATGAGTTAAGTATAATGGTGTGACGTTAACGTACGTACGTAAAATATATAACGTGTCGGTAGTACGTTGGAATACATGTGTATGTGCCTTTTTTTAAAAAAAATCAGAAAATATGTATTTATGTATGTATATAGGCGTGCATATTAAATGAGGGGAGGAGGAGGAGACTTTCCTTCCTTAGCCTTGTTGCCTTTGTGCCTTTTCAAAATGTAGCTTCCTTTAATGAACTACTTAGTTTAATTAACTAAGTACTTCACTTAATGAACTAGTTTAGTTCATTAATGGTGGCACCTGAAAATAGTATAAACACAGTAAATGTTTGTCATTTGATGTAAGCTTTGTAGCTTTATGGCTTGTTAGTACGGCAACATAATATATGAACTATATAAGGCAAGTAATAAGCAATATATCATGCACATTTATCTTATGCTCGTTTTTGTGCACATTTAAATCATGTATTTGAAAATCACTCAAACCCCTTTTTCTCTACAGACTCCACCATTTTGGTGGCGGCTGACCTGAGCCATTTTGCTTTAGGTCAGAATTATCAACCCCTTTCTCCTGATAACCTGATCATAGTCAGAGGTTGGTCTCGGTATGCCTTAACTTTTGTACTTTTATTACTTTCAGTTGATAATTGTTTCATTCTTGATGCAGGCTCAATGGCTTTTGGAAATGATGATTACGCCAGCAGAATGGCCGAGGTGGCAGCAAGAAAAAGAGCCCGTCAAGCCAGATGAGTCTCAGCACTTGCTTCTGCTGGGGGCCTCTGCCTCAGCCTTGCCCCCAGCTATTCCCATGGCCGAGCCCATACAAGAAGAGCCCGAGCCATGTAACTGATTTTTCTTAACTCAAATCTTGTGTAATGTTAAGATCTGATTCTAACTTGTTTGGTACATTTTCTGCAGCTTTGCCAATTGCAGAAATTCAAGATGATGAGGTTGAGACCTTCTCCCAACCTCAGGCATCGGCTGAACCTGAACCACTGGCGGAAGTGGGTGAGGGCTCAAGTCTTCGCCGAAGAAAGAGGCACCGGGGCGAAGGTTCATCCAGTGGCCGAGATTCAGGTCCTTCTCTGCCATTAGAAGTGACTCCACCTCAACCAGCTGAGGAGATCCTGCCTCAGCCAGCCGGGGTTCCAGAACCAACCCTTGATGGGTTTTCAAATAACGATTCTGTTGTGGACCCGGCCATAGCCAGACGGCTGGATAAAGTGACGGTTCTGCCTCTGGACAAGCAAAAGTTTGAAGCTGCTCCTTGTGTGAATCTGAAAGAGGTCTTTCACTCCAACATCGCCTTGGTAAGTAAAATTTTTCTAAGTGTTTGTTTATGATAACACTTAGTCATTTTCTAACTTTGTTGCTCTGGCAGATCCGAGCCCAAGAGTTGGAGGTCCTTGCCCCAGAGAAATTCCATGAAGCTCTCCAGGCTAAGTCAAGGGAACTTCATTAAGCCAATCAGCTGAGAACCGAGCAGGACCAAGAAATTACTACTTTGAAGACTGAGGTCTCCAACCTTCAGTAAAGGGCAGAAGAGGCTGATATGAGGTTGGCCACTTCAAACTCCAAGGTGGACGAGTTGGAACATAAAGCGGCCGACCTTGAGTTTGCTTCCAACCAAGATTCTACAGAAAATGAGTCCTTAAAGAAGGACAAGGCCGAACTTTTGCAGCAGAAAGAAACTTTAGAAGATCAATTGGCTCATCTGTGTCAACAACAGGCCGAAGCTGAGGCTAAAGTGGTTGTGGATGTCAGAAGATCCCAACTATTTGAAGAAACCGTGATATTGTTGTAGAGCTCGGCTATGGAAGTGGGTCAAACGAAGGCCATAGATGTATACTCAGAAATTTACCCTGAACTGAACAAGGAAGATCCTCGGCTGATTGATCTTTACAGTTCAACTGCAGCTCAAGATTTCAACACCCAAATTAAGCAATCTCTGGACGGAGCTGACTTGAGGGAAGCCGAGGATGAGATTTAAAATTTCTTATAATTTAGCTGAGCAAACATCACTTGTATCTTGTACTTTGAAAGTCTTTATCAATGGAAAATTTTCCAAGTATTTTGTAACTTGTAGCTTTTCCTTTTGTTCTGCTTTTTTTACTTCAGAATTTCTACTAAGTCTAACTTTCAAACTTGTCTTTGCCGAGATTCAATGTCGGCTTTGCACTTAATTCTCCTTGTAGTTAGTTTCTTTAACAATTAAACTAAATCTGCAAGATTTAAAATATAGAATAAACATGTTATTCTTCCGAGCTGAGCCAAGAGTTGGCTAAGAATGAAACTTGTCCGAGCTAATAGACTTGATCTGCTTTAGCCGAGATTCAAGCTAAATGATGCTTAGAAATAGTATAAGTCTTTAATTGCTGTTAGATCTGGCAATCGTCTTCCTCTGTTTTGGCTATTCTATCCAGAGCAGCAACTTACCCCTTTTTTAACTTATAAGTTTTAGAGCCAAGTGTCCGTCTTTAATCAGGCTGAGCCAAGGCACTTAGGCCGAGATAAGATTATACGGCTCAGGTTTTCCTTGTAGCGGCCGAGATAAGATTATACGGCTCAGGTTTCCCTTATAGCAGTTGAGATGAGATTATTCGGCCCAGGTTTCCCTTGTAGCGGCCGGGATGAGATTATGCGGCTCAGGTTTCCCTTGTAGCGGTCGAGATAAGATTATACAACCCAGGTTTCCCTTGTAGCAGCCGAGATGAGATTATACGGTCCAGGTTTCCCTTGTAGCGGCTGGGATAAGATTATACGGTCCAGGTTTCCATTGTAGCAGCCAAGATAAGATTATACGGCCCAGGTTTCCCTTGTAGCGGTCGAGATAAGATTATACGGCCCAGGTTTCCCTTGTAGTGGCCGGGATGAGATTATGCGGTCCAGGTTTCCCTTCTAGTGGCCGGGATGATTCTGTGTAATGTCTTGAGATAATTTACTTAGGATAATTCTAAGTTTTTCATCGCCATAAGGCTAATAGTGGTATCCAGCTTTGCTTGTTTATTCAGCAATTCTTTGGACTGATCAACTTTTATAGGACCGACCTTTGCTCCAGGATCTTTCTTGCCGAATATTTCTTGGAATCTTCAAAGTATTGACTGATAAGTCATTTTAAACCGAGGTGTGAGACTTGTCATACTTGGGGTTCCTTTAAGATCATTATGCAAATAGCAAATAGTTGAGCCCCCATCATGGGAGGGTATTTTTCCAAACCAAGGCCTTGTCAAGCCGTAAGGCAGAGGCCTAGAGAGAATCAAGGTAAACCCCTAACAAACCTTAAGACAGAGGCCCACCGCAGAACGGACATGCACGCCTGAGTGAACCCCTGACAAGCCTTAAGACCGAGGTGAACCTTTGCCATTGTTGGAAGGATAGTGTATCATTTTCCTGATCTGATGAGCCATAAGAGAGAAGTCACCGAGGTGGAAAAGCTTGTGTCCCAAGTCCCTTTATGAGCCATAAGGCAGAGATCGGCTAAGCGCGAATCATGTCGGGCTCCAATTCTGTTACGACTCATAAAGTGAATGTCAGGTAGGCACATAACTTTTCTTAATCTCTGGATGAATTCCTCCATATGAACCATAAGGTGAATGAATAATAATTGTGCCACCCACTTAGGCCAAATGTTGGAGAGTGTCAGGCCGAGCTGACCCAAATATGAAGATTGATGCTCTGATATCATAAGGCCGAACTGATCTGGACCAGATATTTGTATAGAATAACCAGGGAATGTCTTTGTCTAGTTAACCCAGGTAGAGTTCTTCATATGCCAAAAAAGATCTTCTGGTCAAACATATTGCCGAGCAAAATAGGCCAGGCTGAGCCGGTTGAAGAACTTGTTTAAGATGAGGGGAAATTAAGTCCCATTTGTCGAGAAAAAGCACTGCTTAATTGATGGACCACTTCTTTGCAATAGCAAATTTGAAATACAATTTATTTAAAGTACACTTTTGTACATGAGAATTTTAGGTACACGCCAGAGAGGTGAATCATAATTCTTTGTGGGCTTCTGCTTTTAGGTCAGCCGTATCCTGTCAGACACCCGCAATCTCTGCCCATCCGAATTTGAATCCTCGTCTTTTGGCGTCCTGTGTTGATGTCCAGGTCGGCAACTTTCATCCTGGGGAGGCTAGCCAAAGTCCAGCCTATTGTGCAGCCTCGACCTCGGATTGTAGAACCGTTGTAAGTGGCCGAGCTCAATCAGACGCCCAATCTCCTGGGTGAGCTACTTGCAGTCATCTGTATCATGCCCGATATCATGATGATAAAGGCAGTATAGTTGAGGTTTCCTTTTATGGATAGGTCCTGTAAGGGGCTGAGGATCTCTTGCTAGACTCTTCTTCCTCATGTAGGAGAGAATATGAGCCTTTGAGACCAGCAGAGAATTTCTTTCTTTTCCTCGGCTTCCCAACCGAATCTTGACAGAGCGCCTTTCTTGCAGTAGAGCTCTGCCTTTCTTGTCAACTTCTCTGCCACGGACAGGTTTGGACGCAAAGTGCTGAGGGCTAGACCTTTGTGTTGAACGTCTAGCCTCAGTCATGAATCTACTCTGATGCCCAGTATGACATTCTGACCGAGTTGGAGAGTATTCCAAAAGTTCTTTTTGTGGAGAAGAATCACTGGGATGGAACCTGCTGGGTCCCGCCACAGGGGCTTTTCCCTTCATCTTCTTCACCACAGCCCAGAATACATGAGGATTCTAGGCCATGTAGCAAATGGCTCGCATATGTTCTTCATAAGAGAAGGCAGCAGCGGGAGTTGAAGATTCTGCTGGTTCCGAGAAACATTGTTTTGGTTGTAGTTGAAGAGATCTTGATGTCTTCTAGGGATCATAGGTCGCTTGGACCATTTCCCATCTTTTTTATCCATTCTCTGAACGTTGGTTTTGTAGGCTATTCGCCAAGAAGACCCTTGAAAGACTATTTTTAAAGAATACGGAGGCAAAGACCCTCCTTCTAGCGCCAAATGATGAGGCCGAGATCCTCACTAGGTGAATCAGAAGTGATTCTTATAGTATGTCATTAGTTTTCTTTCTAAATCTGTCAGTGGAACCTGAGAAGGAAGAGAAACGTTAGAGGCCCAGGGCACTGTCTTGGGAAAACTCTCCGACGCTTAAGTCAGTTATGGGTGTTTCTGTATGCATTTTGTGCTGGAATAAAGGTTTAGAATGGACCTGTCAGATGTTCTCAATAAGAATAGATCTGTTTTGGGTCTCGGGCGAGATGTCGTTTTGAAGATCTCCCACTGAGAGATCTTCAGAATTGGAGAATATGGAGTTCTTTCCTTAGAGAAGAAGGCTCCGAAAGTTGTAGTTGGTTCTGAAAGTTCTCTCCCCCCCCCCCTCTCGTCTGATAAGGAGCTCTTTTATACACAAAGGTGATGAGGTCTGTCCCTTTGCCCGATGATGGGATTGTTGCGTGTCTGGAGATGGCTATCTTGTCTGCTGCAAGTGCGTAGTCTGATGGGACAAGTGCCTGTGGCTGCAGCTGCGTCAGTGGCTAACTCTATGACATGTAGGCCGGCCAACAATGATGTGTTTGAACTTAGCCAAGCGATGACTAACACTTGGAAAGTACTCTGCAGAATTGTCTTGGTGGGTCCCAGTCAGCAGTTGATAATATATTCTCCGATTTTATCCGAGATACTCTGAGCAACAACTTTTATGAGAGCAAGGCCGAGGCTAGAGCTCGGAGCCAATATGAAGCCTGAGGTTGTTCCGACGCTGAGCTGAATATGCTTCCTTTATGTGCACTATTGATCAAATATTTGCATATTTGTTTGCTGAGGTTGACCAAAAGTAGTTGTCTTGACTAATGCATTGTTGAGCCGAGGTGAGATATGCCAAGCTGATCTCAAAAAACTGGTTACATTTAACCATTTCTGGTCATATTGAATAAGTACCGACCTGGCTCAGGCATGCAGCTGAGCTGACCAAGATTTATGTTTGACTCTGCCTTAGTTACTTTAAATGGCTTGCTTCAACTATAAATAGTGGTGGCCGAGGCTAAGACCTTATGGCCGAAGCTGACTAATCAAGTAGCTGAAATTGAACTACGTTGATTGTTTGACTGGCTGATGATTTTTGTCTTTTCTGAGCAGGTCAGATTTTGACTTATCAGTGATGTCATTGGGTCTGATCAAACGTCACACCTAGAATCCACTCGGCAAATCCGGGTCTTTACATTTATAGCTTAAGTTTATGTTTTCCTTATTTGGTATACTTGAGATGTTATTTAGGTATCAATGATGCTTTCACATGTTACGAAGCTTAATTTTTTTTGATAATTAAATTATTGGGTTATTGTTAGCCATACCTGTTATATTAGACGCAGAATGTGAGAATGGGTGTCACTACATGTGATTCCAGCGTGAAGACTTGGCATATGAAAATGGTTTAGATTTGAATCATTTACAGATTTTAGAAGATAAAACAGTATTTACATAGATGTCCGTTTAAATATGTACTTCGATCTGCATATTTAGAATCTGCATAACTATATATTTCTCTATATCTTGTTATAAATGATAGCTTCTAAAACAATGGGTAATATTGTTGTAAATATATTTTTCTATATCTTGTTATAACAAGATATAGATATTGTTGTAATATTGTTGTAAATATGTACTTCGATCTACATATTTACAATCTGCGTAACTATATATTTCTCTATATCTTGTTATAAACGATAGTTTCTAAAGCAATGAATAATATTGTTGTGTTGTAACTACATGTTTCATAAATACGCCATCGACGTGGTGATGTGACGGGTTATATCTCTTTGTAAATAGTCAATAAGTGTGGCTTAGGACAGTTGTGCAGTAGCTAAATTCCAGTATTGCATTTATAGCTGTCGCTTTTTCTGGCCTCCTCTCTTGCCTCTTGAAACAAAATGGGAAATCCTTCGGCTTGGATTTTTCACACTCTAAATTTCAAGAAGTATTATACATGATGTAATCTTTCCTGACAGCAGTGGAATACTATGCATCTTTGGATTCTAACTCATGACTTCTTAAAGCAAATCTCAATTCAAGTATCAACTGGACTATTCTTGAGACCCTCCTCTCTTGCCTCACATGCATAAGTAGATGAATTTGGCCAAATATTTCGACAATAACACAATATTTAAACCAGTATATATTATATACGATTCGATGCATCCTTTTCAAACTGGATATATGGCAACAGACAGGCACATCTTTGTCACGAGTGCAAGAAAAAACAATCTCATGGGACTAATAATTTAGCCTTTTGCACTAAGAATTTTACATTTTGCAAGTATAACAAAAAAAAATCTCGTATTACTAGGTTATCTTTCTAAAAAAAAATAATTTAAGACAACATCATAATTTTTCTTTGATAAAATGAAGTTTTTGTCTCTATAAACTGTATTTTAATCCATAACATGATTATTCCATGTAAGTAAGATGCACATAATCTGTTTTGGGCACAAAATATGAATACTTTTGTTATTTTTTTAATAGGTTGCCCCGAGGTATCCTCCCAGCCTTCTGCAACAGAGTGACATCCTATTATTAGTTTTTTCCCCTTATGGATGTATTTATTAGTTTCATACGTTAAAGAATTTGTAAGCGTTTTTATAGCTCCAACATTTGGTTTGCCATTTAAGGAATGTATTATTTTAGTGTAAATGATATAATGACGATTAGATAAGAAGTTTACGTTTGTCCAAAATTGAACATTTTTCTAATTGAGATTTTTCATGTATTTCAAATTTTTTGTATGCATGTATGTGTAAAATGTGTGTTGTCTGTGTTTCTTTTGATGGGTTTATGGTGGTATTATTTTCATTTTTATGCATACATAAGTTTATCTTATTTTTCTGTAAGGCGGATAATCATATCTCCATCATTATTATTATTGTTTAAACAATTCAAAGCTCTAAGATTTCAATCTGTTTTTTTTTTTTTTTTGGAGTATCTGCGTCTAAAAGAATATTTCAGTTCTGTAAAATAATTTGTCACCTCAAATCTGCCTATTCTATATTCCACCTCTTCAATTTATAAAGTTACAATTGGAAAGATAAATCTAAACTAATATAATCACTATCAATGCTAATCTAGTCACTATCAATTAGGACAGTAGATAAATACAAATCAAATCAATTACATATATACACTATGGAAAATCAATCAAATCATTAATCAGATAAACATAGATACGCCCGCCATCTCTATCGAATTGCCGAGCTGGACTTGACCTGGTTAACCTTGTTAGGTCAGTTCGGCCAGAAGTAAGTCAGAGATCAGCAGAAAGCAAATCAGCTCGGCTTTAACAAATTCCCCTATCAGAACAATATTTACTTTGTTTGTTCAATTAAAATTTATTATTTTTTTATAATTTTATATAGAATATCATATGCCAAAGTATTAAATCTAATGTTATTTTTCATAATAAAGCGAACAAAATATTCAAATTCGCTTTATTAATTTTTACACTTTCTCTAGGGGCAAAAAATGCAAATTCACATATAAATACCTTTTGGATTCATGTAGTTTGAGACATTATCTGCGGGACTTTCTGTAACATAGGGTATCACCGGTTCATTTGTATGTTTACTGCAAATTTGGATGGAAATAGTAGCTACCTTTTGCCCGAAAACACATAGAAGCAAATATTCCCCAAAAAAAAATTAAAGACGTTTTTAGTATTTCGCCAAAATTATATGGAATCAAATGTAATTATCCCTTTTTCAATCATAGCCAATAATTTTTTACACTATCATGGACCACTATTTCTTTACAATCAGTTCGTCCTTGAAAACATATCGGCGTGATGTGGCTAAAACATAAATGCAATTTTACACATAAGTGGTATGCCGCGATTATTCTACTTTTCCTGGAAAAGCACGACAAAAGTCAATATTATGTGGATGAAATGTAAGAAAACCAAATGTTGACTTTCTGCAAAGAGACAAAATCTAACATTGAATAATATAAAGATTATAGCATTGAATTATGACTAAATATTTATTTAAAGATTATTACAAATTGTTGTGTAAATTATATAAAACTAATTTAATTGTTTTTCTTATCGAAGCGTTTTTGACTTTCTGTAAAAAAAATATATATATATTCTAATGACATTAAAAGCTACAATCACCTCTAAACATTTGACTAACGTATGATTAAATTAAAATGTGAGTACTATCGTAATTTGTTCCTAACATTAACTTCTGTCATACATTTTATATGGAAGGAAAATAGAGGAGATAGAATGACACGTACAATTGATGCATATAACAAGATTTGCAGCTTTCCTCTTCAAAGCTTTATCTCAAAGATGCGAAGGCGACCGAATTGATGCGAGTCTAGCATGCAAATAAACGATCTCTCCTTATGGTAAATGATCTTTTTTTCAAAAAATCGTGTTCGGTTGTCAAGAACGATCAAAGATCACTCTTAGCCGTGTACTTTTTGACTTGGAATGAGCAAGATTCTTCCTCTTTGCAATATGTTCGTGATCTAAGAACGAATTTTCACCCTTGATACGTGTTTTAAATAGTAAAAAATTTGAATTCCTCTATAAAGCTTACTCAAGATCTTGACATGAACTCTAATTGTGATCAAGGATCAACACAAGTAAAGCTCGTAAATATTTCTGCCTTTTGGCTGATGAAACGTGAATTAGTGTCACGAATCAATAAAGTGTTATACTTGTATATACTAGGTATGATAAGTGGCAAAATTGGTATCTTGGTGAAAAAGTTAAAAATTAGAAACTAGTCAATTTTGGGGTGCCGGTGGGACTGCTCAAGTTACAACACAGCATTATATGCAATTAATTGCTAGATAGGTACAACCAAGATGCCATATAGATGCCATTTAGATGCCCCACGTAGGTGACTTTCTTTCTTTACTTTTCTTTTTTTGAAAAAGGTAGTTAGAAATCTTATGCACTAAAGAGAGTGCATGAGAAAGTAATTTCAAACTTAGCACACAATGTATCGTCTCGTCCGAAACTAGAGTTTTGACTCAGTGTATCTGTTGTACTCTACTATGAGAAGTATAAGGCGTCGATACGTACATGTGTATATCGACATGAAACATAAATCAAAATAGCAGAAGCGACATACAGATAAACACACGACATGCAATAAAGTACAAATCGTTATAATAATGCAATCCAAAATATCCGATGTCCCAAATGACACAAGTACAGCATCGGTCTCAAAAGCTAAGTCCTGGCGTACGTCTCTCTCAAGGATAGTCTATATGAGGCTCGTCATCTACGTACCCAATCTTGGGAACCCTGTCCTCTGCAAGTGATTTAATGCAAGTATGAGCGATAAAAACATAATCGCACAACAAGTAGTTCTACTAGATACATCATGTGGATCATGCATGGGGAGACAGTATGACAAAGTAATACTAAACATAATAATGAACATTGTAAAACGCGTCTCCATTTAACAAGTAGAAACATAAATAATATAAGCAACATGTAATACATAAGAATTTATCATCATAACATAGGAAACATAACTTCTATCTAAGTACGTAACAACATATACATGTCCATACATTCTAATCCATATACTAACTGAAATCATAGACTAATAACACCTACAATTTCATGCATAAGCCCTACTTCGATTCACTTAATAACATCATAAACTTAAGGATATTCTAAACATAACCTAAGGGTAACATGATCAAAATATAATGCATAAACCATGACTTTTCATAACCATAACATGACTTTTCCATAAACTTGCATACATGACATTTTCATAAACATAATGACATGACATATTCATAAATGGCTATAGCACTTTCATAAGAATAATAAAGCACGACATACCGATTGATTCTCCATATAGTACATGTACGACATAAAACAAAATGACCATATGTACATGTCCTAACGGTGACGCGTTATGATGGAGAACCTGTGTCCCGGACCTGGTGTGTAGCACCCCGCCCCGTCCCACATCTCTGGAACGGTGCACCCGCAATACTCAGCTACGTGAAGTACCAGGCGTCGAAACAATCATACGCACATCAATGAATGACGTGCCTTGATGTTGTAGAAATCAACATGAATTTAAACTTTCTTACTTTACATCCCAATTGCATAATCAAAACTGTACAACATAACCTCGAATCCACAAGAAATTCATTAACTTTACATTATTGCGGAATATAAATCTCGGGTCAGGAGACGATTAGATGCGGACTGTCTGCTTCCGCTGCGCCCTTGGAGCTCAACCGAATAATTTCACTGAAAGATTGATATAAACAACGGTCAGACGATAATCAATCACCTGGCAAGTAAATCTACTTAGATCCTCCATGCGGGTCAATCAGGTGAAGACATGTCGGTAAATCATAATAATTACATAAGTACGTGTAGTAAATCACATGTCTTCTTTCACAAGTACTTCACATCTCATGCACATCAAGTCATAAATAGAACAAAAATGGCAAGACAAATAGCAACCATCGACCGAGACAGAATAAAGTGTCTGTCTAGTTCCCTTGGAACCGCTTCGTTCAACTTATCTTACAGATCATGTAAAACTTATTCTTGATTTCCTGAAGGCGTTACCATAACCCATATCATAACTTAGGCACGTTCAATTTGTTACTACGCACTAATAATGGCATACACTCCGGGGTTAGTAATAATGCATAAACCATTATCATAAAATGCTCATGCTTTTCTTTTCATAAAACATGTGGAACATGGCAAAAATCCTCAACTCCGTACTGTAAATCGTAGCTCTTTTTTGTAAACATCTCTTTCCTGTATACGTGTGGTGGCCATCTTATGTAAGAAAGATATCCAACGACGTCTAGAATAATTCTCATAAAAGCACATATACGATGATCCATACATCAATTTGAATATGTGCTCAAATGAGGAGCCCAAGTTCTTCACAAGGTGCTCACACGACTCATAGCATAACTGTGTCGTTTGGAATCATCTGTCTCGTCGATACAGTTCATTACGTAACAACTTTTCTTTCACAACATCTCATAAAATCATGCTATAAAATCATGGTTTTCTCTTTAAAACTTATGTCACTTCATGACATTTCAAATGTTTCTTTTTCATCATAAAACTTTTGTTCTCTTTTAAAACATGAAAAAGCGTCAAGCACTTGAATTGACGTAAAAATATCATTGTTTGCTCGTTTGTAAATCATTTGAAACATCATGCTATGCATATGAAGCGTGAACATGACAAATCGTAACGTCACTGTTGGAGCAGGTTAGAAATTCTCCACTTATGAATTCTCAACCCAAGCCCATCCGCACCATAAACATCATATCTAACGGAATTTCCCATTTTGTCTCTCAAATGGCCACGGTTTTGGATCTTTCCAAAACAGCCCCGTAACCCTCCAACAGCATACATCATGATCTTACAACATCTATATAAATCCATCCTCCAAAATCGCCATAAAATCTAGCTAAACAAATTACATGGCTTCCGAATAATATATAACTTTTGAACTTGAAAGTAAAGCATGAATAAAAGGAAACATTATGAACATAATTTGAGGATCAAAATAAAGAGTATAAGAGATTTAGGGACTGTCCAAGGCTGCCCAAAACCGTGGCCTTCAAGGCCCACCAACATAACCAAATCCATCCCCAGCAACACATGTACTACATAAAACCGTAATTTATCTCAACATCACTTATAACCAACCTCATGAACCCATTATACATGATATGTGACATGATATGAAGTTAAAGAACACTTCACCATGGCTCGAAAAATACACTTTACATGTAAGTGCATAAACATGGCCAAAACATCATAAAAATCATACAAACATATGTGAATTTATTCCAACCTATGAACACACTTTTGAGCCATGACTTTTTAACATATTTAATCATCAACATGAGATGATTCAAGAGAATTTTAGGGTGATATAGCAGCCCCTAAAACAGAATTTACAAAAATGCATAATCTAATGATGATCATCCAAAATTTATTGTATAGGAACATTCTTTGATGGCTATAGCAAAACCTTGATGCACCAAGACATGTATAACCATAAAGAATCATTAAAATCATGATAAAAACATACAAATACACAAGGATGATCATCTAAAACCAACACTTGAAGAAAATCATGAAACTTTAATTTCTAGTGTGATGCATGTCATGATTTTCACTACCTCAACATCATAGCCTAAACTTTCTTCCCCCAACATGCTTGAATTAACACATGAGACATACTATCATCATTCTTATAATGTCACAACACTAATTTCATACTCATCATGCTTCATTCATCACTAGTTGTACTAATACATACAAAGATGCTCCCTTTTTCCACTTGACTATGAAAATAGCTTGAAAACTCCATGTTTGACCCATTTGAATATAAGAACATATCTTAAGTAGCAATTTCACAAATAATCATAGAAGAACTAAGAAGAGTTACTTGCCTCTTGGGTCTTGAACTTGAAGAATATATGAAGAAATCCCTTTAAGCTTGCTTCTTGGTTCAAGATAGAAGAAATCTCCATCTTAACACCCTTAAGAGGGGACGGTTTTGGCATCTAAGAGAGGGGGGGAGGAAATCAACCACATGCATGGTGATTTAAAGGAGAATCTTGAAGAAATTTAGAAGAATTTCTGACCTTTTTACTTAATTTGAAACTTGAATTATAAAGAGCTTGAATCTTGGCTTGCATATTGAAGAACCACTTCCACCATCATCTCTAAAGGGGCGGCCAACTTGGAGGCTAAGAAGAAGATGATTTTAATCTTTAAACAAGGTACTTTAGGAAGAATTCTAGAGGAATGTGTAAGAAAATCGTACCTTAAACACTTGATTTTTTTTTGTTGAGGATGTTATTGAGCTTGATTCACCTTAAGAGCTTGAAGAGGCCACCACTACACCTACCAATAGAGGGAATGGAAGAAAAAAAAACATCTTTTGTCATACATAGGGGATGGAAGGATAAGACAAGACAATGGAAGGCTTGTAAGGAAAAATGAGAAATTTGGTACACTTTTGAAAGCTTTTTGTAAGAAATCATTCATTCTTTCTTGGGAAGAGATTTTGGGAAGCTTTTGTGGTCTTCAAGGTGAGGGGAGGGTACGGCTGGGGGCATTTTGGGGGGGGTGGTTTGGCCATTTTGCAAGACAACTCATTTTATGCCCAAGTTGGTATTTATTTGTTACATAATTTATTTGTTACACATCATTATTTTTATCTACTTATTTATATGACATGTATGACATACTTGGTACCATATTTATTAATGTTAGACGTGACATGTTTCGTTTGATAAAGAAACACCGGAAGGACAACAGGTCGGGAATACGAATGTATATGTAAATAAGTATACATGTATATGCATAGTTTGCAAGGAACATCTTATAATTAGTATACTTTATAAAAAGAACATTTTCGTGATATCACAATAGTCTTATATATGTCCGCAATGCACAAGTGTTGATTTGGTATTTCAAATAACCCATTTATTTACCTGTGTTTTCCGAATATTTACTTAATATAACTCACCTTCAATACGATAATTTCCATCGTACGGTGACAGTCGAACCACGCTTCCTCACAAACTACCAGACCTGGGATAGCGAGTCATAACACAGTGTTACACTCGGTCATAATATAATCATATGCCCCTGATACCTACCACTCTGATCAAGATGTCAGGCCGGTGCACCATAACATAAACATAACATATCGTGTGTCGATGGAATCAATCGTCTCGTGTTTATTATTCGTTACGCGTATAAACTTTTTAAAACATGTGATGTAATAAAAATAACTTTTCAACTTTTATTTCATGCAATATGGAAAATCGGCCAATGAAGGTATTTTGGTCATTCTACAACTTCTCATCAAACATTCACTACTTATTTACATTTTATATATCATATCTTAAAAAAAATACCACTTTTACCCTCCAACATGTACCATTCGGCCATGATGCCCTAAAACAGTCCCTTTTTCATGATTTTTCACCAGCACCACTTTATTAAATTTTATTTTCCATAAACAACTTATATTTCATCACTTAAGAATTTAATTTCCTAATTTTCTTGTCATGTCACCTAAAATATACCACTTATATCATAATTTATACCATATTACATACTATACATATAAGTATACATAATCATGAAATATGGTCATTTACGTCATAATTAGGCCTTAGGCCGAATACAATAAATGTACTACATATATATATGTTTTTATCATGTCATACTTATATGTCCATATAACTAGTAGTAATTTGTTTAAACCCCAATATTCATCCTTGGGCTGTGGGTATATATAATATTTTTATACATTCACTTTCATAACATATTGTTGAGAAATATGTTTGGATAATTTTCAAAGTCATGATTTTAAGTGATGAATACTTAAAAATGTCACACATGGTGTTATATGTGATTAAAAGTTGAATAAGTTGAACAAGTTGACATCGATCTCTCAGGTTGTTGCACATCGATCGATCTATGTACATAGATCTCTCACATCGATTGATCTATGTAAGGCAGATAAGTATAAGACCTTTCTGTGAGACATCGATCTCTAAACCTGAGACACATCAATCGATCGATATACATCGAACTCTCACTTCGATCGATCGATGTAGGTCAGAGACAAAACCTGAACCTTTATGTGAGACATCGATCTATGAAGCTGAGGTACTTCGATCGATCGATGTCTATAGTTTTTAGAAATAATTTTCTAAAATATGATAAAATGGTTGTTTTCATTTGTACATGATTTATATGTGCTCATTATGTGCTTATTATGTGTTTTTTGTGATTATTATTGTCTTGTGACTAACGTGCCTTGGAAGTTTCTACAACTTACCAAAAAGGGCAAAATTGGTATTTTAAGTTTTGTAGGAACATCATATGGTGAAAAATATTTCAAGTGCATATTATTATCTTGGTTATCATGACAAAGGTGGTATTGTGATTATTTTTGACCATCGGGGGCATTTCTGCAGTTTTCTCACACCAGGGGTATTTTGGTCATTTTACCCCCAATGGTATTTTTGGTATTTTCACTCAAGGAATCTCTTGAGCATATTATTATCTTCATTCTGGAGCTGTGTTATTATTATTTTGAAGATTATATGGTGATCTTATATCTTATTCTCTCAACCGATGATATTATTGACTATAGCTGGATATGTGACGATTTGAGATGTCACATTATATTTTTTCGTGAAGACCCTCTTATATATGTTATAAGAGGATATTAATCATCATCTTTTAGAGATTACAAGGTGTCCTTGGTGCAAGATTCATCACAATATGTAAAGGAGAAGAAAGTATGAATTTTGGTGTTATATGTTGACATAATCTTGTCAACACTTATTCATTATTTTTTATTCACAAAATTTGAGTTGGTATACATACATACAACATCAAAAACGTCCATAAACAGGTGGAGAAGGTGGTGTACTCATTTTATGACTTTTGGACAAGTGGAAAATTCAAAAACAAGCTAGTTGGCAAAAGTTGTCAACTTGAAATTTCAAATTTGAAGTTAATGGAGACAAGGTTGTTGGAGATGATTATGGAGGTGCTTTAATTCAAAATTCTCAGCCATCACATGGTCTAAAGGTTGGAGAGAATATGCCATCAATTCACTCTATAAATAGAAGGCAAGGTGAAGAAGAGAAGACACACACTTGAAAGCAAAATTGAAAATTGTTGTCTTGCTATTCTCTTCTCATATTTTCGTTCATACTTTGTGTAGCTAAGGTGTTCCATTTCTAGTTGTTGTCCAGCTACACTATACACACCTTCTTGTGTCTTATTTGTAAGATTGATTAGCCAAATCTATAAGGCTACATCAATAGGTGATAGAGGTGTTGCAACCAAGAGTTGCATAAAGGTGTTCATCCAAGTCTTGAATAGGGTTGGTGTTTAACCCAAGGATCAAGCTTGGTTCTTGCTGTAATTTGGTTCATACCATAGTGAAATCCAAGGAAAGGTGTTCCTTGGGACTGGAGTAGGTCACATTGACCGAACCAGGATAAATTCTCCGTGTTCTTCTCTTGTTTCTTTATTTCTGTTTTCTGCCCGTTTTTGACTGCAGTTTTCACACCACTTCTCACAATTTGAAAAAAATAGCTAAAAATTTTCAAAATTCGTGATTTTTGGTGGAGTTATACTTCAGACTGTTAGCTTTCATTTGCAACAAGAATCACTTGATTTGAGCAAGGGAAAGTTAGTCTTTCAGTCTTTGCAAGATAACTGCTCCAATCTGGCTGCAATCTGACCAGTTTTGAGAAAACTTAAATTCTGTATTTTTCAAGAGTTGATTAAGGTCAGGGCCTTTATGAAACTTCATCTACACATCCTAAGGAGTGTTTTGATATAAAGATCAACCTTTTTGGTTGAGTATTCAAAGAGAAACACGTTTTGCAAATTCAGCAACATTCTGTCCAATTCTGTCCAGATTGACCATCTGAATCTTTTTATTTATTTGAAGGGTCAAACGATCTTATTTTTGTCTAATTTTTGGATAGAGTCTTTTTAACTCATTGAAGTTACATTCTGGAAAGTTTCATAATTTTTGAAGTTGTGTACAATTATTTGTGAATTTTTGAAAAACGGGTTCTGAATCTGAGGTGGTTTCAGATTCTGTTTTCAAAGGGGATTTTAACAAAGGGTTGTAGTGTAATTTCCGCTAACCACTATTCACCCCCCCCCCTCTAGTGGTGTTTATTGCAGGTGCACGGTCCAACATTTGGTATCAGAGCCAGACCAACACCACTCAAAAGAAGCAAGATTCAACACCGTACAAACAAGACAAGGCTAAGAAGCAAGAAATCATAGTTGCCTGCTAATCCCAAATCAAGAAGGTTTGGAGCATTTGTATTCACTTGATTAAAGATTCAAGGTATTCATCTAAAATCATACATCATGTCATCTATCTCTCATAAAGGAGCGTTTTCAAAGTCTACGAAAGAGGTAAAATCTACTCCTGATTTTGATTCTGATAATGAGATGACTTTCGATGAAATGTATGATGAATTCATGAAAATGCATGCTCATTGCAAAAGGTTGTCAAAAGAGAAAAAGAAACTAATTGAAGAAAATGACAAGTTGAAGACAACCAACTTGGAACTTTCTAATCAATTGGAGTCTTTCAAACAAGAGTCATCAAATGCTATTGATTCATTAAAGACTAAAATTGAGTCATCTAGAAATAATGAACAAACCTTAAGAACCGAAAATAGTGCGTTGAAAACCAAGATGCATGATTATGAAAATGAAGTGTCTACACTTAAATCATGCAAACTAGGATTAGAGAAAACCTTAGAACAGTTTAAATCCGGTACAAACATGTTAGACACACTCATCTCATCACAAAAGTATGGTAATGATAAAACCGGCTTAGGCTATAAAGAAGAAAATGAAAAAGTAAATAAAAAGACTAAGTTTGTTTCATCTAGTACAAAGTTGCCATATAATACAATAAAATCAACTTTGCCTGCTGCATCTGCTTCTACACCTTCTTCTACTAATATCAAGGCAAAAATACAACATACACCCATAAAAGCACATATGCATAAACATACATCTAGGCCAAACTTTGCATCTAGACAACCTAGAAATTATGCTTACTTGTATACAAATGCAATTAGACCGAATAAAATGCATACAACTTATTATGAACCTAAGTATAGACAACATTCATATAAATCTTTTAGAAATACATATGAACACACTTATATAGCGCCATATAAGAAACAAAGTCACATGCCTTATACAATTCGACCATTCTATAATAATTATCAACCATGGCACAACATGTATAACAATGCATCTTCACTTATGTGGAATAATCATGTATATGCGAATTCTTCTTATTTTCCAAATTATAACAATGCTAAAAATGTGCCTAGAAGGTATATTCAAGTTTGGATACCTAAGGGATATCTAAACAAGAATAGTGCCCCTAACATTCAAGGACCCAAATAAAGGGTACCTAAAACTTTGTCTCCATTGTAGGATAAATGCAAGGAATGCAAGAAGGAGGCAAAGTCAAAGAATCTAAAAACCAAATGGTTTTTAGATAGTGGATGTTCAAGGCATATGACGGAGAACCCCAAACTATTCATCGAATTGGAACATATCAAGAATGGAGAAAAAGTAACATTCGGTGACAACAACAAAGGACAAGTTGTTGGAAAAGGAACAATTGGGTATCCTAACACATTTCAAATACGAAACGTGTTAGTAGTAAGCAATCTATCTTATAGTTTACTTAGTATTTCTCAACTTATAGATTGTGGTTATAATATCTCCTTTCTTCCCATATAATAAATGAAAAAGGAGAAACGGTTTTAAAAGGAAATAGAGATGAAAATATTTATACTCTTATTTAGATAACATGTTAGATGCTAAGGTTAAGTGTCTAATATCATATGACTTAGATGTAAATTTATGGCATAGAAGATTAAGCCATATAGGAATTTCAACTATTAAGAAATTGTCTAAAAAGAATTTAATTAGAGGAATGCCTAAGTTAGACTTAGATAATTTTCAAATGTGTGAAACATGTATTAAGGGAAAACACATTAAAGAAACCTTAAAACCGAAACATGAAGTGAGTACTAGTCATGTACTAGAATTGCTTCACTTAGACTTATTTGGTCCAAGTAGGACAAGAAGTCTAGGTGGACACTACTATGTGTGTGTCATAGTAGATGATTACTCACGCTACACATGGACATTGTTCTTAACACACAAAGACGATGCTCCATTAGCAATCGAAAATCTTATTAAGCAACTTGAAAATCTTTATGAAGAAAATGTTAAAAGAATTAGAAGTGATAGAGGTGGAGAATTTAAAAACAAAGATATAATTAAGTTTTGTGAATTACATGGAATAAAACATGAATTCTCACCACCTAGAACACCACAACTCAATGGAGTTGTTGAACGTAAAAATAGAACAATTCAAGAAGTTGCTAGGACAATGCTGTGTGAAAATAAATTACCTAAATATTTATGGGCTGAAGCTGTTAGTTGTGCATGCTATATTATAAATAGGCTCACTATTAGAAAGAAATTAAATAAAATGCCTTATGAATTGCTAAACAATAGACAACCTAAGATAGATTATCTTAAAGTATTTGGATGTAAATGTTTTGTGCTGAACACTAAGGATAATCTAGATAAATTTAAACAAAAGTCTATTGAATGCATATTTGTTGGGTATTCAACTAACTCAAGAGCATATAGGTGTTATAATCCTGCATCTAGAAAAATAATTGAATCCATACATGTGAAATTCAATGAAAATGCATGCTTTGAAGTTAGTGATAAACATCAACATAAACAAGAAACAAATGTTGAAAATATGTTTGATGATGATGTATTACTTGAACCTGTACTTGATCATCTAGAACCAACTCCCCCTGAACAAGACAAACATGAACCCTTAGATGGAATAAATCAAGAGACTCTGCAATTAAAAGATACAACTAATGATCCAATTACATATGATAACGTTCACACTAATGAAATATTTGAACAAGATGAGGGTGAACTTAATCAATCTAGGAATTGTTGGCACCCTAGAGAACTAATCATTGGGGATCCAAGTGTTGGGGTTAAAACACGTAGAAATATAAGTCAACTTGAATGACATAGCTTAATCTCACAATTAGAACCTAAGAACGTAAAGGAAGCCTTAGGTGACATATCATGGATAGATGCTATGCATGAGGAATTAAATCAATTCACAAGGAACAACGTGTGGGACTTAGTACCTAAACCTGAAGACAAGTCTATCATAGGAACTAAATGGGTTTTTAGGAATAAAATGGATGAACAAGGAAATATTACAAGGAATAAGGCTAGACTAGTCGCACAAGGTTATAATCAACAAGAAGGAATAGATTATGAAGAAACCTTTGCACCCGTTACACGACTAGAAGCAATTAGATTGTTACTTGCGATTGCAAGTATAAGCAAAATTAAGCTCTTCCAAATGGATGTCAAGAGTGCATTCTTGAATGGATACATCCAAGAAGAAGTGTTTGTCAAACAACCTCCTGGATTCGAAGATCCGAAGAATCCGAACCATGTTTATAAGCTTAAGAAAGCTCTATATGGTTTAAAACAAGCTCTAAGAGCTTGGTATGATAGATTTGCAAACTTTCTTATTGCAAATAATTATCAAAGGGGAACAATAGACAACACATTATTTCTAAGACGAAAAGATAATGATTTGTTAATAGTTCAAATCTATGTAGATGATATAATCTTTGGTTCAACAAACCCTACCTTAGTAAAAGACTTCGAAGAATGTATGAAGTCAGAATTTGAAATGTCAATGGTAGGAGAGTTGAATTATTTCTTAGGACTTCAAATCAAACAAACCCCTCAAGGAATTCACATTAGCCAACTTAAGTATGTCAATGATATGATTAAGAAGTTTGGCTTTGAAGAATTAAAACCAACACCTACCCCCATGAGTGTTAGCACCAAACTAGACAAGGATGAAAATGGTAAAACTTTTGATGACACACTCTATAGGTCTATGATTGGATCACTATTATACTTAACTGCATCAAGACCTGATATCATGTTTAGTGTGTGTATGTGTGCTAGATTTCAATCTTGTCGTAAGGTATCACATTACAATGCAGTTAAAAAGATCTTTAGATATCTTAAGCATACACCTCACTTAGGACTGTGGTATGATAGAAACGCTAAGTTGGAATTACACGCATATAGTGATGCTGATTATGGTGGTTGCAAATTAGATAGAAAATCCACTAGCGGTACTTGTCAATTCATAGGAACCAACTTGATTTCTTGGTTTTCTAAAAAGCAAGCTAGTGTAGCTCTTTCTACCACTGAAGCCGAGTATATCGCTTTGAGTTTATGTACTACCCAAATACTTTGGCTTAAACAGTAACTTAGTGATTTTGGCATTAAAATGAATAAGATTCCAATTTTTTACGATAGCACAAGTGCAATCAATCTTTCACGGAATCCGGTGCTTCATTCTAAGGCCAAACACATTGAGGTACGATATCACTTTCTTCGTGATCATGTTCAAAATGAGGATATAGTGATAAACCATATAAGAACTGATCACCAAATCGCTGACATCTTCACCAAACCCCTTAATCAAGCCACTTTTGAAAACTTATGAGCCAAATTAGGCATGATGACTTACGATACCATTGCATAGTTCTATCTTTTGCATGATTTGCAAAATAAAGGGGGAGATAGAATAAGAACATGATTTTAGTTGGTAAGTCATGATGAATCATATGCTAAGTTCTAATTGGTAATGGTATAAATTTTGGAGCATAGGTTAAGGGGGAGAGTATGAGTTGAGGGGGAGCAGTATACTATTTAAACGTTGAAAACATAGTTGAAAATATTTGGTTAAACTTTTGGTTCATGATTTTAGTTGGTAAGTCATGATGAATCATATGCTAAGTTTTAATTGGTAATGGTATAAATTTTGGAGCATAGGTTAAGGGGGAGAGTATGAGTTGAGGGAGAGCAGTATACTATTTAAACGTTGAAAACATAGTTGAAAACATTTGGTTAAACTTTTGGTTATAAGGTGTGACATTAAAATCATGTTAGGTTATTTTGAAAATCATCCAAAAGGGGGAGAATGTTGAGAAATATGTTTGGATAATTTTCAAAGTCATGATTTTAAGTGATGAATACTTAAAAATGTCACACATGGTGTTATATGTGATTAAAAGTTGAATAAGTTGAACAAGTTGACATCGATCTCTCAGGTTGTTGCACATCGATCGATCTATGTACATAGATCTCTCACATCGATTGATCTATGTAAGGCAGATAAGTATAAGACCTTTCTGTGAGACATCGATCTCTAAACCTGAGACACATCAATCGATCGATGTACATCGAACTCTCACTTCGATCGATCGATGTAGGTCAGAGACAAAACCTGAACCTTTATGTGAGACATCGATCTATGAAGCTGAGGTACTTCGATCGATCGATGTCTATAGTTTTTAGAAATAATTTTCTAAAATATGATAAAATGGTTGTTTTCATTTGTACATGATTTATATGTGCTCATTATGTGCTTATTATGTGTTTTTTGTGATTATTATTGTCTTGTGACTAACGTGCCTTGGAAGTTTCTACAACTTACCAAAAAGGGCAAAATTGGTATTTTAGGTTTTGTAGGAACATCATATGGTGAAAAATATTTCAAGTGCATATTATTATCTTGGTTATCATGACAAAGGTGGTATTGTGATTATTTTTGACCATCGGGGGCATTTCTGGAGTTTTCTCACACCAGGGGTATTTTGGTCATTTTACCCCCAATGGTATTTTTGGTATTTTCACTCAAGGAATCTCTTGAGCATATTATTATCTTCATTCTGGAGCTGTGTTATTATTATTTTGAAGATTATATGGTGATCTTATATCTTATTCTCTCAACCGATGATATTATTGACTATAGCTGGATATGTGACGATTTGAGATGTCACATTATATTTTTTCGTGAATACCCTCTTATATATGTTATAAGAGGATATTAATCATCATCTTTTAGAGATTACAAGGTGTCCTTGGTGCAAGATTCATCACAATATGTAAAGGAGAAGAAAGTATGAATTTTGGTGTTATATGTTGACATAATCTTGTCAACACTTATTCATTATTTTTTATTCACAAAATTTGAGTTGGTATACATACATACAACATCAAAAACGTCCATAAACAGGTGGAGAAGGTGGTGTACTCATTTTATGACTTTTGGACAAGTGGAAAATTCAAAAACAAGCTAGTTGGCAAAAGTTGTCAACTTGAAATTTCAAATTTGAAGTTAATGGAGACAAGGTTGTTGGAGATGATTATGGAGGTGCTTTAATTCAAAATTCTCAGCCATCACATGGTCTAAAGGTTGGAGAGAATATGCCATCAATTCACTCTATAAATAGAAGGCAAGGTGAAGAAGAGAAGACACACACTTGAAAGCAAAATTGAAGATTGTTGTCTTGCTATTCTCTTCTCATATTTTCGTTCATACTTTGTGTAGCTAAGGTGTTCCATTTCTAGTTGTTGTCCAGCTACACTATACACACCTTCTTGTGTCTTATTTGTAAGATTGATTAGCCAAATCTATAAGGCTACATCAATAGGTGATAGAGGTGTTGCAACCAAGAGTTGCATAAAGGTGTTCATCCAAGTCTTGAATAGGGTTGGTGTTTAACCCAAGGATCAAGCTTGGTTCTTGCTGTAATTTGGTTCATACCATAGTGAAATCCAAGGAAAGGTGTTCCTTGGGACTGGAGTAGGTCACATTGACCGAACCAGGATAAATTCTCCGTGTTCTTCTCTTGTTTCTTTATTTCTGTTTTCTGCCCGTTTTTGACTGCAGTTTTCACACCACTTCTCACAATTTGAAAAAAATAGCTAAACATTTTCAAAATTCGTGATTTTTGGTGGAGTTATACTTCAGACTGTTAGCTTTCATTTGCAACAAGAATCACTTGATTTGAGCAAGGGAAAGTTAGTCTTTCAGTCTTTGCAAGATAACTGCTCCAATCTGGCTGCAATCTGACCAGTTTTGAGAAAACTTAAATTCTGTATTTTTCAAGAGTTGATTAAGGTCAGGGCCTTTATGAAACTTCATCTACACATCCTAAGGAGTGTTTTGATATAAAGATCAACCTTTTTGGTTGAGTATTCAAAGAGAAACACGTTTTGCAAATTCAGCAACATTCTGTCCAATTCTGTCCAGATTGACCATCTGAATCTTTTTATTTATTTGAAGGGTCAAACGATCTTATTTTTGTCTAATTTTTGGATAGAGTCTTGTTAACTCATTGAAGTTAAATTCTGAAAAGTTTCATAATTTTTGTAGTTGTGTACAATTATTTGTGAATTTTTGAAAAACGGGTTCTGAATCTGAGGTGGTTTCAGATTCTGTTTTCAAAGGGGATTTTAACAAAGGATTGCAGTGTAATTTCCGCTAACCACTATTCACCCCCCCCCTCTAGTGGTGTTTATTGCAGGTGCACGGTCCAACACATATCACATTTTATTTTGATCCTTTTAAGGCCTCATGGCCGAATCTTACACGCACACACCACCACCATTTAAATCTCTTCTTTCTTCCATTGTACATATATGTTGAGTGTTGAATATACTTATATTAACCATGTTTGTATTATTTTCTTTCATTATATTTATTTCCAAAATGATGACATAATGAAAACACATAAACATAAATATGATGGAAACCATAAAAAAGTTCACTTTTTGAGTCATAATCAACATTTACATACACATATTGAAAACAGATGACGAAGCTCAAGTGAAGTGCCAAAAATGGCCTTAAGGCCGTGTGTGTGCATGTGTATATGCAAGATAATGATCATCAAAATAACACTTGAGACCATGTATGTAAGTCACGCTTATGATGCATACATAAACATGCTAAAACATGATATTAAAACATACGAAAACTAAAAACACATCGAAAATGTATATTTGATGATCATCACAAGGAAATGCATAAACAAACATACCAAAGTTGTGTTCTTTATACACCTTCTTAACTTTACATACCTCTTCATTTTCTTTCTTTATTTTCTTCATACATCTTCTAAGAATCTTCTGTTATTTCATTTTAACTTATGTTTTTGTGTGTGTGGCCGTGTGTATATATGATGTGCACATATATATGTATACAACACATAGAAAATCCATGAAAGATCTAGAAAGAATATTTGATTTATCACTTTTTCTTACACTAAAAAGTGATGTTCTTCACTTTGGTTTGGAAGAAAATACCTTCTCCTTCCTTGCTTGGATACATGGTTTTGGAAAAGAAAATGGTAAGGTTAATGAACAAAAAGGAGATTTCTTGTCTCCTTTGGGGCTCAAGGTGGCCGGCCTTCTTTGGGTGGGGAGGGAAGAAATTTTTGTCCTATTTACCATGCAGGATAAATTGTGATAATTGAGGTAAAATGTGTAGAGTTTTGTTGTACAGTAGAATACAAAATGGAAGAAATCTTTCCTTCCCACTTGCATGCATGAATTCGGCCATAATAGGGTTTTAGTGGTAAAAATAGGACAAAATACCATCATTTGGTTTTTACACAATTTCTTGTACGTAATTTGTTGGGATATTTTTCTAACCACAATTTCTTCTTCCTTTCCCCCCTAAAACCGTGTATATATATATATATGTGTGTGTGTGTGTGTGTGTGTGTGTGTGTATTCATATATATTCATTTTCTTTTTCTTCTTGTTTATGATATTTGGTTATGCCTTGTTTTATTCTCCATTTTGTTTTAGTAGTGAAATTTATCATGTCACGCATTTTTGTTCAGTTCTGTTTAACCTAATATTTAAATCGTTACGACGAAATTTATTTAAGTTGTTGTACGTTCGATAACGTTCGTTATCGAATTTGTTAGGGTTTCAACATACCGAAGAATTTAGAAAACATATATCGATGAATTTAAACTTACGGTGACGAAAACGTTACATATACTGTTGTTTGAAAATTACGTTGACGATCAATTGCCATTTAATGTAGCCCCATTTCTTCCAGTTCGGAAATTTTTTTCCTTGGGTCAAAGTATAATTGCCCTACAATTTTTAGAAGTCAAATAATCTCGACTATGAAGGATTCTGGTAATGTTAAGAGCAAAAGACAATACCCCATTTCTTCCAGTACGAAGATTGGAAGATAAAATTTCATAAATTATTGAAAGAATATTGGCTGCAATTACGTTGACGACCAATTGTCATTTAATGTAGCCCCATTTCTTCCAGTAGGAAAATTGTTTCTTGGGTCAAACGTCCAAGTGCCCTACAATTTTTAGAAGTCAAATAATCTCGACTATGAAAGACTCTGGTAATGTTAGACCAAAAGATAATACCTACCGCTTATGTCCCAAAAAACATTATGAAGGATGCGTGGATCCATCATTTTTAAGAAGGTATGCACAAATAAAAAAGCGAGAGAAAAACAAAATTACAACCTTGTGAAATATTTCGGCTTTTACATATACTTTGAACATTATAGATTTTACAATTATAACGGTATGTTTCCTTGCAGATTTTATCCATTTAAGTATTGCAAGTACAAATAAAATTACAAAGTTTTTGTTTGGACTTCATTTTCTCCAAGAGTTTCAGCGTATCTTCATTACTCACTTTTAAGAATTCCTATTTTGCCATATCGATAACCAAACAATCATTTAAGAATTGACATATCGATCCGCCACGTATTGTTCATAATTCACCGCCAAGCATTTTATTTCTAAACTCGCTGTAAGCATTCTAGAATGTATAGTTTTCAAAGACATATATTAATCAAATACCCAACTAGAAATGTGTTATTTTAAATGAACCAGTTATTTTAGATGAACCAATCACCATAAGTAATTGAGACTAGATCGATCGACGTCATTCTAAATTCAAATTTTTAGTACTGTTACAAACAGATCTATAGTGGATTTGAAGTGTTTTTTCTCTACAGGTGGATTTGAAGTGTTTTTTCTCTACAATTTTTCTCAAATTGAGTCTGCGATTTTCTCCAACATTCGTAAAGCTGTCTTGAATATTGTATACCTATCTAAACATCTCTATGGTGGCTATAAGTCATCAAATTCGAGTATGTGATGGACGAAGACAGGTCAGACTTTTCCAAATCAATTAACATAATGGAAAACTTTCATGAAGGCTTCCAAAGAAATTCACACCTCTATGTTGGAATATGAATTGTTTTGGTGAAGTTAAAAGATGTTTTAAAAAGAGTTGAAAGGTATTTCATCCTTTGGAATTGAAAAAATGAGAAAAACACATTGTGAGATATAGATCTCTCACATAGATCGATCGATGTATACATCAATCTCTCAAGAAGAGACATCGATCCATCTATGTAGGGACTGCTCAAAGTTGAAACCTTACTGTCCAACATCGATATCTTAATAAAGAGACATCGATCGATCGATGTATAAAAGGTGCAAAACTAAAACCTTACTGGAAGACATCGATCTCTCAATAATGAGACATCTATCGATCGATATGCGTAAAGTGCAAAACTAAAACCTATGGGACAGCGATCGATCAATGTATGTAATGTGCAAAACCGAAACCTTACTAGAAGACATCGATCATTCTGAAACTTTACTGGAAGACATCGATCGATCGATGTATGCAAGGTGTAAAACTGAAACCTTATTAGAAGGCATCGATCTCTCAACATGGAAACATTGATCGATCGATGTCATCCAAGATTCAATTTTTTGTGACCATTGGAGCAAAATCCAAGGAAGATTTAAAATGTTTTCCTCTCTAATCTTGCTCAAATTTCTTGTAGACTTTTTCTTGACATCTATAATACTTTCTTGACTATTATGAACATGTCTAAGATGTTTTATGGTGGTTTTGTTGCATCAGATGTAACTATAGGGCGCCTAAAGACTATTTAGACATTGTCATGACTTTTGATTGAGTAAAAGACTTGAGGAGGCTGAAAAAACGTTGCTCACATCCTCTATATTGAAGAAGCTCAGATGATGCAATTACAAACTTTCATGCTCCTCAAAGCTTCACTTTTCATTGTTGTAAAAAGCCCTCAATTGTGTGAAAGTGCTTAAGGCTTATTAAGCTCTTATTGTTTGTTCTTCATTGTTGTAAATTTTGAGTGTGTTAGTTTAACACAAGAGAAACTATACATACTTGATCTCTGTTTAGATTAACTATAAAGTGTAAATCTCACTACTTTCCAAAACTCACTTTGTAAAAGTTCTTTGATATAACTTTGTTGGAGTTGTGATTCTTGTTTTTTGCTTGTAGCTGCTATTGTATTTGTTGCACAAAGTGTTCTTGTTCAAGAAGCTGCTGTTGTTGTAGTTATTGCTTACACTAGTTGTTAGTGTAATTATTGTTGTTGTTATTCTTATTAAAAGTAATAAGAAGGTTGCTATTTAAAATCCATTTTGGAAACAAAGTGGTAGTGGAGTAAAATCATTTAGACTCGAACCATCCTATAACATGTCTTCATTCATTACCTCTCATCTATTTCTTTATTGACTTCGAGAGCATTTGAATTAGAATGAAATAAACCGAAAAAATTCTGTAAAACCACCTAACACTCTATTCATCTCCCCTCACTTCTAGAGTGATTATAACATACTTTACACTACGAAGCTCAGATAAAGCATTGACACTTTGATCCTCTTCAAGCTTGACCACACATTGTTTTAACTCGAAGGTACAAAAGTGCTTTATTGCTTTTTTTTACTTCATCCCTGAAATCCATATGGTAAAAAGTATTCAGTAAAACTTTGCTGAAGTCTTGAAAATCAAGCAGAAAAGCTTCATAGCTCTTGCTCCGTGTCGTTGTGATAGTTGTCAGTACAAATATTGTTGACGTAGTTATTATTGCATTAGTTTTTAGTCCAAGTGTTCGTCCTCATTAAAGTTAATAATAAAGTTTATAAAACAAAATAGTAATGGTGCAAAATTAAATAAAACCACTTTAAATATTTTATCTCAATCCATTGATTCTCATCTTCCTTTTTTTTTCATTGTGGAGAGCATTTATGCGGACTTAACCGAGACTCTGAAGACCTAACAAAGTTGCAACAGCAGGAATTTATTAACCTCTTCAAAAACAATTTCTGTAACACTTTGTTGCAACAATTGCAAATTATGCAACTTGTGTAATTTAACAATATGCAAATTATAGAACAATTAAGCTAATGAGTCGAACAATAAAGCTGCACAAGCAAATGATTTAAAAAAGTAATCACAAAAAGATTGACATATCTGAAAATCAATTTGAATTTATAACAAAAAAAAGCTAACAATTAAGACTATTCATCTGTCGAGAAACTTAATAGAGAGATCGAGAAAAGAAACATAGCTGACATATGTTTTTATTAACTTGAAAAAACATTGATAAAGTTCGATGAGAGATCCATTAGAGTATGTTAAAAAAGAAAGATATTAAGATATAAATTATTAAATACATGCATAAGAACGCAATAACATTAAAAAGTTATTGAAAATCTATGAAAGACCAAACCAAAAGTCTCTTACCGCAGTGGGTAAAAAGTTCTGTATTAAGAAGCCGTGTTAAGAAGCCTGCTTATGTCAAGATCAACAATTACATTCAAACATAGACAATGGTATCTTTCCACTAATGACCAAAGATGTGGAAAGAAAAGTCAGATCCGAAACACATAAATTGCACCAAGTTATCTTACTGCTATAAAAGCCATCCACTATCGAAGTTCCCTTGTCAAGAGCAGAGAATATACATGCGTATTTGTTGTCTGATCTCTCAAAACAAAGTATGTTTCGCGTATAGAGGGGCAAAAGTCTTTTGGTGTCTGTAATGAAATGCTCTGTTCAAAATCTTGTTGGCAGGGAGAGGACACTAAACCAGCACCATCCATTGGCAGAAAAACCCATACTGGACTCTGCATAGTACACTGGCCTAAGTGCACGTCTACCATATTCCGTAAAGGATGTAGATCAGACATACAAAAAACCATAAAATCAACATACAAGACTCGCATTAAACTACACTAGCCAGGTCCGAAGGACAATACACCTACACTATCCGTGTTCGACTCCACCATGGATGTACACGGCTATACTCCCCCCTTCTGTAACTTCAAAAATGTAGTCAAATCATTCGGCTTTGAGCCGCGTATGGAGCAGTCAGGCCCATGCAAAATAATGGTCAGACCACTATGTAGAAAGAATCATCCATTAATTGTTTGCTAAATCGTCTGCGCTGTTGTCACTATCATCACTGCAAAGGCAATGTGGGGGGGGGGGGGGGGGGAATAAATTAAGTGAACTGGTAAAAATTAGGACAACTGAAAGAAAATAAAGTCTGAACTCTGTTTCTTCTTCAGAAATCACTCATCCCACCAACAAAACCGGATCTGGATCTCTTGACCCCCTTTAAGGGGGTATTGAATGACCCCTTGACACGTGTCACACAGGGGGGTGGTGAGGTTGGGTGAGGGTCACCTGCACCTAGCCTCACCACCCCCTGTGTGCCACGTGGCGGGCGGTCCAAAGGGGGTGAGAGGGAGGGGGGTTAGAGGATCTCGTTCCAACAAAACCAGCCTATTTTCTGACTACAACATAATAAAGTCTGAACTCTGTTTCTCCTCTAAAAGATGTCAGCTAATCCACCAACAAAACCACGTTATTTCCTGACTATTATACATTAGCCTATCTCCAGACTAAATAAATCCATAATGCATTGTCAACTGTAAGAAAAAGTCTGCATTCTATTTGCTCCTGTCTATACCATCATCAGAATAACACACATCTCTGCAACATTCCCTTCTGTGTCTATTGGGTGAAATGTTTTAGCCTAAATTAACCTTTCACTATTTGCGATTCTGACATGATGGGTGTTGTCCAAATGGAAATCAACTCAACTACCCATCCAAAACTAAGACACGGTACAGAGGTAAATGCAATCCCAGATACACCATGTAATCAAAGCCAAACATGTATTATTTCTCCAATAAGCAACAGTCATTTGCAATGAAACAAAGTTAGAAATTTCTAATATGTCTCTCAAATACTACAGTGATAGAACTTCTTTCTTTTAGTGGCCGGTAACATAATTTTGACATCATTTGTCACAAATACAATTCTGTTCGTATGTAATACATGAAGTGCAACCATTAGGAATTAGGATGCCAATGGAGGAGGCTATGCTGGTTGTTGGGCCCAAAAAGACTTCAGGAAGCATTGTAAAACAAAGCATAAAGGTCACTGGACATGGTCAACAATGTTCAAACATGCTTACGGAAAACGAGGCGGCAGCGTAAAAGGAAGACACTGTATCTCTTGACTACAAGGGGGTAAGATGCTATAACGTTGGTATTGGAAAGTGCATTCAGTTTCTTAGAAGTAAAATTATTATTTGAAGTTGGCTGAAACACAAGGAAAGTAAATGCCGATGACCCCTTAGACCACAAAGCAAAAGCAAAGAAAATGAATTCCACCCAGTTGTACTTTGAGCCATAATGAAATGATATTGAGAAGGTGACATAAGGTTCTTGATTCACTGGGCAATAGGTAGCAAAGAAAGTATTGTATCTCTTTCAGTATCCTCTCACATATGGTACGCGTATCTAGGTACAGCTTGATGAAAACCAAGGGGATGAGTATTACAACGTGAAAGATCAAAGAGGCGCCCTGTGTGGCGTACTACTACAAATAATCGTAGTGCAACATGTGCATAGTACAAGTATACCTGTAAATCTATGTCGTACAACATTTGATCATAAAAGGAGGGGAATGGAGTTTGGGTAGTTGGGAGAGAGGGGGACAAAAAATAGTTATTCTCTAGGAACATTGAAGTTCATGGTAACTGGATAAGAATGAGTTTTTTGGAAGCAATGCATAATCACAAAGCATGCAGAAGTTTAGAAAGACACGCATCAAAATAGAACAATTGCAAGAAAATTGACAATTGAGGACTACTTTCACCTGAACTCAGGAAGTTTTGATAATCGTCTAGCATCTAAACCAGTAATATATTTTTGAGCAGCTTGAACATATTGTGCACCTGATCAAGAGAGATTTTCAAGAATGTGAAGCACAAATAGATACAACAACAACAACAACAACAACAACAACAATGTGAAGCAGAACTAGATGAAAAGATAACCAAATAATGATGCTTTCTCATCAAATCTTTGAACTACGGTGTTATGTGAAATGGGGAATATTAAGGCATTGTTTGGCACCACAGAGTAATTACGATTATAATTAAAACACAATTTCCAATAAAGTTTTAACTCAAACTTTTTCTCTCATACTTATCCACCATACAAAAGAACTAACTTCCACAAAATAATGACATATTTGTAAAAAGTATTACCTTACATTTAATATCACGTCATCGGGATCAAATAAGTAACATACCATATATATCTTTTAGTATTTATATACTAGGTTTATTGTGTCAAATTTACTGACTCGGATGATTCAAATCAAATGCACCCAAACAGCTTAAATCATGTTTATAATCGCATTCTCAATGGTATCTTCAGTGGCAAGATGGGAGGAAGAGGAAGTACCCGTAGCTAATTGGAAGGCATGCAGAGCACATCTCTCCGCAGCCAACCTAACTGGCGTGTTTCCGTCCTTCAAACATCCGGCTAGAGCAGGACCAAATATGGAAGCATGAATCGTAATAGCAGGAGGGTTTCTCTGCAATGCAATTTTGTTATTTTTCTTTAAATAATTGAAAATGGAAAAAGCTGCACTAAGAATATCTAAAGCTCGAAAACATACTTTCGAAGCTGCTTTCAGAGAGGACAATGCCCGTCTTCTAACGTCACTCGAGTCATCTTGCATTGCCAGGACAACAGAAGCAAGAGTTTCAGAATGGCCACTTGAGTTAGAAGAATCTTTGTCAATCTGATGAAGCAGAAGCCTTCCTAAGGCTCGTGTTGATGTTTCACGAACAGGGAACTGCATAAGAATAATCATAGTTGGCCAACAATAGGACCATGACTTAGGGTTACACATCTTGAACATTTGTATCGGCTCCAAGAATAAAAGCAGTTTACAGAGTAGGGGGAAGAATTTGTGATGCTTGCTCAAGTCAATATATTCTGTTGAAAAGAATTAATGCAAGAACACTTCAAACTCTAACAAAATGGTCTAATATAATGCGAGGACATCTCAGAGCGAAGTTCAAGCTGTGAAAAAGCAAATTCCCTCTCACATGCCAGAAGAGCAAGCATATATATACCTTTTCATCATTCAGAGAGCTTTTGAGACAATCTACAACTTTCGGGAACAAAGGAGAGGCGCAAATCATGTCAGGATTATGCCTGAGAATGGCTGAAATAGTTAGGGCTGATCCATGCCTTCTAGACCAACTTTGGGAGGACGCTGAAGGCAGGATTTCATTGACGACCGCAGACATTTCATCATCATTCGAATACTGCAACCACAACGTTGATGTTAACATCATTGGACAAGGTCATAGCAAATAGTTACTAAAAATGAAGTGAATGAGGCCAAAAATCTTAATATTATGAGACAGAGAAATCTTCCTCAACAGCGTGGCACTGACCAAAGAAATGATCCCAAATATTGTAGCAGCAGAGCTTCTTATTTGATCGTCGTCATCAGTGTATATCAAGTCTTTTAGAAGTACACATATTTGTGTTCTAGCAGCGGCACCAACACTTTGGCCAGCGTGCTTGACCACGCCTTTAAGAGCTGTCAATGTTGCTTCACGAACTCCGACATCTGATGTCTACATGACCATTGTACAACATTATCACATAGAATTGAAACAGGAAATACTGTCAAGCAAATCAAGTAGTAATCAGTACCTGCAAACCAGATAACAAATCACCAACTAATGGGTCCACTCTAGTGCTAAGAGCACTTAGCTTCCCAAGAGCATGGGCAGCACTTGACCGGACAGTCCTGCATTTTACACATTGCAGATGAGAGATAAATGCGTACGCTTCTAGCAGAACTTGAAGGTGGAAAAATAGGTTATTCAGATACAGTCTTCCTCCAGTACAATAAACAGAATAACCAACTTAGAAACATATAATGAATCAACCTTGTGTTATCTTGCAGACATTTGACAAAAGTTGTCTGAAGCTGAGGCAGAAAAGGCTTTAATGCAATCCCTCCTTTTTTTATCACGATGCTCAAAGTTGAAAGAATTGCACTCTTTACTTGCCAAGGAAATCGGTCACCTATGATACGAATCAAAGGCCTGCATAGAGAGGAGAAAACAACAACAACAAAAAAAAAGGAAATTTCATCGATAAAGCCTCTTAAATAAATAAAAACTCCTTATAATTCCAGTTTATGATATGTCTGATGCAGAGTAAAATCATAACCGCCACTTTCCTAGGGTTCATAAATAGGTATAAGGTTCAGCACATTTTTTCATTAGGAAATTTAACTTTGGATGACGGGAGAATTAAAGCAGAGCACAGAACAGGAGTACATTACCAAAACTAACACATTCCCATCTAAGTCATTCCAAGAAAAGTAGCTAGTATTCGTTTACTTGCACGTGGTAGCAATTATCATGTTGCAAGTAACACGCAATCTTACAAGAGCAAAAACCATATGCACTGGAAAAGGCATATCAACATCTGCACTCAAAAGCTTAAGCTTAGAGAGAATAGTAACTTGTACATTTAAACATTAAAACGCCCCCTCACGTGTGGACTTACCAGATGTATAACAGTAGCAAGAGACAATAGCAATAGAGAGTAAGAGCATTATTAACTTTTGAGGATTCCCACTATGATACCCTGTTCAATTGTTTCTCATCTAACGTGAAACAACACAATTTTCAGAAGGCAACAAGATTTTTCAACGGAAATATTAATTTCTCAGAAAGATTAGACTTTTCAATGGGATGCTAATTTAACATGAAACAACAAATATTTTATCGCGGCGACAATTTACTAGTTCATTGTAACCAATTTAATCTTTGAATGTTACCTGCGAAAATATGCTACTTCAGAGCGGAAGTAAAAGGATATATGCATTGAGAAATCAACTATCAAAGAATAAACTAAAGAAGTCAATACATAATTGACAGCCATACCCCGTAATTGGAATCACAAATTCCTTCAGAGCTTTTTCACTGGTAACTTCAATTAATTCTCCAAGGCCCAACGCTGCTTGTTCTCTTAGTTCAGCTGATCCACTCATTAGGCCCTGTATATAAAAACATGCGCAATTTTATTTACAGCAATCTAAGAGTACAACCATTTTTCACCCAAAGAAAGACATTCCAGAGTTGATTGTTGCCTAGCAATTTATCGTTGTATGAACATGATAGACGATAACGTAGATGCAAGTATGACAT
Source organism: Eustoma russellianum (assembly GCA_036186865.1). Taxonomy (NCBI): domain Eukaryota; kingdom Viridiplantae; phylum Streptophyta; class Magnoliopsida; order Gentianales; family Gentianaceae; genus Eustoma; species Eustoma russellianum. The sequence continues at coordinate 14,589,181 of AP025047.1, forward strand.
TTAACATTTGGTAAAAAAAAAAAAAAAAATACTCCCTCTGTCTCAAAAAAAAAAAAAAAATCATATTCTTTTCTATTTTTGTTTGTCCCAAAATATGCACACTTTTTAATAGTAACTATTATTAGTCAAAGTTTCTATACTCCCCTTAAAATAACACTCATACAATCTCTCTATTTTACCTCAAATATACAACTAAGGGTAGAATACGAATAGTGAACCACAAAATCTAACTTCCTTAAATTGTGCTCAAGCCAAACTAAGACAATACTTTTGGGAAGGAGGGAGTATTATAAAATAGACTTGATTCTTGATTAGCAATTTATCATTGTATGAGCATGATAGACGATAACATAGTTTGAGGACATGAAATAGGCTCGCTGCTGAAATTGATTCCACCTTGATGCATTCTATGTTTCCTTAGTTTGACTTAGGATCCTTCTGGCACACTCTTAGAGCATAAGCAAGTATGATACTTAACATTTGGTGAAAAATAAATACTCCCTCTGTCCCAAAATTATTTTCCACTTAGTAAAAATAATAAGTATTATTAGTCAAAGTTTCTATACTCCCCTTCAAATAACACTTATATGATTTTTCTCTACTTTACCTCAAGTAACCGCTAAAGGTAGAATAAGAATAGTAAACCACAAAGTCTGACTTCTTTAAATTATGTTCAATTCAAACTAACGCAATATTTTTAGAACGAAAGAAGTATTATAAAATAGAGAAGCATCAGTTGTGGGTACAAAAGATGCGTGGAACAAATAAGGAACTCATGTCTCAAGACTTCAACTCAGACGAAACGGATGCGTTGAAATAGTCATTTAAAGCACAATACCTGAAGAAAGACAGGAAGCAAAGGCTGAAGCGCTTTTGGGAGACAGAGTCCAGGTATCAAAACTGGCCCCCCCTGCATTTTCAAGTTCATATGCACACCAAATCGGCAAAGAAGCATCCAACAGAAAACCAGTGCAAAGAAACCTGCTTAAATGAGCAGTACATCCTACACAAAGAGAGCTCAGTACCTTCTTCTTTCGGCGTTCTTTATCTCTGGAGGAAGACACTGCATCCCGCACCAACTTTATATATGAAGGAAGAATCTCTTTGGGAATGGAGCTTACAACTCTCGACAAAGCTTCCCAAGCAGCCTGTCACAGACATTATCAATCCTCAGACTAGGTGCCATTTTTAGACCAGAAGGAAATACTAACAATGAAATTAAGGAGACTATTATACCTCAACTGTTTGATGATCTGTATCGCTAAGCAAAATAATAAGAGTGGACATCATATTTGGAGCTTCATCAACAAGGTATAGTTTGCTATTTTTGAATAAGAACCCAATAAGGTATGATGTGCTGCGTCTTATTGAAGCCTGGAATCAACAAATAATAATAAAAACAACAACAACAACAACAACAACAACAACAACAACAACAACAACAACAACAACAACAGATGGAGTTCACGGAATGTTAAAAAATTTAATTGGTCCACAAGAAATGACCACAGTAAGAGATAAAAGGGACCAAACAACATGCCTGGCTGTCTGCAATGCCTTTCAGAAGTTCTGATATTAAAGATTCTGTACCATCCTCGTCAACCACCAACACAACGGTTTCGGCAGCCTGTTTAGCCATGTTCCTAACATCCTAAAACAGCCGAAAAAAGGCCATATCAATAAGAGAGACTCAAATGGGTTCGTCAATGGGAAAAGAGCATTATAGTTCAATTTCCAATTCTATGTCACTGAACGAGAAAATAACATATCGAAGACTATAACTGAATAAAACCCGTTGGGCTTTTCATTGTCGTTTTTGATGTAATTATTATGGGTTGGTAATGAAATTAACTGAAAAATGTGACGCATAAAAAGTGGAGGGAAGAACCCTCGAGTATGCCAAAACAACCCCGAATCAAGAATAACAACAAAACAAAGATGAGTGCGTAAATATTTGGTAAAACATACTAAACTCCAAGGCTCTGTAAGTATTCACACCCCTTCAAGAAGCTGAAACCTCTAACACTACCTAGAATATCTCCTGGGCTCTCACTCCTGCTATTTTCTTAGTCTGTTCAGAATCTTTAGCTCCTATCATGCCAAAGCCCATGAATAGTAGCAGCCGAACTCAGCCAAACAGATTCCTTCTACAATTTAGCCCTCCACTGATTGGCCCTCGCACAAGTAATCACTCTGTGCCAAGTATTGGCCCTTTAGTTGTGCGTCAACACATCAATTCTTTCATTATCATTTGTTGAATGATAAACAACTATAACCAATGAAGATACTTGAAGCTAGCAGTGAGGAAACCAATGCATAGAAATTTGCCGATAACAATGGAGAAGTCAAAGAGAAAAGTATAGATTAGAACATTCAAACTAAAAGAGCAAGAGAAGGCAAGGCTCACAAAATGTCAACTAACCTCATCAGCATCGCTCATACCAGCAAGTAAAGCAGGAAGGATAGTGCTCAAGTGAAAGTCAAGACCAGGCCCAGCAACTTCTGCCAAAGCTCCCAACGCATGTGCATTGAATGCACTGAAGGTATAAGAAGTTAGATGACATAAGCAGTACCATTCAGTATAGAGAAAAGCGCAAAAGTTGGAAACAATGTACATACGTAATAGGAGGATGGACAAGCTTAGGAAGGATATGAGGCAGCACCGCTGTGGTTCTTACGCTGAAAAAAAAAAAAACCATTGCGGTAGGAAAATAACAGAGAAGCACCGTAAGAAATGAGGCAAGTCAACACAGTAGAATAGAGATTAACAAACCTTAGTATTTGTTTCAAGCCATCAAGGGCAGTATCAGAGGTTTGATCATCCTCGAGCGCGTGTAACAGTGTTGGGACAATCTCGTCAATTGCTTGCATCCCAGCACTCTAGATATTCATTAAGAGAGTGAAGTTATATTCCCAAGCAATTTTACAAAATGAAGAATCTAGAAGGATCAAAAACACGAAGGAAAACTACCTTATAAAGAGTACTGAATGCTAAACCTGCAGATTCACGGACCTCTGGCATACTGTAAAAAGGGAACATCATTAGTAGAACACAATGTCTAAAAAAGGACTAGTGACAGAAAGTAAAAAAAAAAAATACCTATCGCAAAGTGCAGTCCGGATGGTAGGGATAAGTTCATCCAAAAAGCTCAATAGCTGACTCTTACCAGCACTGGCCATAACTTCACTTAGCCCAATGCAGACTCCCTATCACCAAACCAAGTAAGCAGACTGACCAAGTCAAAAGATGGTCGTTTATGAGATTTAGAGCTCAAACAAATAAGCTCTCCAACAACAAAAAAGCAAAATCACGGGTAAGTATGAGGAGAGACACATCAGCAAAGTACATATCTTAGGAAATGACTCACTTGTCTCCGACCAGGATCGACGTCAGATAATCCCCGAGATAGAATAGGGATTATTAAAGGCAGGACTCTATCCCCAAGCTTCCGGACAAGCTCACCCAATGAGCGTCCAGCAGCCTAGATATTCAAACACAACATAACATCCTCAAAATTTTGATTGCAGTGGAAATATCTTCTAATACAACCCAACTAATACTATAAATGGAATAGCGAACCTGGCGCCTTTCAGAAGAAGGAGAGGCGAGAGAACTAATTAATGTGTTCATGAGAACTGGCATTATTTCCTTCAGTGTTTTTGGAGTGTTAGCAACTATAGTCTTCCACACATGCAAAGCAGCCTAGAAACATTCAAGACGCTTTCTTTCAGTAAATTCTTAGTGATATGGAAGGAGGAGAAAGCACCCCCCGGGGGGCGCGGAGTGGAGACAAATCTTGAATGCAATCACCTGACGAACTGTAATGCTGACATCAGTTCGAACCATATATAGAGCAGCAAGGACTTCATTACGCCTGTCTCGCCCAAGCACCTCAATAATAGCTCGTCCATGTGCTTCAGTACTAGAACCCTCATCGTCACTGCCACCCTCAAGAAGTGCTTTTCCAGAAGTTCCGGCAACCTAGGCAACATGTGTGAACACTAATAATTAAAAAAGATACATGAAAATGAAGGCTAAAGATGGGCAAAAAGAATATCTACCTTAAATAAGAGATCTCCCAATAATTCAACAGAACTCTGTCTAATACGCCAACTATCGTTGAAAATGCCGTCCTCAACTGCAGGAAGAAGCAGGGGCAAAGCTCTGCAATCAAGGGAACAAGGAGAAAAACCCTTTAGAAAGTGTATACTTACACTTCTCTGTAACAGCTTGGACATTTGAGGGAGAGGTTAAATCATCAATTTGGTCTCTCTCTCTCACACACACACAAAAAAAAATTATACAAAAGAGAGAGACACTCGCATTGCAGATAAAATCAGGTAGCAGAACAAGAACAAACAAACAAAAGAAAATAATAAGTGCACAAAGTCTTCTTCAAGCACCTTAGGTATAAGCATCAGAATAGTACTTGCATGTGGTTTATTCTAAAGGTTGCCAATGCAATAAAAAATGAGTTCCATGGCTTTTATTTTGCAATATATTCATAATTAAAAGAGAAGTATTGGCAAGCAGGATGGTATATACAGCTAATGGGGTATGAAAAGAAGATGAGTATATAAAAGCTATATTTGAGGGGGAACAAGATAAAAAGAAGATGAGTATGTAAAAGCTATATTTGAGGAGGAACAAGATATCTTGAAACCTTATCATATGACGAAGATTGTAAGTAGTTATATGAATTGAGTATGCTGTGCATTACTTGAGCATTTCTTTCACTTATCATGATGAATCTCCACTGGGGTTTTTAAGTTGTTACGTGAATTTAGTATGGATGTGCATAACTAGAGCATTTCTTTCACTTATCATGATGAACCTCCACTGGGGTTTGTAAGTTGTTAAGTGAATTTAGCATGGCAGTGCATTACTAGAGCATTTCTTTCACTTCTCATGATGAATCTCCACTGGGTTATCCAAGACGTGGAGGAGGTCGAAGCCGAGAATACTCTCTCCCCTACCTTTTAATGCTAGAGTTGCATCAAGAAGCATCAGTTCATCCTAGGTGTCAGCGCGGAAATAAATTTTTTATCCTTATCAAATGAGGGTTAACTATCGCAGACGCGAATGAGGGTCCTTAGGTAACAACCAGAGAAATCATGACAAAATTTACTGAAATGTCTGGATCAAGACCTAATGTCCAGCAAAATGATGTTTCATAACACCTTTTTTTCTTTTTCTCTTTTACCCGGTAATTAAATTTTGTTTACTCTGCCTAATTGATTTTTAGACTAACAGGTACTTGCGCAAATAAAATAGGAGGGTTCCATTAATTTGACAACCAACATAAAATTGTGATAAACATGATAATGAAACAATCTACACGCAGAGACCCTTATTATGTCCATGATCTATTGTTGCATAGATCACACTCAAAGGTAAAGAGGAGACATGAGCAGGGCACAAGTTATCATATGAATGTAGATTGGAGTTGATCAAGACTTATTACCAGCCATTCAAACACAGATTAGGTCTACTTTACATATCTCCATTGTTGCTCTTTTATTTTATTTTATTTTCTTTTGCTTTTCTCTATTTTTTCAATCTTTTATTTATTTTTTATTTTGTGTAAGTCAAATTTCATAGAAAAGCGAAGAAGTTACAAGATAGTTGGCCCATAAAGAGTCAAAGTAGCAAGGTTATCTTGTTTAAAGTACACAGATATAGCCAAAGTTACTAATGTCCCCACAATGTATGGAGTGATTCATCAAGGATTCAGCAGTCAATTCCCTAAGCTCCCATGGCTCTTCCCCTTCCTTAGCGCTTAACTGATTTTGCTCCAGTGCCTTCAGTCAAATTGACTAGTGGCTTCAGCTGATGAATGTGTTGTTTAATTTCAGTCACCCTAGACGTGAGGAGAAACGGACCTTGAATCTCTTTCATCATCATTCTCAGTCTCAAGTTGTGTTTATTAATTTCAGTCATCAATTCATCATCATTCATAGCCTCAGGTTCCCGAAAGAGTTTTTTCATTTTACTTCTAACTTCCTTCTTATTTGACTTTCCTTCTGGGATCAGTTGCTTGTCGGCCTTTATCTTTTTTTTTTCCAACTTTCTTTTTGGTTGTGTAATTCTTTCTTGCTTTTTCAATCTCATAATCCTCAAACTCAGAATTATAGTGAACCTTCACCTTGCTATGCCTTTTTGTTTGTTGTTTTCCTTTTCCTTCCTCCCATCTCTTTTTTGAAATATCCATGTGACAGTAAACAGAGCTGACTTGCTAGCATTTTATACTTTTTTGCTATGTTTTCATTTTCTACTTTTCTGATATTAGTAGAGGAGTAGCCAGTTGATTTTTCTCCTACACGTTTTTCCTGACTTTGGTCTTTTCCATTAGAATGTTCTTGTCTCTCCTGTTCCAAACCAGTAGGAGAAGCTTCATCCTCAAGTTCAGCTAGAGTGCTGAATTTGTTTGGACTTGTTGCTTTCCTCACTTTTTTTGTTTTCCCATTGTTTCCATTGGGGTAATCCTTTCAGCACCAACCTCTTCTTTCTTCTGTTGATAGTGCTGAGAAGCACCTTTCAGGAAAATTATGGGAAATCTTTCATATTTTCCTTTTTTAGGGGATTATACCTTTTCTTTTCCTTCTGCTGGTGTTGGAGTGTAGGGATTAAGCCAGTATCTGAACCAGTTTTGGGATTATTCTTTTCCTTTTCCTTAAGCTGCTGGATTTGGAGTGTAGGGATTAAAACAGGATCTGAACCAGTTTTTCCCCTCTTCTCTTTGGTGGTTGCTTATCTTCTTCTACCTTTTTGTTTGTTCAATCCTTGTTGAAAGTTCTTGCTTGTTATTTTCCATTTTCTGGGTATTACCTAGCTCTTCTATTAGGCCTATATTCTCTTTTCCTTCATCCGTTTCAAAGGAGTGGCTAAATCTTTTACATTTGGTGCATTGGATAGGCATCCATTCACCAAAGTGGAATGCAGCTCTCTCGTATTCATATATAAACATAAACATGTTTGGAAGCTTTTCCATGTCTTTATTTCTATGCAAATTTTAGCAAAGTGGCATGCTAATGAGGCTGTCAATTCTACCCAGAATGGTACCTGAAATATTGAAATCGTAAAGAACGAACTTGTTCCCAAACAGGGACAACAATGAATTTGAGCTTTTTGATCTCATGGCTACAGAAATAGGATCTGGTTACAAAAAGATAATGGGGATAGGTCTAGATTTTCCTACTTTGAATCTTCTGACTGGAATCTGAATATAAACAAATTATCAGCCAGTTTTGCGTTTCCAAAATTTCTTACTACTCCACTCAGCTTCTACGAAATTTCTAAGGATGATAAAAGATGCATTGTTGCCCATCACTTGTCCCACAATGGTTGCTGCCCATTTCCGTTTACCTTCAGAGACTTCATTGGGAGGAACCGTAAAGAACTTTTCCCCCTTTTCTTAGTCACATCTGAATGTCTCTAGTGTAGATGATTCTTCCAGTGTAGATGACTTTTCCAGCTTGAACAGGCATGCACATGCCGATATCGCACGAACCAAAGGCTCCATGTCCAATCGGCTTGAGCTCAAGAGGATCTAGGCATTTTCACAAAGATTTAAGGAATTTTCTAAGCATCCTCTTCCAGCAAGAGCAGCTGGATAAGCCTTCGACGACTATGGGCTGATTGATCCGAGTGTGTCCGCGAGGTAGGGTGGGCAGCAGGGAAGAGGATACCGTTATTAACTATATAACCAAGCATTAAGTAAAATACTCCTTTCTAGATAACAAATTGAACTAAAATGTATGGCTGGTATGAAGAATTTCCTTGGAGGGGCTTCTGTAAATTCTGAGAAGGCTAAGATGAGCTCGACAGAAGTCTGAAAATAGGTTAATGGTGGATAGTGTTATTCAGAGTGACTATAAAGAATGTGCCTCATTGCTGGTATTAGTCTGGATATTTGTTCTATTAAACAGTCACTTTAGGTTACAAGGGTTCAATCTCATTCCTGAACAAGTTTTCTTTGCGACAACTAGGCAGACTCTTGAATGTAGTCGAGACTGCTGCATGAAAACCCACTCCAGGCCAAGATAAGTGTGTTAACATTGAGTAGGCTAGTTTATTTTGTAGTCACCAAGTAGAATACACAATACTAAAGTTACCAATGTGGGATAACACTAATTGATTTCCTAACTATAAGAATGTCCTACGGAATGGCAATACTAATGTATGCTTTGGGAGTTGGCAACCTCTTAGCAAGACATGGCAATCAACTAGGACAGTCCCAAACCATAGTGGAAGAAATGATGGGGAAAAAATGCATACATATGCCCCAGATGAAAGAGAAGGCCAGCAGTTTTTTTCTTTTTTCTGCCTTTGTAAATGAAGGCCACTAGTTCAAAGGCTCAGACGCCATATATCTGAGTCCTTGCTGAAAAGGTGGAATCAACCATATTAAAGTAATTTAGGCTCCTTCCACATTAAATGCATAGACAGTGAATAGCTTCAGAATGTCAATGATGTGGGAGGACAGAAGGCTTTTTGATAGAAAGGTGATATGGAGAAAAGGACGATACCAAGATACACAATGATTGTGTGGCTGGGATGTAGCTAAAGATTGAGCACATAAGAGAGGATACATGATTGGGGTCTTGAGTGACGCCTCCATCATGATTCCAGTGAAGATCTCTTTTTTCTGGCAGCATGGTCGAGGGGGCCTTGGAAGAACTTCTTGAAGACGATGATGGTGCAGAATGAGGAGTATACCTTCATAAAATTACTGCTTCTTCAGAAAGAAGTCTGGATAGGTCTCTTTTTGAAAAATGGCTACATATTTCGAGCTGTGGCTTTGAAATTTTCCGAGTGCGCAGTATATCAAAGTAGTAATAACTGAGTATATTTTGAGTAGTTCTCTATCCTTGGAGAAGCATTGTTCTACTGATGAATAAGATTATCTATTCACAGAAAAGGAAAAGAACAATGAAATGGTAAATATTAAATATTTAAATGTTAGCTTACGTGGTGGCATAATGTTCCACCAAAACATGACCAGCACTAAGCGCAGCATCGCGCACAGATTCATTCTCATCAGCAAGGCCTGGAGCAAGGAGATATCCATATAGATATTAGACGGACTTCACCTTAACAAAAAAGGAACAAGAGACTTCAACCAATAAATCAACCAAACAGCCATCTGCTTCAGTGAGAAAGAATACCATCTAAAATAGCTGGTAGAACCTGTTGCAAGTAGTTCTGGAACTGAACACCTAAAGACCGTGGCAAATACTGGGGGAAAGAAACATAAGCGGATGTCAATGAGGATAGATATTTCACAATGAACAGAGGCTCAAGAAACAATTACTGATGACTAAGAGATTACCCTGAAAAGGGTCAAATAACCATCACGAACAGATGCTTTCTGATGTGAACAATTACGAATTATATCCGGAAGAATGTCCTCGAAATACCGCCTTCCTAACGCAGACAATACCTGCAAATGAAAGAGTTTCATATTTTATATTAATAGCAAACCGTTCTGAAAAAATAGCAGATAGAGAGACAGAGACTGCACAGAAGAAACAAAAGGCACGAAAAATTGATTCGGACATCATCAATTGGATAAGTCATGAAAATTCTGCCCCAAACGAACTCTTAATTAATCAAAGGAGTTAGGATACTGATTAACTTTTTTTATAGGGGAAAAAGCCTCAAACTCCTACTTGTAACGTGCCTTATTTGTTTGAATATTGATCTTTATATGGGACAGTTTATTCAGACTACATATTCCATGAGAGAAAAGGCAACACAATCCAGCAAGCCATTCTTGCAACCAACAAGTTCACAAGACACTATATCCATACTTGTTATTCCCCCACCACAACCTTCCTCCTCCTTTGCTCCTCCTTTAATTTGAGCCGCATTCATTTCATCAGTATGAAGCTAACACAAAGAACTACATAATTCATCCACAGAATGAAACCAAATAGTCAAGAAAGTGCTGACTTCTGTTCCTCTAACCCTTCCCAGCTATCTCCGTCTCAGAGTTACTCAACATGTACCAGAATTACACTGCAATTTGGGTCCTTGACTATACTACCAAACCTTCCTCGACAAAGATGAAACATTGCAACTAGTCATGCTTAAACCCATTTTCTGCAACTAACACTATAAAAGAGAGCATCTCCCATTGCAGGCACGGATGCATGACAATATAAATCTCCAAAGAGGTGGATTAAAAATCTCTGTGCCTAGATGTTCGCAGTGACAATGATCTTAGATGTTATCCATCTATCCTCCTGAGTCATGTTTACTAGCAAAACAGGGAAGGCTCTGACTATTTTAGCATACGCACAAAACTTCATAAAAAAAGTTAATTTAAATTGCAAAATTTATCTCATAATATGAATTTGCACTACTGACTTGATTCAAGTTATTGTGTAACCATTGAATAAGAATTTTACCAGCTTCTCCACCTCACTAACAATCTTCTTGGGCCGGAGGGAGCTAGGCCAGCAATTGTGCACAACTTTAGCACAGACTTGCCCAAATGGAGTCTTCCACCAAAAGAACCTAGCTCATACTTTTGTCCTTTCTGACTTGGGATTAAGCATGACCTATTAGATTTGCACCTCTCAGAGGACATAGTCCAGGATAGGAGTTCATAGAGAAGTATTAAGGTTAACGAGGTTTAGACAGGATATAGGGACACCTTAGAGTATATTTAGGGGCTTATATACTATCTACGATTTATGTTGACTTCGCACTTTTTTGTTTTTGTTTGTCTTTGTCTTGCATTATATATGCATATACACGTTTATGGCTATTTTAATTACGGAAACTACATAGTTATGTTTACTGCATTCCCTCATTAACACACTATCACATCATATTCCTATTATCGTGTCACTTATGCAGGTACATGTAGAGTCTGGGGTCTCACTAGAAGCAATCTCTCTATCCTTTGGGATAGAGGTATTGTTTGCCTACCGCTCACCCTCCCCAGACCTTAACGATAACTTTTGTTGCCGTTGGGATATACTATGTATAATTGATTGATTGAACTTTTTAAAGCGACAACATTTAAAGCATTCTTTATTTATTAAAAATATGTCCAATTTTTACTTTTATCTTTTGATGCATTACTTCTCATTGATACCTTGTTTTATTGGTTGTCTACATGGACTACTTTGGAATCAAACATAAACTAATGTGTAAAACGGACTAAAAAAGAATAAAGGACTAACAAATATTCTTTTTCCAATCTCCTACTATATACGCTTCCCATCTTTTCCACTTCATAGTTTTTGAAATAACTTTTGCACGACATGATAATATTATTTGTAAAAACTAATTACTTTCTATTAAATAGCATCTTACGATTATAATAATTCTCATACTAACTATTCTCTATATCCATATTGATAATTTATTGTGTCAAATTTATAAAGTCAACAATAGAAAATCAAATGTTTGCTTATATCGTCATAATAAAGAGTACATAATACAAAATATAATGGCAAAATGCACAGAACATATTAAAGAGATTTGAGAAAGTTATATTCTATAAGTCACTTTGAATGTTCCATTTCAACATGAACCAATTCCATCATCTCCCAGTGATAAAAAGGCTCGACATGTGTGGCTCAGGCACTCGATAGCGGTCAATAAAGATTACCTGAATGTCGTGACTGGGATGAGAACATGTAGGCCTGTTAATGCCAGCCAGAGCACTTTTACTGGTCACAGGGAGGAGTTATGGAAATGGCTGCCTCCTAGATACTTCTCTATTTGAGTAGTACGTCTGCACTTGTCCAGAACACCCTAAAATAGATTGTGCAAGTATTGTATGGAACAAACACCACTTATCTAGATATTCTATGATCCTATGACTGGCGCGCTAGATGAGACTAACTAATCTAATGAAGCTTCAACATTGGGGACTGATTTACACAAGTACACTGTGTGATATTAGCACAAAGGACCAGGACCAGGAACATCTCTTCTTTTCTTGCCAATATGAGGCCATAATGCTGACTATTGAATTGAAGGGGCTGTTTGTACCCAAAGAAACTGCCAATGACAGGGCACTCTCAACCCTGAATAACAACTCCTGGTAGTCCATGTTTCTTAGAGATCTGACTAGATTCTGTTAGGAAATCAACAAGATCATTGCCAAAAACGCGCAGCGGAAAAACAAAAACTTGATCTCAAATTTCCTACCAAGGATCCATGTCGTTCGTTTAAATCGATAAAAGAGAGTCAAAAATGTAACTTTTCGCAGATTTGTGAACATAAAATCTGCAGACGAACGAGGCACAAAAACACAAACACCCTATGCCGGTATCCACGCGAATGCTTCCGTCCGGAGTGCTAGCTCTTGAAACGGCGCGGCTGAGAAATTCTTTTTTCTCCAAAAACTATTTCGGGTTTCTGTTTTTCCTCTCTATTCTCTGTATGAGGTACAGCAACATATACACATATATATAAGCCTCAAAATCCAATTCCAAATCGGATTGGTTAAGGCCAATCAAAATCTATATCAAATATGGATTCTGTAAGGATTGGATAAGACCATTCAAAATACATATCAGATATGGATTTTACTGTTATTAAGCCATACCATGAAGTTATGGGAGAGAGTAATCAACACTCGAATTAGGAGAGAAACTCAGGTTACGGTGAACCAATTTGGTTTTATGCCAGGAAGGTCAACTACAGAAGCAATACACTTTCTCAGGAGATTAATGGAGAATAGGGAGAAGAAACGTGATTTACATATGGTTTTCATCGATCTTGAAAAAGCGTATAATATTGTGCCACGTAGCCTGATATAAATAGTCTGGATGCAAGAGTGATCCCTATAAAGTATATAGACATAATCAGAGATATGTATGCTAGGAAAAAAATAACCGTTCGTATGCCTGTGGGGAATACAGACTTCTTTTCGGTGGAGGTCGGTCTCCATCAAGGGTCTGTATTGAACCCATTTTTTTTTGCAGTTGTCCTTGACGAGTTGTCAAAGCCGATACAGGAGACAGTTCCGTGGTGTATGCTTTTTGCTGACGATATTGTATTAGTTGCAGAAAGTAGACATACTCTGAGTATGAGACTAGAACAGTGGAGAGGTGTTTTAGAGAGAAAAGACTTAAAGATTAGCCGTTCTAAGACCGAGTATCTGCACTGCAACTTCAGAGGTGTAGCAGACAGTGAGGATAGTCAGGTCACCATCGATGGTCAAGTGGTACCACATGTAAGTAAGTTTAAGTACCTAGGATCATTTGTGCAGCAGAATGGCGACATAGACAATGATGTAGCACATCGAGTTCAAGCAGGCTGGTGTAGATGGAGGACGGCCTCAGGGGTGCTGTGTGACAGAAATTTCCCAACTAAATTAAAGGAAAAATTTTATAGGGTTGCAGTGCGACCGGCAATGCTATATGGGACAAACTGCTGAGCCATCAAGAGGTCACAATTACAGAAGATGGAAGTAGCACAGATGAAGATGTTAAGATGGATGTGTGGGCATACAAGGCTAGACCGGATCAGAAACGAGGTGTTTCGAGAAAGGTTAAGCGTGGCTAGTATAGCAGATAAGATAAGGGATGACAGAATGAGATGGTTTGGGCATGTGAAGTAGACACAGACAACGGTGTCGATCAGAGCAATTGAAAGCCTCATTGTAGAGGAGAACATGAGTAAAGGCAGACCCAAACTGACTTGGAATGAGCAGATAAGACACGACCTACTAGATTTGCACTCTCTAAGGACATGGTCCAGGATAGGAGGTCATGGAGACATAAGATTAAGGTTAACGAGGTATAGGTCATATATAGGGACACTTTAGAGTATATTTAGGGACATAGATAGGCGTAAACACTATCTACGCTTCATGTTGAATTTCCACTTGGTTGCGTATGTTATATCGTTGTTTTATATTACATGTACATATACACGTGATGTGTATTTTAATATCGAAAGTCCTTTCTTTGTATTTCTTGAATTTCCTCACTAACACACTAGCACAACATATCTCTATTATCATGTCATTTATGCATGTACATATAGAGCCGGGGGTCTCAATGGAAGCAGACTCTCTATCTATTGGGATAGATGTATTGTCTGCCTACCACTTACCCTCCCCAGACCCTAACGATAGCTTTTCCTGTCGTTGGGATATACTGCGTCCAGATGATGATGATGATGTTGTTATTATCCGATAATATATATATATATATATATATATATATATATATATATATATGTAAGTATATTTTACAAAAAAAAGTAATAATAATAATAATAAATATCTAATATTAACATTATTAATATCAGCCCATACGCATTCTTGTGTGTGACCCGATAAGCCCATAGTAGTCGGTTAAATCTCTATTAAACCAACAAGTCGTAATTGGCCTCTAGCAAGGCATTACGACTATCCAATTAATACGAGCATAGTCCAACTAGCCTAATAATAGTACATGCATTAATCCCTTTGTCACACGATATCTAGTTTGAACATAAGTCATGGTGAGCGTTATACTTATATTGTTCGAACGTATGATTACTCCATCTCTAAGTAGACTGATAAAACAAATGATAGTGATCACCCTATCAATTGATCTCATGATTATTAAATCAATACTCATACTGGTTATAAATTATTTTATCTCTATAACAATAATGAACCAGGGACATATATCATAATTGAGTAACATACTAACCAACAATAATGATAATAAAACATGTTTATCCAAATCAAGGCCTAGGGTACATACACTAACAGATTCAACCTTGGAACTATGTTCCTTGGTATATAGGACGAGAGAAATCAAAGAGTTTACAACCAGATGAGGATGGAAACTTTGCTCTCTCTTTTTTTTTTTTGGAAAATGCGCCTTTAGAATATTCATCTTTCAAAACCATCATATCATCTCAACCGTGATTCATGCCTAAGTACCAAAAATTCTCACTTAAAGATTATTCCTATTAGCATCAGGTGCTATTGAGGCATCCTAATTCAATACTTCAAATATCAATATTATGTATCTAAGCTTCTAAGGAGATTATACCTACAAGATCCTAGTGATATTGTGGTGCTGAAGCAACATTTTTGGAGGCAGATGAGACATTTACTCTGATATGTTCTACCTTCTAACCTTTTATGTAAAGGATCAGTCACCCACTAATAATAGGAGTAGATTGCTAGAGTTGTTGACATTATAGATCACCTGACCTCTTATTTGAATCAATTCAGCAATAGAAAATCTTTCTTTAAGCAGTTATTTCATGAATATAACGTAACAGTCAAATTTGATTTTATTAATACAGACAGAATCCACAGGCTGCTAAAAAGGAGACGAGCAGGAACGTTTTAGTGGAAACAACGCAACTAAGAGAATTAAGTGAAGCAAGAAAAAATATAAATGAACAAAAGAAAAATATAAAAGAAAAGAAAAGAAACCAGGGACAGAGAGAGCCGCAACTCAGAGAAATGAAAAAGGCACAACTTCAATATACTTACAGCAATTAAAGGTGAAGCATTCACCAAATAAAGAAAAATATGCAGAAGCCAACCCCACCTAGTGGGAATGAGGTTTTAGTATTGTCGTATAGAAAGATTATTACGACTTCCAACTAATAAATTTTACCTCGCTCAGCCCTTGAGCAGCTCCAGACCGCTCAACATTGCTAGCATCGGATTTTAAAGTCTCTAACAGCCAGGAAACCAGGTCAGGGAAATTCTCCTCTCCCATTCCCCTAATAAGGGAACCAAGAGCTCTAGCAGCAACACCACGGACTTCAGGAATGGGATCAACAAGAACCTGTCCGGACAAATATGGATTACTTCACATCATAGCATTACCGGCAACACATCCAAAAAAAATACGAGAAACTATTATATATTTATTTTACTCGTCAAAACATCAATTAGCCAAAGGGTTTGTGGTGTGCCTTCTCTCAGCACCTTTTTCACTTCAGGAAGAAGCAGTCCTATGTACGGAATCATGTCTTTCGGTTCGGTAACCAATGAACACATATTCCCAACAATTTGTGCTGCCTTCTTTTTGGTTTCTGCACTCCTTTCTCTAAGACCCCGATGCACAATCGGCACTAGCAAAGCAAGTGATGGAGCATCCACCGAATTCACAAAAGTTGTCTGCAGCAATCAATGAATTACTTAATAAAGAATAAATAATGTATAAAAGACTAAAAATGATAGAATTCCATGCCATACCTGGAGGAGAATATCCAGAGAGTATCTAGTCTGTTCATTCGGATCTGTCAGAGACATCAGAAGAGTTGGAACAAGTGCAGATATCTCCGGATTCCTTATCACACTCCCAACCTGCATAAGACAATTAAGATTTCAAACTGTAGTATGCAGAATGCTCAGATTGCATGCAAAATTTTCATGCTCTTATCAGTTCCTCCCTCCCATCCAAAATATAAGTCTTTTCCATACGGCACACACTTGAAGAAAAGTTGGTCGAAAGTTTAAATTGATTCTCTTTTCGAGTTTGCCATGATAAGACAATTGTTTGTTTTAAAAGCTGTCTATTAAATATGGACAAATAAGTACAACAATCCATTTCTTCTTCCCATTTAT
Source organism: Eustoma russellianum (assembly GCA_036186865.1). NCBI lineage: Eukaryota > Viridiplantae > Streptophyta > Magnoliopsida > Gentianales > Gentianaceae > Eustoma > Eustoma russellianum. The sequence continues at coordinate 14,605,740 of AP025047.1, forward strand.
AGCCTGAGAACTTATATTTTGGATCATCCAAAATAGCAGCATGGATGAATATTTTGGTACGTAGGGAGTACATTTTTACAATCAGCAACTTAAAAAATTATTACCTGCTGAAGAGCTGTCTGCCCAGCTGATTGAACCTTTGGATGAGTATCTGTAAGCACCTAAAGGACCATTCAGGAAGGAACATCACATTACACTAATTCCAAACCCAAGACCGAAATGCCACATGACAAGTTAAATGATAAAGAAACCTCAGTTAACTTCGGCACAATTTTCGGCAGACACTGTGACAGTTGCTCTGGAGCACAATATGCCATAGCACCAAGAAGTTGAACGCTGCTCTGCTTTGTCCTCCAAGCTTTATCTTGCAGGCCCTGATAAAATTATCCAATTTCCAAACACACATGAAGGGGAGCTGTAACAAGTCCCGCATACCAGATGCGCAAAACGCCAAAATGTCCATGTACATGGCAGGAATCTTGCAAATAACATAGTATACAACCACAAATTGGTAGATTCATCAAACAAATGGCACATGATAACCTATATGCCCTAGCAGGGAAGATAAAACTATATTTAACTCCATCACCGCATCCATTCATTCCGTAAGGCCATAAGAACAGGCAACACCAAGTATATTATCCATGGAACCAGATAAATTCAGATAGCTGCAACAAAAAAGAGAATGAATGCACCAAAAAGGTGAATGACCATATACAGTACAACTATATATTGCGTTTTTCTTGATCAATAGAATAGGTGACTAGATAAGTATTTCAGTCTTCGACTTATATATTCCCCCATCCAAAAGATTGGCTCAGTTGAATGGACACACAGTTTTACAATTCATCCGTTAAGACAATGTTTTCCAGGTGTTGCGTTTTGATATGCCTATAATACCTTTCTTGTCAAAACATTCTTTCTCCTGCTTTTAGTTGCAACAATCAACGTAAGGTTGTAATATGGACATTGCCTATTAATGCACTTCTTTTTATGTTAAGTGACAATATTTTTGGGACAACCAAAGATAGAGAGCAGGCCAATAGTTTAGGTCAGGCAGAGTATAAGCCATCACAAAGAATAACCAAGCACCCACAGACCACTATTAAAATCTGGCAAAAGGGTTGGGAATCTGCTTCCTAGGTCCAGCCACACTTGGTCAGTTTAAAAAGCTGTGACTATATGTGGCACACCCGTGTATGCCTGTGTGTTCTTTTCTTGGGTGAATCAAATATTTCACTCATAAACAAATATAGGAAAAGCTATTAACAAAAAGAGGAATCACACAACACCACATTGTCCACTATCAACGCAACACTATTCCCCCTACAAAAATTTACATAACGGGCTACGCAAGTTAGTTCCCCCCCCCCCCCCCCCTATTTGCTTTATTTATCTCCAGGAAATTACAAGTCTTAAAGTCTCCATAACATTCTGAATTGCTCTTTCATTCTTAAGACACCTTATGGTAAAATATTCTGCTTATTGTCAAATACCAGGGGGTTGGCGTTCTGATTATATATAAACCTAAAGGCTGCTTCTGAAATTATATTTTTTTTTTGTTTGGGGGGAGGGGGGAGAGGGGGAAGAGAACAGAGAAAATTACTTTTACATTTTTGCAATATAGATGACATTAAACCAGTAAACATATAATCAGCATCATGATAGAGCTAAAAAAAACCACAAAGAATGTTGAATCACGAAAGTTCCTTGCTTTGAGCATACAAACCTTCAAAAGAGAAGGAAGGACCAGTTTCACTCCTTGAGCAGTCAGCTGAGACATCATTGCGCGAGCAGCACCCTCAGCGGCTTCTCGGACAGCCACAACTTGATCAGAGAAAGAAACAAGTAGTAGTGGTAACATTTGAATTACGTACCTGAATTTTGAATTGAAAGCAACAACATATCAGTCGGTCTACAATTATAGAATATGAAATTTACATATACCAGCTCCCAGAGGAGACATTGTGGATAAAGCTGTAATCCCTAAAAACATTAATGAACAGAATTCCTCAGCATTGACAAACATACGGCTCAAATAGTCGTCCCAGCTTCTCGCAAAGGCACTCGAATGCTAATAAAGCCCCTTCACGGCTTTTAGCAGAGTTCCTGCAGGGAGATAATAGTGGCTTAATAACCTGGACAAGCACATACCTCAAAAACAGGACTGACACAAATGGGCCTGATACAAAAAGAAATTTCCCACATAATGAAGAAAGAAATCATGTTCTGGAAGTCACAGCAGTAGAATGCATTTGACATTCTTTTGACAACAGAGTCAGCGTTACACAAAATTCCTCAAACAGCAACAAATAAGCCTCTAGACAATAAACCTGAAAGCAAAACAGGGCATACGCTATTCTCAAAGAGAGTATAATCGTTTCTTTTTTTTTTATTTTTTTTATTTTAAAGAGAGTATAATCTCAAAGGTAATAGTGGCTTAATCACCTGAACAAGCACATACCTCAAAAACAGGTGTGAACACAAAAGGGCATGGTACAACAAAGAAATTTCCCACATAACGAAGAAACAAAGAAATTGAGTTCTGGAAGTCACAACAGCTGTGTATTTGACATTTTTTTGATATTTTGACAAGCATGAATTTACAATATAGAGCGAGCAAATCAGTACGTCACTTCTGCCTCCAAAAAAACTAAAAATGACGCAAACCTATCTTTTAACATTTCAAAAAACTAAAAATGACTCAAACTATCTTTTACTCCCTCCGTCCCAACACGTTTCTATTTTTGCTAGACCCAAAAAGATTGTCCACATTCAATAAATGGTAAGAGAAAAGCAGTTACATTACTAATTTAACCTCATTAATTGTGCACATTTCAAAACCAAGGTTGCTTTTTTAATAGAAATTTGAGAATACAAGCATGAAATGAGTAATCAACCACCTTTTTCTTAAACTATGTGCAAATTTGACATGGACAGTTAATTTGAGACTAACAAAGTGTTCAGGCCTATGCACATATTTACCATTATTAGCCACTTAGTTTTGTCCTTTCTAATTCCACACCATGAATTTACAAAAGACAAAGTTATCACAGTATTTTGTGCTATTCTTTTATCATCGCTCCCCACTTAGCTAGTGCAGAAGAGACAGGCATTGTACATCCTCTGACCATATGGTGCACATTTAAACACATATTAGACAATGCTGTAGAGTGGGGCACGAGAAGAAAAGGTGATTATGGTCTCCGTTGCACGTATTACATAGAGCACATGTAATGAGTTGAATAAGCCCCCAATCCAAAATTTTCCAATGTGCGCCATCCCTACCAACTTGTCATCCATAGAATCATAACATATCTCGGGCACAAAGTGTTTATTACCAAAAATATTCGTCCATCAAACTTTGGCGAATGTTGTGCCTGGGCCAAGTGTGGCACTTTTGACAGAATATGAGCTGCTTGGTAAACAAATTCAGGTGGCCTTGGTCCGGATTATACTCTCAGAGAGAGAGAGAGATGGTATAACCAAGCTACACATAGAGAAGGGATAGCATCATAGGAATCAAACAGTATATCAGAAGGCCAGAAAAGATGCTGCCTCAAGACCCTGTGAAGTCGTAGATAGCAATAGATTTTTTTCTGAATTCCTGGAAAGGGGTTAAAAGGACTAGAAGTAATTGGGAGATTACAGTTACTATGTCTGAACATCATAGTAGTTCTGTTCAAGGTGGCTAGGTGCTCATAGGCTGTCCTAGCTTGTGGGGTAGATTGGGGTTTTGGGGATGACTACGGGTCCATATTGTAAACTTCCTACCTTCATACCAATTAAATGTTAAATTACAGAAAATAAAAATTAAAAAATAAACTGAGGGACAATCCTAGTAAGGGTTTGACATCCCAAACCAATGGATATGTCCCACCTCACACAAGCCAAGAAAGTGACACCCCATACTACCGCGCATATACTAGTGCATTTTTGTTCTGCGTTCTAAGTCAAACTGATAGATAATCTAACAGAATAACATAGATATAAACACTGATTCTGCTTTTCTATTTCAAAGTTCATAACACTTGTAGAAGGAGAAAAGGCAAAGCAATACATAAATTATTTTAGCAAAACAATGAATCTAGAGCAGATCATTCTGTGGTATTTAACACAGAATCAAAAAATAAATAAAAATTTACCAACACTAAGAAAACAAAAAAAAAAAGAAAACAAAAAAGAAATTGTTAACCTGTCTGCAAGACCTTCTCTTAGAACAATTGCGATCCCATATTTTTTCAGAGAAGATATTCCGAAACCCTTAATAACTCCAGCCAGTCCAAAAGCTGCTCCACGGCGTTCTCCATATTTGTCACTCTTCATCAGCCGATCTAGAAGTCTATAAACAAGAGTGGGTGCATCCTCCTTGAGAAAACAAAAAAGGGTGACAAAAAAGAAGGACAATTGTTAAAGCTCGTGAAAGATTACGTCTTCAGATTCTCCAAGCCAGAACTTTGAAAGGAAGGTAACTACGCAAGGTATGAACAAAAAGGAAGTGATTGACAAAAAAAAGAAGAGGATAGAGAAACAGAAAGGGAAAAGACAATCGCAAAAACAGAAGATTATGTATCGGTACATAATACTGCGGTACAATAACTTCGGAAAATTTCATTAATAAAAAAAAAACTTTGTAGGAAGGAAAGATACTAAAGTCAAAGCGGAAAAGCCCTGGCAGAAGAAACAAGGTTACCAAGAGGATAGAGACTGGTCTCTACCATGTTGTCAAGTGCAGTACCATCAATATTCTAACCATTAGATCATGTATGTTTTTTTATAAAAAAAAAAGAAGGTCGGCCAAACGAGCCAACTTTCCACAAATTATGTCGGCCATATGTCTTGATAGCCATACAGCTCCGACCATCACGGGTAAGAGTGGCATATTTAGGCATATTTAGCCAACCGACCCTTTCTTTAGATCATGTATGCATTATATCATTAGGTATGATCTGACAGTTATGAGATGAACAGCGCCATACCCAGACAGTATTAGAGAATCCCTTAAGGAAGCAAATTTTGTGGAAAGCATGAGAGCGGCTGAAATCCTCAAGTACACTCTTCCATGACCATTTCCTCAAACTAAATTATAGGAGAAGGCGATAGGGGGAGGGAATAGATTTTCTCTTTCCTTTTTTCTGTTTTTATTTTTTGGGTGAATGGGGAGAGGATAGATATTGAAGCTCACATGTATTCACAACGGGAAATGTTTTGATTGTACACGTGTTGGGGAACAGTTAACAAGTTCAGAACCAGGAGCTTTGTGTAGATCCACATGACCAAAGAAAAGCCCCGGGGGGAGGGGATTCAAATCAAACGCTCCATAGAAATTTTATAAGTACTTCGTAGCTAGGCTAGACCAGAAACATAACCAGGGAAAAGATCTGACATCGGGAGATGCATGGCATGCTATAGAGAGAGGCATCAAGTACAGAAGCACACACGCGCAAGAGAACAAATTAGCATCCAGCACCACTTCTGCAGCTTCATTATTAAAAATGTCTAAAGCAGCGCATGAATAAGAACGGAAGTTAAAAATAAAACATAGAGAATACATCCACGCCAAAATATTTCCTACACTAAAAGCTTTTGGAGAAAACCTGCTTCGACCGCATCAACGGAGTAAGGCAGGTTGAAACGGCGCGCTGAACGGCTTCAGAAGGAGTGTTTAACACCTCCAATAACTTCTCTACAACAGCATGGACTTTGGGATCATCCTGCCACAAAGACGATCGTTGGAACAAATGCAATTATTTCTGGGTACTTTTCCCAGGAAACCTAAACATAAAGATACCTTCTCTAAATGCTTAGCCAGGGCCCCAGTAAATATAACAACACCTTCACGGACCAAATCATACTTCTCCTCATCTGATGCCTGAACAATTTCAATCCAAAAATACAAAGAAAATAAGAACTTCCTTTTCTGCGTGAAAGGAACACTCTTCAAGAGCGAAGCACAAAGCGGCACATTAAAGGCACACATACATAATAGCATTGTATTAGCAATATGAGCAGTGACAAAAATATGAGGCCAGTTAAGTCTTAGAAAAGCGACATTTTCATATTTGTGCATCCAACCTTTTTGTTCAAGTAATTTTCAAAAATAGGGAACAGCAAGGACACATTATCTCTTCCATGCTTGTCAATAATCAATATACCAGCATTGATCATTCTTCCACGAACATCTGCATTGGTATCAGCCTGCATTCAAAAGCACCCCCAAAAGTAAAATTCTGGTCAAACAAGTATTAACATTGTCACAAGCCTCCTAAATAACTGAGGCGCAGACATATAATGAAGAAGTCATGCTGGGAGTCGCTTAAGATAGGACCAAACCAAGATGATATAGAAGTCAAAAGATCAGAATAGCATTGTAAGCATCATCTCTTGAAAGAGATTCAAAACTTCCACATAATGACACTGCCATGTGAGTCACTCTAAAAAGAGAATAACTATGTTTTTTTTCTCTCTTCCCTAACAGCAAAAAAAGAACTACGAGACAATAATGTTTAGTATTAACAGATTAAAAGTGACTTTTTGAACTAATGGTCAGCGATTTCAGACTCTACAATGAGTCATTTGTAACACTTAGCTGCTAACCACATAAGGTTCTTCAAGATATAAACACACCAATTAACCTTCCTGTTTTCATGCTTCCTGGGCAAACACAGAGATGTTTGGGGAAATACATTCCACAACTTTTGTTTGAGTTATTATAACAGTTTACCAGAACTGAAAAACTTATCCTGCTTCACTGCCGTTACATAAAGTTCAACGTTTGAAAAAGATCATAACATATTGCTTAGACAAACACAAAGCTTGACAATCAAAATAAAAAAGTTCCATCCACCAAACCTTCTTAATAAATCCATGAAGATGACTTAACTCCTGTGTACTTCAATATCGTCCAGCTATAAAAGTGCATTTCTTTACAAGCAGGTGGAATGATAATAACCTTGAAAATTTTCCTTTATCCAGTTGACTAAGTTGCAGTTCCTTCTTAAACATAATCAGTGGAGACAGCACAAGTAAAAGCAATCTAACGAGTTGAGCTATTTTGAGGAAAAGGTGCAGAAAGAAAGGAAAACAACAGATGGATCAGAGTAGGGCATAGATGGGAGCAACAAATATGCACAGTTAAACACTTAAACACGATAGTGCACACCTAGGCCAAAAATAAATTTCACCAAGTATAAAAATACTTATGCTCAACAAGCTCAGTGCTACCTAGATTGAAAAAATTGATCACGCACTTTTATACCATGTAATTTAACACTATCTATGAGCATAAAAGCTTAAGGCATCAACCAGGAGCATGAATATTCAAGCATTGACAAAAAAATAAGAAAACAGATAGATACATGCCAGACCCTTTTATCACCAACCTTTTGTCAGTGCTAAGGTAATTTAGACAATTGGCCTTTCACACCATGTACTACCACCTATCTAAAAGCTAGCAAGTGCGTAATGAAGAAAGAATAGCCAAGCTATATAAACCCACAAAAATTAGTTCTTCATTTAGAGGATCTTGTCCTTTACCAGCGCTCGTGATATCAGGAATGTCATAACAACAGGAAGATCTTTTGTTCTGAGTACATCTGCTACAGAATTAAGGGCCAATGCAATTCCTTGCCTTCCTAGCCAACCAGCATCGATACTGTTGTCACCATTACCAACCTCACGGATGTACAATGAGAACAAACTTGACAAGCACTCCTGAAATAATCAAAGTTAGAATACAATAGTTCTCATAAAACATTATATGATGCAGAGAAAGATTTTAAAAGAAACCTGTATGGTTTCAGGGTTCTCGTCCAGGGCAGCAGCCAATGCTTCAGCAGCAGCAACTCTAACATTGTAATTTACATGTGAAAGAGCTTTGAGTAGGCCAGAATAATCTGTCCCAAAGTCATGCCCATAATTATCCCATATAAGTTCAGCAGCTTCTGCAACAGCCTGAGCCAGCGACAAAATTAAAGTTACAAGCCTAATGGCAGAACACTGTTTGCCAGGAAAGAAACCAAAGAATGCAACATAATGAGGGGCCAAAGCTAACAGTAAATCATGGACAATACTAGTAAATAGTACGTGGAAGATTGCTAGGTAAAAGAAAGCGAATTAGAGTATTGTCAAAAACTGCTGTTTCAATATGAAATGTTTTGGAAAGTGAAAGCAGCTTCCGAATCAAATGGTTGGTATGTAGTTATGGGTGGGTCAACAAGACTTTGTCTCCATTGTATTTACTTCTTTGCCATACCCCCAATTTTTTTTTTATTGATAAGTCAAACTTTCATAAAAAGGCCTTGAATGGCAAATTTACAAGAGAAGTTGCAATTATATTGCAATCCCTAACTTTAGGTGGCTTACAATGAGTATACCAAATCTAGTGCCATCGTTTACAAAAAGTTATCATAGAGTGACAAAGTGAACTAAGCATACAAAACTCAAAATGCAATGGCTACTACCAACGTGCACAAAAAGTTGTCCAAGACAACAACAAAATAGGTGGCATTCAACAATGTACCTAAGAACTCTTGTCTGCCATTGCCCCTCTTTCAACCTATCTAGTTCCAATGAGAAATATTTAAAGCGTAGAAACATGTTAGACAGAGGCTAGAGATAGAAGGTTTTGGCATCAACCGTACCTCCCTTGTAGGGTTCCTAGATTAACACCAAAAACCCCATTCCAACTATGTCTTCCAAAACCGTCTGGTCATCATAACATTAAGTACCGGTCAAACACCTCCGTGATGAACAACAATAGGAAAAGAAAAGGTAGGATGCACCAGGTCAAGACACCAGTTTTCTAAGGATTCTATGGCAGATCATTGCTTCCATTGACGTGAGGAGGAAGGGAGGCATAGAAAGTAGAAAGGATGAGTGACTACCTGTGACCCTTTGATACCTGCCCTACCAAGGCATTCCAATGTGGAAATGAAGAGGAGTAGAATAGAGAAAAGCTCCACATTCAGACAGATGATCCTGGTTTGGAGAATATTTTCAAGGTGATGCCAAGGTTTAACGCCAATTCCCAATTGAATTTAATTGCTTTGTATCCACTCCACGAGCAAGGTAGGTAGCAAATGCCATCCAAGATTTCCCTGGTAAAATTGAGTCATTCCTTCCTATTTGTTGATGGAGCTTGCTGTTTCGTTCTCTCCATATGTGGCATACCGCGGTTAAGATCCTGAAGCAAGTAATGTCCTTTTGTAGCTTAGAAACCTAGTTAGTGTTTGTTACCAATTCATAATACTTTGCCCGTCATTAGCCCATCCTCAAATCTTCAATTGTTTTAGGAGTGCCCTTCATAACAGTGTTGTCAATAGCGCGAGGCGCACTGTAGCGCAACGGCCAAATTTTAGTAGCGCATAGCGTCGTAGCGCGTGCTACGCGCATCCGACGCGATAGACAACGAATAAGCTAGCATATTAGGTAACAACTATAAACATAATATAAAATTTCATAATTTTTAAAAAGTTTAAGCATAGATATAATTAAAACATAGATAGAACATAAAAACAATTGTTCAAACATCTAACATAACTAAAACTAAAATATTTCCGAATCATCAAACACAAAAGCTGCTCCTTCAGTGGAAAAAAACTTGTAAATTATAGGAATATATTTAGAATGGTAACAAGAATCAAAACTAATATGGACTTACTTTACTGGCTTGAACCTGTTTTTTTTAACCTGAACCTGCTTTAGCGTCACCTCAGAAACTTACTCGGGTACTCCGATTTGTATATGAAGAGAGACCGGGAATACAAGAAGAAGAGACTACGCCGGTGGTGACTGATTGCACCGGAGGGTGGTAGTGCCGGTGGCGGTTAGAGAAGGGGTAGAGAGGGAGTGCCGACTGTCGAGGGTTTTTTGAATAGCGATGTCGACTTTTGATGTCCATTGTGATGTTGACTTTTCTGTTTAGACGGTTGTTTTTTTAATGTGATTGTAGCTTAGGCTTTATTATTTAGTTTTTCTTTTCTTTTATTTTAATAACTGAAATTACTATTTTTTTCAAAAAAAAACTGAAATTACTTAAGCCCGCGCTACGTGCGCTGCGTACGCCTCGGCCGCGCTTCCAGGAGGTTGATACGCTACATGACCTTGTAACGATTGATTTTGCGCTACAGGCGCACTACAGACAACACTGCTACATAAGGACATTGAAGCGCTACTACCTTTGTCGAGTAGAGAAAAGCTCGTCTAGCTTTTGTGTTTCTGTAAACCACTAGCCAATATTGAATACTCCAGTTTCTTGATGCTAATGAAGGAAGCACCATTACCCAAAATTTGTCAAACAATGGCGGATCTCCATTTCTCTTGGTTACAACAGCCTGTGGTCGGACGTTAAACTCTTTCTGACCTTCCTGACATTCTTACATCAACATTGCGCAAAGTAGCAGACTCTTCAGGGCGAAAAAATCATTTCACCTCAGCTCGACCTTAGAATCCATGTTTAAATAACATTATTCCCCAGTTAAAGAGCCATTGTCGGCCAAATAATCAATGAACCAACGCTCCAGCCGCTAGCACGCAGATGGAAAAGCCTACTATGGCTGCGAAGTTGATAGGTCTCCTATAGCTATGAAGATTAGGAGGATGGAGGTGGGGGGATAAGTGACCGTTAGTTTATGACTTTCCTAGAGAGAAGGGAGAGGGAGAATGTTAAAGTGACGAAGTAGCCGTTTTTTGATTATCACACAAGTCAATGTACCGATGCACTAGCTTTCTCCTGTAGCTCAATTTTTTAATTATTAATTAAAGAACATATAGGTGAATGTGTCCATATCGAATATCCACAAACAAGTCCAATAGGTGAATGGGTCCATATCGAATATCCACAAACAAGTCCAGGTAACGTAGATAACTACAACCATGACAGGAGAGACATTAAGAAACTAATGATATAAACACCCCGTTACCGAAATCATGGCAAAGCAATCCAATAGGATGCGAACAGTCAAGCTGTGCCCTTACAAAATGAGCTTCAGAGAGAGCACTAACCCAGAGTCAAATGAATATGCAGAAGAACATGATAGACATGAATGGTTCACCTTTTCTGGGTCATGCAAGGCAAGCCAAATGCTTGTTGCAATCTCCACAGCTTGGGGAATAGAACAGCTTGAGACACAGGGAATACATTTCACAGCATTTAAGCAAGCCATTCTTACATGAACTTCTTTGGCATAAACTCCATACATTGCCTGCTCAAAGCAAGACAGCAAAGATCAGAATAAATTCTCAAAGCGGATAGCCACATACACAAATAAACGTCAAAAACTACGTACGGAAGCCACTTCGTCTGGCCGCAGACCTAAGCACAATTCATTCAATGCCGGGCAGATAGACGATTGATAAGCAGGAACAACACCAAGAACGTGATACAGAACCTGTAAAATGTGTATTACATAGAGCAACAATAGAGGAACATTATTTCATCTTATTTTACCTCTTTTTCTTTATTCAATTATTTAAACACAGAGAGAAAAGAGGGGGGGGGGGGGGGGGGATAGAGTAGCTGAAACAAATTCCAAATGTTTTTTGCAAAAGAACAATGAAATACGACAAGCTATCAGAAGCAATAACCTCAATCCCTCTTACAAAACCCTCTCACATATAATTAAGATCCACAAGTCAAACTCAACTCCTAGTTTACGCCAAACATGCTTCTCAAACAGATGATGGATAAAAGTAGCACATGATGTTAGTAAGAGCGTACCGATAGCATCCTGACTCGCGGCAGCGGCAATATGGGATCCATATGTAAATACAGTATCCTTAGAGTCTCATCATGAACTCCAGTCTTCTTGGGAGATGACAATATCGTTTCCATTATCTGTATGTAGAAAAAAAAATAGTAATTCATATCCAAGTCTGTAACGAGAGTGCAGAACTTCATTGCATAGTCAAGAATCAAAAAGCGACTCAAAAACTCAGAAAGAACTACTACCTACATGTGTTACTAAAAAGAAAAAAGGGGTGGTGGGTATACATTTTCAGTGGAAGAGGAACATAAATAATGGATACTGAAAGCATCATCTTTCTATTTACGCTCCATTATTAAAACAAACAGATAACCCTAATATGCTTACTTAGCACAAGTACCAGAGCTATCAATAGCTAAGAATGAAATTACCTTAGTTCCTAATGCACCAAATAACATGAAAAACTGCCTCATTTTACCACTATAAAGGTATAAATCAAAGCAAATGGTAGACAAATAAAGCCAAACCTGAAAATGAATAACAATCCAAAAGTAACAATTGATCAAAAGAAAATACCGGAAAAACGACTGTAAATGAATCCACCGGAAGATGCCCAGATCTACAGCAAACAGATAAGCCATTTATCACTCTCTCGAAAACATTTAAAGATGGATTCCCACTGAGCTCTCCTTCACCAGCAGAGGGAATCAAGTCCCAGACAAAGCCAACCTGTTGTGTGGCAATAACCCGTAATGCAGTAGCAATTTCAAATGCCCAATTGCTCAGAGGGGGGACAATACATTTCGAAAACTGCACCAATGCCTCATAGGCTCTATCACCAACTACAGGTGATTGGAGCAAGGGGCTGACAAACTTAACCTGACAGAAGATAGAAGTTCAGGCAATACGTTAAACATGTAAATGCATACACAAACTGCCTACTAATAGAATTGTCAATAGTAACAGGTTAATGATAGTGAGTCAAATTTCAGTCTTGGCAAAATACAGAACGGAAACACATGCTGCAGAAAATGATTTCACCAATGTTCAAAAAAGAAAGGCACCTAATCCTGTCACATGAAGTACTAGGATACATAGAAAGAGCCTAGCCAACCATTCATTTGGAATTACCAATGGAGTTTGCTGTATAGAAGCATGATATCCAACAATGGGAAAGTAAAGAGAACATGAAAGGAGGAATGCTCAATAACTTCCAAAGAATAGGATGAAGATGGATGCAGCACCGAAATGACCCACTTATTACGTCTCTCTAAAACTGGAGTAACTTTGGCAGTGTGTCGCCAAAATACAGCCACCATGACAAGTAGCCAAAGGGATTTGAATGTGACAGTGCAGTCAATATTTATGAAGGTAAGATAATTGCCTTTAGAAATTCATTTTTTTTGGTCGGGGGGTGGGGGGTGGGGGGAGCATACTATTTACAAGGTTAGTCCAAAAGGGGGTTCAAGATGAAAGTTACACCATGAAATAAGAAAACATATCTCAAGAGGAAAAGCATAAGAAATGGAAGGGAAAAAAAAGATCTCAGATAGATGAGCATAAGCTTGTGTAATAAAGAAGTTTCCAGAACCGGATGCTAACACCCAATTTGCAGGTCCACATTCTATAGATATTAGAGCTAAAGTGCAATATTCAGTTAAGATGAAATAGACCAGATTGAGGCTAAACAAGTCCATGTCAAGTCTTTATACGTGCGATTGCTGAACAGGAATAATAGCAACATCTCAAAATTGCAAGGACATTAGTTATCTCCTGCTAAACCCACCTCTCTCTCTCTCTCTCTCTCTCTCTCTCTCTTGTAATGTTTCGATTCAGAAACATACTGCGGAGAGAACATGCTGGTTCACTTAAAGTTGCATATCACTTGATCTAGGGAAGTGCAAATGGCAGTATTGACCTCTGACCTAAGTTGCAACACCAATCAGCCAAGGAAACATAACAATCGAACACTTGATGGGAGTAATACATTTCTCGACATTTTCCTTTTCTTTTCTTTTCTTTATTGGCTTTGAGAGAAAAGTAAATGTTGGAACACAGTTATTTAACTGAAGGTGTTAATTTGTTCTAACTTAGATTTTCATTAATTTAAAAAGATTTAGGTAGATCAAGTCATACTTGTTACAAAAGACAAAAAACCCTACAAGCATATAGCAACAAGCTATAGTTAATAGGGACGGCGAATTAACTAAACCCGGTGGATACACAATCTGATCCAAAATGTTCAGAGAGGGTATGATTTGGCTTCGGGGCATATATGAAGGACAATTTTCGAACCCCGGTCCACAGGTGCAGGTTTAAGAAGAAAATCCAATTAACAACTGCCCTGTCCCTCTATTTTTTTAAGGAAAAAAATTATATATGATACACAAATATGCTAGTCAAACGTGTAAGCCTCAGGCCATCATCTTCAACATTAGATTTCCCCATGCTCAGCTCACTAGAGGCCACCGTCCATGCTATCAACCAATTAACATCCTATTTTGGTCTTTTTTGTGGTGTTTCTTGCTATTAACATTCGATTTTGGTCTTCTCTCTGGTCTTTGGTTTTTGATTCTTTATTTTAACAAGTCCACCTGCATACGTTTTGTGAAAAGTTGAAGCCTGTAAGAACGAAGCTAATGGTTTTGTGAAGCATGTGGCACAAAGTAGCCTTTTTACATATGTTTTGTTATAGTGATCTAAGGGAGTTTATAGTTTCTTATGAGGCTGGATATTGCCATAGTCTATTGACTATACTGACATATCCATGTATTGACAATATTGACATATTGATGGCTGAATAATACCTGCCCACTCCCCCATCTTATTTTTTGAATGTATTGCTATGGACATGCTTTATTTCTGTCTTTTGCATTTTCATTCTGTTTTTTTCCACTAACATCAGATTGGAGCACTGTTAGACCGGGGAATTATGGAAACCCAACACATTCGGGCAACAAGCCGGGCAGGTTTTGGGGGAATTCTGGAAACTCTGTTAGTGTATGTGCCCTAGACAATGATTTGGATGTTTATGTTATACATTTATAATTAATAAAGAGGTCTTTTTATCATTATTGTTGGTTAGTATGTTACACAATTATGATATATGTCTCTAGTTTATTATTGCTAGAGATAAAATAATTCATAACCAGTATGAGTATTGATTTGATAATCATGAGATGATTATGTGTATGGTGATACAAATCAATCTCGTAGATACTTGTTAGAGAACAATGTATTGGATAGACCCATCATGAGATTACTACATGGATTAGCGTCATAAGTAAATCTCATGATAGTCATGTTTTAATCCTTAGACTTGAGATTGTCATAGTTTCCAACATAACGACTATTATATTTTGACATGATCAACCGTTATCCGTAACTGGATAATAATAAAGGTCATGATTGAGTATGATAAACATTATGTAGAGAATATTGAACAGTCGAGATAGAATTTGTCCCTTTCTTTTGAGAGAGGTATCTTTTGGGCCAAACAATAAGTGAGACTGTGAAATGCATGGACGTGCTCAGATGAATTGAAAGTGTGATCGATATCATTTGTTTTATATTAGTAATATTAATAATATTAATAGTGGATTTTAATTATTATTATTATCGTTTTTTTAAATATATATATATATATATATATGTTATTGGATAATATTAACAAATTCCATACCTGATATCGATTTTGATTGGTCTTATCCAATCCCAACAGAATCCATATCTGATATGGATTTTTGATTGGCCTCATCCAATCCGATTTTGAATCGGATTTGACTCTACATATATGGATATACAGAGCTCTGTGTCACACAAGAGAGAGAGAGATCAGAAAAAAAAATAAGCCTAGTCCATTTTTGAGAACAACGAATTTCTCATCCGCGCCGTTTCAAGAGCTAGCACAACGAACAGAAGCATTCATGTGGATACCGGCAGAGGGTGTTTGTGTCATCGCACCTCCTTCGTCTGTGGATTTCGAATCTACATAGGTAAGGTTTTTGAATTTCTTTCATCGAATCAAACAAACAACATGGATCCTTGGTAGGAAATTGGAGATCAAGTTTTGTTTTTCTGATGCGCGTTTTTGCAGTGATCTCGTCTTTTTCCTAATAAACCGAACCCATTCGGGTAACGGGGCGGGGGCATGTTTGGTCAAACCCGCCCCATTGCCATCTCTAATAATTAGCTCAAAATACCAAAAGAAGACTAGGACTTCCTAGCTTTACACAGAGATATTAAAAACTCTACACTATCAGGACACTTGATCGTTTCTTAGATTTGATAGCTTTCTTTCTGCCCATTGTCCTACTGTACACTTCGGTTTCTTCCTTATCCATTAAGCTTTCGGCTTGAGGACTAGGATCCTCCTTTTTTGTGGGGTCCCATGGATCTCTGACCTCCTCTTCTTGGTGTTCAACCCCTTCATCAGCATTCTGGGGTGTGTAGAACCCAATTTCCTTAACATCTACGTCAATAATCTCAGCATCAATATCATCAAGATCTTGGAACCTATTAGGAGCCCCCAAGAAAATAGAACTTTGTTTCTCAGAATTCAACACCTTCTCAGCCTGCTTCTCAGATAGCAAAGAATGTATTGAAACCACAATCGGATCAACCACATCATGTACTCCTTTCTCTTCCTGAATATCTAGCTTTTCCAAGCATTCATAGCTTGTTGAATCTTTACTTCTTAATACTTGGTCTATATAATCCTGATTATCCACTTCCATCAGCCCAAATTTATTGCTTAGTACTTGCTGTTCATCATTCTCCATTCCAAGCCTTTTTTTTTTTTTTTGTAATTTCTCCATTCCAAGTCTGTTTCACTTTGTTGTTCACATTCACATTGGTGTTACTTACAGGCACACATTCCATCTGTGTTTTCACCTGGTTATTCCCATGGACTTTAATTTTTTTCTTGTGTGTTTGAGCGGCTCGGGGGGGGGGGGGGGGGGGGGCTTTTGACCACAAGGTTGCAAAAAGTCTTGCATTTGTTGCACCTAACTGGTAGCCATTCATATAGCACCACTTGTACTATTTCCACACCATATTCGTCCATAAATCGAATCACATCATGAGGTAAACTTATTCACGAGGGACTTAGCGATAAGGACTCCTAATCCACTCAACATCACATTGTTAAAATACTGAATTTTGAGAGCAGGTAATCTCACCCAAACTAGATGTGAGTCCGTCTTGAGCTTTTCTATATCCCTCTCAGGTGTCCATGGCCATAAATAAACAGAAAATTTATTCTCAACATGTACATATACTGTAGAAAATGCCTCAGAAGTATGCAGAAAACAACTTCTTGATATTTATGTCTTTCTCTACTTTTACTAAAGTAGGGGGAAATGTAAATATAAGATACTTTGAGCTAGCATTAGCCAAGAGTAGAAGTATGATTAATAGCTTATGCTCTACGCAGAAGAGTTGAGCAGGATGACCATATTTTAACAACTAAGTCCGTATTCACGCTGTCAAGATGCTTCAAATATAAGGCACCGAAAAACAAATGATCAAATAGTCCATATGTAGGATCATCCTTCTTTCTCTTTTTCCCCTTCTCCTTCTATCTAATTTTTAGAGAGCAGTTTTCACTGTCTTCATGGACAGTGAGATGTTTATCCAAAGAATGGCATAATCATAGCAACTATTCAATAAGGCCTGCACCATTGACCCAAAAAATGAAAGAAAAGTTGAGTACTGAAACATTGATAGCACCCTTTCTTACTTAAAATGGAAATGAAACCATCAAAGTATGATTCTATGGAAGATCACTATGCAACCTGACCAAATTTTACCCTAAAACTAAGCAAGCACCTCTGAAGCACATACATGCAAAATGTGAACAAAATCGTAAGTGAACAAGACGTGATGAAGTACTACGATCAAAATTAAAGGGATTAAGTATTACAATAAGAATTAAAACTAACCAAAGAAGGCAGCTGACTATGAGCAAAAATAGGATTAGCCATTGCCATCTCTCCCAAAACCCTCAATACCATTGACAGATTCCTTTGTATGGTCAAGATCCTGTTACGCACAGTAGCCTCTTCCTTAAGCAGCAATTCCCGTGCTTCTTCTTTCGCAGTCTTTACCTTTTCTAAACAATATAGTGAATAAGAATTAGTTCCCCAAGAAAAAAATATTCAAAAACTCAGCCTTAAAAAACATCATAGACAAAGCACATGAAGATTGCAAGACACATGCCAGCAGCTTTTTTTGTTGATTTCCCCGTATCCTTTTTCCCCCCACCAATGTGATCTTTTTTAGAAGCCTCCTTCTTTCCAGAATGATTTGTATTTATGTGATCCTACACAGCAAAATACACCTCAATTGGTAAATAAATATGCATAAGCAAACTGTCACAAAAAGAGAGGAACATGTTAAATCACCAGGCTATCATCATCATCATACACCCGAAAACGTCCTTTTGCTTGTTTTATGTTTTTAGAAGCAACAGACTCCGCGACATAAACACCTTGCTCTGAGGAAACCACGCCTTCCGGAGTATGAAAGATCTGAAGTATGGCATGACTAACTTTTAGAAGCTAATCAAAGAACAGAAAGGCACACAATAAGAGAGCAAAGTATCCTATTCATGTGCAGAGAAAGGGAAGACGAAAACACTACTGAGAGAGAGAGAGAGAGAATCGAAGTCATAATCACCAAAATAATGGCAGGGTTTTCGGAATCCACATATTACATAAACTGAGGAATTATCTTCTAAAAAAGACCCAAAAAATTTTGGAGGGCAGGAAAAAAAGAAACTACAGAATAGTGACAAGAAATAAAGATACTATGTTTCCAAAAATACAATAAAGTAAAGATACTCAAGAATTGATGAATCGAAGAACAGCATGAATAAGTATTAAAGCAAAAGGACCTAAATTTTATGCTGAATTTTGATTTGAGTGCTGTTTTTGTTGAAACGCTATAAACAAACAATTTCTTAAACAGCTTTTATCAAATACTCTATAGAAACAATGTTTCGATCAGACATTGCCCATGTACCATTTGACAATAACAATGAAACTTTTTTGATGGTAAGTAACGAAACTTTGATTTGACTCATTGATTTTTTTTTTTTTTTTTTTTTTA
>AP025047.1:14624564-14668858 GCA_036186865.1 Eustoma russellianum
TTTTTTTTTTTTTTTTTTTGTAATTTTTGACTCGTTGATTAAATTTCACCTGAATATCTTTTTCGGAAAGAGAGTCGTGGGCCGAAAGATCAGGAAGATTTTTCAAGTACTGCAGCCAAAGAACCAAGAATTAAACTCCAAATGGTTATATAAATCTTGATTAAGCAATAAATTTCACAACAAGCAAGTATACAACCTTTTCAAACTCGGCATAAGTATCTGCAGGTGTTATAGACATCAAGGACGCCAAGGAAGATACTGCAGCTTCTTGTTGGAAATACTCCACACTCTTCAATCCCTCAGAACCTAGCAAATACTACAATGGCAAAAATTCAAACATAGCCCCGCGGAAGCAGGCCAATTTTAAGCTATATCATGGTTCATCATCCACATGCTGTAAGATAGCACAAGAAAAATTCAACCTTGAAAATGCTAGGGCAAAATCACATAGGTTGTGTTTGATTTTGTGATTAAATAATTACATAAATCAAGCATATTTCTCAACAAAATAAATAATAATAACAAAAATAACTCAGTTTTTTCTCTCTTATTACTTTTTCAACGTATGACAGAAATAACATCCGTGTAAAATATTGACGTTATTCAAAAAAACTAATTACCTTATACTAAAGAGCACATTATAATGATTAAAATGAGTAGCATACTGAATATGTTATACGAACATATTGGTAATTTCTCATATTAAATTTGTTGCGTAAGATGATACAAAACAAATTAGGTCAAATGATAAACCATGATTATAATCGTTTTCGAAATGGGGATACATAAACCCTCAACAGTGTATTAACCCACAAGTCATAGGAGTTCAACAATTAAGTAGAGGGAAAACTAGCAAACATATCACAAGGCTAAACAAAGCATTGCTAAGTTCACGCCACGAGAGACAATAAATGACTGCATGCGTTTAGAGATAGTCGGAAAGCTTACCAGCTAGTTCTTTAGGACAATTTATAAACTAATGACAAAGCTAAAAAGTACATAATCAAAGTGAAACTCCAGCATCCTAATTACCATTAAACTTTAAAGAACAACTCCGTCTTAGTGTAGCTATAGGGCTTTGAATTTCAAATAAGTCCCTTTTTTTCCTTTTTATATTTGACTTGACTTTGTATCAAGGATATCCCGTCATCCGTAAGCACAAGTAACGGGTGCTACAAGAAAAACGCTCAGGGATATTATTCTTTGAAGTATAAAAATAAAATTATACTTTAAATCATCATTACAGTTCAACAGAAGATTTTCCATCCACGATGTATACACAGTTAAAGGTTGTTGTACTCACCAATAACGCGATTGCCAAGGTGAAAGACCTTCATGTTACAAAGCAATTCATGGTACAAATGCACGAGCTTGAACTTTTTCTTGAACATAAAAGATAACATAAAGAAACTTGGACATTAAGGACTAAAGGTGCACTTTTCTCCAGTAACGATGAGTAAACCAACTACAAGAGAATGCATGTGTTGCCTGCCCCAACAGATTGCACAAACCTTGGAAGAATACAGTATTGCAGTGGCTACTGGACCATGAGAAGTAACCAAAGTTAAAAAAGAAACAAGGGGAAAGCAAGGTAAAGTGGCCATTTACAAAAACATATGGATGCCAAATCTCCTCATGCACAGGAATATCAGAGCAAACACGTGCCTGAGACAAAAATATCAATCAACCTTGATAAGGGGTGCCACTCACCTTACACAAATCAGGAACATTGCCTGTGACAAGATCAATGACATCAAGACCACGTAGTTGCAAACATTTTTGCAGCCTCTGAAAGAAAGACAAGCAGCCGATAAATATTTCTAATAAAGGGAACGTCAATATTGGAATAATTAGAATCGCCATATGCATAACAAGATCACTTCACAGCCACAAAAAAAATTTACTGTAAAAGAGATCATCTAGCAAATGGAAAACTTAAAATATGTGAACTACAGCATATACAAAAGCTGGACAATGAGCAAATCGCTTTCAAATCAACATTTATAAGCTTCTTTTATGCTTATGCAAATGCAATCTAATGGCCATCGTATATCCCAGCGTCCTATTAGTGCATAGTTTTAGTATCTTTGTTTAAAGCCAGGAAATCCTAGTCTTGCTTTTGGTGTTTTGAGCCAAGTATACCATGTTGCTATATGCTAGTAGGGCAATTGGCTTTTGAAGCAAGTATAACAAGCTCATCTACCTATGTAAATCTTTATACATGAAAATTTAATTAAAAAAGAAAAGAAG
The DNA here is from genome assembly GCA_036186865.1 of Eustoma russellianum. Lineage (NCBI taxonomy): Eukaryota > Viridiplantae > Streptophyta > Magnoliopsida > Gentianales > Gentianaceae > Eustoma > Eustoma russellianum. The sequence goes on from AP025047.1 coordinate 14,626,815, forward strand.
AAGAAGAAAAAGAAGTTTTGTTTCCCGAGTTAACCTCAGGCCCTCTTTGGTTCACCATATTTCGAGTAACCTCAATCGCTTCAGGCTTGACGCATTCAGAAACAAAATCAGATAATGCTTGACAGGGTGAATGTTAAAACAAAGCAAAAGGCAAAGCAACACTATAAACCCGGCAAAAAAAGGTCCTAAAGAAAAGCAGTAAGTCATGCACGGCTTACTTCCTAAACTCCAAAATGTCAAACGGAAACAAGAGACAGCAGGTAGAAAGCTGCAGCAGAAGACTCAACAAGTTATCGTGAAATAAAAGTCGGCAGGTACAATTTAAAGTTGGAATATAATATTCAAACCCTCCCGTGGATATTTTTTATTGAATAAAATTTTATAGGTTTGCAGAATTTACATAGTGGTTAGCCAAAAACTCTCGCTGACAAGATACTCTTGCTTAAAATACATAGGGAGCTAGGAAAACCTAGCTTATGCTACCAACACTATCAGAAACAAACAGGACAACAGAGAGCCAAGTCACAAGCTCGTTCCATGGCATATAGCAAAAACAAAATATACCCCCATGAGCCACAACACTATATAAAACAGAGACATGGAGCCTAATATACCTTTATAAACCACAGCAATATACAAAACAGAAGCATGGAGTCTCTATAACCCTACAGAAAGCCTGAATAAACCCTGTCAATCAAAAATTTTCATGGAGAGACCAAGATTTTGACTAGATCTCAGTGCCTTTTGATGCCTCTCCAGGAAGATGCACTAAATATGATGTTTTTAAGGATCTCTTTGATGATGCTTTGACAATCTTTTCCAAGTAGTTGATGGAATCTTTGATTTTTTTTCCTCTCCAAAACCCTTGCAAACCCTATGCACAGTAGCCAATATTCCAAAATATAATAAGTCTTTTTGAAAGTTTGAAACTCAATTCCTCCGGGAGTCCTGCCAAATGTTTAAGTTGTCATTGCACATTATTTGCTTCAAAATAGATCGCCAAACCAAATAAGAGCAAGGACATTGGAAGAAAAGGCAATCGTGTATCTTAGCATCCATGTTATAAAGAACAAAAGCATTAGTTAATATTAGACCTTAATTTCAAATGTTTCTTTTGTGTAGACATATTCTTCCAGCATGCCGACCAAAGAATGACTGCAAATCTAGAGAGATGATGCCTACACCAGACAATTTTATACCAATTCACCACTGGAATAGCCACTTGCATAGTTGATGCTGCACTTGCAATTGATAAATTCTTATTTAGGATCCATTTCCAATGATCAGGACAATTATCCGGCTTAATGGTTCTGCATTCATGGTGGAAACTGATAACCCGCTCATCCAACTCTCTCCCATATGGTAACCACCATTGGATCCCTTTCAGAACTTGGGATACCGTTTCATTTCATCCGAGTTTTAGCTTCCCTCCCATTTAAGAAACCACATTATTTAGGGTAAGTCCTTCCAAAAATAAGTAGTAATAACATTGTCATATCGCTTTGAATGTCTGGATGATGTGGTCTCTCATCCAGATGAGCCTTTTCCACATTCAAGAGTAAGTGTATTTACTTGTAACCCATAAATTTTCTTAGTCTTCATAGATTTTTCAGATAATTTTCATAAAGTATGCAAAATTAACCACGACCAAGTCAGTAAAAACCTAAGACACCGCTTTTCTTTGGCTAACAAATGGAACTCTTTTTCGCTTTTGTCTTCCTAGAACCTCCTAGAGAAAAGACTTAAGAAATCTTTTAATTTCTCTTATAACTTTTCCAGGAAAAAAAAATATGACACAGTCTAATACCCACAGATAGCTATCAATACAGAATTGATAAGTTGCAGTTACCACCATACAAAAGATTTTTGGCCGTTTAGTCCTCTTGTTCAGTTTGTCAATCAGAGGAGAGCAGTCAGAATAAGAAAGCTTCCCAGTAATCAGTGGGACACCCAAGCATCTAATGGGCAATACCCCTAAAACCATTCCCAAAATCTCTAAGATTTCCCTTTTCATTTTAGGAGTAGTTGTCAAGGCAAAGACTTCAGATTTCTGCAGATTAGCCTCGGGGCCAAAAAGATCCTGGAATTCCAAAAGGATGTCTATAATGATCGTGTCATACCGCACATTAGCTTTTGACAAGATGAACAGGTCATCCGCAAAAGCAAAGTTAAGAAAGCTTTAGTTCATCACACTTGTCATGATATTTGATAGTAGACTCTTGAGTTTTGGATTTAAGAATCTTAGTGAACCCTTCTATTACTTGGATGAAAAGGCATGGAGAAAGGGGATCACATTGCTTTAATCCTCTAAGAGATTTAAACTTTCCTATTAAAGAACCATCAAGATTAATGGAGAAGGAAGCGTGGAAATGCGGAGGTGGATCCATTTTCTGAAGTGATGAGGGAAACTCATCTTCTAAAGAATCTCCATTAGGTAGTTCCAATTAATAGTGTCAAAGACCTTCATGATGTCAACTTTGATTGCGCACTTGTCTGGACCTCTAATCTTCTGCTAGCTCTTGACCATTTCATCATGAGAAGTATGTTGTCACGGATGTTCCTCCTTGAACAAAAAGCAGACTGATTTTCATCCACAAATGTAGGCAGCAAAGGCTTCAATCTTGTTAATATTTGTGAGATTACCTTGTATGTGACATTGCAACAGGAGATATGTCTGAAACCCTTCATTCGTATCGGTCCATCCACTTTTGGAATAAATTTAATTGCATTACTATTAATTAGGTAGTACATGAAATCATTGCAAATGTATAAGTACATAGCAACAGTGAACTCCGCGAATCAAATCCCGGTTGTCTTGGAAGAATTCAACAGTGACCCTATCTGGACCAGGAGCATCGTCTTTCTTCGTTGAGAAAAATGTGTCCTTGATTTCCTTTCCGGTGATTAGTCTCCAAACTGTAGCTTTGTTGCTCAGTGAAAAGTCTTACATTGCAATCCAGAGATGAAAAGAAATTTTTTTATGGCTCTAAGAACATGTTTTCAAAACCCCAACAGCCATGTTCTTTACTTTTCATAGTCTTCCACCATTTTGTTTTGGTTATTTTACCGCCAAAGTATTTATAGAATTTTAGTTTATCAGTAAAGATAAAACAAACTCTTGTACTCAAGAGTTAGAAAGAATAATCGGAAGAGCAATTGAAGAAGTGAGTTGAAAAATAGAATTGATATTTTAGGTTTTTCAACCTTGTTTTTCATTCTGCTGTTTGATCTCTATTTATTTACAAGGTCCAAAATATGCAACGGTAACCTGGTATCCTAACGGCTACCTGTGAAATAAAGCTGCAATCTGCAGGTTCCTCTAATATACCTATTTACATAACATTTTACTTAGTATTTCTACACTCTCCCTCAAGCTTGGTGTATATGTTTATACAGCCAAGCTTGTTAACAAGCGATACAAAAGTTTGTACAGATACAGGTTTCGTAAAAATGTCAGCAACTTGATCCATAGTAGAAATATGCTTCAGAATGATAGTCTTGTCTTCAATTCTTTCGCGAATGAAATGCCGATCAATCTCAACATGTTTAGATTTATCATGTTGAATAGGATTCTCTGCCATGTTAATAGCGGACACATTATCACAATAGACTTGAACTGGTAACGTAACTTTCATTTTCAGCTCTTCTAACAACCGTTTTAACCATAATCCTTCATAGATGCCTAGCGCAAGTGCCCGTAGTTCTGCCTCTGCACTACTTCTTGATACAACTGCTTGTTTCTTACTCCTCCAGGTGACTAGATTGCCCCATACAAATGTGCCATACCCCGTTGTTGAACGCATGTCAGGTTTAGAACCAGCCCAGTCTGCATCTGTATAAACCAAAACACGTCTATCTGATTGTTTTCTGAATAGAAGACCTTGTCCTGGAGCAGCTTTTAGATACCTAAGAATTCTCAATGCAGCCTTAAGATGTTCATTAGTTGGATCATGCATAAATTGAGAAACAAAACTAACTGCATAACATATATCTGGACGAGTATGTGAAAGATAAATAAGTTTACCGACCAACTGTTATACCGCAAACGGTCAGTAGGTGTCATATCCCATACCTCTTTTGGTTTTCGTTCGGGTTCCATGGGGGTGGATGCAGGTTTGCACCCCAACATACCTGTTTCAGTTAATAAGTCCAACACATATTTTCTTTGAGATATACTAATTTCATTCTTAGTTCTGGATACTTCCATGCCTAAAAAATACCGTAGATGTCCCAAATCTTTTACCTCAAATGCTTTAGATAATATTCTTTTATTAAATTAATACCAAGGATATCATTACCAGTGAGTATAATATCATCTACATATACAATAAGTATAGTAAGTAAGCAAGTATCTGAGAAACGGATAAATAGTGTGTGATCACAGTGTGCTTGTTTAAACCCGAAATTAAGAACCACGGTAGTAAAACGTTTGAACCATGCTCGAGGTGACTGCTTTAATCCATATAATGATTTATTTAATTTACATACCATATGGGTATTCTTAGTATCCTGAAACCCAGGGGGAATATCCATATAAACCAATTCCTGCAAGTCACCATTTAAGAAAGCATTTTTAACATCTAATTATAATAAACACCAATCCAAGTTAACGTCTAATGAGAAAATGACTCTAACAGTGTTTAATTTTGCAACTGGAGCAAATGTTTCTAAATATTCAATACCATAGGTTTGAGTAAATCCTTTAGCCACTAATCTAGCTTTATACCGATTAATTGTTCCATTTGTGTTATATTTTACAGAGAAAACCCATTTGCATCCTACTGTTCTAATTCCTGGTTTTAGTGGAACCAACTCCCAAGTATTATTCTTGATCAAGGCTCTCATTTCCTCTTCTACTGCTTCTTTCCAGGAAGGAATTCTTAATGCTTCTTCAATATTTTTCGGAATGGGTTGAATATCTAATGTACAAATAAAGGTTCTTAATGAAGAGCTCAATCTATTATAAGCAAGAAAATTATACAATGGATGCTTAGTGCATTCTCTCACCCCTTTCCTAAGTGCAATAGGTAAGTCATCAACATAGGACTTACCTGGATCCGTGCTATTTGCTGGTTCAGGAGGAACTGGAGTAGCATTCCTTCGTGAATAAAATTGAGTAATCGGTAATCGTGGCCTTTCCTCATGAAGCTTATCTTGATCCACAACATTTACGGAATCAGCTTCAGTGCTGGATGCTGGAGATGGCAAAGCATTTAAATGCTGGTAGTTATTTGGTTCATTGGTTATGACTTCCAAAATACTCCAGTATTGGTTAATACTGTTTTCAGCATGCTGATTTACCGAGTTAGATGAGTAAAATGCTTTTTCCTCATCAAAACACACATCAAGTGAGACATATACCTTTTTTGTTAATGGACAGTAGCATTTATATCCCTTTTGTGTACTAGAATAACCCAAGAAAATACATTTTTGTGTGTGTCTATCTAACTTTGTACGCATATTAGAGTGAATATAGACATAAGCTGTACAACCAAAAAGTCTAAGTGGCAAAGCTGATAACAATTTTGTATTTGGAAAAACACTCACCAGCAATTCTTTTGGAGTTTTAAAGGACAATACTCGTGATGGCATTCTATTAATGAGATAGGTTGCCGTAAGTATAGCTTCTCCCCAATAAAATTTAGGCACATTCATAGAAAACACAAGTGCTCGAGCAACTTCTAAAAGATGCCAATTCTTACGTTCTGCAATCCCATTTTGTTGGGGAGTATATACACATGATGTTTGATGGTAAATACCTGATTCTCCAAGATATTCTTTAACTTCTCTATCAAGATATTCGGTCCCATTGTCACTTCTAAGTACTTTAATCGTAGTATCAAACTGATTTCTAATAAGAGTAATAAAATTCCGAATTATATGTCCTACTTCCATTTTACTCTTCATTAAATAAACCCATGTAATTCTAGTATGATCATCAACAAATGTTATGAACCATCTAGCCCCATTAATATTAGCAATTCTAGAAGGTCCCCACACATCCGAGTGAATTAAGTTAAATGGACAACTAGGTTCATATGTTTTAGGCAAATAACTAGACTTAGTTTGTTTGGCAAGTATACAAGTCTCACATTTTAGCATGCTAAGATTAATATTAGAAAATAACTGTGGCATCAATTTCTTCAAATAAGTAAAGTTGGGATGACCCAATCTATACTGCCATAACAAAATAGAATTAACATCATCAGATTTGCTTCCAGTACATAACATATATTGAGCATTATCACAAAATCTAGCTTCCTGTCCCAAGAATGCATCAAAAACCGGAGGTTTCCTCTCCTCCTCCTTACAAAATAATGTTTTCCGATGTGAAAACACTCCAAAAAAAGGCTTTTTATCTTCTACCCGAAGAATATACAAGCCGTTCAACTGTTTAGCATTGCCAATAATCTTCCACAAATGTTTCTCCTGAAAGAGACATTCAGAAGATGAGAACAATGCCCAACAGTTATTATCAACTGTTATTTTACTAATAGCAATTAAATTGAAACTTAAACTGGGAACATATAATACATCAAATAAAAATAGTCTCTCAGTGAGTTGAACAGTGCCTTTTCCGATGACAGTTAGACTCACACCATTTGCAATAGTTACTAACTTAGGAATATTAAACGAATGATATGATTGAAATAAATCCAAATTGTAGGTCATATGATCAGATGCTCCTGAATCAACAATCCATGAGCATCTAGAATCATCAGACCCGATACCTGTTGTGGAAGCCATAGTTGCCTGAATGGAATTGGATTGTCCCGAGTTTTGCTGCGCAGAGGATGCTTGATTCATTTTATGTTGAGCCAACAGTTGCATTAATGCCTCCACTTGCAGAGATAGGTCCACCTCGGTGTTACTGGTAGCAGCGTTAGCAGTATGAGACCTATTGTTCCCCCATGATGGAGAAAACCTTGCTTGACTGTTGTTTTGTTGCTGACTGTTGTTCTGTTGCTGAGACAGCCTTTGAAGTTTGAAACAGTTATCAATCACATGACCTGGCTTTTTACAAAATTTGCATTCCTGTTGAGACTTATATCGTGGACGAAATTTAGTAGTTCGTTTTGTCATTAAGCAAGTTCCTTCTAGTTGAGACCCACTAGACTGACCCGGATTATATGCAGAAACAGAAGACTCACTAGTAGGTTTTAGCACAATATTTATGTTAGAGCTTGCTACAAGTGCAGAACTGTCATGAGAAAAGTTTACAGAGGTACCCATCATTACTTTAAGTCTACTCTCCTCTTGACGTATTTCAGAGAAAGCAGAGGTAAGGTTTGGTAATGGCTTCATCCCTAAGACCCTGCTACGGACAGCATCAAGATTTTTATTCAAGCCATGCAAGAATCGAAATACCCGTTTTTTCTCTATATAACTTTTAAATGAAGTGTCATCTGCTGGAGATGTCCAGTTATGACTTTCAAATACATCAAGTTGCTGCCATAGTCGGGTAAGATGGGAGTAGTATTCACTTACAGTGCTTTCACCTTGATGTATTTCATGGAGTTGTACCTCTAATTCGTAGATCTCAGAGACATTATCCCGTTTGGAATAGAGTTCCCTTGCAGCTTTCCAAATAGCTGCAGCAGTAGGATATAGAATAAAGTTGTTACTAATTTCTGGTACCATTGACCCGATTAACCATGACATGATCATTGAATTCTCTGACCGCCATTGTCTGTAACTGGGTTCCGTGGAAGCAGGACTTGGAAGATTACCATATAGGTAATCGTCTTTACCTCTACCAATGATGAACATTTCAACAGCTTTACTCCATGAGAGGTAATTATGACCAGTCAGCTTATGATTTGTGACCATGATAGGGTTAGCATCCATTATACTAGAATGTTGAGTAGGTAGCGAAGCTTCTCCAGAAGCTCCAGAAGCTCCATCATTTGATGGAGTAAGACGGGAAGAGGTTCTCGTTGATGATTGTGGTGTCTCAGACATTTTGAAGTTTAAATTTTAGAAATAGGAAAATCGATGTGTTCTGTGAAAAAATAGTAGCAAAGATGATAAGTGAGGAAGACGAAGCTTTCAAATGTAAAGGAGGAGAGAGGGAAATATTGTATCTTGTTGTAAGGAGAGAGTAATGAGAGGAATGCGATGTGATGTAAAGATGGAAAGAGACTAAACAGAATGAAAGTAATAACATATGAAACTGTGCCTTAGCTTCTCCGGGAAGCTTCTCCACATTTGTCTTTCCAAGGCAAATAAATATTTAATAATGTACGGTTCCCTCCTTTTAACTTCAGCCGTGAATAATAAATAAAAGATAAAACTAAGGAGTAAGTTTTGAGGAGTTAATTGCACCTGATATCCATTCTTTTCCACCAAGTTTTAAGTAGCATCCAATGTTTCATGAAACACACTTGCCATCCAGACTTATAGGGTTAATAGACACTTGGCATCCATGCTGACGTCATAAAGGCAATTTTCATTTATTTTTTAAAAGTTTATAGAAAAAATAATTCAAAAATAAAAAGAAAAACCCCACCCCCACCCCAACCCCCCACCATCCACCTCCCTCCCCCATCTTCCTCCATCTTCATCTTCTTTCTCCATCTCCATCTTCTTCCTCCATCTCCATCTTCATCCTCCCCAAATAATTGAAGGTTAGCTACTACAAGTCGGCAGAAAGTAATCCATTTTACTCATACCGACTCCCGGCTTGCCAACAATGGTGTTCCACCTTCAATACAAAAGCTTAGATGTCGAGTGAACTACCTTGCCCTGAAATATTCATCTCAAATCGAAGAACTTGGGAAAGCTTTGGTTGCAAGAATGCAACACGATGGAAGCCCTTATCTTGCTCTTCATTAGACGCTCCTATAGAAATGAAGATTGTTTGCCCTATGAATATGAAACACACTTGCCATCAATTATTTGGGGAGGATGAAGATGGAGATGGAGGAAGAAGATGGAGATGGAGGAAGAAGATGAAGATGGAGGAAGATGGGGGAGGGAGGTGGATGGTGGGGGGTTGGGGTTGGGGTGGGGGTGGGGTTTTTCTTTTTATTTTTGAATTATTTTTTCTATAAACTTTTAAAAAATAAATGAAAATTACCTTTATGATGTCAGCATGGATACCAGATGTCTATTAACCTTATAAGTCTGGATGGCAAGTATGTTTCATGAAACATTGGATGCTACTTAAAACTTGGTGGAAAAGAATGGATACCAGGTGCAATTAACTCTAAGTTTTGAGTGTCCAACAGCTGGATTCAATTATAGTTGCCACGTAAGCATTCCACTAACACTTCTTTTTCGTCCTCCTTTCAGCTTCGTCCTCCTTTCAGACGAAGGCTTTCTTTCCAAACAGAATGAACAAACAATAACTATGAAACTCAAACTCACTTCAATAATCCAGAAAAGAACAGAATATAGTATAAGATGAAATCTGGATCTTCCACAACCTCAATCTCTGATACCATATAGAATTTTAGTTTATCAGTAAAGATAAAACAAACTCTTGTACTCAAGAGTTAGAAAGAATAATCGGAAGAGCAATTGAAGAAGTGAGTTGAAAAATAGAATTGATGTTTTAGGTTTTTCAACCTTGTTTTTCATTCTGCTGTTTGATCTCTATTTATTTACAAGGTCCAAAATATGCAACGGTAACCTGGTATCCTAACGGCTACCTGTGAAATAAAGCTGCAATCTGCAGGTTCCTCTAATATACCTATTTACATAATATTTTACTTAGTATTTCTACAGTATTTTGTTTCTTGACATGTCCTTGGACTGCTCTATGCAAGAATTAGGTGTTTCTATCCTCCTCCTTCATCCATCTGGCTTTGTCTTTTCTTTGAAGAAAGTTTCTTCGAAAGAGAGTTACATTGTATATTCATGCACTAAGTTCTTCTTTTGCTCTTGTAAGGCGGTATTACAGTTGTCTTTTATTAACTACTCTTGTATATCTTCCGGATGCAACTTCGCTTTAGTCACTCTTGCAGTGATGTTCGAAAAGTGTTCCTTGTTTAGGTTTTTAAGAGCGTCTCTTAGCCTCATAAGTTTCTTTGTTAGCATTTGAGGATTACCCTGCTCAGGCTTTGTCAAGCTCTTAGTGATCACATCCTTGAGCCTTAGATGTTTCATCCAACCTTTCATAGATTTTAAAGGCTTTGGACCAAAAAAAATTCCCAGTATGAACTAACAGCACAGCCGGAGAGTGGCCTGAGATGGAAAACGATTCATAATCTAGCCGAAAATGGAGAAATATTCTTTTCTATTCCTCGTTACAGAAGATGTGATCAATTCTTATGTACGCTATCTGGTCTGCATCCTGTTTATTTAACCAAATGAAGTTAAAACCCCTTGCTGGAATGTTGAAAATATTCGAATCTTGTTCCAGCCTGATGTAGCATTTCTATCAACCTTTTTCCTCTTTGATTTCCCTTGATTATTTAGTATGATATTGTAATCTCCCATGATAATCCACGGTAGACTACTATACACATTATTCTGTTATCTTAAATCTGTTGCTTCTTTCATTGAAACCATATACCATGGTAACTAGAAATTCCTTCCTTTTTGGGATTCCATTTACATGCTATACAATGTTCTTCAACATGTAGAACCTGACCATCAAACATATTTCGGCCCCGACAAACCAAAATTCTTAAAATTGTCTTTAGAAGAATGGCGTTTACAGCATCCAAATACCTGAAGACCTATTTGCTGAATTTCAAATGTTCTGTTGTATAGCAACAGCAAGTTTAACTTGCTCAAAATACAACCGCGAACAAAATACAATGGCACCTCCTTATTCTAAAATGAGCTAACTTTTAACTAGTCCCCAAAAAAGACCCCAGCCTATTATTACAACCAAAATGAAACTGCAACCTATTATTACAACCAAAATAAAACTGGCAAAGCCCCACGGCTGAGACAGCTTAGGATTCAAAGTAGACAGAAGGAACTCTGCTGGTGCAACACACAAGCTTAAAAACAAAAAACCAAAAACAGTGAATCCCAAACGAAAGTAAACTGCAATTCCCAAAACTTCAGAATCCAAGGAGAAGCCAAAATCAACACCCAGAACCGTTGGTGATTTCCAAAACATTCTTTTCCCCCTGTATGTTTGTTTGTAGTAGTAAGAGCCCAAGACCAGGATAATATGACAAACTTACAATCACTTCCCAAAACTGTAACCACTCAAACTGAGAATTGAGATAGATGAGAATTTGCCAGAAACAGGTAAACGTCACAAAAGGAGTTCCCATTGATTTTGAGATAAGAAGTAAACCATGTAATGAAAGTGGTGTATTTATTTACCAAAAAAAAGTGTTGTATTTCTGAGGAAAGAATATCAATGGTTGCAGTTCAGAAAGTGAAGATTTTGACATACACGTAGTACGAACCCGCCAGAGTCTTCCACACTTGGTGCCAAAATACTTAGTTCCCAACCATAAGAGATGTGTAGAAGAAGAAAGAATCCAAAAGGAGCTTTAGGGGTTGCACCTTTAGTAAGATAGTCAAGGTGGAAGATAAAAGAGGGTGGAGATGGGAATGTGATCAAAGTAATCAAAGTATATGGATAGTCTTGTCATTGAAACTCTTCATTGGGACTCCCAGATTAGCAACCAATTTCCAGTTCTTCTTTGTCCTTTTAGTGTCTTGCCAAGATGATGCATTGTGGTGGATGTTCTGGAGTATTTCATTTGTTGTACTTTAAGGGTCTTTTGACATCTTCAGGTGCAAACGTAGATTTCTCTCTGTCTGAATTCCATAATTGATGCAGCAAATCCAAAGTATAGCAGCTCTTTGTGGAAGCTTGAGTGCCAACTCCTTCTTGAAGCTTCAGTAAGCCAATCCATGACCTCATGCCATATGTTTGCCAAATTCTTCGCCATCAGTTGTTTCAATGTGGATCTCCATACCACAAAGAGTATGGGCATTGGAAGAAGATGTGTCATGAGTCTAGCTTCTTTATTACATAAAACACAAGTTTTAGTAGAAATGATTCCCCAATCTACAAGTTTGTCGTGTGCAAAAATCCTTTTCCAGCAAGCCAACCATAATATGATTGTAAATCTACGAAGATAATGTCTACACAGACAACTTTGTGCCAAGTTACCGCATTTTGAGCCACTTGATGAACAGAGTCAGCACTGCAATAGAGAAAGCCATGGCTGGTAACTATTTCCACTAAGCTGGGCCATCAATAGGCTTAATGTTTCGCAGTCTTGATATAAGTTGACAACCTGTTGATCCCAAACTCTCCCGTATAGTAACATCCATTTGTTCCCATCTAAAACTTGGCTAACCCAAACTCTTTCGTATAGTAACATCCATTTGTTCTCATCTAAAACTTGGCTAACCTTTGCATTCTGCCAAACATTGAGCTTTTTGTTCCATTTCCAAGGCCACCACATTTAGATTATGCTAGAGACGTAATGTGCCTACGTATTTTAAGCAAGCATGCTTGTTGTTGCTTACCCCAAGCAACAACATATGTAAAGATGCCGAACTTGGCTTATTTATGAAATTTTGCTTACAAGAAAACATGTATATGCACATATGTACACACACGTGTACATACATGTATATGCATATATATGCACATATACATGTATGTGTGTGTGCATGTTTACTTATTCGTGCTCTCTGTTTATTTTTTGCTTTAAGCTTCCAGTTCAAAATTCTTTGCGAGCTTCAGGTTGTTATAAGGTTCCGCTCGGCTTTTTGTCAACATAAAGCGATAAAATTAGCTTCAAGCTCAATCAACAATGATTTCAACACCAAACTCTTCCTATCTCATGTTAAGCCTTTTCAATCAACAGAAAATAACGACCAATTTTTGGTCAACTAGTTAGGAAGAACAACCCGGTATGGAAGACGAGATTATCATAGATTTGAAGATTTTTTGTAAACCTAGGTTTTTCGTAGCTGGGGCCAATGCTACTAGCTGTCTGCAAGGATCAATATCTGCCAGCAAGTTTCTTTTGTTAATTCAATTTCTCGATGTAGAAACCAGGATATATTAGTCTTTTTAAAATAAAAAAAATTTAAGCTGACAGCCAGCTCTTCTGGGCAGCTCCTTGTGTAATGTACATGGATATAAAATTTTTTGCATTCACGCGACAGAGAAATAAAAAAGGAACTGCTTAAAAAAATTCACCACCTACAAAGCATGAGGAGTTAATAGCATTTAAAAACCAAGGTAGGAAATGAAAAGGTTACCCTCCACACTGTATCTCTTCGTGATGTACCGACAAGGAACGGATGATGCGAGCAGCATAGCAGTTGCCCACAAACACTTGAGGAAGCAGGTGAAACAGCAGAAGTTATGGCAAGCAAGGCCTTGACCAAGATTTCAACAGATGGAAGGGTAGGAATATTGACATCGGGCGTACTCTCCGTGCCACTGTAAATAAAATACTACGAGGTCAGACAACCACTAATACAAGAAATGAATAAGATGAGCACGATGCTACAGAACAGCAAAATGGAAAAGAGGGTAAAGGCTGGCAGACCAAATACCTTTTGTTTGCAAGTTAAAATTTTATATATGAGCCAAATTAGACTAGATTACAAAAGTGGTCGTTTGGGAAGTGCAGCAGCAAGCTTTACTTGCTCAAAATACAATTGCACAAACTGGTTTCAAGCCTTTCTACCATATACTAGTGCCAAATATGGTCCCAAAACCATATTTCCTACCAAAACAAGAAACCCCAGTTGAAAGCAGGGGTCAAATACCTGCTTTCAACAAAAAATATATCTTACCCATCGACTGAATAAGAGATAGGAATAATTGCAAATACCCCTATGAAACCCATAGCCGCAAAATGGTCCATGGACAATTTTTGTAGGTCTTTCCTGTCTATTGGCTATTGTGGATGGGGGGAATACCTATAAAAATAGTTTATTGGAGATATTTGCAACTTTCATTTCTTTTATGGGCGTTTTTGCAAAAGCTCTTGCGAGATAATTTACAACTTAGATAACATCCTCACATGTTAACTGCATCTCCCAAAATTTTTCCTAACCCCCCCCCCCCAAAAAAAAAAAAAATCAAAAAAAAACTTTTTTTCCTTTCCACGAATTAACATCAAGTCTAATATAATAAAAAAATCCATCATTCTGTTATAAAATCTTTTTTAGCCTTTTGATAAAGTATTTGATTCTTTTCATTCCGAATTTCCTTGGCAACCCCTGCAAAACCTTGTCTCGCAAGTCCTTTCTGTAACTTTGACATCCATGAGTCACCAGCTAGCAACTTCAAAATCCGTTGCCATTGATGTGGTACCTGATCACAAATGGCTCGTTCTAGTACTCAGCTCCACGTTGAAGGCGAAGAAAAGCAAGAGAAGAATAGATGAGCTTGACTTACTGGCGGACCTGCTCACACAAACTGCACGCATTTTTGTGTATCATATTTAGTCCTTGAGGAATGTGTAGGAAGCCTTTCCAAACATGCCATTTTATTCCAAATCTTGGCCCATGGAGCCTTGGCCAGACAACAGCAGCCCGGGCTAGACATTTCGGTTCATGCCGGAAATAGAGCTTCTCACAGAGAATTCGGGGACTAACACCACCTCCAACTGTTCCTACCTGGTCCGGGTGCAAATTCCAGACAAGCATTTTGCAGGCCTCTAATTTCCTCATTTCATCTTGAACCCATAGGAAGTTCTCACATCCATCAAGCAATTTAAGTCACCGCTTATGTTCTTACATCGAAAAAAAAAAGCCTCGTCTTCTTTTCTTTTTTAACTCAGCTTTCATAAGTATTAAAATACGCCTACAAGGTAGCCATTATAACAGGCAATACCACAATGATTGCTCAATGTACACTCAGTCCAACAGCAGGCAGAAAAAACTTCTAGCGTGCGATTCAAAAGTCTCATCTTACTAGCCATGTACACCCAAACCCCCAAATTGACCACTATCGACCAGCCACTATTCCCCTTTATGAAAAAATTGGTCATGAGTAATTAAGATATACAAACCAGTTAGTTTTATTTTTCCAAATTCTCTAGCAGCTCAGTTACTTTCTTCTCCAGTATAGATCTGATTGGCACAGAGCAGAGAGTGCATTTTTATTTGACTTATAGAAAAAGGTTGAGCAAGAACACATCAACATTTACAGCCAGACCCCCTCTCTATCTTAAAAAGATCTGCCACCTCTCTAACGATAATATTTCTACACCACCGAAATCCACCAACAGCCCGGTTCTCTTGACCCAAGGCCGCCGCCGCCGCCGGTGTGGGCTCCCCTAGTCCGGTCATTCCCCAGCTTCTGTTTGATCTTTTTCACATTCTTTGCTACCTTTTCTTAGCAACTGGCTTTCATGGTTTTCATGTGATTATAGGTATTCTTTTCTCGATCATATGTGGGTACTGAGCTCGTTACTGGGTGCGTCCTCTCTACCTTAAGTTGTTGAGTTGCAACTGTAATAAAGAAATTGAGGAACGAAAGAAAGACATCACGAGAGTTACCTCATTCTCAAGAGAGCAGCTTTTTTACCAACAGAGGAGACATAGGCTGAATATTCGACCAATGTAATTTCAGCCAATTGTGGGACAAAAGCCAGAATCTTCTTAACGGTCTCACGAGCTCCTCTTCGGATGTTCCAATCCGGATGACAGAGGGAAAATAGAATAAACTGCACAAGACAAAGAAGTAAAACCAACAGCTTCAAAACAAATACAAAAGCAAACCATGCAAGCGGACCTGAAGCAATGAGCTGGCATTAAAGGCCTCCAAACTTCTGCAAGCAAGGATTGACACTGTTAAATGTAAGTACAAAACAATCTTTTCTAATTAACATCAGCGTACTTGGTCAAAATAAAAATAACTTTAATCATAATAACATCAAAAACCATAAATTCCACAAAAGGACATAGACTTAATGTACTGGCAAATGCGCCATAGCTGTTGATATCAGGAAGAATAATCAAGTAGCTGATCAGAACAGACAAAAAGAGATGTGCAATTATGGACATCAGAAACTAACCAAGGAACCAGATTTTTTGTTTTCTACGTAAAATTCTATATAGACCAAGAATGACAAATTTACAAACAAAATGTTGCTTAAAAAGAGCAACCACTAGCTTAGCATGTGCAAGTATAGGTGACTTACGATGAACTTTCCAAATCTAGTGCCCCGACTTTTACAAAAAGTTGTCATAGAGTGAAAACATAAGCTAAGTATACTATAAGCAAGATGCAATGGTTAGTGCCAACATGTACAAAAAGTTGTCCATCGTAATAACAAAATAAGTGGCTTACAACAAGGTTTTCGAGATCTTACATCAACCATTGTTCAGCATTAAAACCATCTAAATTGACAACTAGCCAGAACTGAAAGCGTGACAAACATAAAAAAC
Organism: Eustoma russellianum; assembly: GCA_036186865.1. Lineage (NCBI taxonomy): Eukaryota > Viridiplantae > Streptophyta > Magnoliopsida > Gentianales > Gentianaceae > Eustoma > Eustoma russellianum. Next base: position 14,643,159 of record AP025047.1, read on the forward strand.
AGACATTGAAGGTAGGAAACTTTGGCATCAACAGTACCGCCAGCAGGGGTTTCCTGAATAGATGCCAAAAATCTCTCAACGCCAACTATATAGCCCCAAAACATTTGGGCCGTATAAAATAAAGTATCGGATAATCTGCTCCGCTGAGTTATCATGATACTGATGAATAGAAGAAAGAAGCTTGAGTAAAAGAGGTAGAATGGAACAGGGGTAACAATGGAGAAAGAGACACCAAATTGAACCAACTCCGTATAGGCTTTATATATGGTGCCAAAAGTCTTCATTATCCTAACCCTATGGAGACACCAATATGCCAGGCCATAAACTCTAAGAATTGAAAGAAGAATAGAGGGTGTAGAAAGCCGACTGATGGTATGGCTTCCTTTTCTCGTGCAAATGCCATAAGGCCAATCTGTTTGAAGCAAGACCAATCTCAATCATTTTAGCAGAACAGAAAAAGTAGAAGATAAGGAGCTTTTTGCAGATTCCATTAACCCTACCAAGATTTCCCAGTGGAAAAAAGAAGAGGTTAGAGTGGGTAGCCATGATTGGACAGTGTAGCCTAGCTTAGAGAAGATTTTCATTGTGATGCCAAAGTTTATTGCCGATTCCCAGTTAAACTTATTTGCTTTGTATCCTCTCCAGGAGCAAGCAGCGTAGCAAATGCTTTCAAGAATGTCTCTGAGGAGAATTAAATCATCCTTGCTCATTTGTCGATGTAGCATGGTTTTTTTCCGTCGCCTAAATGTGGTACATTGCAGTTGAAAACCCAATCTTGTAATACCAAGTAATGTTTGAGCTAAGCCAGTTTAGATATTTTGCCAACCGCTGATCTATCCTTTGATATTTAGTTGTTTCAGAAGTGCACTTCACACCTTGGTTGAATAAGAACATTGAAAAAATAGGTGATCATGGTCTAACCTATCATACAAGACACATGGGTTAGTTTGTGCAATACCTCAAATCAAGAGCTAGTTTATTGTAATCATTCTCTTCCAACATGCAAACCAAAGGATGATTACATGTTGTGGAAGAAAATGATTACACCAAACAATCTTATCTCATATAACAACGGCATAAGATTCTGGAACGCTTCTAGAGCATTTTTAATAGAGAACATAGCATTTGGTTTCAAGACCCAGTAAATTTCTCCATGCCTCATATTGATGCTTCTGCAAGCAAGGTTAAATTGAATGACCTACTCATCACATGCTCAGCCATATGGTATCCCCACTCATGTCCACTTAGTACAGTTGAAACTTTGACATTCTCTGTGATGCACATTTTCCTTTTTAATTCAGAATGGTGTTGGTTTAAGATACCCATGGATGCCAGGGGTCGTTCCAGAAAGAAGTGGCTTCCTCATTTCCTATTCCTCTGCCTATACAATTACCATGTTTGTCCCTAATCCAGAGGGACCTCTTCCAAAGCCAATAAACCGAAGGCCTTAAGTTTGCCCTCAAAATGATTTCCCTCTCGGTATAACTGTATGCACCTATTTAACCCAAAGACACTCCTTTAGAATACAGATATCCCACATATTTTTCAGAATATAAGCATTGTTACTAAGTGTTAAGTCTACAATTCCAAGGCCTCCCTTGTCTTTTGTTTGCCACATCATATGCAACTTCACTTTAGCCTTCCTGATACCTCCCCACAGAAAATCTTTCAGTATTCTTTCAATCTCTCTAATGACCTTTCTAGGCAAAAAAAATATGAGGATGTCTAATATCTACAAACTACTATTATCACCGAGTTAAACAACTATGACTTCCCTCCATAGGAAAGGTTTTAGTTAGTCCAGCTTCGCACCCACCTATTGAGTCTGTTCAAAAGAGGTCCACAATGTGAATAGAATAATTTCCCAGCATTAAATGGCACTCCAAGGTATCTAACAGGAAGAGAACCTAGAGACATAACCAAAATCTCAGATATCTAAGGTGAATATCTCACATTTTTGAAGGTTTGGCTTGAGTCCTGAAAGGGCACAGAATTCATCTAGGGCCTCTTTTATAACAGTCACAAATTGGGTATCAACATTTAACAGAATGAGTAAAATCATCCGCAAAAGCTAGAGGGACAGGTGGAGTCAACATTTAGAGTGGTAAATGAATAGAGTTATGAATCATTCTTTTTAATAGCTGGGTCAACCCATCCATAATCATAATGAATAGACAGGAGGAAATATGATCTCCTTTCCTAAGACCTCGTGTTGATTTGAAGTTACCAATCAAGACACCATTGAAATAAATAGAAAAGGAGACGGATATGCAAAGACATATCCATTTCAGATAGCTCTAAGGAAACTTCATCATTTTCAGAATCATCATCAAGTGTTTCCAATTAATTGTATCAAAAGCCTTCATCATATCTACTTTAATTGCACAATATTTAGGCCCTCTTATCCTCTTATAGTTTTTAACTAGTTCAACCATGAGTATCTTCCCTTAGCAAATGCCGTCTGATTCTCATCAACCAGAGTGGACAATAGGTGCTTTAGCCATTGACTAGGATCATAGAGATGGCCTTATAAGTAACATTATTACATGAGATAGGCGTAAACTCTTTCATTCTGATATGCTCGTCTGCTTTAGGTATCAGTGAGATAACAGTAGCATTTAAAGGGTTAACAAATGTAATTATGGTTAAAGAAGAAGTTGATTGCATTTATGAACTATATACCTACAAGGTCCTAGGTCTCCTTAAATAAGTCAGCTGAGAATCCATTAGGTCCTAGCCACTATCTGTTTTTCGAGAGAAGAATGCTTCAATAATTTCTTTCCTAGAGATAGGGTGGATCAGTGAAAGGTTGTGGTTCAGAGTTTTTTTCCGACCAGCCCTGCCAAGGAGGGGCTAAAGTTGAGGGGTCTGTGAATAGCATTTCAAAGAAAACAGTGGCTACCTCCTTAACATGTTGTATTCTTCAATCATGACACCTTCCTCTTTTTTTTGTAAATAAAATTTTTATTGGGCAAACTGCCGATGAGACATTACAAAACGCCACAAATGTGGCCTTTTGTAATGTCCCTAAGAATCTTGTTCTTGTCATTATGAACTTTCACAGTTCTCCTTTCATCCATTTGATCCTTGATTTTTCTCTATAAAAGGACTCCTCAAAGGACAAAAAACTTGTGTATGTGACTAGGCATTCGTGACTTCAGATTGTAGTTGGGAGTTATAAGGGTCTTTTATCAAAGCTGTTTGGGCATTTTCTATCCTTAACCTACCTAATTCCACCCTTTTAAAAATATTTCCATACTTCTATTTGTTCGGTTTCTTTAAGGATTCCTTCAACCTTTTCAATTTCTTTGCTAGACGAGTGGGTTTCTGCACTCTCAGTGGCTTCCCAGCTTTCCTTCAAAACGCCTTTGAAATTCGTGTGTTTTATCTCACCCTTCATAAATTTGAAGGGTTTAGGACCAAATTTCATGTTGGTCTGGATAGAGAGGATTCCAAGGGAGTGATAAGAGGTGATGGATGCCTCATAGTCCAGTTGGAAGTGTGAGGTTTCACTTTTCCCATGTTCATTATAGAAACATGTGGTCTATTTTAATATACATTCTTTTATCATCATCCCTATTATTTAACCATGTGTATTCAAACCCCTAGATGGGATACTTACCATGTCTATGTCCTTTATCCAATCAGTGAACTCGCTGATAGCATTTATATCTATCTTTTTCCTACATGTTTTACCTTCAATATATAGGACGATATTCAAATCTCCCATAATAAGCCAAGCTTGGTTTCCATAAAGCTGGTTTTGGTATCTCGGTTCTCTCCATAAGTCTCTTTTATTGCTTCTTTCGTTGTATACATACACTACTGTAAGGAAGAAGTCATCATCACTGGAGGAGTTTAGTTTCAGTTTGCTGGTAATAGATTGTTCAGCACTGTGAAGCGGATTACCCACAAAGATATTTGGATTCTAGGCTATCCAAATCCTACAAACTGTGTTTGGCAAGATATTGTGGACTACAACCCAATTCCTAAAGAGGTTCATAACTTTATTATCAAATTCCTTTGGTCTTACTTTAACTTCTTCTAATCCAATAAATCCTATATTTTTGTCCCTAATGAAATCTTTAACTTCTTGTTATCTAAGAGGGAAAGTCAACCCTCTTATACTCCAACATGCTATTTTTAATATCTTACTCTTTTGTTCCTCCAGCCTGTAGGCCTTCCCCTGATAACACATCTATTATACTGCTTGTTATGGGATATCTTTATCCCCTATCCTCATTTCTTTAAATACATTTTAGTCTGGGATATCCTCTTTAGCATTTCTTTTTTTTTCTTAAAGGTGTTCTGAGAAGAAGGGTCCTTACCAGAACCAACTAACTATATCAAAGCCAATGCTTGCAACCTCCTTATCACTCTCTATATCAACCTCGTTATCATCCTCTTTCATCTTAGAGGTGTTCATAGTACGACCTTTCACGACCAAACTTTCATTAGAACACTCCTCTCCTGTCTGTGTCACTTTTCCCACTTTGATATTAGACACCTCTTTGTCGAGTTTCTTCCCTAAAGGGACTAGGTTGTTCAAGGAGCCATCTGAGTGCTTTTCATCAGAGGAAGTATGTTGTTTGTCAACAATATTGCCCTTCACATAACACTTCCTAACATCCTTTTTAGTAGTAGTAGCATTCCTGATATGTTCCTCTGGTATGGTCCTCTTCCTGATCAATGTGAGGATCCATGCTTTCAATTGCATCCAGTTCCATACCTGCAAGAGTATTAAATTTGTTAGTAGAGTTTTTATATGAAGGAGAGGACACCATTTCACTGGTTTCTTTATTCCTGTACTTATCCTTGTCACTGTGGTTTGGGCTAGTCTTTGAAGGGGAGCAATAACTTTGCCAAATTTCCTTTCTTCCCTGCATTGTCTGATACTGGAGGTTGGTACCTTCATTCACTAATAGCTGCGTCAGTTCTGTACCCTGGCTCCCTTGGGCCAGTAACCTCTTTCCTAGTTTCCTAGTCAATGATCTTTTCCTTCTCTGTCTTTCCTTTGGCCTTGCTCTGCATTGGCACAAGGTCTTTTGTCTCCTTGTATTTTCCATGTGTGGTCTTGGCCCTCTCCTCTTTGTTGGTTATGAAAGCTTCTCTTTTCCACTGTGATTGTTTGAGATCCTTTGGCAGTGCTTATCTTTTCTGTTGGCAATTTGGCGTCCCATTTGTGGCCAAATGTCTTCATTTCAGACATTGTGCAAGCATCCACTCGTAGACAACTTCTGAGGTACAATCCTTCTCATCTTCATCTGTGTAGTTGATGCACTTAAGGGGAACTTCATCATTCTTGATGTCAACACATGTTCTTGCAAATGTGACTCGCAATTGGAAAGTCGTCAATTTGTCCATGAACATGCCCTTCCTAAACCACAAATCTCAAAAACATAGAATAATGTTGCAAAAACCGCACACCTACAACTGCATATTTGACCTACTTCAACCACAGAGAGTGATGTTAACTGCTCTGATTAGACGCCTAACAGAGTCCGCCGTACATAGTTAATTTATATTGCATGAATACACATTTCCAACATGCTGACGTTCAAAAAGTAAACCAATCATATTAGCGTGAAGCTAGACCCTGAATAGGGAGAATCATCGTCTTATTAACAACATAGACACAATCTAACATATTTAGGTCAATAAAAGGTTTTCACAAGCTTGAAGAACATCCTAGAATGCACACAGATAAAGAATATGAATAAGTCTACCTGAGTTAAATGTATCAGAATTTTGAATATGATATACCCATGGATAAAAAAACTCATAGCTGCTCCATGTAAAGGTTTAAAAAGACTTCAAAAAAGAGAACTAGTGTTTCGCATGGAAGCAGAAGTCTGGTGTCTGGCAAGAAAGAAACCAAAGGATGCATCATAATGTCAAGAAGGGAGTTAAAGCACTGGAAACATGGACACGACTACTTTTGTTAGCACGTGGAAGGGTGCTAGGAAAACAAAATAAATAGGAATATTGCTGCAAATTTCTCTTTCGCCTTAAAAATTTCTGTATAGGGAGATATGGTGGTAGCCTTTTCGAACTAGGGGATTTAGGCAGATAGACGATTTGATGAGACTTTGTCTCTCTGCCCATTTTATAATATATAAAATCGTAGTTACCCGCACACAGACACCCCAAAAAAATACTTCGACAGTATAGCAACACAAACCTATGAGGATGATCAAGCAGCAGCACCTCAAAAAGGTCGAGACACGCCAAGCAATCATCAACTGATAGTTTTGAGGCCTACATTGAGAAATAAAAAATAGATGGGAGCTCCCACTTAATATGTTTGACAAAAAGAAAATACATACCAGCAGAAGAAGGGACCGGGTAGAACTAACTGAAATAAGTTCTCTTTCAACACAAAACACAATATGGGAAGACAGTCAACACCATATAACATAAGCTAATGAAACTTACATATTCGAAATAATAATAATAATAACAAGGAGAATGATAAATACACACCTTTGATAAGCACACACCTTCATTGATCCATGGTCGAGAATGAATCATAAGATGGGATCAATAGTGTAAAATAAAAGCGGTGTGTATTTAACATTTCCATAATAATAATAATAATAATAATAATAATAACAACAACAACAATATCAACAATATAATCTCTTGGTGCGTCTTTTTTTTTCCTCCTTTTTTCTTTTTTCTGTAATTCAAGTTTCATATATATGCAAAATCTACATTCTAGTTTAGCTAGTAGTGTAGGCTAATCAGCAAGAGTAACTAGCTCAAAATACATAAGTACAACTAGTGGTACCTAGCAACATTTCAGCAAGACAGTAGGCAATGCCAAACTGCTTGAAGATAAGGAGCAAAAGCCATAAGCCCTAACAAGATAGAAGCCTATTTAAGCCTTGAAATACTATCAAAAATAGTAGTAAGCAGAAGGCAAAAAGATGAAATAGCAGCAAAGCTATTCAAAAATATTCATGGTGATGTACAGATTAACAACAAGAAGGGATTGGATGGTAGTTGTAAATTGCCACCTTCTGTGGAGATTTAGTACAGAGGAATGGTGGGGAAATAGGCCACCTTAGACTATGCGTGAGATTCTTTTTTTTTTTGGGTAATGTATTATGCATGAGATTCTACCTCTTTACTCACATATTTTTGGCATATCTCTGATTATATGAAAATATTTAGAGATCCCATGTTTAGTATGAGAGGCAACTCAGCCCCAGGTCTTCATGGCTTTCCGGTTGAATTCTTCAAATCTTGTTGGGCGATGATACGAGAGGATTTCACAGATGTTAAGGCTTGTTCCTTCAAACATATTTCTTTGTACTATAGGTTGTCACCTTGATTCCCGAGCAGGAAAATGCAAATATTATAAAATACTTGTATAAACTTATTATAAAGGTGTTCGCAGACACTTTATCCCTTGAGATGGAGGTATTGTTTGTCTGCCTCTCACTCTCCCTAGACCCTAACGATAGCTTTTGTTGTCGTCAGAATATACTAAGTATGGTTGTTGTCGTTGTTATAAAGGTGTTGGCAGGCAGGGTGAAGGAGTTTCTTTCAGAATTGGTGGACCTTAACCAATCTACAATAATGCAAGGTAGATCAGTCCAAGACAGTCTCCTAACAATGCATGAAGTCATAAAGGATTGCAACTTCCTACCCTCTCTCTAAAAAAATTCTACACCTTCTCTCTAAACCCCCCCCCCCTCTTAAACATTCTCTACCTTCTCTCTAAAGCCCCTCCCCCTATTCCCAACTCATTCTCTCTCCTCTCTCCGCCCTAGGTTCTTTATTTCCCCTACAACGGATATTTTTCCACCCCATTTTCTCTTTTCTCTCATCTCTAACGAACCAAACAACACCTTCTAAGCCTTCTCTAGCGACTCTGGCTGCTCAGCCGCCCGGACAAACGATCGGAAAACTCTTTCATCTTAAAACCCCTTCAAAATGATAGGATCTTTATGATCTAGGGTGGATATTCAACATGCAAAGTGTTGTCCGTGCTAAATCACTTTGGACTTCCCTCCTCAAACCTGATTTCACACCAGAAGAATCCTCGTCCTTATTATATGGTTCGATGGATTTTAACAATGGAAAGCGCTTCTTCGCCATTAACCCAGACCTCATTGTTGAAACTAATAAGAAATTGGCCTTGACAATTGTTTGTCATGACATGGGTAACAGTACCTCTTCCATGAACATGAAAAAATGCACTGAAGATGATGGACTTCCAATGCTCTTCTTGAAGTTCAGAAGATTGAGGATGAGCTCTTCATCTTTCAATTTCAGTCCGAAGATTTGAAGCAGAGCATTCTTGATCTTTCTTTGATGCCTTTCATAATTAGGGTTCTTTTTCTGTGGTCGTAGGTACCGGAGAAACCCATTCACCGTCTAAAACTAAACTATGCTCCTGTGTGGGTTCAGCTCCCTATGCTTCATTATTTCAGCACATAAGTTCTAAGTGGTTTGGCTAGTCTGATTGGAAAGCCATTGTTCATGGACATGTTAACTACCTCCCATGTTAGAATGGCTTTTACAAGAAGCTGCATGGAAATTAAAACTTGACAACTGCTTCCCAAGTCCATAAATTTTATTGATGAGTATGGCCATGAAATCACACAAGAAGTCATTTATGAATGGACGCTAAGTCAATGCATGAAGTACAAAACCCTTGGACATTCTTCTGAAGATAAATCTTTACCGGACAAGCAAGATTATGCTACAAAACTACTACTGTTCGGAACCAGCTCTAAATTATCCAAGGTGGGCTAAAGTATACCAAGGTACCATGAAATTCTCAGAAAAAGAAAAGAAAGTTTACAAAGGGAAGGCAAAACTGATAACAAATGAATGTTAAAAGCTAACTCTGAACAGCAAGGTATTGTCTCTCTGATCTCTCCAAACAAGTTCAGTCTACTTTCTAGGGATATTCATAATGGTCCCCCAAAAGCCAACTCTAAACAGCAAGGTATTGTAAATTTGATCTCTTCAAACAAGTTCAGTCTACTTTCTAGGGAGGATGCATATGATCATTTTGCCATGCAAATAGAGATGGATGATGTGGTAATCTCTGATAAGCTACACAAATGTAATTTTACTAGAGAGACTGATTTGTCTACCATTTCACAAGTTAAAAATTTGAAGGGTTCAGATAGTATACAAGAGGATGATTCTCCAGCATTTGATTCAGAGAAGTTGTCCGAGTACTTTTCTGAGGACTCTCAGTGCTTTCACAATACTCCTGTCAAAGGTCTAGGAGAAACGTAAAGGCCAATAATAGGAAGAAAAATGATAGTACATTGCATCTTCATCCTGGTATAAACGTAGAGGAAGAAACGAAACACCAAGCACTGGATAAAAGGGAAGGGAGTATAGTGAGTGCTTGGAAGAAGGGCATGCCAACGAAGCAGAGGCTAATGGAGGAGGACTTTCAAGGTAAGGAAAAGTAAAGGACTAACAAGCAATAATTCTATTGTTCAATTCAGTGAGGATGATAAAGTAACACATTCCTCCTTTTCTCTCTTTATCTTCTTCTCTCTCCACCGCCAGCGGTCTTCTTCTCTCCCCTCCCTTAGCCTTTAACGACTACATTTGCCACCACCTCTGAACCTAAAATACCTCCCTCAGCCTTTAACGACTACATTCGCCACCACCTCTCAACCTAAAATACCTCCTCTCTACTTACAAAACCCGTGAGATGTGATTTCCATCATCTCCTCTGTTCTCTTAGACCACTCCGGCTGTCACAAGTTGCAACAAGCGGTCGAACAACTAAAACTCTCACTCAAAATGGTTGAGACCTTATTATAAAGCTCATATTCAAACATGCAATCAACTGTGTGCGCGAAATCGGCTTGGGCTTCAATTTTCTAACCTACACTCAAGTCTAAATAGTCATCTACTCTCTCATCGGTTCGGATAGACAATGATAAGGGGAAGCAATTCTTCGCCGTCAATCCCGTTGTTATGGTTACAAAACAAAAATGAAATTCCGCAATTTCTGTCAAGTAACGGGTAATGCAGCCTTGTTCTTCAATGTGTAAAAGTTCGCTGAAGAACATTGGACCTCAAAGGGATTACTTAAGGTCAAACAGCTTGACGGAGACATCTTTGCCTTCAGATTTTAGTCTAAAGATTCAAAACAGGAATGTCGCTGAATTTCAAACTTTCAATACCTTTCCAACACCCACGGCTGAAGGAAGAGAGCCCTGTGGCAAAACGGCAAGGGAGACTTATCAAGAATTTCCTATTAGCACTCTTCGCACTGAAATCTGAATGTAAAGAGGTCTTCGTGATATTTTTGTGTTTCTAGCAAACCTTTTTTGCTCATGCTATCTTCTGCAAACTTCTGTACATTCAGGAAAGAAGCACTATTACCCTTCACCTGCCCAACAACGCTCGAGTCCCATTTCTGTTTTTTACCCACCACTTCGGACAACGAGATAGCGAAAGATTTCTTCCCGCTGATGATGCGCATCAAAAGGCTGATAGAGTAGATGTTTATTCCCAGGCGAAATCCTGTTTGAGCATATTTGCCCAAGCCAATTTCGCATGAATTAGACCACGCATGGTACAAATCGAGCCAAGACCATAATGATCTGGCGACTTTGAAGGGTAATCCAAGGTAAGTACGTTTTCTGACCGCTTGTTGCGGCGGCCAAAAAGGCAAAAGGTAACTCTGATGATGTGGGTTAGGTGTTAATAGGAGAGAGAAGAAGGGAAAGTAGGGTTAGAGCGAGGGTGTTTTTTGAACCAAGTTGTTTGCAAGCAACTCGAGTTCGTTCATGTTCGGTTTGAGTTCGTTTGCTAATTATAATTAAACAAGTTAAACTTGAATCCAGTTAGGTATTTCGTGACTTAATGAGCCGAGCCATATTCGACTCGTTTGAGGAGGTATAACACCACCAAGACGAAGTCGAACAAGCCTTTTAAGCCTGACATAGTAAACGAGTCAAACCAAACAGTTCATTGACCTTATCGCACGTGAACTCAAACCAACTGTTTAACTTGCTCGACTCGTTAATAGCCCTAGATTTGAGTGGATGTACTGAAAATTCGACTCAAAAGGGGGTTTTGGGTGTACGGAGAAGAGAGAAAAAAGAGAAAGGGAGGGTAGTTTGCGATGGAAAAGTTAACGTTAAGGCAGAGATAGGGTTAAAGTTACTGTTAGAAAAGTTAAGAGTTACTGTTAGAAAAGTCAAGGGTAGGGAGGGCAGAGCGAAATTTTTTGAGAGAGGAATGAAACTGATCACCAGATCCTCAAAATATGGTAAGTAAATAATCTGACATATTCTGACTTAAAGATCATCCCTCATTTATACCTAAATTCAAAAATATTTAAATGACGTTACTTACTCTATTTACCTATGCATTATATACAGAAATATCTACTCAGATATTTATCTATCTTTCTACAATTAAATTCGCAAAGGAAACTAATAACTACAAGAAAAATTAACTAACAAAACATCATAATAAATAAGGCATGTAAAGCAAGAGGAGCAGATGTAAACAACTGTTACGCCTTTTTTAATGATAAGTCAAAGCTTCAGCAGATAATTACCAGAGATGTAGGCACAAGAGATGGTTCATTTTGTGATACCAGAGACCAAATTCTTTCCTTTGTCACCATCTCATCTAATGAAAGACATACACACAGATACCTTAGAAGATGCAGGTTGCTTATGTCATGAATAACAACGCAGAGACTTATTAACCTTGAAATGGAGGGAAAGAAGCAAACACTACTTATACAACAGCACCTGCTTTGACATCAACAGCAACAATTTTTGCCACACAGATAAAGGCATAGAGACCATCCAACCGCTGTGCTGATTTGGTAAAACCAGTTTTAACCACTTGGAGAAGAGGTACCAGCAAGGATGACATCTGAAGCATATATTGTGAGCCTTGGTCAAGGATATGTAGGAACACAACAGCAAGCCGAGAGATATGAACAGTAAAAGGTGATTGTGTTCTTACCCCACTAACTGCATCAGAATTTCTAAATAAAACATGCAGACAACGAAGAAAGCCCCTTCTTAAAGATTCTTTCTCCTTGAGCCCAGAAGAAATGAATGAAACAAAGTCTGGCCGTAAAGCATCTGCAGATCTTGCTGCCCAGCAAGCTAGAGCAGTCAAACAAGCCTGCTTAACCTCTTCATTTCCTGGTTATTTCAGAGGATGGGGAGGATTCAAAAAATCAGCAAACCGCTTGCACAATTCAAGTCTTCCTGTATAATCATGTATAACACATGCAATGAGAAAAAGCACATTTACCATCATCTTTGTAACAAGACAAAAGGAAGCTACAGATACTTGGAGACAAGCTATTCAGATATTTCCCTTCAGGAGCATTAGACATTTCCTGCAATGCATTTATGGTTCCAGCTCTCTGATATGGAAATGTCAGTCTACCTTCTGAACCTGTCATTTTCCAAGATCCCATAAAAATGCAAAGACATCATTTCGATGTACTAAATCCTATACATACACATTCACACGCATTCATACACACACATTCACACGTAAACATATACATATATAGATATATATACATATATATATATGTGTGTGTGTGTGTGTGTGTATCACACAATATACATATACATGTAATATATATGTTTTTAAATACATGAATGTATGTGTTTATGCACATGTATGTATATAAATGTATACATATACATATTCATATATATATATATATATATATATATATATATATATATATATATATATATATATATATATATATATATACAACTTACATATATCTATATGCATATATGTATAGATACACAAATTTATAGATACGTATATGCATATATATATATATATGTGTGTGTGTATTATGCTTATGCAGGTTTGTGTGTATGCAGGCTTGTGTGTACGTGTGTGTCTATATGTAGAACGCAACGTATGCGTATATGTACATATGTGGGTGTGGGGGGTTGTCTGTGTGGGTTGTGTCTGTGTATGCATTGTTATTGTGCGTGTGCGCAAGCAAAGGCATATGCATTAATCAAAAAATTTTTAAAAATATAAGCTCACAATAACAAACCTCTCATCACGGATTTGACTGCATCAAACATTGCTTCCACAACATCTGGACTACTAGACTTCTGGCTTAGGCATTTTATTATGACTAAGGCAGAAAGCCTTCTAGTTTCATCCGCATGTCTAGCTTGTGTTAAAACAACTGAAAGAATTTCTATGGCATACTTGCTCAAATCAAGATTGGTGGATTGCAATAAGATGCGAACTGATTCCAAGACAAGCTCAGGATTCCGCTTCAACATCTTAACAGATGCAGGGACCACAATATTCTTAAAATCTTCATGAGATAAATAAGTAAATAGTGGAAGAAATGCTTCACTAAGGCCCTTCCCCGGCTTCTCCTTTGCATTTAAAACCGTTGTAACATATATATCAAGAAATGTTTGCTGCAAGACACAAAGAAAAGAATCGGAGGCTTGCATGAATACCAAAAGTTTCCAGACTGCATAAGATACTCACAAATCAAACACATAAAATAGTGAAAGAACTCTCCATGAATTAGGTAGTTTCAGTATCCGTGAGCGGAAAGAAAAATATACAAGATAAAAGTACATCATGGGTAAGCAATTCTCACCCTCCATTGATCAAATAGAACCAAATTAGAACTTGAATATTCCAGAACCAGCGACACAAAAGCAGGACAATCTTTACATGAGATTCTTGAGTTTTGCAATTCCTCCAAGTAAGTGACATAAACATCTGGTGACTGAAAGAATAAAATGCATCACACAAACTTGAAAGTTAACAGACATTTCAAAACAGAACCCAGAAGTTGCAGCTGGAGGTGAGACCTTTGAGCAAAAACTGAAAAAAGTTTTTCTGGAAGCCCTTTTTATCCGAAATGATCCTTGCATAACACTCTGCAGTACTAGTGCCTGCGCTTGGCACAATCTACGAAGGGCATTCTTCGATACAGTTGCGAACTGACTTTCCGCCACAAGAAGACAAGACCATTTAAACAGTCTATAGCAGCTTACAGGTGACTGGAATTTCAACTGCTTCTCCATGACCTGTAAAAGGACTGCTGCAAAGCATTTCGCAAATGTCACTTCACACAAAGAACATTTAATGAAATTGTCCACATCTCTTCTTGAGGCAAGATCATCATGAGTGAGTAACGTTCTAAAAATTTGTTCCACCAGAGCTGAGGCAACGTCAGCTGTCATCCCTGCAAAGTCGGGTAAATATCTATGAGCTAATAAAAAAGAAAGGGAATACATGAAATACTATTATAGAACTTGTCAGTTGTGTCCTTTTGGTTCTCATTTCACTACAATGAGCAACATATTATCTCAGATCTGCAACCTAGCATGATCATTATAAGGGCTAAACCAGTATAAGGTATACATCAAAATATTTCATTGGAGGCACAGTATTGGGTGGATGTCTAGAAACACTCAAAAATCCAAATTCCAAGAATATTTGGTCAAGCTCCCATTGCTGCGTTTGTCTACAGCATTTGGTGGAGAGGCTCTATCAAAAGATGAGAAAAGATGCATCCAATAAAGCCTACTGTTATACCTCGGCTTGGACTTTTTGGTAATTCATCAACGAGGGTGAGGGTAAAGCAGATCAACTTAGGCATTGCAGTAAACATGCCCATAGATCAAAATATTTTCTCTACTAGTCAGTAAAATTTCTCTCTCTAAAAAAATTTTGCTATCCCTTCTCTCTACCCCCAACTTTTCCCAACAGATACATCTCCGCCCTAATGGATAACATTTCCTCCTTAACTACCCTTCTTTTCTCTTTCTCTCTCCTCCTCTAAAAAGCAAACAACCTCATCGAAGATGCAATTCAACTGCTGCCCCCACCAAATCCAAAATATCTTAGCAATAGAAATCCAAAATACCTTTAACACCAACATAGAATGCACATGAAAGAATATCACCAAAATAACATACAACAGACAGAGAGTTTTGAAAACAGCAATCAAAATCAAAAGCAAGAAACATCAAAGAATAAAATACAAGCCAAGTGGCCAACTAAATGAATTGCAAACCAATAAATAAATTACAAACCAAGTAGCCAACTAAATAAAGCACACCAATTTTCTTCCAAACCCACCAACAAGGAGTCCAAACTTTATAAATACCTTGTGGCTACAACTTCTGACATGTCGAATATGCTTTTCAAAGCAATGAAAGAACCAATCAAAGATGATTCCAAACAACTACAGTCATGAGTATAAAAGAGGGTACTGTATGTTTAAACAAGAGAACATATACCAACAATGTTTACACAGGTGAAAGATGATACGGAGATCAACTACATCATGCACATTGCTGAGAATCAATGCCACCCATCTGTTTCATGATATTTCACTAAAAGGGTGATCTAACTTGGACCAGATTATGATCTCTCCAACAGCTCATGTTTCCTTCTGAACTGCAAATGACGGACCATTATAGCATTTTGGCTTTTAGCTTATACAAACATTCAGAGACCATCCTACGTTGACTGCTATGCATATAATCTGGAATATACATCTTTCGAGGGAGTCTCACACCACTTTTGCTCCTTCTGGAAACTAATTCTCCTGCCATTCTCCACCTAAAAAGTTTGCCCTTTTAAAATGATACATCCCTAAGGTTGATCTTCCATTGTACCAGACCACCACTTCTAATGCATTTCCTTTAATTTTCTTATTCTCCCCTCTTTTCTTGGTCTTGGAAATGGGGAAGGAATGTAAACTAAAATAAAAACTAACTGAAGAACGTAAGTATCCAGATGAAAAGAGAAGAAAACAACTACATTCACATCTAAAATGCAGTACAACGTTGAAAAAGGAAATTAATTGGTCAAACATTTCCTCCTCTCATAAACTAAATTTATCATTTCCCACAAGAGATACAAAGCTGTCTTTATATAGCTCTGTTTTCTATAGGCAAAAATGACCATCCTCATGAACAACCTTTTTTCTGAGCTTGGATAATTTAATAGATGCACGTGATGATTAAAATACCACATTTCTCAAACATGCATAGTAGCCAAACCACATCTTTAACAACAACTTGCGTAGAAGAAGGGGGGGATAGAGAAATTGCATATGAGAAACGAAAGATCCAACAACAACAACAATAATAATAAGCTAGCAAATTGCCACAACGAATCAGCCAAGTCCGAAAAATCCACCCAAAAAATAACCAAAAACCACATGTATAGCTGCTCTATAACGTACTAATTAATTTCACCAAAAATTTGATACACAAACTCTTTTGTGTTCAAATTGAAGCTGAGATAATATATAACCCCCACAGAAGAATTATCCGTAAAGCAACATTTGACAACAAGAACAAACAGAAAAATCATTCAGAAAATAAAGGAAGACAGAGGCAAACTAGCACTAATGAATCTTAATCCAAATACTAAAGCATGAGGTACTGGGGACCAAAAGTTAGAGATTCTGAGTCTCAATAATAACAAATTTCCATCAAACACTTTTAAGACAGAAGGTCTAGATTTATATCGCGGCAGCATCAAATGTCGGTTTTGATTTCATTGACTTACAACAGACCAGGAAAGGCAGAAAGAACAAAACAACAAAAAAAAAGAACAAATACCAAGCCCGCGTGCACAAATAATGAAACATACCCGCTGTCAGAAAACAGAACCACTCAAACATCAAAATCATTGCATAAAGTGATTCCAACCCACAAAAAAAAAAAGGCAACTTTGGAAGAGAGGACAAAGGGGTTTTGGGGGAGAGGATGAAAAAAGGAACAATCTTTGTAAGTCTTTGAGGGAGAAAAGGGAAAAACAGCAAAATATACCTCCAAGATGAAGCTTTTACTTCCAAAACTGAACTAAGCTCGACGATAAACTGCTCCGCACACCGAAAGAAGGACAAAGCAACCCAATTCTTGAAAATGTAACATGGCACGTTTTAGAGAACAAAAATTCTAAATGAAAAGCAGGGGGAATGGAGACTGGAGACAGACCAGAGAAGCGTCAAACGGTGAAAGTGTCGGAGTCCACCGGGAGAGGCAACAGATTTAGGGTTAGGTATTGTGTAATATATTATATATAAGATATAACTAAATTAACTATATATTATAAAAACGGTCTGGTTCAGTTTTACATTTTTAATTTTTAAAATCGAAATCAACCCTTTTAAACCGGTTCAAATAATTTTAAACCGACTATGGTTTTTCAATTTGGTTTTCTTCGGTTTGGATTGGTCTAATTTTAAGTTCGCTTTCAAATATTTGTACACCTGTTGGAAATCGATCTCCATTGTCAACCTCCATCATTCAGGTCATAATGGTTGCTTACTTATGGAGTTCGGGATCGTTATTAGAAATCCATCTCTAAGGCATGGCATAAGTTAACATTGTTTTACGCATATATGGAGTTTATGAACTCGGATTGAGGTAATTTAATATGTGTCAGAAATCTCATCCCGTGACATTACTTGAAATAATAAGAGGTTTACCTTATTCTGAAGCTCCTCATTTGTTCATAAAGAAACCTTCATCTTCTTCCAAATATTGGACTCATCTCTTTTTCTTGTCTTCATTTTAATAAATCAAACGAAGCTTTATACATTTTGATGCACAGAAAATAGAAGTAATTTTTTGAGAGCCAACTAATTCCAATACAGTTGTCAAGCCAATAGTAACATATCGCTTGAAATATAGCTCTTCGATCATGTTATGAATGGAAATTCCCTTAATAGACTATCTACAAGTATGATATAAAATGCTAAATAAGAATACGCCTTCAAATAAGTCAAAACGATATAGTAAGGTAGGTACATACCTTATGACTTATGATATCCTATCTAATAATACACTCTATGGAGATGCATAACTTAGAATAAGGTGATATCGAGGGTGTTAAAAACCTCTTTCAATGGTATTCATTGTTTATGTTTAAGTCAAAATCTAATTACTAAATTTTAGGGGTCAAAATTTAGATAGAGGTTACATCATGTCTGAGAAAGTTTAACTTAAATTACGGTGAAATGTTAGGCATTCAAGCATAAGCTTTTAACTACATCTTTAAGCCTTATTGTCCTTTTAAAATTTTATGTATGTATGCAACTATGTTATATGATGAAAATAATAAAAGGATAAACAAACTCAAAGACAAACAGTATCTTCTTAAGAGAGACAAACCAACCTCTTGAGTTTATAAAAGCAATGTTAGCTTTCTTCCGACGAGTTAATGAAGCAAAATAACCCTCTTTTACGATGAGCAAAGAGTAAAAAAAATTCTTGGAAGGAGTGAAAAGAATAAAATAATGCAATAGATAACAGATGAAATAATGAAATAAAAGATGTGAAAGGTTTGATATACACTATATGTATGTATGATGGCCAAATAAAGTAAGAATGTAATAGATGTCGGGTTATAAATTTTTTTAGATGATTACATCATCTAAATATGCAAAAAAATAAAAATCAAACAAATTGCAAAACAAAAAGTCAAGTTTTCAAAATGTAGTCACCAAACGGGAAACTGGTTTGACGAACATTTGGTCAAACCTTAAAGAAGTTTATGTCCAACTCACCGAATGCAGTACCGAACTCAGGATTGGAGTTCCATGACTCAACTCACTGAATGCACAAATATCCATCTTCGAATGTTCGATCAGGTAAATTCAAAATATTCAAATTTGATCAAAAAGACAAAGTCAAAGTTTGATCGAACTCGGGACCAAACTTAGAAGTATAAATTTACCAATTGGATTCACTGAACGTTCGACTATGAGTTTGATGACAAAATAGAAAGTTCAAGGAAAGGTGATCGATCTTAGGACCAAACTCAAAAACAATTTCGGTGAAATTCATCGCTCAGGGCTATAAAATTTAACGTCAAAATTCTTTAGTAACAAATAGTGTTAAGCCTAAGTGAATGGAACGGAAATAACACATTTTTATGTCATCCATACAAGGTCTAATTAATGTGTAATTGGTTTCTTGACGTTTACTACAAATTACGGTAAAATACTTATTTTCTCATGTTCGTCGAAAAATTGTCAAAATTACCGGCGTAACAAAGTGTCAACAAACATGTTTTTTTTTTTTTTAGAATTCCATCGTCTTTTTACGATTTTTTAAATTTATTTACAAAAAAACAACCATTCGTCACTTTCTATTATATGTATATATAATACAAAAAACAACCCTTCGTCACTTTCTGTTATATGTATTTATAAAATTTATGCATACATTTTTCATCCAAAAGAGGAATATATCTAGAAATGTACATGGTACGGTTTGGTGTGGTTTGAGGCACTTTTAAAACCAAACCGTTCAAGTTTGTTGATCAGTTTGATTTAGGCATAGTTAGGTTTTTTACAGTTTTTACAATCATCTAAAGTTGAGCATGTACTTTTGAAGGGCTGGGGTTGTAATGCAAGAAAATTGCTACTTCTATCTTTCACCGCCCTACTATAACCACACATCCCGTCAAGATGCCAAGCATGCCTACAAATTCTTGTTCAAAGTCATCTCTAGTAACAAAAATAAATCGACGAATAATTGTTATCCTATTATCTAACTCACTTTCTCATCAATAACAAAAATAGCTATATAGTCATAAAAAAGCCTCTTCAATGATGGGAGATCAACAGCTTAATGTTGGAGGAGGTCATAGTTCTCATTGTCCTTAATGTTTGCAAGAAAAAAAATATACCAGTTCTCAGCTAATAGTACTCTAACATTATTGTTACTATTGTGCATGTGTGCCAAGCATGAATGAGAGACTATCTTGTACACCCAAAACAAAAACATAGGGCACTAATTGCTTCCCTATGTCTTAATCATCAAGTGTTTTAACATATAAACAAGTTAAAGTGGTTGACACATAAGTCATAGTATATTGCATAAAGCATTGTCGTATACCACGTTGCAAATGAATTATCTAATTTTTTATATTATCCAATAATTTGGCTATCTCAAGACATTTCAATACTAACTTAAAAATTAAATTAACAATATATATGCTTACCATTTGGTTGAATTGTGATTTGCCCTGGTTGGCATATGGTCATAAAATTTATATTGCAACACTTTTGACTAGGCTTGATTTAGACGTTTCTGTAAGTGTCTCACCTACTTCTAGTTCATTCTGGTAGTTAACTACATGAATTTTAACTTATTAGATGTCACGCTTGCAATGTCATGCTTCTAAATATGTATCTATTTAAACACATATTGAAGGATGTGAAATACAAAGTTGTAGGAGGATAAAAATACGCACAAAGTTATATAGAAATGACAACTTACACAACCACACGAAAAAATAAATAATTGTGGCTGAAGTAACACAAATTAAATAACCTCTCACGATCACATGCGGTCATATACGTTCTTCCTTTTTTCCTTCCTCTATACTCGTCTTCCTTCTCCACCCCACCCCTACTAAAACTAACAAAAAGGATAAAGACAAAAAGGGTTAATGAAGCAGTCACCCTATAATGTTTATGTTTTCTTGTCGAGATTGAAGGAATTAGAAATTCATTCAAGTTAAAATGTAATTTACAATGTTGTTTCCCTTTTATAAGGATGAAAATCTATTTCTAACGGATGTTTTCACCACTTGGATAGTGGTTACTATTCAGTAAACTACAACGGTTGTGGTAACGACTAGTTACCGATGCATCTCATCTTTGTACAGTACAATAATTCTATGTTACAAATTTTACTAAGTATGGCATATCGGCCTTCTTTCTATCAAGTGCATCACTTCGCCACCTCAATTCATTACTTCTTTACATTGTTATCTCTGGCTCGTCTTAGTTCCGTGCTTTGCCTCAGCTCCTCTCCAGCTTAGCATGACTACCTTTATTCTCACTTCTGTCGGCTCAGCTCAGCTGACAGTTGTCTTCCAGCATGTTGGTTGTTTAGATCAGGTTGGCTGACCTGAGTTCAGCTCGGCACTTCAGTGCAGCTCGGTTGGGACTTAGTTTACACACTCTCCCTGAAGCTTAGCTGTATATATCCATACAATCAAATTTGGACATTAAGTACTGGAAAATACTGGTTGAGACTGGTTTTGTGAGAAGGCCAGCTACTTGATACTTTGGTGGAGATGTGTACTAACCTGACCTCATTTCCTTCTATCTTTTCTCAGATAAAATGTATGTCAATTTCTACATGCTTCGATTTGTTATGCTGAACTGGATTCTCTGCCATGCTTATCGCATAGACACTATTGCAGTAGACTTGAATTGGTAGACTTGCCTTTATATGAAGATCTTCGAGCACTCTTCTGATCCAAATCCCCTCGCATGTACCTAATGCAAGGGCTCTCAGCTCAGCTTCAGCACTGCTCCTTGACACTACAAACTGTTTCTTGCTCTACCATGTAACAAGGTTTTCCCAAAGGAATGTTTCATAGCCTGTGATCTCACATCAGTTTTGGATCCAGCCTAGTCTACATCCGTAAATATTTTGACACTTCAATCTATGCTCTTTCTAAAGCTCAGTCCTTGACCAGGTGCGTTCTTGAGGCACCTGAGAATTCCAAGAGCAGCTTGGAGGTGCTCATGAGTAGGATCGTGCATATATTGTGATACAAAACTAATAGCATAATAAATATCGGGTCTAGTATATGATAGGTAGATTAATTTTCTCACTAATCTCTGATAGCTCAGCTTATTGGTTGGGGTAGTATCCTATTGATCTCTTGGCTTATGTCCGGGCTCTACTGGTGTGCTCGCAAGTCTGCATCCGAGTAGACCAGTTTCTTTTAGGAGGTCAAGAATGTACTTTCTCTTTTAAATAAACATTCTTTCCTTATTCTTGGCAATTTCTATTCTTAGGAAGTATCTGAGTTTACCTAAATCCTTCATTTCAAACTGCTCAGATAGGCGTGTCTTAATATCATGAATGTCGTGGTTATCATTCCCAGTTATTATGATATCGTCCACATATACTATTAGTACAGTCCAGCTCTCCCTTAGGTGAAATTTTCGTAAATAGGGTGCGGTCATTATGGCTTTGGTGAAATTTCCAGGTCGGTCACTACTTTGGTAAAGGTTTTGAACCATACTCGAGGTGATTGCTTCAGCCTGTATAGTGACTCTCTTAACTTGCAAACCTTGTCTTTATTTGTTTCATTACTAAATCCTAGTGGCATACTCATATACACTTCTTCTATCAAATCTCTATTTAGAAATGCATTTTTTCCATCAAGTTGATAAAGTTCCTAGTCTAGATTAACGGCTACAGAGAAAATGACTCTTACAGTGTTTAGCTTAGCCACTGGGGCGAATGTTTCTGAGGTGGAGTTTGGTTTGCACTTGGGTAATGGAATCAGAATCAGAATGAGTTTGACAGGGTATGTGTTTGGAGTATATGGATTTGGATGTAAAAGTGATATTTGTTTGGTATTGAAATGGGAATGAGTACGATATACATTGATGGTGTTTGGAACGTATCGGAATTGAAATGAGTATCAAATGTGAGCGGCTAGAAAAATGGCCAGAAAAAATTGACCAGTCGAATAGTGACTGGCCGGCGCCAGCGGCCGGCGGAGTAGACCGGCGTTGACCGACCATACCCCTCATTCCCCCATATTGATAAGCAAGGGGCTAGTATATTAAAAAAAGATATCAATTACCAAATACTTGGATATCAAACCGAAACTCATATCCCCCCATTTCCCCAAACAAACAACTTTTATGGGTTTGGATGCCCTTAACGGGAAACCCCCCAATCAACCCCTAAATAATCTACTCCATATGTTTGTATAAAACATTTAGCTACTAATCTTGCCTTATATTCATTCACAGTTCCATCATTATTGTATTTTATGGTAAATATCCACCTGCATCCTACTGTTTATTTGTTATTGAGCTGGGAGTTAACTCACAAGTTTGATTATTTTTTTAAGGCACTCATGTCTTTATGTAATGCCATTCTCCACTCAGGTTGGCTGAATGCTTCTTCTATAGTGTTGGGTATAAAATTGTTATTTAGTGAGCATATGAATGTCTTAAAGTTGGGATTCAGCCTATTGTAGGATATATAATCTTCAATGAGATATTTTGTGCATATGGAATTCTTAGTACGCTCTCTTGTTCCCTTCCTTAGAGTTTTCCTCTATTTCAGTTAGAGGTGATTGTTCAGGAGTAACACGTTTGCTGCTACATCCCAGATCTTTCTGATCACTAGAAATGACATGAGGAGTGATTCTAGGTTGGGAATCAGTTGTGCCGACCTGAGGTGCCCAACAGCCGAGATATGGTGTGCAGCTCGGTTGTGCAGTTGAGCTCGTCACTTTTGATAATTGGAAACTGAGTTCATATTCATTGCCTCTTAATTCTTCTGTTTCTTCTACAGGTCTGTAAAATGCATGTCTTTCATCAAACGTAACATCTAACATTACATACGTTCGTCAATTAGCTGGGCAGTAACACTTGTACCCTTTCTCAGAATTAGAATATCCTATGAAAATGCATTTAATAGCTCTAGGATCCAGTTTACTCCTAAGGCCGAACTGAATATGCACATAAGCTATACATCCACACAGTTTCAATGGCAGTTACGACATGAGCTTAGAGTTTGGGTAGTGTCTAAGAAGTATTTCTCTGGGAGTTTTGAATGATAAGGTTCTGGGCGGGATCCTATTGATCAGATAAGTGGCAGTTAACAGAGCTTCACCCCAGAATTGTTTAGGCACGCTCATGGCAAACTTAACAGCTCGGGTGACTTTTAGAAGATACCGATTTTTCCTCTCAGTTACACCATTTTATTGAGGGGTATAAGTGCATGATGTTTGGTGATGGATACCGTTTTCTAACATGAAGTTTTGAATTGCACTATCTAGATATTCTAACCATTATCTGTCCTTAGAGTTTTAATAGTGCAGCCGAACTTTTTCTTAACGAGTGGAGAGTATCTCATAGAAATTTGTCCAACTTCACTTTTATTTTTAATAAGTAGACCCAAGTTACTGTAGTGTGGTTATCAACAAAAGTCATAATCCATCTCGCACCGTTAAGATTAGCAATTCTGGACAGACCCAGATGTCAAAATGAAGTAGATTAAAGGGTGCAGAAGACTTGTATGCTTTTGCTAGGTAACTTTGTTTTGTTTGCTTTGCTAATTGACAAGTTTCACATGTGATGCTCGCAAGATTAGTTGAGGAAAACAGTTCTGGCATTAATCTTTTAATATACACAAAATTGGAATGATCCATTCTATTATGCCAAAGCAAAATATTCCCTATAAAAATTCTACGGTCCTTGGTATTCTGATTTCTGCTCAGCTCAGCTGTGCTAATTAAAGCTCTATTATCACACTCTAGTAGGTATAGACCAGCTATGTTCCTAGCACTGCCAATCATCCCTTTTATTTTTTCAGGAGAACAACATTCTGTGGATTAGAGGCTTGCGATGCAATTAATATCTATAGTGAATTTTCCCACTGACATTAGATTAAAACTTAGGCTGGGAACATGCAAGATCTCTTTTAGGATTATTTTATCTTTTACCACAGCTGAGCATGTACCTATGGCTTCTAGCGAAGTACCATTAGCAATTTTTACTTTCTTTGGTATTGAAAACAAAGTATATAAGTTCAGAAGTTACCATTGTTGGTCATATGGTTAATTGCCCCGGAGTCAATGATCCATGAACTGTTGGAGCTTGACTGAACGTAGCCTGCCATAGTTGCCTGGTGCAGCTTAGCTCTGCCACCTTGTCTGTTCAGCAGATTGATCAAAGTGGCAATCTGGTCCTTGGTAACGAACTCAGCATCGACTACTTGGACCAGACTGACATGGGTTATGTTAGGCCGAGCTGATCCAAGCTGAGTTGTACTGCTTACCTGATATGTATCACTATGTCCAGTAGTGAATGGTTTCTGTTGTGGCTTCTAGGGTGCATTGCTGGTCTTTAGAGGTGGTTTTCCTTCTCGGACTATCTTTGCTTGCAGTTTCCAACAGTCATCGACTATATGACCTTTCTTTTTGCAGTATTTGCACACTTTATCTCCAGTAGAGGCAAAGTGTCTTTTAACAGCCAGCTCAAAGGCTTCTGCTGGCTATTCAGAATGCAGAGCAGAGGACTCTACGGTTGTAGATCCTCCCATCATGACCTTCTTTTGGCTTTCATCGTATTTGATTTCGGGCAAAGGCAACCTTAAGAGTTGGCAATGGTTTGGTGCTCAGAATTCGACTTCGTGCAGTGTCAAATTCTAGATTTAGTCCAGTCAAGAAGCGAAACACTCACTTCCATTTTGTAATTTCTTTGTATAGTGCAGCATCAGTGATGCAAGACCACTGATGTGCCTCAAAAGAATCTATCTGCTGCCACGCCTTGGTAAGTAATGTATAGTATTTATGGACAGGAAGATTGCCTTGTTTAAGCTCATGAAGATGAGCTTCAATTTTATAGAGTTCTGAGATGTTGTCCTGCTTGGAATACATCTCCTTTACTACGACCTAGATCTCTGCTGTAGTATTATACATGATGAAATCATCAGAAAGTCTGGCTGCATAGAACGTATCAGGCAAGATATAATCATACTGTTTTCTGACTTCCATAATCGAAAGTTTGCATTAGTTTCAGCTGGAAGTTCTATATAGGTATTCCTCCTTGCCTTTACCAGTGATGAACATCTTACCCCTCGAGACCAAGAGAGGTAGTTGTGTCCGTTGACTTTGTGGTTGGTGATGACAACAGAGGAATCATC
>AP025047.1:14668868-14698963 GCA_036186865.1 Eustoma russellianum
GGTATGCTTGCTTGATGTGCTTATTTGGTATGACATGGTGAAGCTTGACTTGCTATATGCGTGGATGCATGAAGATTAACCTGATTGCTTGTTGTGAAAATGAACATTTTGACATATATGTTGAATAACTAGTGTAAATGGGAATATGACATGATGTATATTGGGAGGATTATCTATTGAGTGGGAGTTTTGAATATGTTTTCATGTTCATATATTAAGGGGGAGCTTCAAAAAGCCTTGAAGCGATTTAGATCATTTTTCATGTATTTAGGAGGAGCATAAAATGTATTGACTAAGGGGGAGATATAAACTTTCAAGTTTGGAAATTCTAAGCTAGCTCAAAGATAGATTTTCAAGCAAAAACATCTTTTAAAAGTCTTGGTTTTGAAATCATAAAAAAGGGAGAGATTGTTGGAATAAATGTTTTGATGAAGTTTAAAAGATGTTTTAAAAGAGTTAAAAAGGAATTTCATGCATGGAATTTGAAGCAAAACGAGAAAAATACAATGTGAAACATCAATCACTCACATGGATCGATCAATGTATACATTAGTCCTCAAGGAGAGACATCGATTGATCTATGTTGGAAATGTTTAAGATTGGAACCTTACTGTCCAATAGCGATCTCTCAAGTTGGAAGACATCGATCGATCGATATGACATCAGTCTCTAAGGTTAGAGACATCGATCGATCGATGTAGTGAATGTTCAAAATTGAAACTTTACTGGAAGACTTTGATCTCTCAAAGTCTGAGAATCGATCGATGTATACATCAGCCCCTTAGAAGAGACACCGATCGATCGATGTACATAAGGAATAAACATGAGATCGTACGCAAGACATCGATCTCTCAGCAATGGGACATTGATCGATCGATGTGCACATCAGTCTCTCAAGAAAGATCGATCGATGTATGGCAGGTGCAAAACTGGAACCTTACTAGAGGACATCGATCTCTCGATATTAACATCGATCGATGTCATCCAGGATTCAAAATTTTATGACCGTTGGAACAAAATCCAAGGAAGATTCATGGTGTTTTCTGTAACGTCTCGCTCTCGAACCCTAACTTCGGAAACAATGCACCTGCCGTAGTCTACTACGCGATCTACGAGGTGTCGTTCAAACTTCTGACAAAGAATTTTTTTTTTGCAGAAATGATAACTTAAAAATTTCAAACTCAATTCATAAATAACCCCAATACGGAAATAAATGAAATGTTTATGGCTGACGAAACCTAATACGTCAAATGAACTTCTAAAAGTCAGATATAAACAAAGTAAATATGAAATCCATTTGTCCCCAAATGTTTAGAAAAAATTCACTCTCCCCGGCTAGCGTAATCTGACTCATCCTCTATGAAAAATATAGTCGAACTCTGGCTCACCTGTAGAAGGATTAGTAGTAGGGGTGAGTGATTTGGAATCACCCGTAGGTTTACCCGTATTTTCCTCCCAGAAGGGGTCATACCTCACAAAATACATAAACACACAAAGAAAAGCAACAACATACATATAAAATACATAAATAAACACCAATGCTAAAACGTAAGATAAAACACACTCATCCAATCAATCTATGCGCAACTTCATGATGCATGTTCCTTCTCACTAACCGTGCCACACACAACAATATTATTATCCCACACGACGTGCTCTTTTCTTTCCATGATATGCTATGCATATCTCAGGGTCCTAGTTATCGCTCTGTTTCGCAGAGTCAACCGCACGAAGAGTCCACGCATGGTATCGTGGAGTCATTGTACTTGCTCTGTATCATGGAGTCAGCGTGTCCGCTCTCTGTAATCGTGGATGTCAACATAACTCGTTCCGTATCATGGAGTCAACGTATCTCGCTCCGTATTATGGAGTCAGTGCCCAAAGCGATGCACGCAATGCACGTGCCATGAATGCTTGCACACATAATACGCGCATCCATACTCCTATGTATACCCGCGCCCATACATGTTCATATATACTCGCATGTACGTCCCCATTTTATTACGTTGTATCCATACTTGTAAGAATACCCCCATCTTATTAATATTAATTTTATTTCATTTAAATATATTTTTCTCCCTTTTCCATTATTACTTATTATTAATATATATATAAGAATAAGGGAGACGCACAGTGTTGTGGGAATCACAGAGGGATTAAGTTACTAAGTCATACCATGAAATTATGGGAGAGAGTAATCGACACTAAAATTAGGGGAGAAACTCAGGTGACGGTGAACCAATTTGGTTTTATGGCCAGGGACGGTCAACTAACGGAAGCAATACACATCTTAAGGAGATTAATGGAGAAGTATAGGGAGAAGAAGCGCGATCTACATATGGTTTTCATCGATATTGAAAAAGCGTATGATAGTGTGCTACATAGCCTGATCTGGGATAGCCTGGATGCAAGAGGGGTTCCTACGAAGTATATAGACATAATTAGAGATATGTATGCTATGACGAAAACAAATGTTCGTACAACTGTGGGGAATACGAACTTATTTCCAGTGGAGGTAGGCCTCCATCAATGTCTACGTTAAGACCATTTCTTTTTGCAGTTGTCCTTGACGAGTTGTCAAAGCCGATCAAGAGACAGTTCGTGGTGTATGCTTTTTGCGACGATATTGTAGTAGTCGCAGAGAGTAGACATACCCTGAGTATGAGACTAGAGCAGTGGAGAGGTGTTTTAGAGAGAAAAAGGCTTAAGGATTAGCCGTTCGAAAGACCGAGTATCTGCACTGCGACTTCAGCGGCGTAGCCGATGGTGAGAATAGCAGCTCACCATCGAGGGTCAAGTGGTACCACAGGTAAGTAAGTTCAAGTACTTGGGATCATTTGTAACAGCGAGATGTGGACATAGATAGTGATGTAGTACACCGAGTTCAAGCAGGCTGGTGTAGATGGAGGGCAGCCTTAGGGATGCTGTGTGTGACAATAATTTCCAGCTAAATTAAATGAAAAATTTTATAGGGTGGCAGTGCGACCGACAATGCTATATGGAACAGAATGATGGACCATCAAGAAGGTCACAATCGCAGAAAATGGAAGTGACAGAGATGCGGATGTTGAGGTGGATGTGTGGGCATACAAGGCCAGACCGGATCAGAAACGAGGTGTTTTGAAAAAGGTTAGGGGTGGCTAGTATAGCAGACAAGATAAGGAAGGGAAGAGTGAAATGGTTTGACCATGTCAAGCGGAGACAGATAACGACGTCTGTCAGAGCAATTGAAAGCCTCATTGTAGAGGGGAACAGGAGTAAAGGTAGGACCAAACTGACTTGAGATGAGCGGATTAGGCACGACTTACTAGATTTGCACCTCTCTGAAGACATGGTCCATGATAGGAGTTCATGGAGGCAAATGATTAAGGTTAACTAGGTATAGACCAGATATAGGCCCACCTTAGAGTATATTTAGGGACGTGGATAGGAGTAGATACTATCTACACTGTAGGTTGGTTTTGCACTTGTTTGTTTATGTTTTGCCGTTGTTTTACATTATATGTACATATACGCGTTATGTGTATTTTAATATCGACAGCCTTCTCTTTGTATTTCCTGAATTCCCTCACTAACACATTAGCACTCCATATCTCTATTATTGTGTCATTTAGACAGGTACATATAGAGCCGGGGGTCTCACTAGAAGCGAACTCTCTATTCCTTGGGACAGAGGTATTGTTTGCCTACCACTTACTCTCCCCAGACCCTAGCAATAGCTTTTGTTGTCGTTGGGATATACTGGGTACGAATGATGATATATATATATATATATATTCCCTTGTTATTATTTATTATTATATATTTATTTATTTATTTGATATTATTATTATTATTATTATTATTATATTATTATTATTATTATTATTATTATTATTATTATTGTTATTGTTATTGTTATTGTTATTGTTATTGTTATTGTTATTGTTATTGTTTATTGTTATTGTTGTTGTTGTTGTTATTGTTTGTTGTTGTTGTTATTATTATTATTATTATCCTTCGGTCAACTGCCTCCCCTCTTATTTATTATTTTTTATTTTATTTAATTGAATTATTAAATTTTCTGTTTATAAATGATTAATTTTATTATTAATTCCCCCTTCACCCCTTTTCCTGGCCTTTTCCTTTTCTGCCTGGGGCACGGCCCGGAACTCAGCCTGCGGCCAAAATCCTCCTTTTTTATTTCACCTCGTTTCCGGCCCAGTTGGCGGAGACCAGACAGGCGGGTCTGGTCCAGCTCGCCTACTGACAGGTTAGCTGAACCGGTCAGCCTGTCCAGGTCAGTCCTAACCTGGCTAACCTGGAATTTCTTTTTTTTATTTTTTTAATGTTTTAAATTCTATTTTCTTCTAAACTTAATAAAATCTCCAATTTAACTCCAAATTGACCTAAACAAATCTCATTTAACCTCGTTTAAAACGCCAAGCACACACTACGCCCGCTTGACCTGCACGCACCTTCTAAGGCCGGGCATGGGCCTCATGTGTCGCCTGCTGAACGCCGTTATATTGCAAACCTTGTGCAACACACGTCACCTTTAGGCCTGTTTTTCAATTTCCAGTTTAATTCCAACCTTATTTCCGGGCTACGTTAGCTATTACTAAGGCTATTTATGAAATTTTCCATCTTTATCGCATAAAAATCAATTCTTTTAATTTCTTTTTGAATCGTACGAAAAACACCTTCGCACACACAATTATACCCATACACAACGAACATCA
This sequence comes from Eustoma russellianum, assembly GCA_036186865.1. NCBI lineage: Eukaryota > Viridiplantae > Streptophyta > Magnoliopsida > Gentianales > Gentianaceae > Eustoma > Eustoma russellianum. The sequence goes on from AP025047.1 coordinate 14,673,590, forward strand.
TAGGGCAGCATATATACGAAAACAAAATAAAAATTAAAGCAAGCATGATTCAACACGCGATGTGCGGACAATCCGAGAAGAGGTGAAGATAACCTATATTTCTCAACGAATAAATTTTCTACGCGACTTTCTTCTCCCTCCTACAGCTGGCCAAATTTTCGAATTAGGTGGGAGGTGTGGCCGATTTATGTATGTATTTGTGGTAGGGTTTAGGATATGTGTGTGTGTGTGTATATATATATTTAGAATTTAGGGTTTATGGTGAGAAAATTCCTTTTTTCCCCACCAAGAGAAGCTGCCGCTTGCATGGAGGTTGGGGGAGGGGGGAGAAGAGAAAAAAATGTCATTTGGAATGTGGGGAAAAAGAATGGGTAGGGTTTGATTTTGGTTAATGTATATTTATAGATATATATGTCATTTCTTAGTAGGTTCAGGAAATATCTATATAAACTTAATTTCACTTAAAGCCTAACTCTATCACATGTTGCGTATACCAATCATATACTTAAGATAACTATCACCTATAGTTTTATTTTTATAACTTTTTCTTTTTCCTAATCTATGTAAGTTTCCTTTATTTATTCTTTATTAGTTGTATTTTTTCCCTTAACAGGGACGAGATATAACATTTTCTCTTTCCAATCTTGTTCAAATTTTTGTGGACTTTTTTCCAACATGAATCATACTTACTTGACTATGATATCTATGTCTAAGATTCTCTAGGGTGGCTTTAGAGGATCAAATCAATCCATAGGGTGGCTAAAGACTATTTGGACATTGTCAAGATTTGCGATTGAGTTGAAGACTTGTGGGATGCTGCAAAAAACGTGGCTCACACCTCCTATAAAATGAAGAAGCTCAAGCGAGGGCACTGCACACTTTCATCCTCTTCAAACTTCATTTTTCATTGTTGTAAATTTTCTCTCATTTGTGCAAAAAGTGCTTAAAGCTTGTTAAGCTCTTATTGCTTGTTCTTCATTGTTGTAATTCAGAGAGTGGGAGTCTAACACAAGAGGAACCATACATAGTTGACCTCCTACTTGTGTTTAGACTAATGAAAATGTGTAATCCCCACTACTTCCTAAACCCACTATGAGAAAGTTCTTTGAGGAAACTTTGTTGAAGTTGTGAGGAAGCAAACATTTGTTCTTGCTTATAACTGAAGTTGTTGTAGTTGCACAAAGTTGTTTTGCACAAGAAGTTATTGTTGTGGTTGCTTACACTAAGTTGTTAGTGTAAGTATTGTTGTTGTTGTTCTTATTAAGAGTAATAAGAAGAGTAGCTGTTGAAAATCCACTTTGGAAACAAAGTGATATCACTTACATTTTGAACCACTATAAATCGGGTGTATTCATTGATTGTCTCTCATCTCCCTTCTTTACTTTGATTTTGATTTTCATTTGAGTTGGAGATAATAAAAAAACAAGAAAATTCTGCAAAATCGTCTAACACTTTATTCTCCCTCTCTAGAGTGATTGTCACAGATCTAACACATTGCTCGAGGAAAATTTTTTTCACTTTACTATTTTGTATTGAACCTTGTTGATTTTATTTAGTTAATTATAGTTGTTAAACAACCTAAATTTTTTTGCAACTGATATCTATTTATTCATCCAAGCTTCCTAGTGAGAACAATCAATATTCCCTATTAGCAAAATTAGAATTTTTGTGCTGTTGTTTGTTCTAATCGACAAGTGTATCAGTAAAATTAGCTTAATCTTTGTGTTGAAGTTAGCAAGGTTGCAGGAACCAAGGAAGAAGCTTTGACAAATGAGAAGGAGGAGTTGTCGAATTAAGCAGCAAGCTGTGTCCTCAAGAGTAGCATTTGATATAGGTGACGTGAAGCAGTCAAGAACCAATGAATTGTGCACTGAATCAAGGACAGTTGAGGCAGTTGAGAATTGACGGAGAAGGAGCTAAAGGAAGGAAAAATGTTGAAGTAGCACGACATCTGCAGAGGGAAAGAGACGCTGCACGGGAACAGTTTTAAAACGTTTTAATTTACAAGAATGGCCTTAGTTAAATGACTTGTGTAATTTGATCTTCAGGGGCACAATTTTAATTGTGGGCATATTCTTCTTCCCTTGCTCCCTTGATCGTTTGTATAAACAGGACACTTACTTCTTGTAATCAGTAGCAAAAATCAGACTGTTACATACACCAGGAATGAGCCAATACAATAACCGTTTTTTCTCTTGATTTGTTTGATCATCTCTCTAGTTCTTGTTCTTGTGTAGTATGTGGAATTTGTTTTCCAATTTTGACATGGTATAAGAGAGATTTGCTGCGAATTCGTTTTTTTGAAGTTTTTTTTGATCGTGAAGTGTGTCATAGTTGTTTGGTTAGAAATGACATCGTACAACAGAAATCCATCTAGTTCATCCAGAGGAAGGAACAATCAAAACATGTTACAAAGAGAGTCTAGTTCAGAATGTGATCTTTGGATCAAGAGGAGATGGAAATCAAAACCAAATGCCTGAAATGCCTGTACAGAATCCATTGCAAAATCCATATATCTTCATCCTAATGATAAGTCCGGCCATAGTGTTGGCGCAACCTCCGTTGAATTCAAGTAAATACCACACTTCGAGTCGAGCTTTTGAGATGGCACTAGCAGTGAAGAATAAGGTTGGTTTCATAGACGGTATAATCCAGAAACCTCTTGTTACAGATCCTCAATATTCGGTGTGGAGGCAGGTCAACACCATGGTGCAGTCCTGGATGATGAATTTGGTGTCACACTCAATTGCACAAAGCTTATGTGGTGTGACAGTGCATGTGATGCTTGGAACGATCTTCAGATGAGGTACGGAAGTACTGATCCATTTAGATTGTCAGATTTAATTGAAATGTTTTACAGTATTAAACAAGATGCATTGAGTGTTAGCGAATATTCACCAAGCTTAAGATAGTTGGGAGGAGTTGATGGCGGTGAGACCGATTCCCACTTGCACTTGTAGAAACTGAGTATGTGACGTAAACAATGAAAAATGAGGAAGTTTATAGAAAGCGATTATGTCATTAAATTTGGAAAAAGGTCTAAATGACAATTTTGAGCTAGTCTAATCACAGGTATTTGTCATTACGCCTCTACCTGATATAAATACTACATTTTCCATGGCCTTGAAGTATGAGATAAAGGTCTTGGCTGATAATGTTAGTGGTGCTTTTGATAGTATTCCCCTGACTTTGTTAACTGAGGGACAGTCAGTTGATGGCTTGGTAGCATATACTGGTAGAGGACAAGGTTACAAAAGAGGCGGAGGAAGGTATAGTGCTGAGGGAAATAAACGGTTTCAGTGCACACATTGTGGACTACTTGGACACATAATTGACAGATACTATAAAAAGCATGGGATTCCTCCTGGCTTTAAGCCAAGAAGTCAGGTGAACATGACTGAGACAGTGGAGCTGGAGTTGGAGGATTCACAAAAGGCTCCAGCAGCCAAGAATATGCAGTCCTTGGTTCTTACTTCCTCAGCAGAACCAAATTATTAACTGGTTGAATAAACATGATGATAACCAGGAGTGGAGCTTGACTGTGGCTCAGGGCACTGTTCTGTCTGCCCAAGTTGCTGAGACAAAAGGTAATTGTCATGCTAACAAACGTAGTACGTGGATTTTGGATTCTGGAGCAACTGATCATATTGCTTCTTACCTTACTTTATTCTCTTGTGTTAAGCCTGTTAAGAATGTCATTATAAATCTACCTAACAATCTTTCAGTCGCAGCAACGCACATTGGTTCTATGGCTATTAGCTCAACTCTCACCCTCTGTGAAGTTCTATTTGTACCTTCATTCTCTTATAATCTCATCTCTCTTAGTAAGCTGGCTTCTGATCCCAAATTACTCATTCAGATTTCTGGTGCTTATTGTTGATTCAGGATCAATTGTCCAAGAGGATGATTGGTTCAGCTAAATTGTCTCAAGGTCTTTACTGCTTACATGGTTCAGCACCTGAACAAAGATCTGCCTGCCTCACTTCTTCTTCTGAAGTTGCTTCACCAGCCATGTTATGGCACTATAGGCTAGGTCATGCCTCAGTTTACAGAATCAAAGAGATTCAAAGATGTAATGATTCAATTTCAGTCAGCGATCTTAATAAACTTTGTATTGTTTGCCCTTTAGCTAGGTTGCATAGATTACCATTTCCTATTTCTGTGTCTGCTTCTGCTAAGCCTTTTGACTTGATTCATGTGGATGTATGGGGGCCAAACAGGCATCCCACTTTGTACTCTCAAAATATTTCCTTACCATTGTAGATGATTGCAGTAGATACACTTGGTTGTACTTGATGAAATAAAAATCTGAGGTTAGGCTTATGTTGGACCGTGCACCTGCAATAAACACCACTAGAGGGGGGTGAATAGTGGTTAGCGGAAATTACACTACAACCCTTTGTTTAAATCCCCTTTGAAAACAGAATCTGAGACCACCTCAGACTCAGAACTCGTTTTTGAAAAATTCACAAATAATTGTACACAACTCCAAAAATTACAAAATTCCAGAATTGAACTTCAATGTGTTAAAAAGACTTTGTCCAAAAATCAAACAAAAATAATATCGTTTGTCCCTTCAAACAAATAAAAAGATTCAGATAGTCAATCTGGACAGAATTGGCCAGAATGTTGCTGATTTTGCAAATAGTGTTTCTCTTTGAATACTCAACCAAAAAGGTTGATCTTTATATCAAAACACTCCTTAGGATGTGTAGATGAAGTTTCCAAAAGGCCCTGACCTTAAACAATTCTTGAAAAATACAGAATTTAATTTTTCTCAAAACTGGTCAGATTGCATCCAGATTGGAGCAGTTATCTTGCAAAGACTGAAAAACTAACTTTCCCTTGCTCAAATCAAGGGATTCTTGTTGAAAATGAAAGCTAACAGTCTTAAGTATAACTCCACCAAAAATCACAAATTTTGAAAATGTTTAGCTATTTTTTCAAATTGTGTGAAGTTGTGTGAAATCTGCAGTCAAATCGGGCAGAAAACAAAAATAAAGAAACAAGAGAAGAACACCGAGGATTTATCCTGGTTCGGTCAATGTGACCCATTCTAGTCCCAAGGAATACCTTTCCTTGGATTTTACTATGAAATGAACACCTTACAACAAGAGTCAAGCTTAATCCTTGGGTTATACACCAACCCTACTCAAGACTTTGGATAATCACCTTCTAAGCAACACTTAGTTGCAACTCCTCTAACACCTATTGATGTAGCCGTATAAAGATGGCTAATCAATCTTACAAATGAAGCTCAAGAGGCTTTTAGCTCACCACAATACAACAAGAACACCTTTGCTACAATGAATAAAACAATAACAACAAGAAGATGAAGATGAAAGCTAGCCAATTCAACAAATGCTTGTGAGCTTCAAGTGTGTTTCATTTTCTTCACCATTGCCTCTATTTATAGTGTGAGATGAGCCTTAGAGATAAGAACTCCAATGTGTCACCATCTTCATCATCAATTCCAAATGCATTCTCATCATTGGTTGGCCTTGTACACTTGGCAAAATAAAACACAATGATTGGTCCACCTCGGATATACCTTGTTGGCCGATTTTCCACCTTGGAATTGTCTTGAATTATCCTTAGCAAGAATAGATAATAAGAGAAGATAATTGCACCAAGATAACCTCAACTCCTTGCTTGAGAATAGGCATGTGGGCATGAACATTTTTCAAACTTAAAATTCAGCTTCAAAATTGAAGTGTAGCCGTTGGTTACACTTAATATTTTCCAAAAAAAACTTTGATTTCTTCTTAATAAAATAAGAAAGGATAATACCACCAAATTATCCCCAACTTCAAGTACAATAATAGGACATGTGAAGTCTTCATTTGACTCTAAAAATCTGCTGAAAATACTCAAGAATTAGCATATAGCCGTTGGCTATATTTGAAAAACTCCAAGTTGACAATTTTGCCAACTAGCTCCTTTTTGGTTGGTCCACTTGTCTCCAACTCATAAAATAAATAATGTATCACCTCCAACTGTAAACTCACGTTTTTCAACATATATATATGTGTAGCAACTCAGATTTTTGAAGAAGAAATAAATAGATAACAGTTGACAAGATTATGTCAACGTGTAACACAGAAATTCTCCAATATTTCTTCTTATATGTCAAAAACATTTCCACACCTTTGACACCTTTAATATCTGTGAATAATGATGATAAATATCCTCTTATAACATATATAAGAGGGTCTTCAAGAAAAAATAGAATGCGACATCTTAAATCGTCACATATCCAACTATAGTCAATAATATCATCGGTTGAGAGAATAAGATAAGAAATCACCAAATAATCTTCAAGGTAATAATAATCCAACTCCAGAATGAAGACAATAATATGCTCAAGAGATTCCTTGAGTGAAAATACCAAAAATACCCTTGGGGTAAAATGACCAAAACACCCCTGGTGTGAGAAAACTCCAGAAATGACCCGGATGGTCATAAATAACTCACGATATCACATTTGTCATGATAAATAGGATGAGATTACATCCTTGAAATATTTTCATCATGTGATGTTCCTACAAAACTCAAAATACCAATTTTGCCCTTTTTGGTAAGTTGTAGAAACTTCCAAGGCACGTTAGTCACAAGACAATAATAATCACCAAAAACACATAATAATCACATAACGAACATGTATAATTCATATACAAATGAAAACAATCATTTTAACACATTTAAGAAAAATATTTCTTAAAACCCTAGACATCGATCGATCGAAGTGCCTTAGCTTCAGAGATCGATGTCTCACAGAAAGTTTCAGAGTTTTCCTCTGACCTAAATCGATCGATCGAAGTGAGGGTTCGATGTACATCGATCGATCGATGTGTCTCAGGTTTAGAGATCGATGTCTCACAGAATTGTCTCAAACTTTTCTGCCTTACATAGATCGATCGATGTGAGAGATCTATGTACATAGATGAATCGATGTGCAACAACCTGAGAGATCGATGTCAACTTTTTCAACTTTTCGACTTTTAATCACATATAACACCATATGTGACATTTTTAAGTATTCACCACTTAAAATCATGACTTTGAAAATTATCCAAACATATTTCTCAACATTCTCCCCCTTTTGGATGATTTTCAAAATAACCTAACATGATTTTAATGTCACAACTTATAACCAAAAGTTTAACCAAATGTTTTCAACTTTTAAATAGTCTGCTGCTCCCCCTCAACTCATACTCTCCCCCTAACCTATTCTCCAAAATTTATACCAATATCAATTAAAACTTAGCATATGATTCATCATGACTTACCAACTAAAATCATGTTCTTATTCTATCTCCCCCTTTATTTTGCAAATCATGCAAAAGATAGAACTATACAACGGTATCGCAAGTCATCATGCCTAATTTGGCTCGTAAGTTTTCAAAAGTGGCTTGATTAAGGGGTTTGGTGAAGATGTCAGCGATTTGGTGATTAGTTCTTATATGGTTTATCACTATATCCTCATTTTGAACATGATCGCGAAGAAAGTGGTATCGTACCTCAATGTGTTTGGCCTTAGAATGAAGCACCGGATTCTGTGAAAGATTGATTGCAATTGTGCTATCGCAGAAAATTGGAATCTTTTTCATTTAAATGCCAAAATCACTAAGTTGCTGTTTAAGCCAAAGTATTTGGGTAGTACATAAACTCAAAGCAATATACTCGGCTTCAGTGGTAGAAAGAGCTACACTAGCTTGCTTTTTAGAAAACCAAGAGATCAAGTTGGTTCCTATGAATTGACATATACAGCTAGTGGATTTTCTATCTAACTTGCAACCACCATAATCAGCATCACTATATGCGTGTAATTCCAACTTAACGTTTCTATCATACCACAATCCTAAGTGAGGTGTATGCTTAAGATATTTAATGATCTTTTTCACTGCATTGTAATGTGATACCTTAGGACAAGATTGAAATCTAGCACACATACACACACTAAACATGATATCAGGTCTTGATGCAGTTAAGTATAACAGTGATCCAATCATAGACCTATAGAGTGTGTCATCAAAAGGTTTACCATTTTCATCCTTATCAAGTTTGGTACTAACACTCATGGGGGTAGTTTAGGTTTCAACTCTTCAAAGCCAAACTTCTTAATCATATCATTGACATACTTAAGTTGGCTAATGTGAATTCCTTGAGGGGTTCGTTTGATTTGAAGTCCTAAGAAATAATTCAACTCTCCTACCATTGACATTTCAAATTCTGACTTCATACACTCTTCGAAGTCTTTTACTAAGGTAGGGTTAGTTGAACCAAAGATAATATCGATCGTCTACGTATATTTGAACTATTAACAAATCATTACCTTTTCTTCTTAGGAATAATATGTTGTCTATGGTTCCCCTTTGAAAATTATTTGCAATAAGAAAGTTTACAAATCTATCATACGAAGCTCTTGGAGCTTGTTTCAAACCATATAAAGCTTTCTTAAGCTTGTAAACATGGTTAGGATTCTTTGGATCTTCGAATCAAGGGGGTTGTTTGACAAACACCTCTTCTTGGAGGTATCCATTCAAGAATGCACTCTTGACATCCATTTGGAAGAGTTTAATGTTACTTAGACTTGCAATCGCAAGTAACAATGTAATTGCTTCTAGTCGTGCAACGGGTGCAAAGGTTTCTTCATAATCTATTCCTTCTTGTTGATTATAACCTTGTGCAGCTAGCCTAGCCTTATTCCTTGTAATATTTCCTTGTTCATCCATTTTATTCCTAAAGACCCATTTAGTTCATATGATAGACTTGTCTTCAGGTTTAGGTACTAAGTCTCACACGTTGTTCCTTGTGAATTGATTTAATTCCTCATGCATAGCATCTATCCAAAATATATCACCTAAGGCTTCCTTTACATTCTTAGGTTCTAAGTGTGAGATTAAGCTATGTCCTTCAAGTTGACTTATATTTCTACGTGTTCTAACCCCAACACTTGGATCCCTAATAATTAATTCTTTAGGGTGCCACCAATTCCTAGATTGACTAGGTTCACCCTCATCTTGTTCAAATGTTTCATTAGTATGAACATTATCATATGTAATTGGATCATTAGTTACATTATCTTCCAATTGCAAAGTTTCTTCATTTATATCATCTAAATGTTCATGCATGTCTTGTTCAGGGGGAGTTGGTTCTAGATGATCAAGTATAGGCTCAAGTAATACATCATCATCAAACATATTTTCAACATTTGTTTCTTGTTTATGTTGATGTTTATCACTAACTTCAAAGCATGCATTTTCATTGAATTTCACATGTATAGATTCAATTATTTTTCTAGATGCAGGATTATGACATATATATGCTCTTGAGTTAAGTTGAATACCCAACAAATATGCATTCAATAGACTTTTGTTCAAATTTATCTAGATTATCATTAGTGTTTAGCACAAAACATTTGCATCCAAATACTTTAAGATAATCTATTTTAGGTTGTCTATTGATTAGTAATTCATAAGGCGTTTTATTCAATTTCTTTCTAATAGTAAGCCTATTTATAATATAGCATGCACAACTAACAGCTTCAGCCCATAAATATTTAGGTAGTTTATTTTCACAAAGCATTGTCCTAGCAACTTCTTGAATCGTTCTATTTTTACGTTCAACAACTCCATTGAGTTGTGGTGTTCTAGGTGGTGAGAATTTATGTTTTATTCCATGTAGTTCACAAAATTTGATTACGTCTTTATTTTTAAATTCTCCACCTCTATCACTTCTAATTCTTTTAACATTTTCTTCATAAATGTTTTCAAGTTGCTTAATAAGGGTTTCGATTGCTAATGGAGCATCGTCTTTGTGTGTTAAGAACAATGTCCATGTGTAGCGTGAGTAATCATCTACTATGACACACACATAGTAGTGTCTACCTGGACTTCTTGTCCTACTTGGACCAAATGAGTCTAAGTGAAGCAATTCTAGTACATGACTAATACTCACTTCATGTTTCGGTTTTAAGGTTTCTTTAATGTGTTTTCCCTTAATACATGTTTCACACATTTGAAAATTATCTAAGTCTAACTTAGGCATTCCTTTAATTAAATTCTTCTTAGACAATTTCTTAATAGTTGAAATTCCTATATGGTCTAATCTTATATGCCATAAATTTACATCTAAGTCATGTGATATTAGACACTTAACCTTAGCATCTAACATGTTATCTAAGGTAAGAGTATAAATATTTCCATCTCTATTTCCTTTTAAAACCGTTTCTCCTTTTTCATTTATTATATCACCAGAATTGGGAAGAAAAGAGACATTATAGCCACAATCTATAAGTTGAGAAATACTAAGCAAATTATAAGATAGCTTGCTTACTAACAACACATTTCGTATTTGAAATGTTTTAGGGTCCCCAATTGTTCCTTTTCCAACAACTTGTCGTTTATTGTCGTCACCGAATGTTACTTTTCCTCCATTCTTGATATGTTCCAATTCGATGAATAGTTTTGGGGTTCCCCGTCATATGCGTCGAACATCCACTATCTAAAAACCATTTGGTTTTCAGATTCTTTGACTTTGCCTCCTTCTTGCATTCTTTGCGTTTATCCTACAATGGAGACAAAGTTTTAGGTACCCTTTATTTGGGTCCTTGAATGTTAGGGGCATTATTCTTGTTTAGAGAACCCTTAGGTATCCAAACTTGAACATACCTTTTAGGCACATTTTTAGCATGATTAAAATAAGAAGGATAAGCATATAGATGATTATTCCACATAAGTGAAGATGCACTGTTATACATGTTGCGCCATGGTTGATAATATTATATGATGGCCGATTTTTATAATAGGTATAAGGCATACGATTTTGTTTCTTGAATGGCGCTATGTATGTATGTTCATATGCATTTCTATAAGATTTATATGTGTGTTGTCTATTCTTAGGTTCATAATAAGTTGTATGCATTTTATTCGGTCTAGTTGCATTTGTATACATGTAGGCATAATTTCTAGGTTGTCTAGATGCAAAGTTTGGCCTAGATGTATGTTTATGCGTGTGTATATTGGTGGGTGTATGTTGTATTTTTGCCTTGATATAAGTAGAAGAAGGTGTAGAAGAAGATATAACTGGCAAAGTTGATTTTATTGTATTATATGACAGCTTTGTACTAGATGAAACAAACTTAGTCTTTTTATTCACTTTTTCATTTTCTTCTTTATAGCCTAAGCCGGTTTTATCATTAACATGCTTTTGTGATGAGATGAGTGTGTCTAACATGTTTGTACCGGATTTAAATTGTTCTAACATTTTTTCTAAGTTAAGTTTAGACGACTTAAGTTGTATTATTTCATGTTCACAACTTTCTAACTTAGACTTTAACATATTATTTTCCATTTTTATCTTTTGTTCATCTTTCCTATATGATTCAAATTTATTCTCTAAAGAATCAAGAGTATTAGTAGACTCTTGTTTAAGAGATTCTAATTGATCAGAAAATTCTAAGTTGGACGTCTTCAACTTGTCATTTTCTTCAACTAGTTTCTTCTTTTATTTAGAGAGCCTCTCACAGTGAGCATGCATTCTTAAGAATTCTTCATACATATCATCAAATGTCATGACACTATCAGAATCACTATCATAAGAAGAACATGCCTCGTTGGATACGAAGCAGACTTGAGCTTCCTCAATTTCGGATTCTGAGTCGGATGAGTCGCTCCATGTGCTCACCTTCATTGCTCGTTTCTCTTTTCTTGCCTTAGACTCCTTTGGCTTTGTCATTTGTGCCCCCTTGTCCTTAGCTTGTTTATTATTGTTGTTATTATTGTTATTTTTCTTCGTTGGACAATCGTATGAAATATGTCCTTTTTGACCGCATTCATAACACTTTAATTCTTTATTACACCATTTGTTTGTGTTATTCTTCCTAGGTTGAGAAGAAGAAGAAGAAGAGGAATTACGTTGTCTATTCCTATTTGGACGTTTAAAAAACTTTCTAAGTTTTCTAGCTATCAATATCAAGTCGTCGTCTAATTCAGTATCACTATTACTCTCATCCTTATTAGCATGTGTTTCAGTTGTTTTGAAAGCTATTGACTTACCAGATGACTTAGACGATTCAGACTTTCGTTGGTTTAATTTAACCTCGTAGACTTTAAGAGAACTAATCAATTCATCCATCTTGGTGATTGACTTTGTCTCCTCGATTGCAGTCACCTTTGGATCCTATTCAGCAGGAAGGCTTCGTAGCACCTTTTGAACCTTTTCACTGTTCGAAAATGACTTCCCTAAAGCTTCAAGGGCATTGAAAATATTAGTAATCCTCAAATCCATAGATGTTATGGATTCGTTCTGCAACATTTTGAAAGTCTCTAATTCAGTCATAAGCATGTTTATTTTTGACTCTTTAACACCACTAGTACCTTCATTCTTTAATACAAGTGATTTCCACATGTCGTGTGCGCTTGTACAATTTGACACATATCCTGCTTCAGAAGTTGTAAGTCCATTTAAAAGTAATTGCATGGCTTTAACATTCATGGACATTTTCTTTTTATCTTCCGATGACCATTCACTTTTATACTTTTCAACCTCTTGAGTCACTCCACTAACTTGTACAACTTTCATTGGAATGTACGATAAATCTTCAACTATAGACCATAAATCGATGTCTATAGCCATTAAGAATAGCCTCATTCTTAGTTTCCAATGAACAAAATTATTGCCATCAAAAAAAGGAGGACGTTGTGTAGACACCTTCCAACTTACCTTTGTGAGAAACAATAGCCATTGAATATACCTTGGATTTGAGACAAGCAGTATATAATGAATTGTTGTTTCTTGGCCTTGTATTGTTCGTACGGTGTTGCATCTTGCTTCTTTTGAGTGGTGTTGTTCTGGCTCTGATACTAAATGTTGGACCGTGTACCTGCAATAAACACCACTAGAGGGGGGGTGAATAGTGGTTAGCGGAAATTACACTACAACCCTTTGTTAAAATCCCCTTTGAAAACAGAATCTGAGACTACCTCAGATTCAGAACTCGTTTTCGAAAAATTCACAAATAATTGTACACAACTCCAAAAATTATAAAACTTTCCAGAATTGAAATTCAATGAGTTAACAAGACTCTGTCCAAAAATCAGACAAAAATAAGATGGTTTGACCCTTCAAACAAATAAAAAGATTCAGATGGTCAATGTGGACAGAATTGGACAGAATGTTGTTGATTTTGCAAATAGTGTTTCTCTTTGAATACTCAACCAAAAAAATTGATATTTATATCAAACACTCCTTAGGATGTGTAGATGAGGTTTCCAAAAGGATCTGGCCTTAAACAATTCTTGAAAAATATAGAATTTAATTGTTCTTAAAACTGGTCAGATTACATCCAGATTGGAGCAGTTATCTTGCAAAGACTGAAAAACTAACTTTCTCTTGCTCAAATCAAGGGATTCTTGTTGCAAATGAAAGCTAACAGTCTGAAGTATAACTCCACTAAAAATCACGAATTTTGAAAATGTTTAGCTATTTTTACAAATTGTGTGAAGTTGTGTGAAATCTGCAGTCAAATCGGGCAAAAAACAGAAATAAAGAAACAAGAGAAGAACACCGAGGATTTATCCTGGTTTGGTCAATGTGACCTACTCCAGTCCCAAGGAACACCTTTCCTTGGATTTTACTATGAAATGAACACCTTACAACAAGAGCCAAGCTTGATCCTTGGGTTATACACCAACCCTACTCAAGACTTGGATAATCACCTTCTAAGCAACACTTAGTTGCGACTCCTCTAACACCTATTGATGTAGCCTTATAAAGATGGCTAATCAATCTTACAAATGAAGCTCAAGAGGCTTGTAGCTCACCACAATACGACAAGAACACCTTTGCTACAATGAATAAAACAACAACAACAAGAAGATGAAGATGAAAGCTAGACAATTCAACAAATGCTTGTGAGCTTCAAGTGTGTTTCATCTTGTTCACCATTGCCTCTATTTATAGTGTGAGATGAGCCTTAGAGATAAGAACTCCAATGTGTCACCATCTTCATCATCAATTCCAAATGCCTTCTCATCATTGGTTGGCCTTGTACACTTGGCAAAATAAAACACAATGATTGGTCCACCTTGGATATACCTTGTTGGCCGATTTTCCACCTTGGAATTGTCTTGAATTATCCTTAGCAAGAATAGATAATAAGAGAAGATAATTGCACCAAGATAACCTCAACTCCTTGCTTGAGAATAGGCATGTGGGCATGAACATTTTTCAAACTTAAAATTCAGCTTCAAAATTGAAGTGTAGCCGTTGGTTACACTTAATATTTTCCAAAAAAACTTTGATTTTTTCTTAATAAAATAAGAAAGGATAATACCACCAAATTATCCCCAACTTCAAGCACAATAATAGGACATGTGAAGTCTTCATTTGACTTTAAAAATCTGCTGAAAATACCCAAGAATTAGCATATAGCAGTTGGCTATATTTGAAAAACTCTAATTGCCAACAAGCTCCTTTTTGGTTGGTCCACTTGTCTCCAACTCATAAAATAAATAATGTATCACCTCCAACTGTAAACTCACGTTTTTCAACATATATATATGTGTAGCAACTCAGATTTTTGAAGAAGAAATAAATAGATAACAGTTGACAAGATTATGTCAACGTGTAACACAGAAATTCCCCAATATTTCTTCTTATATGTCAAAAACATTTCCACATCTTTGACACCTTTAATATCTGTGAATAATGATGATAAATATCCTCTTATAACATATATAAGAGGGTCTTCAAGAAAAAATAGAATGCGACATCTCAAATCGTCACATATCCAACTATAGTCAATAATATCATCGGTTGAGAGAATAAGATAAGAAATCACCAAATAATCTTCAAGGTAATAATAATCCAACTCCAGAATGAAGACAATAATATGCTCAAGAGATTCCTTGAGTGAAAATACCAAAAATACCCTTGGGGGTAAAATGACCAAAACACCCCTGGTGTGAGAAAACTCCAGAAATGACCCGGATGGTCATAAATAACTCACGATATCACCTTTGTCATGATAAATAGGATGAGATTACATCCTTGAAATATTTTCATCATATGATGTTCCTACAAAACTCAAAATACCAATTTTGCCCTTTTTGGTAAGTTGTAGAAACTTCCAAGGCACGTTAGCCACAAGACAATAATAATCACCAAAAACACATAATAATCACATAACGAACATGTATAATTCATATACAAATGAAAACAATCATTTTAACACATTTAAGAAAAATATTTCTTAAAACCCTAGACATCGATCGATCGAAGTGCCTTAGCTTCAGAGATCGATGTCTCACAGAAAGTTTCAGAGTTTTCCTCTGACCTACATCGATCGATCGATCGAAGTGAGGGTTCGATGTACATCGATCGATCGATGTGTCTCAGGTTTAGAGATCGATGTCTCACAGAATTGTCTCAAACTTTTCTGCCTTACATAGATCGATCGATGTGAGAGATCTGTGTACATAGATCGATCGATGTGCAACAACCTGAGAGATCGATGTCAACTTTTTTCAACTTTTCTACTTTTAATCACACATAACACCATGTGTGACATTTTTAAGTATTCACCACTTAAAATCATGACTTTGAAAATTATCAAAACATATTTCTCAACAGCATATACTTCAAAGTTTCTGTACATACGTGCATAACCAATTTGAAAGGAAAATTAAGGTGATAAGGAGTGACAATGCACCAGAATTCAAAACATCTCAGTTTTTATGCATCATGGCATCATTCACCAAACTAGTTGTGTTTATACCCTACAAAAAAATAGATTGGTAGAAAGAAAACATCAACACATACTCGTGGTAGCCAGATCTTTAAAGTTTCAAGCCCAGCTACCTGTCTATTACTGGGGTTTTGCAGTGACACATGCTGTTCACATTATAAATCTCATACCCACTCCAGTTTTGTCACAAAAGGCTCCTCATGAAATTTTATTCCAAAGATCTCCAACCTATCATAATCTCAAAGCGTTTGGATGTCTTGCCTTTGCTTACAATACTTCACCATCCAAGCATAAGTCTACACCAAGGGGGGTGCCATGTGTATTCCTGGGAATTCCTCCTACTTCAAAAGGCTATTTACTGCAAAATCTAGCTTCCAAGGACATTTTTGTGTCCAGAGATGTTAAATTTTTTGAAACACAATTTCCTTTCTCTACTGACTCAGCTGAGGTTACCACCTCTGTGAGCAGCTTTCAAGTCCCTAGCCTGTCTGATTGTCCATTGCTCTCTCATTCTTCTCAAGAGACACATTCTCCTTCCGCTGACACTGATTCTCCTTCCTCTTATCGAGCCTGCCGCCACATTCTTCCTCACATACTCTTCCCTCATTAAATCCATTACCAGATGACTCTGTAGGTTCGTCTGTTTCTCACCATCCACCTACAATCACTCTTGAATACCTCTGGTTATAAGAGCAGAAGACCAATTGAATACTCATCCTATTTCATCTCTGTCTTCGTCTCCAGTTGCTCACTATGATGAGCGTCTTTCTAGGATCAGGAAACAGCCTTCCTATCTTAATGACTATTACTGCAATCATTTGACTGCATCTTCACCTACAACACCTTTAAACACCCTCACTACATCCTCTGTACCCTATCCTATTGAACATAACTATTCATTTGATCAGTTAGCTCCCAAGTTCAAAAGGTATAAGCTCAACGTTAGTATGCAGCAAGAGCCTCAGTCTTATCAACAGGCAGCTAGTTCAGTGGACTGGCAACATGCCATGGCTTTGGAATTAGCAGCCCTTGAGGCTAACCACACTTGGACACTTACTACGTTGCCAACAAGTAAGAAACCCATTGGGTGCAAGTGGGTATATAAGATCAAGAGAAAAGCAGATGGCTCCATAGGGCGTTATAAGGGAAGATTGGTGGCAAAGGGGTATACCCAACAAGCAGGCATTGACTATAGAGATACATTTTCCCCTGTTGCCAAGATGAAGGCTAGTATTGGCTTTAGCTGCCATCAAGGGCTGAATTGTCCATCAATTGGACGTGAATAATGCTTTTCTCCATGGGGACCTTAATCAAGATATCTATATGACTCCACCTGAAGGTGTTCCTGCACCACCAGGGACTGTCTGCAAGCTTCTTAAATCTTTATATGGGCTCAAGCAAGCTAGTAGGCAGTAGAATGCCAAGCTCACTTCCTTTCTTCTCTCAGAGGGTTATGTTCAATCTAAAAATGACTATATCCTATTCACCAAACATCAAGCAGGCACTTTCTTGGCTCTTTTGGTATCTGTAGATGATATTATGATAGCAAGTGATTCATTGGCGGCTATTCAACACCTCAAAAACAACCTCCATTCTGCCTTCAGAATCAAGGATCTGGGTGAGTTAAGATTCTTTCTAGGCATAGAGGTGGCCAGGTCTCAAGGGGAGGTGATGATCTGCCAAAGGAAATACACCTTGGAATTACTAGAGGACACTGAACACCTGGCTTCCAAACCTGCTGGCAACCCTATGGAGCAAAACTTCAAATAGTCACATGATGATTCTTCTTCTTTAGAAGATGTGCCTAGTTATAGGAGGTTGATTGACAAGCTATTGTATCTAACAATTACAAGACCAAACATAAGCTACACTGTATAGCAGTTGAGACGATTTTTGGACACACCTACACAGCTACATTGGAGGGTAACTCAAAGGCTGTTGAGATATCTTAAAGGGACCCAGGGGGGTTGTTCTTTCTTAGCAAAGGGTCACTGAAACTAACAGTCTTCTCAGATTCAGATTGGGGTGGTTGTGTGGAGAGCATAAGATCAATCACTGGTTACTGCATGTTTCTTGGAGATGCTTTGATATCGTGGAAAGCCGAGAAACAGACCACAGTTTTCAGGTCCTCGACTGAAGCTGAGTATAGAGCTCTTGCCTCAGCAACTTGTGAGGTTCAATGAATATTCTATCTTCTTAATTATCTTCAGGTGACACATTCACAACCAGTCGAAGTATTCTGTGACAATAGAAGTGCTATTTACATTGTGGAAAATCCTGTCTTTCATGAAAGGACCAAACACATAGAGATTGATTGCCATATTGTAAGAGAGAAATTTCAGAATCGGGTGATTAAGCCTATGCCCATTAGGACTGAACTTCAGCTTGCAGATGTCTTCACGAAGGCCTTGGATTCTAAGAGACTAGGCATCTTGACTGCAACATTGGGAGTTTGTAATTTGTTTACCCAGTCAGGATTGAGGGGAGGCGGGTGTTGAAGTTAGCAAGGTTGCAGGAACCAAGGAACAAGCTTTGACAAATGAGAAGGAGGAGTTGTAGAATTAAGCAACATGCTGTGTTCCTCAGGAGCAGCATTTGATACAGGTGACGTGAAGCAATCAAGAACCAAGGAATTGTGCACTGAATCAAGGACAGTTGAGGCAGTTGAGAATTGGCGGAGAAGGAGCTAAAGGAAGGAAAAAAGTTGAAGTAGCATTTATCTGCAGAGGGAAAGAGACGCTGCACGGGAGACGGTTTTAAACGTTTGAATTTACAAGAATGCCCTTAGTTAAAAGACTTGTGTAATTTGATCTTCAGGGGCACAATTGTAATTGTAGGCATATTCTTCTTCCCTTACTCCCTTGATCGTTTGTATAAACAGGGGACTTACTTCTTGTAATCAGTAGCAAAAATCAGACGGTTACATCAGAAATGAGCCAATACAATAACCATTTTTTCTCTTGATTTGTTTGTTCAATCTCTCATAGTTCTTGTTCTTGTGTAGTATGTGGAATTTGTTTTCCAATTTTGACACTTTGTTACATTCGTCTCAATTGTATTTACACGACAAATGTGACACATTTCATTCTATATTTGGTAGAATATCTTTGGTTAAGCTTTGGAAGAAAAAAATGATGAAGCCATCAGATAAGCTTGTGTTCTTGCTTATATTTAATTTTCTTCTGGCTAGCTAATATAGTGGTGGTCATGCAAATAGGCTTACATTTAATACGGCTGTCATGTTAATATCTAATTACGTATCAAATTATTTATCTTATTATGTATCACATAATTCATCTTATTCTGTATCATATGTAATAAGATATGTTGTCATATGTATTAAAATTTTATCTAATGAGATATATTGTCATGCGTATTGAAATTTTACTAATTTAATATGCAAGGCGTAATGTTATTGGATGAGATAGATGATATAATAGAGAATATAATAGAAAATGTCTCGATTTGATCTTTTGTCTCAGCATCTCTTCTGGATTTCCCAGTGCAGTAGACTTATGTAAATGACCAGAAAAATTCATAAAATACTTCAAGAGATAAACAAAACCTAACATTTATTCCACCAGCTATAAGATAAGAAACATATTGAGATATCTCATGAAAGTACACAAAGCCATAACTCAAACGTGCATACACAGCACACACACACAAAAGAAGGCAGAACAAGCTGATAAAATCTCCCAACATAAACAACATACACTAGAAAGGGTCCATCGCCAAGTAAGTCAAGCAAACCAAACGATCAAAGGCACACAAATCCATTGAGAAACCAAAGAATTCACTTAGAAGGAGGTGGTGCAAGATTAGGATTGGCTGGGATGGCAGTAGGAATGGCTGGAATAGCGGTAGGAATGGTGGGAAAAGTTGGCAAAGCATTGGCGGAGGGTAGTGGAGGGATTGTCGCCTGAGGAATGGTGGGCATGGTGGGTAATGGTGGAAGCTGTGTGGTTGGCAATGTGGGCTTTGGAAGAGATGGAATCGTAGGTAACGGTGGCAATGTGGCCGGTATTTTGGGCAATGCCGGCTGAGGAAGTGATGGTATAGTAGGTATTGCCGGCATTTGAGGGATTTGTAAAAGATCTCGTGCCGCGTCTATGCTATAGAATGAAAGGCTTATAATAAAGATGTTAACAACGAAGTGTTTCATGATTGCAGCCATATTTGGGATTGTGAGTGAAGAAAGATCTAAGGTTGATCAATTTCTTTGCATGCAATTGAGCTGATGAAGAATGTTGTATCTACAATTCCTTTTTTTATAGGGAGAAACAAAGGAGAAATACTGCTAAGTTTAGGTTTTGTGGATTTTAGCGTTGTTGGCCATGTTCAGAGAAAGTCCAAGTTAGTTGGCTTGTCTCGACTAGATTCAAATCTTACGTTGATATATTAGGATATTCTTTTCTGGTAATAAGATAGGTTAGCTACTATTGAGGGGAAAAAAAGATAGGTAGACGACGAGACAACAACATTAACCCCATTAACTTAAAGGCTTCCATCTAGGACAGAGTATAGGGAGTTAGATGCATGCAACCATACCTATGTATTACAAACACACAGATGTAGTTTTCTGATGATCCATAAAGAAAATTGCGTAGCTGTGTCGATCAACTGCTACTTCACAATATAAGAAGCGCAATCAATTTAGTGAGTCATTTTGCTTTATTCTATCATATTTTAAAATTAAAGAAAAGTGTGTCATTGATTCCATCAGAACAACGACATCAAAGAATTACGCCAGTACAAACGTCCTAGGAAATCTTCTGAAACGTTTTCCTTTCACAAAATGTAAACAATTAATTGTTATTTTATTGGTTAACACTTATATGAATCTGTATATTTATTTTATATATCTTAACTTTTTTTAGAATAGTATTTATTTAAATTCGGATAATTGGATAACTAAAATATTTTGTATAATATGTCTTAGAGAATTTGAATGGATGAGTTACCTGATGGAAAGTAGATCAATGATTAGATAGTGATAAAATCATACCGTATCACATTTTATCATAACGTACCTTTTTATTAATGAAGTTGCCTTAGATAGAATAGTATAGAGGCTAAAAGTAAGGTACGTTGTAATACGATTATACTCAATGGAAACTACAAGTTTTCATTCCAAATATCTAACATGGTATCCGAGTGGAACTTCTGATCCGTAGCATATCGAACAGATAGATTAGTTTTACCACCAATTTTTGATATTGTTCCTTGTCTACTAAAGACGCTTCATCAGTGATTCTAAGTTTTAGGTTTTGTTGTCATAGGAATAATAATTGGCTTGTAGTCGAGCATTTCTACCTCTGTTAGTAGATCAAGTATGTACTTTCTCTGTGTTATAAAGAATCCTGTGCTCGACAACTCCAGAGCTCCTAGGTCCTTCATCTCGAATTCAGCAAACAACCTTTTCTGGAGTTCTGAAATCTTTGCTTGATCACTTTCGGTAATAATCATATCATCCACATATATGATGAGACATGTAACCAGCTCCCTTCTTCTTTTGAAGAACAACGTATGATCCGCAGTACTCTGTTTGTATCCATTCACTTTCTTGACTGATGTAAACCTCCCGAACCATGCACGCGGAGACTGTTTCAGTCCATAGAGAGCCCTCTTTAGTCGGCAGACTTCATTTTCCTGAAACTCGCTTGAGAAACCAAGAGGAGCTTTTATATAAACTTCTTCTTTCAACTCACCATGTAAGAAAGCATTTTTTTATATCAAACCGGCTCAGTGGCCACTTTTGATTTGCAAATATAAAGAACAAAACTCGGATGGTATCACTTTTCGCGACTGGTGAAAAGGTTTCTGAGTAGTCAATTTCGTATGTCTGAGTGTACCCTTTCGCCACCACTCGGGCTTTGTATCGTTCGATTGTACCATCTGCTTTATATTTCATTGTGAACACCCACTGACACCCTACTGGTTTCTTGCCCTGAGGTGAGTCACATTTTTCTCACGTCTCATTCTTCTTTAGACCTCCATCTGTATATTCATTGTGTTACGGCAATGAGGCATATTACTGGCTATTTCGGTAGTATTCGGTATGTAGTCCTGACACAAAGTAGTAAGTAGACTCCTGACCGCCTCCTCTTGAGCTGGATTTACTAGATTCCTTGACAACCGAGTGTTAGGTCCGAAATGCACTCTAGAGGGGGGTGAATAGAGTGTTTGTCACTTTTGCAGAATTTTCTTGTTTGGCTCAACTCAAAAGAAATTCAAAATCAAAGCAAGAATGGGAGATGAGAAGCAATGAATGTGTACACCGGATATAGAGTGGTTCGAATCGTAAATGATTCTACTCCACTACCACTTTGTTGCCAAAGTGGATTTTCAACAACTACTCTTCTTATTAAAGCTAATAAGAACAACCACAGCAACTGTTACACTAACACCTGAGTGTAAGCAACAACAGCAACAACTTCTTGCACAAAGCACACTTGTGCAACTACAGCTCTTAGCAAGAACAACTTCTTGCTACCTCACAACTTCAACAAAGTTTCCTCAAGAACTTTCTCACAGTGGGTTGAAGGAAATAGTAAGGTTCACACTTTGTCACTAGTCTAAGCACAAGCAAGAGATCAAATATTTATGGTTCCTCTTGTGCTAGACTCACTATCTCTCAATATACAATAATGAAGAGCAAAGAAAAGCTTAACAAGCTTTAAACAATTTTACAAATGCGAGAGAACTATACAACAATAAATAATGAAGCTTGATAATGGTGAAAGTGTGTATTTGCCTCATCCAAGCCTCTTCCTTTTATAGATGAAGTTTACCATTTTTTTGAGCTCTCCACCATGTCTTCAACTGCACCAAATGTCAAGATAATCCTATTTCTACGAGGGGGATAAGTAGAATTAAGAAAATCTACTCTTCATCGGAAGAGAAGCATAGTCCAGAAAGAGCCGCTTTGAGCTTCGTTTTAAATTTTTGGTACTTAGATTTCTGAACGGTCAGTTCTGTTTGCAGTGTCAAGACTTGAGTATCCACCTTCGTTTCTAATGTTTTGACACGATCCTGGAGTTTCTTATAGTCTTTCTCTAGATCATCTATACGAACAGCCTCTTTTGTCAGGTCTTCCCCCATTGACCAAGAGTGTGATGTAGGTCTTGAATTTCATCCTCGACGTTGAATTCCTCCTCTGAGTCACTACATTCCTCTGTTGGAGCTTTTCCTTTGTCCACTCGGGAGGTAGGACTTTGAGGGTGAGATTGGGGTTCAGTTGGAGGATTAGTAGGTGGTGTTGGCAAAACTGGTTTATTTTCAGCTTCATCTTCCTCAGGTTCATGGATACCATTCCGTCGTTGTGCTTCATTCCTTGACTTATGAATTTGTTGGATGTTGACTTTTGTGTAATAATCCTTGTTAGATATTTGTTCCATATATTCATCATCTAACACCACATTTTTCTTGGTGAGCAATCTATAAATTTGATTGCTATATGGAAGCGCTTTTGATTTCTTCGTAACTGCTTCCATTATATTTGCAAATACAAGCTCCCCAAAATTCACTTGTTCCCTCATGGCAATACGATAGGCAATATAGAAATCCAAATTGCTTGAGAGCTTAGCTGACTTACTGTTTACACAAAAGGCAACAATAGCAAGCAAAACTCTATACACTAGAGGAATGTCATTTGTGCTCTTAGTGGGGTGAAATCCAAAATAGTTTTTAACCTCATCTTCAGATACCTGATTTTTATAGATATCCCACCTCCACGGATCAAAATGTTCCCAACCCTCATCAGGAATACCAAGCAATTCATTGATTGAACGAGTAGTGAGCTCGACAAGTTGACCATCTATCACAGAATTTAGCGAATATGGATTTCCATTCAAATATCTTAACCATAGATTTGCATAAAACATTCTAGTGTATCGAATAGACATGCAATCCATTTCAGAACTATCCCAAATGGGTCTCCATTTTTGGTCATCAAACCAATCTATGATTGGTTTCAATTCTTCATTACTCAGAATATCTTCAATTTTGAGTAATTTTAATGGGATTGTAGACCTCTTCTTAGTCTCCTATTCTTCAAACAAAACTTGAGCTCTAAAGAGATGTAGGTTACTGTACCTGTGTTAAAAGGCTCTTTTTAGCAGTCTTCATATTCTCCAGATTTGACCCATGGAAAATTTTGAAATGTGAGATTCTCTCTTATCTCATCCAACATGATCTCTTGGGCACCAGTGGTCTTCTTCCCCACTCATTCTGTTCTTGAACCAGTTGGTATTCCTTGTTGTGAAGTTCTTTGCCTTTTTGGGTGATTTTTCGTTCTTGGTGCCATATGAGAAGATTAGGGAACGAAAATTTTGGATATAGTGATGGAACTTGGAGAATATATGTGGATTTAGATAGTATTGAAGGAAAATTTGAGTTTGAGCAAGAGATTTGTGGTTGAGGAGTCGAACTTTTGGTATTTCGCCGGATGAAAGTTAGGGTTCGATGTAGGGGATGAAGAAATGGGGTTTTTCGCATCTTTTATAAAACTCTGTCCTGCTGACATCGATCGATCGATGTCTGGGACTTCGATCTATCGATGTCCTAGACATAAATCGATCGATGTCTGTTTTTACATTAGTCTCTGAGACTGCCACATAGATCGATCGATGTGTTCTGGAATTTGTCTTTTTGACAGCTTTGAGCCCCTAAACATTGTTTATCATCCCTAATCTTGTTCTAATTGATTCGAATGTCTCAGTGGGAAGTGATTTAGTAAAGATATCCGTTAGTTGGTCATTCGTTGGAACAAATTCAACGCATACCAATCCTTTTTGAATGCAATCTGTTATGAAATGACGCCTCACTTCAATGTGTTTGGTCCTACTATGATGAACTGGATTTTGTGCTATACTTATGGCTGAAGTGTTGTCACATAAGATGGGGACTTTATCAAACTTAACATTGTAATCATTTAAAGTGTTGATCATCTAAAGTAGTTGTGCACAACACGAAGCGGCTGATACATATTCGAATTTCACCGTTAAAAGTGACACACTATTTTGTTTCTTGGAGAACCAAGAAACTGAGCAATCTCCAAGGAATTGGCATGTCCCGGAGGTGTTTTTTCTATCAACTAGATTTCCGGCATAGTCGGAGTCACTATACCCTCTTAAATCAAAACAACCAATTTTTGGGATAAAACAATCCAAAGTTCAAGGTTCTTTTCAAATACCTAAAGATACGTTTAATTGCAACAAGATGCGATTCCTTAGGCATACTTTGAAATCTAGCATATAAGCAAACAACATGCAAAATATTCGGTCTACTAGCGGTCAAATAAAGTAAACTTTCAATCATACCCCTATATTTGGTTACCTCAACCGGCTTTCCTTTTTCGTCTTTGTCAAGCTTTGTACTTGTGCTCATTGGTGTGCTTACACTTCTTCCATCCTGAAACTTGTACTTCTTGAGTAAATCCTTTATATACTTTGTTTGAGATACGTACAATCCATCTTGAGTTTGCTTGATTTGAAGGCCAAGAAAGTAGTTGAGTTCACCCATTATGCTCATCTCAAATTCTCCTTCTATTAATTTAGCAAAATGCTCACAAAGAGAATCATTAGTAGCACCAAATATAATATCATCCACATAAATTTGAA
>AP025047.1:14717635-14832539 GCA_036186865.1 Eustoma russellianum
GAAAGTAGCAAAACGATCATACCATGCTCTAGGTGCTTGCTTTAGTCCGTATAGTGCCTTCTTTAGTTTGTACACGTGATCGGGATGTTTCAAATCTTCAAAACCGGCTGGTTGTTTCACGTATACCTCTTCTTGTATGAATCCATTTAGGAATGCACTTTTCACGTCAATTTGATAGAGTTTAAAATCTTTCATGCAAGCAATGGCAAGTAAAAATCGTATAGCTTCTAAACGTGCTATAGGTGCGAATGTTTCATCATAATCAATTCCTTCTTCTTGATTATAGCCTTTGTTGAGAAATCATGGTTTGAATGATTTACAAGTGCATGATTTATATGTTACATGATTACATGATCTAAATGTTATGAGATTTCAAAATGCATATGCCTATATCTATCACTGTTGTACTAACAAGCCATGAAGCGTTAAGGCTTAAATCATATGGCAAACATTGTTGTATTCATTCTCAGGTGATATACACGGCATACATACAACTCTTGAATATGGTATATATATATTTCTTGGATATCTCGACACACGGCGTATATATTTCTTGGATATCTCGACATATATCTTATGGACACACGTCATATATATCTCTTGGATATACACTCTAAACATATATCTTATGGATACTCATGGCATATATATTTCTTGGAGTCTCACGGCATATACATATATCTCATGGATATACATACGACATATATTCTATCTCAGACGACAAGCTACATTATTCGATCTCGACATTTCATCAACATATCATCAACATATGTCAACGACAAGAGAGTCATATACATCATATACACATCCATGATACTCTCAAGTCATATACTTCATGTCATCAAACTTCCAAAATTACATCGACATGACAAAAGTGCAAAAACCGAAATGTATCATATCATATGACTACCGAGCCATCTCCGACACATCATATACTTATCATACAAAGATGGCCAGCCAATATACATTTCCAACACTCAAAAATTTCGTGCACTACATGGAGAGATCAATACCAAAGTCACAAAACAAATACATATATCAATTCTCAATCATCTTCCTTATTTCTCTGAAAATCAAACTCAAAATTGATATACCTCTTGGCCGAACATCTTATACACATTGGATCTGAGATTATACATATTTATATGTATATTGCATGTTACATTACACATTTATATGTTTAAGAGGTTTGAGACAAAACGGAGAAAAACCGAGCAATCAACGGAAGTTGAAATTTGAAGTTACTACATCATCGTACATGGAACATTTATTTGCTACATGATACCACATGTATTTATTCATGTATTATACATGAATTACACAGCCAAAGACATATCTTGAAAGGTTCTAGAAGCAAGGTAAAATGGTAAAAGAAATTTACCATGTTCATGAAGAATTCTACATTGTTACCATGCAAAATTCAGATTTGAATTCAGCACATTGACTGACCAGATGGGGCAGCTGGGACAGCATGTTGGGAGCCTTGGAGGAGTTCATAATATAATATAATTGATGAAGATAGACCAAGCAATGATGGAAGACAAAGATCCACAAATTAAGGAGTCAAAGACAAGACCAAACAAAGCTGAAAATTCTGTTTTTGAATCTGAAATTTCAGATTGGTGGCTGAAGTTTTGGGGGGAATTAATGACCTAAAGCATTCAAATTTATTCAAAGGCATTACAAGACAATTCAAATCAGATTTGGGAGGCTCCTCTCAACCCTCTTAGGCGCCCCAACCATCTATAAAAGGCCAAGAGATGATCAACACAAAACAAGAACAACAATGCAAAATTCTGTTTAGTGTTTGCAAGACTTCACTTCATTTTCCATATTCATCTCTTGTATATACCCAAAGCCTATCATACTTACATGTCATATTCAGTATAGGCTTCATACACATCACCCAAATAAGATTCATTGGTGTACAAGGTTGATCAAGGTGTGATCAAACCTTCATTTGGTGAGGTGGTGCTGATTGGTGATTCTTTGGTGTTGTTCTTTGTGTAGAACATTGTAAAAGGGTTTGGATTGAAGGAGTTGGTGTATAACTCTATCCACCCTTATTCTAAGGTGACTTTGGTGACTAGTGAAAACCAAGGAAGGTGTCCTTGAAGACTGGAGTAGGTCACGTTGGCCGAACCAGTATAAAATTCTTGGTGTTCTTACTTTCAGCATTTTTACTCTCAGTTTCTGTTTTTGCATCATTTTATGATCTCGGTAAAAATAGCAAATAATTTTCAAAAATCATAATTTTCAGAAACATAGCCTTGTGTCTTAGGGTTCATTTCCCACTGATTTTATCAAATTTGGATAAGTATAAGTCATCCAAACGTTCATAGTTCTGAGACTAGTGCAAATCTGTTTTTCAGATTGGCAGAGGTTGAGAACATCAACTTGGTTGACATACTTCCCAAAGGAATTTTTCAAAACTGTTTTAACTGAGTATACTAACATCCTAAGGGTCATCTCATAAAAGTTTCAGGTCATTTGGAGTTGTCACCAAATAGGAATAAGTTTTTCATTTTAAGGTACAGGTTCTGTCCAAACTGACACAGTCAGATCACGTACCACATTTGAGTGACTTAACCTTTGAGTTTTAATCTGAAATTTTTATGACACCTTCATAACACCTGAGAGTACATTGTGTCAAAATTTCACTATTTTTGGAGGTCTACAACCCAGTCAACCAAGTGTAAAAAACGGGTCCTGAAAGCAGTCTCTGTTTTCAGAAGTGAGTAATTGGTCCTTAAAATTTTTATAAACCAATTTTTTCCGCACTCACTATTCAACCCCCCCTTCTAGTGGTGCTATACAGGTCCAACAATTGGTATCAGAGAGGTACACTCACAACAAGAAGATATAACAATCTTTGTGAGATGGCATCAACTAGTCACAAAACCGAGCAAGAAGGTATGTCTAGCCAAAGGCCTCCACTCTTTGATGGTGAGTCTTTTAATCATTGGAAACTTCGTATGAAATTGTTTCTTATGGCTATTGATATTGATTTGTGGTCTATAATAGAAGATGGTCCTTTTGTTCCATCTAAGATAACCGCGGTTGATGGTGTTGATATAGAAGTTACAAAGTCTAAACTAGAGTATACAAGTGATGATAAGAAGAAGCTAAGTATGAATGCTAAAGCTATGCAACTTCTTCTAAATGGTTTGAGCAAAAGTGAATCTAGTTATGTATCTAATTGTTCTAATGCACAAGATATGTGGAAGAGTTTAGAAATGAAGCATGAAGGAACAAGTCAAGTAAAAGAGTCCAAAATCAATATGCTTATGTCTACTCTTGAATCCTTCAAATTGTTGCCAAATGAATCCATTGTTGATATGGATTTGAGATTAACTAACATTTACAATTCTCTTGAGTCTCTTGGCAAAGCTTTCACTTCACAGGAAAAGGTACAAAAGGTATTGAGAAGCCTTCCATCCGAATGGGATCCGAAAGTTACCGCAATAGAAGAAAGCAAAGAAACCAAGTCAATAAAAATGGAGGAATTGATTGGATCATTGAAGGTATATGAAAACAAACTTACTATGAGGAAATCCGAATCAACTTCCAAACAAAGTAAGACAATAGCTTTCAATTCAAATGAATACGTCTCTACTTCTTCTAATTGCGTAAATGATAGTGACACGGATTCAGATGATGAAAATCTAATTCTATTGGCTAAAGGATTAAGAAATTTATGAAGAAGTCATTTAGAAACAAACATAAATCCACTTCATCTAAGTCAAACAGAAATAAGAACAATGATAAAGACATGAAATGTTATGACTGGAAAATCTGGACATATTTCCTATAACTGTCCAAACAAGGACAAAACAATGAACAAAAACCATGACAAGGAACGGACACATACTAGACTCGTCTCAGAACCAAAACAAGGAATACAAGAAGGGCCTTCAAAGCTTCTACATGGAGTGATTCATCTTGTAGTGCCCCGACCCGGACAGCGGAATCCGACCCGGTGCACCCGTCGTAGCTTACTGAGAAGACTACAAGACGTCTCATCTCTCGAATACACATCATCAATGACGTAAGGAAAATAAGCGCGGAAACCCATCTCATAAATCTAAATCATCAAAGCAATACGTCAAAGTCAACATGAATACCCAAATGTATATGGTCGCAGCCATCTAAAACCTCCAATGAAATAAAACCAGAATTAACAGAAACTATCTAATCAAATCTCTCCATAAGGCCTATGCATCCCATTCTGCCCACTCGCCGTCATCCTCAATGAAAATCATATCATAACCGGGTTCATCTGCAAAATCAAAGGCAGTACCCTTAGCAAAAAACGCTAGCAAGTAACCCGCTTATAAGACATACGGGATCAACACATGGCAAGACATGAGTAGTAGATAATTCAGGGAATTGTGGGGCACATGTCTTGTAAAGTTTCCAAATATGTAAGTGAATAACACAGTAAACAAGTACAACAATTTGTTCACAATTAACAATTCATAGGCAATCAAGTACCACTCACGTTCATACCACATTGACTCTCATGATGCATGCCAAATATGCACTACCCTACACATTCACATATGCATGAACGCTTTCTCTTTTGAAACAGTGCAATGCATGTCATAATGTCCGGTCACTTCATATAACTTTATACCCTGTAACGCGCCCCGGCTTATATTTCCATCCCGGTTTACGTTACAGCCAACTTTATACCCTGTAATGCACCTCGGCTTATATTTCCATCCCGAGTAGCATTACAGACAACTTTATACCCTGTAACGCACCTCGGCTTATATTTCCATCCCGGTTTACGTTACAGTCTTTTGTGCTCTACAATGCGCCCCGGCTTAAATTTCCATCCCGGTTTACATTGCAGGTCACCTTCGCAAATCTGTGCCGAAGCACCTTTCTTTCCAAATCAATATGCAAATGCACGTGCCATGATGTAAGACTCCTCATTTCATTCTCATTCCACAGTCTCGTATGCAATTCACATAAGTAGTTCATGTACACATGCGCAAGTACAAGCATACACAAGTTTTCATTAACGTACACATCATAACTTAGGCTTCCACCATTACGTCAACCCCTAGTCTTGACTCTAAGGTTCACAACCCAAAGCAAAATCCCTAACCATTCCTCATTGAACTCTCAAACACCTCGTACATTCATCTCCTAGCCCATCTAAGTCATTCACGTTGAAACTCAATTCGAGAACCCATTGAAGTCACCAATATTGTTTCACCATCCTAGGTCATGTTCCCAAGACTTAAACTACCTTTAATCAGGTCTTAAGAAGTCTCTAAAGTCACCCAAAGGTTCCCGAACGTCCCCCTTTCTTCCTCTATTTTCCACAAAATTTCTGGACTTCATCCCCTATACATCGATCGATCGATGTCCAACTGGGGACATCGATCTCTCACTTCGATCGATCGATGTCCTTCTGAGGACATCGATCTCTCAGGCTCAACCCACATCGATCGATCGATGTCCTTCTGAGGACATCGATCTCTCAGTCTCCCCCTACATCGATCGATCGATGTCCTACTGGGGACATCGATCGATCGATGTCCTACTGGGGACATCGATCTCTCAGCCACCAAGACATCTCGATCAATCGATGTCCTTCTGAGGACATCGATCTCTGACTTAGATCGATCGATGTCTGCGGTTTCCCCAATCTTCTCTCCGTTTTCTGCAACATCTGCAGTACCAAGAACACCAAATATCCATAATTCATTCCCAATCAATCCAAGCCTAATCCCGGCTACCATCCATGCTTAAAACTGTAAATTCAAACGCTTATACGCATATCGCACAATGATTCGACCTTGAACTCAATTATCCAACGCTCTCAATCCCAGAAAAATCCCATCTTTTCTCTCAAACACTCCTCGACCATGAAACCACACCAAAAAAAAAGGGGTTCAGGGGTAGGGATTTGCAGGATTTCACATATTCAATCAACAACAACAATCACATTTTCATATACATCGGCCAAATCTTGAAACGAAAGCACATAAAACATATACGCATACTCAAAGAACGAATCTACTGCATGGTGATCCAATTTGATAACAAAATAGGTCGTCTTTCATTTCACAAATCGTAGGAACTTATAAACAGATTACTTGCCTTTGATTACCCGAAGACGAAATGGGAAACGAACTAAGGCTGGATCAATTCTTGGGGGATGTCTTCCTCTTCTACTCCTGGAAGAAACGGCTAGGGTTGTGAGGAAAGCGTCGATGGTTTCTGAATAGTGAAGAAACTGACGCTTTGTCAGTTTTTATATGGGAAGGGAAAAGTTTGGTGTTTCTAAATTATAACTATTATCTATTTATCTTAAAGGATAAACTTAATTATTTAATTCTAAATTAAACATAATTAATTTCTAATATTAAATCCATCATTAATTTCTAATTAATCCTCATATTAATGCCTAACTTAATTCGCGTTGACCGTCATTAATTCCCGAAAATTCTTCTTCGTCTTTTAATTACCCGACGGAGGGTGCGGGGCATAACATCCCTCCCCCCTTATAAGAAGTTTCGCCCTCGAAACTGGCGTACCTTATAGGAAAATGTGGATATAACTCTTTCATTTGATCCTCAAGCTCCCACGTGGCTTCGCGCTCCGTATGGTTACTCCACTGAACTTTAACATACGGAATGACGCGTCGGCGTAGGACCTGATCTTTCCTATCCACAATCTTGATTGGATGTTCTTCGTAGTGACATCTTCTTTCACATCCAATGGTTGAGCTTCAAGGATATGACTCGGGTCTGATATGTATTTCCTTAGTTGGGACACATGGAACACATTATGGACTTGGGATAAACTCGGGGGTAAAGCTAGTCGGTATGCACTTTCACCGATTTTGCTAAGTATTTCGTAAGGTCCAATATATCTTGGGCTTAACTTGCCCTTCATTCCGAATCTTGCAACCCCCTTGGTGGGTGAGACCCGTAGATAGACCTTTTCACCTTCCCCGAACTCCAAAGGTCGCCTCTTTGTGTCAGCCCAACTCTTACTGCGATCTTGAGCCACTTTGAGCTTCTCTCTTATCACTTTGACCTTTCCAATAGTTTGCTCAACCAACTCGGGTGCAGTGATTGTCCTTTCTCCAACTTCATCCCAACAAACCGGGGATCTGCACTTTCGTCCATATAGGGCTTCAAATGGCGCCATGCCAATTGCACTGTGATAGCTATTATTATATGAGAACTCCATTAACTTCAGCATGCTATCCCAGTTCCCTTTAAAATCTAGGGCGCATGCTCTCAACATGTCTTCCAATGTTTGGATGGTTCTCTCGGATTGTCCATCCGTTTGTGGGTGGTATGCGGTACTCATCCTTAGCTCGGTACCCATCGCCTTCTGAAATGCCCTCCAGAATTTAGAGGTAAACTTGGGGTCACGGTCCGATACAATGCTGACTGGGACTCCGTGTAGGCTCACAATGTTATCCACATAGATATTGGATAACCTCTCATACGAAGTACCATGCGGCATGGCTATAAAGTGAGCCGTCTTCGTTAATCGGTCTACAATTACCCAAATCATCTCGTTTCCATTGCGGGTCTTGGGTAGTCCCATTACGAAATCCATCGTCACGTGCTCCCACTTCCATTCTGGAATCTCTAGTGGTTTCATCAACCCCCAGATCGTTGATGTTCCGCTTTGACTTGTTGGCATATCAACATCTCTCAACATATGCCGCTATTGACCTTTTCATCCCTATCCACTAATAGTTTCTTTTGAGATCCTTATACATCTTAGTACTTCCGAGGTGGATAGACATCCTTGAGTTATGCGCTTCTTGAAGCAATTCGGTTCGAAGTTCGTCTTTACCGGGCACGCATAACCGATTCTGAAACCATAGACTTCCATCCCTTCGCAATTGAAAGTCTTTTACGGGTCCCGTGGATAATTTGTCGCGGATCTCTTTCAGTGCTGGATCCTCATACTGCACCTCTTTGATTCTGTCCACCAAGTCTGGGCTGATAGACAAGGCGGTAAGAACATTTGCCACTGAATCTACCAATTCAAGATCAAATTCTTCGATCTCCCTTTCCAACGGTGATTGTCTTGCGTGGCTAGACTTTCTGCTCAATGCGTCCGCCACTCTGTTGGCCTTACCTGGATGGTAGTTGATGGTCAAGTCATAGTCCTTGAGCAACTCTAACCATCTCCTTTGTCTCATATTCAACTCCTTCTGCGAGAATAGATACTTTAAGCTCTTATGATCCGTGAACACTGCACATTTCTCTCCATATAGGTAGTGTCTCCAGATCTTAAGAGCAAATACCACAGCTGCGAGTTCCAAGTCATGCGTCGGGTAGTTCTGCTCATATGGTTTCAATTGTCTTGACGCGTATGATATGACTCGTTCATTTTGCATCAAAACACAACCTATAAACAGAACGTTAGTTTAAGGCTAGCATATGTATATACACTGCATTAATTGTAATGATGTACATACCTAGTCCTTTCTTAGACGCGTCGCTATAGATCACGAAACCGTCGGTGCCGGAAGGTTGTGCCAACACCGGGGCTGTGGTCAATCTCTTCTTGAGCTCGATAAAGCTCTGCTCGCATTCCGCAGTCCATTCAAACTTAGTCTTCTTCTGCGTAAGTCGACTCAATGGAACTGCTATTGTTGAGAAACCCTCAACGAACTTCCTATAATAGCATGCCAAGCCTAGGAAGCTTCTGACTTCGGTCACATTGGTGGGTCTTGGCCATTCAGTGATGGCTTCTATCTTTTTAGGATCCACAGAGATCCCATCTTCCGAAATCACGTGACCAAGAAAGGCTACACTCCTTAGCCAAAATTCACACTTGCTGAACTTGGCGTAGAGCTTTTGTTGTCTCAGGATTTGCAACACCACTCTTAAGTGTTCGGCGTGGGCTTGCTCATCGGGGGAGTAGACCAAGATGTCATCGATGAACACCACTACAGATTGATCCAACTGCTCTCGAAACACAGTGTTCATCAAGTCCATAAAGGCCGCTGGGGCATTAGTTAAACCAAAAGGCATCACCAAAAATTCATAATGCCCGTATCGAGTTCGAAAAGCGGTCTTAGGGACGTCTCCCGCTTTCACAAGCAATTGATGGTAACCTTGACGGAGGTCAATCTTTGAAAACCAGCGAGCTCCCTTTAGCTGATCAAATAAATCTTCGATCCTTGGCAGAGGGTATTTGTTCTTGATGGTGATCTTGTTCAGTTCGCGGTAATCAATACACAACCGCATACTGCCATCTTTCTTCTTTACGAATAGAACTGGAGCTCCCCAATGTGATACACTGGGGCGTATCAATTTCTTGTCCAACAATTCCTGAAGTTGCCCCTTCAGCTCTTTAAGTTCCGCTGGAGCCATTCTATAAGGTGCCTTAGAAATAGGCTCGGCTCCCGGGATCAGGTTGATTTCGAACTCCACTTCTCTAGATGGCGGAACTCCCGGCAAATCATCCGGAAACACATCCTTGAACTCGTTGATCACCGGAATTTGATCCATAGAGGGAACCTCCTGCTTCGCATCTAGAGCATATACCATAAATCCCTCTGCTCCCTTCTGTAAAGCCTTAAAGGCCTTAATCGCCGTCATGTATATCTTCTTTGGAGCTTTGGTTATCTTGGTATTTCCTTGCACCAAGACGTCATTCATCTCAGGGTCCTTGAGGGTGACTCGCTTGAGTTTACAGTCGATATTGGCATGATTCCTGGTCAGCCAATCCATGCCCAATATCACGTCAAAGTCCTTCATCGGAATGGGAACTAAGGTCACTGAGAAGAGCTTCCCACCTAATTCCAAATCACAGTCTTTGTACTGATGGTGAGAAATCAGTACTTGTTCTCCTGCTGCCTGTACCCTAAATGGGTTCTCAAGCCATTCGGGTAGACAGTCGAGTCCTTTGGCGAATCGCTTAGAAATGAAAGAGTGGCTAGCGCCACTATCAAATAACACGTTTGCAGGTACGTTGTTAACTAAGATCACACCTAAAATGAAAGTGCAGCACATAAGGTCTCATATAAAGCATATTTAATCATCAACTTAAAAGACTAAAATTCAACTTAGGCTACTATTATTAAACTTAAGTTGTACCTGTCACGACGTTGGCATCCTCCTGTACCTCAGCGTCCGTCATCGCATGGACTCTCGCATTGGGCCTGCCTCTCTGCTGTGGCCCCGGCCCGGCTGCTGCCTGAGGTTTAGTATTCCATTCAGGGCAATCTTTAATTCTATGGCCCGTCTTCCCACATTTGAAGCACGCTCCACTTATCTTCCAGCATTCGCCCACGTGTCTTTTATGGCAGTGTGGGCATTCTGCGGGTGCTTGCCGTTCAGGTTGGTTTTGTTGCGGTCCCCTTTGTGTTGGGCCCGCCTGCTCTTTTCTGGGAATCTTGACCCAACGTCCGGGTCTACTACCACCTTGCTCCACTCTTGACCTCTTGCTCGATTCTTCCCGAGCCTCTCTTGGTTGTGACCTGCGCATGTCACTCTCAACGCGATAGCAGGCATCTAGCATCTCCTCAAAAGTTTTCAAGCTTGACCCCGCTATTGCAGTCCGTATACGGGGGTTCAGTCCTTCCTCAAATTTTAGCATTTTCATTCGGTTTTTTTCCAGTACCAAGGGTGTGAACTTACCCAAGGCATGGAACCTATCTGCGTAGTCAGAGACAGTCATTCTCCCTTGCTCAAACCTGTCAAACTGCCTCATCTTTTCTAGAACGGCGGTCTCAGGCACATAGTAGTCCTTGTAGGCCTTCACAAATTGCCTCCACTGAATAGGAGGGGTCATCTTTGGCAGGATGCCGCTCCACCAGGCATTTGCTCTGCCAATCAGTAACGGGGTGGCCACATCCACCTTCAGATCTTCAGGCACTTGCACAAGTCTGAAGCACTTTTCCACTTCATCAAGCCAGAACCCAGCTACCTCTGGGTCAGTGGTCCCTTCGAAATTAGGGGCATGCATCTTGCGCATCTCCCCAATATAATATCTGATGCCTTGTTGAGGAGGTGGTGGAGGAGGTTGCTGTGGTTGTTGCTGCTGCTGAGCAACCCCTTGCGCTATCACTGTAATAGCGTCAATCAATGCTTGAGGGACTAAGACAGGAGGTGGTGGTGGAGGGTCATTGTTCCCGTTGCCACCATTTCTTGGTTGTCACGTCTAGGAGGCATTTTCTGCAAGATCACGCTCATTAGTGTCGAGCAGTTCCAAAAATAAAACTTGAGATCCATAAGGAGGTATAAGGCATAGTTCACAAGTTAAAATGATTACATCTATTTGATTACACTAATCGCGCTCGTACAAACACCCATCCCAATCAAACTTAAATCTAAGATTGCATACTTAGACTAATAGATCAACTTATGGTGAAGATCATAACTTAAAACTCTACATGTCATAACCTAGGTCTCTGAGGTAGATCTGAAGCCTAGGCTCTGATACCACCTGTAGCGCCCCACCCGGACAGCGGAATCCGACCCGGTGCACCCGTCATAGCTTACTGAGAAGACTACAAGACGTCTCATCTCTCGAATACACATCATCAATGACGTAAGGGAAATAAGCGCGGAAACCCATCTCATAAATCTAAATCATCAAAGCAATACGTCAAAGTCAACATGAATACCCAAATGTATATGGTCGCAGCCATCTAAAACCTCCAATGAAATAAAACCAGAATTAACAGAAACTATCTAATCAAATCTCTCCATAAGGCCTATGCATCCCATTCTGCCCACTCGCCGTCATCCTCAGAAAATCATATCATAACTGGGTTCATCTGCAAAATCAAAGGCAGTACCCTTAGCGAAAAACGCTAGCAAGTAACCCTTATAAGACATACGGGATCAACACATGGCAAGACATGAGTAGTAGATAATTCAGGGAATTGTGGGGCACATGTCTTGTAAAGTTTCCAAATATGTAAGTGAATAACACAGTAAACAAGTACAACAATTTGTTCACAATTAACAATTCATAGGCAATCAAGTACCACTCACGTTCATACCACATTGACTCTCATGATGCATGCCAAAATATGTATGCATGAACGCTTTCTCTTTGAAACAGTGCAATGCATGTCATAATGTTCGGTCACTTCATATAACTTTATACCCTGTAACGCGCCCCGGCTTATATTTCCATCCCGGTTTACGTTACAGCCAACTTTATACCTTGTAATGCACCTCGGCTTATATTTCCATCCCGAGTAGCATTACAGACAACTTTATACCCTGTAATGCACCTCGGCTTATATTTCCATCCCGAGTAGCATTACAGACAACTTTATACCCTGTAACGCGCCCCGGCTTATATTTCCATCCCGGTTTACGTTACAGTCTTTTGTGCTCTACAATGCGCCCCGGCTTAAATTTTCCATCCCGGTTTACATTGCAGGTCACCTTCGCAAATCTGTGCCGAAGCACCTTTCTTTCCAAATCAATATGCAAATGCACGTGCCATGATGTAAGACTCCTCATTTCATTCTCATTCCACAGTCTCGTATGCAATTCACATAAGTAGTTCATGTACACATGCGCAAGTACAAGCATACACAAGTTTTCATTAACGTACACATCATAACTTAGGCTTCCACCATTACGTCAACCCCTAGTCTTGACTCTAAGGTTCACAACCCAAAGCAAATATCCCTAACCATTCCTTATTGAACTCTCAAACACCTCGTACATTCATCTCCTAGCCCATCTAAGTCATTCATGTTGAAACTCGATTCGAGAACCCATTGAAGTCACCAATATTGTTTCACCATCCTAGGTCATGTTCCCAAGACTTAGACTACCTTTAATCAGGTCTTAAGAAGTCTCTAAAGTCACCCAAAGGTTCCCCGAACGTCCCCCTTTCTTCCTCTATTTTCCACAAAATTTCTGGACTTCATCCCCTATACATCGATCGATCGATGTCCAACTGGGGACATCGATCTCTCACTTTGATCGATCGATGTCCTTCTGAGGACATCGATCTCTCAGGCTCAACCCACATCGATCGATCGATGTCCTTCTGAGGACATCGATCTCTCAGTCTCCCCCTACATCGATCGATCGATGTCCTACTGGGGACATCGATCTCTCAGCCACTAAGACATCGATCGATCGATGTCCTTCTGAGGACATCGATCTCTGACTTAGATCGATCGATGTCTGCGGTTTCCCCAATCTTCTCTCCGTTTTCTGCAACATCTGCAGTACCAAGAACACCAAATATCCATAATTCATTCCCAATCAATCCAAGCCTAATCCCGGCTACCATCCATGCTTAAAACTGTAAATTCAAACGCTTATACGCATATCGCACAATGATTCGACCTTGAACTCAATTATCCAACGCTCTCAATCCCAGAAAAATCCCATCTTTTCTCTCAACACTCCTCGACCATGAAACCACACCAAAAAAAAAGGGGTTCAGGGGTAGGGATTTGCAGGATTTCACATATTCAATCAACAACAACAATCACATTTTCATATACATCGGCCAAATCTTGAAACGAAAGCACATAAAACATATACGCATACTCAAAGAACGAATCTACTGCATGGTGATCCAATTTGATAACAAAATAGGCCGTCTTTCATTTCACAATCGTAGGAACTTATAAATAGATTACTTGCCTTTGATTACACGAAGACGAAATGGGAAACGAACTAAGGCTGGATCAATTCTTGGGGGATGTCTTCCTCTTCTACTCCTGGAAGAAACGGCTAGGGTTGTGAGGAAAGCGTCGATGGTTTCTGAATAGTGAAGAAACTGACGCTTTGTCAGTTTTTATATGGGAAGGGAAAAGTTTGGTGTTTCTAAATTATAACTATTATCTATTTATCTTAAAGGATAAACTTAATTATTTAATTCTAAATTAAACATAATTAATTTCTAATATTAAATCCATCATTAATTTCTAATTCATCCTCATATTAATGCCTAACTTAATTCGCGTTGACCGTCATTAATTCCCGAAAATTCTTCTTCGTCTTTTAATTACCCGACGGAGGGTGCGGGGCATAACACATCTGACTCCGAAAATGAAGAAGCTGAGGATGAAACGGCTCAAGTTTGCTTTGCATCAAAGGCGTCAAATGAGGTAAATTCCGATTCCGATTCTGATAATGAAGCTTCATATGATGATTTGTTTAGTGAATATCTTGAATTGCATAAATTTTCAAAAGCTCTTGCTAAAGAAAAGAAACGCTTAGTTGAAGACAAGAAATTGTTAGAATCCTCTAACACAAATCTTGTGTCTCAATTAAACGATTCAAAAGAAGAGTCGTCAAGTATAATTAGTATTGAGGTCTGAAATTATTTCTTTAACATCCGAAAATGTTGAAATGAAATCCGAGATCGTAGACTTGAGATCAAGAAACATAGAATTAGAGAATACTGTAAAGAAATTTGATAAAGGAACTTGCATGCTAGATCATCTTATCTCTTCTCAAAAGCATGACAATGACAAAACCGGATTAGGGTATAGTAAAGATACTCATGTACAAAGTAAATCTACAAACTTTGTTGCATCATCACTCAAACAACATGTCTTCAAAACAATTGAGAAGCCTAAGAAGGTAACAATACAAACTAGCAAGACATTAATGGCATCTCATCGCACTACCTATAGTTCATCACATGAAAAATACAAGCATGTTCCATATAGATATCAAAGGAAGTCATCAAAGCATATGCAACATTCATATCGTACAAACGCATCTAGATCACACACATTGCCAACAAACCGAAACACTTATCACAAATCAACTCACATTGGCACATTCGGCCACTATAGGCAAAATAGAGATGAAAACAACATGTACTATATCTTATCATCTTTTGGAAGACCAAGAAAGGTTACCCAAGTTTGGATACCAAAAGGTATTCTTACAAAGGTCTAAATTACTAACCCGTAAGGACCCAAAATTAAAGGGTACCTAAGTTAGTGTTATGTTTTGTAGGTAGCAAAAGATATAGGAAATAAGTGGTTTCTTGATAGTGGGTGTTCAAGACATATGACGGGTGATCCAACTCTATTTTCCAAATTAAAGAAAGTTGAAAAAGGATCCGTAACCTTTGGAGATAACAATGAAGGTCGAATCATTGGAAAAGGAACAATCGGAAATCCAAGTACTCTTCAAATCTCCAACGTGTTCCTAGTAAGTAATCTATCATACAACTTACTTAGCATTTCACAATTTCTTGATAATGGTTATGATGTGTGTTTCTCTCATCCATATTGCAATATTGTTAATAAAAATGGAGAAACCGTACTAAAAGGAAAAAGAGAAGGAAATATTTTTACACTATCCATAGATGATATGCTAGATGCTAGAGTAAAATGTTTTATGACAAATGAACCAAATGTAAACTTATGGCATAGACGGTTAGGACATATTGGCATATCAACTCTTGAAAAACTTCAACGAAAGAATCTAGTACGAGGATTGCCTAAACTTGATACGGATAACTTTAAGTTATGTGAATCTTGTATTAGAGGCAAACAAACACGTGAATCACTTAAGTCTAAGAATGAGATCAGCACATTTACTATCTTAGAACTATTACACATTGATTTGTTTGGTCCTAGTCGTACTAAAAGCCTTGGAGGGAGACACTATGCATGTGTCATAGTTGATGATTTTTCTCGCTATACATGGACTTTATTTCTTGCAAATAAAGATGATAGTGCTATTGAGATTGCCAAATTAATAAAACAACTTGAAAATGAATATGGCATAAATGTGAAGAAAATTAGAAGCGATAGAGGAGGTGAATTTAAAATAAAGATATGATTGCATTTTGTGAAGAAAAGGGTATTAAACATGAATTTTCACCACCTAGAACACCTCAATTAAACGGCGTAGTAGAAAGAAAGAATAGGACACTACAAGAAATTGCAAGAACAATGTTATGTGAAAATAAACTACCTAAATTCTTGTGGGCAGAAGCTGTAAATTGTGCATGCTATATAGTCAACCGTTTATCAATTAGAAAGAAAA
Source organism: Eustoma russellianum (assembly GCA_036186865.1). Taxonomy (NCBI): domain Eukaryota; kingdom Viridiplantae; phylum Streptophyta; class Magnoliopsida; order Gentianales; family Gentianaceae; genus Eustoma; species Eustoma russellianum. The sequence goes on from AP025047.1 coordinate 14,733,631, forward strand.
TAAACAAAACCCCTTATGAGATTTTAAATAATCGAATGCCTAAGATTGACTATTTTCGTGTGTTTGGATGTAAATGCTTTGTACTTAACACAAAAGACAATCTAGATAAATTTGAGTCTAAATCCATTGAATGCATCTTTGTTGGATATTCTGTAAATTCTAAGGCATATAGATGTTATGATCCTATCACTAGGCAAATCTTAGAATCTATTCATGTGAAATTCAATGAATTCGGGTGAACATGAAACAACTAAAGATTATGATGGTGATTTTGAACTCGAATCTGTGATTGATGATATAGAAGAAAATATAGTACATGATGAACACAACACTACTAGAAACGTATGATCCACTTAGAAATGCATGAGAACTTAGACAATAATCAACAAGATTTCATAAGAATCATCCACATGAACTTATCATAGGTGATATATCACAAGGTGCTACTACCACGTAGAAGAATAAATCAAGATGAAATAAATCAATTCCATGCTATGATTATCGGAAATAGAACCCAAGAATGTGTTTGATGCTTTAAATGATTCTTCTTGGATTGATGCTATGCATGATGAACTTAATCAATTTACAAGAAATGATGTTTGGGATTTAGTACCTCAACCGCAAGATAAAACAATAATAGGTACGAAATAGGGTAGTTAGAAACAAAATGAATGAAGAATGGTAAAGCTGGTTAGAAACAAAGCTAGGCTTGTAGCTCAAGGATATAATCAAGAAGAAGGAATCGACTATGATGAAACATTTGCACTTTATAGCACGATTAGAAGCTATACGATTACTACTGCTATTGCATGCATAAAGAATTTTAAACTTCTACCCAAATGGACGTAACAAGTGCATTCTTAATGGTTTTTATACAAGAAGAAGCTCTCTGTAAAACAACCACCTGGCTTTGAGGATATGATATACCCTAATCTGTATACAAGTTTAAAGAAAGCGCTATATGGCTTAAAACAAGCTCCTAGAGCTTTGGTACGATCGGTTTTTGCCACTTTTCCTCTTAGAAAATGGATTTAAAAGAGGAACCATCGACAGTACACTATTCTTAAAACATGAAAAATCAGATTTACTTATTCTTCAAATTTATGTTGACTGATATTATCTTTGGATCTACTTGTGATAAATTAGTGAGAATTTTGACAAATTGTATGAAATCCGAATTTTGAAATGTCAATGGTAGGCGAACCTAAATTATTTCCTTGGCTTGCAAATTAAACAAACTAATAAAGGAATACACATAAGTCAAGCAAAATATGTGAATGACATGATTAAAAGTTTAGCTTTGAGAATTTAAAGCCATCTACAACCCCCATGAGTATAGCAACTAAGCTTGATAAAGATGAAACTGGAAAAGATTTGACAACGGATTATATAGATCTATGATTGGCTCTTTGCTTTATCTTACTGCAAGTAGACCTGATATCATGTTTAGTGTGTGTATGTGTGCTCGTTTTCAAAGTAACCCGAAAGTCTCACATTATAATGCTGTAAAACGAATATTTCGGTACATTAAGCACACTCCCACATTAGGTATTTGGTATGTAAAAAACTCTGAATTCAATCTACATGCTTATACTGATGCTGATTATGGAGGGTGTAAGATAGATAGAAAAAGTACAAGTGGTACATGTCAATTTATTGGAAACTCACTAATATCATGGTGTTCAAAGAAACAAGCTAGTGTAGCATATCCACTACAGAGGCAGAATACATGGCGTTAAGTCTTTGTTGTACACAGTTATTATGGCTAAAACAACAAATTTCAGACTTGGAATAACTGTAAATAAAATTCCCATATATTGTGACAGTACAAGTGCTATCAACTTATCTAAGAACCCTGTTTTACACTCTAAGGCAAAACACATAGATGTAAGATATCATTTTCTTCGTGATCATGTAGGTAATGGTAATATTATAATAGATCACGTTCGTACTGAAGAACAAATAGCTGATATCTTTTACAAAAGCCCTTAATCAAGACACATATGAAAATTTACGATCTAAATTAGGCATGATTTCCATTGATATGCTATAAATTATCGTTTGCTCCAAATGTATCTTTTGATGTGATTTACCAAAATCAAGGGGGAGAAAAATGCATGATTGCCTTGCATGATTTCAGGGGGAGAAAAAGCATGATTTTAAGGTCAAAGAGAGAGTGAGAAATTGCTAATTCAAATGTATGATATAAAGGGAGAGATTGATTTAAGGGGAGTATTTACATTTTGAAAAACATGTTATGAATGCATAATTGTAGGGGGAGTGATTATGCCACATCTAAATCATGAATAAAGGTTATTTTGCAAATCATCAAAAAGGGGGAGATTGTTGAGAAATCATGGTTTGAATGATTTACAAGTGCATGATTTATATGTTACATGATTACATGATCTAAATGTTATGAGATTTCAAAATGCATATGCCTATATCTATCACTGTTGTACTAACAAGCCATGAAGCGTTAAGGCTTAAATCATATGGCAAACATTGTTGTATTCATTCTCAGGTGATATACACGGCATACATACAACTCTTGGATATGGTATATATATATTTCTTGGATATCTCGACACACGGCGTATATATTTCTTGGATATCTCGACATATATCTTATGGACACACGTCATATATATCTCTTGGATATACACTCTAAACATATATCTTATGGATACTCATGGCATATATATTTCTTGGAGTCTCACGGCATATACATATATCTCATGGATATACATACGACATATATTCTATCTCAGACGACAAGCTACATTATTCGATCTCGACATTTCGTCAACATGTCATCAACATATGTCAACGACAGAGAGTCATATATACATCATATACACATCCATGATACTCTCAAGTCATATAATTCATGTCATCAAACTTCCAAAATTACATCGACATGACAAAAGTGCAAAAACCGAAATGTATCATATCATATGACTACCAGAGCCATCTCCGACACATCATATACTTATCATACAAAGATGGCCAGCCAATATACATTTCCAACACTCAAAAATTTCGTGCACTACATGGAGAGATCAATACCAAAGTCACAAAACAAATACATATATCTAATTCTCATCATCTTCCTTATTTCTCTGAAAATCAAAACTCAAAATTGATATACCTCTTGGCCGAACATCTTATACACATTGGAGCTGAGATTATACATATTTATATGTATATTGCATGTTACATTACACATTTTATATGTTGAAGAGGTTTGAGACAAAACGGAGAAAAACCGAGCAATCAACGGAAGTTGAAATTTGAAGTTACTACATCATCGTACATGGAACATTTATTGCTACATGATACCACATGTATTTATTCATGTATTATACATGAATTACACAGCCAAAGACATATCTTGAAAGGTTCTAGAAGGCAAGGTAAAATGGTAAAAGAAATTTACCATGTTCATGAAGAATTCTACATTGTTACCATGCAAAATTCAGATTTGAATTCAGCACATTGGCTGACCAGATGGGGCAGCTGGGACAGCATGTTGGGAGCCTTGGAGGAGTTCATAATATAATATAATTGATGAAGATAAGACCAAGCAATGATGGAAGACAAAGATCCACAAATTAAGGAGTCAAAGACAAGACCAACAAAGCTGAAAATTCTGTTTTTGAATCTGAAATTTCAGATTGGTGGCTGAAGTTTTGGGGGGAATTAATGACCTAAAGCATTCAAATTTATTCAAAGGCATTACAAGACAATTCAAATCAGATTTGGGAGGCTCCTCTCAACCCTCTTAGGCGCCCCAACCATCTATAAAAGGCCAAGAGATGATCAACACAAAACAAGAACAACAAGTGCAAAATTCTGTTTAGTGTTTGCAAGACTTCACTTCATTTTCCATATTCATCTCTTGTATATACCCAAAGCCCTATCATACTTACATGTCATATTCAGTATAGGCTTCATACACATCACCCAAATAAGATTCATTGGTGTACAAGGTTGATCAAGGTGTGATCAAACCTTCATTTGGTGAGGTGGTGCTGATTGGTGATTCTTTGGTGTTGTTCTTTGTGTAGAACATTGTAAAAGGGTTTGGCTTGAAGGATTTGAGTGTATAACTCTATCCACCCTTATTCTAAGGTGACTTTGGTGACTAGTGAAACCAAGGAAGGTGTCCTTGAAGACTGGAGTAGGTCACGTTGGCCGAACCATTATAAAATTCTTGGTGTTCTTACTTTCAAGCATTTTTACTCTCAGTTTCTGTTTTTGCATCGTTTTATGATCTCGGTAAAAATAGCAAATAATTTTCAAAATCATAATAATTTGCAGAAAACATAGACTTGTGTCTTAGGGTTCATTTCCCACTGATTTTATCAAATTTGGATAAGTATAAGTCATCCAAACATTCATAATTCTGAGACTAGTGCAAATCTGTTTTTCAGATTGGCAGAGGTTGAGAACATCAACTTGGTTGACATACTTCCCAAAGGAATTTTTCAAAACTGTTTAACTGAGTATACTACACATCCTAAGGGTCATCTCATAAAAGTTTCAGGTCATTTGGAGTTGTCACCAAATAGGAATAAGTTTTTCATTTTAAGGTACATGTTCTGTCCAAACTGACACAGTCAGATCACGTACCATATTTGAGTGACTTAACCTTTGAGTTTTATCTGAAATGTTTATGACACCTTCATAACACCTGAGAGTACATTGTGTCAAAATTTTACTATTTTTGGAGGTCTACAACCCAGTCAACCAAGTGTTTAAAAACGGGTCCTGAAAGCTAGTCTCTGTTTTCAGAAGTGAGTAATTGGTCCTTAAAATTTTATAAACCAATTTTTTTCGCACTCACTATTCAATCCCCCCTTCTAGTGGTGCTATACAGGTCCAACAGCCTTGTGCTACAAGTCTAGCCCTTATTTCTTATAACCTTTCCTTCTTCATTCATTTTATTTCTAAAACACCCACTTTGTGCCTATTATGGTCTTATCTTGTTGTCGTGGCACAAAATCCCATACGTCATTTCTAACAATTGATTAAGTTCGTCATGCATAAAATCAATCTAAGCAGAATCACTCAAGGCATCATGCACATTTTTGGGTTCAATTTTGGAAATCATAGCATGAAATTGATTTATTTCATCCGAAGTTATTCTTCTACGTGGTAGCACACCGTGAGTGAGGTCGCCTATAATGAGATTATGTGTGTGATCTCTATGCCATCTTGGTTGATTATTTTCTATGTTCTCATGCATTTCTAAGTGATCATGCATTTCTAGTGTATCATGCATATCATGCATATCAAACGTGCCATCCATCATCATTCAATATGGGTTTCAATTCAAAATCATCGTCGTATTCTTTATCTTTATCAATCTCATCAAATTCATTAAACTTCACATGAATAGATTCTATGATTTGTCTAGTGAGAGGACTATAACATCTATATGCTTTTGAATTTACAGAATATCCAGCAAAGATGAATTCAATTGATTTAGATTCAAATTTATCTAAATTATCTTTTGTATTTAAAACGAAACATTTACATCCAAAGACACAAAAATAGTCAATTTTAGGCATGCGATCATTTAATATTTCATAAGACGTCTTATTTATTTTCTTTCTAATGGATAGGCGATTTACTATGTAGTATGCACAGTTTACGGCTTCCGCCCACACAAATCTAGGCAACTTATTTTCACACAACATGGTTCTAGCAATTTTTTGTAATGGTCCTATTCTTTCTTTCTACTACTCCATTAATTGTGGAGTTCTAGGTGGCGAAAACTCGTGTTTAATTCCTTTCTCTTCGCAAAATGAAATCATGTCCTTATTTTTAAACTCACCGCCTCTATCACTTCTTATCTTTTCATATTAACCCCATATTGATTTTCAAGTTGTTTTTATCAATTTAGCAATTTCAATAGCGCTATCATCCTTATGTGCAAGAAATAAAGTCCAAGTATAACGAGGAAAAATCATCGACAATCATGCAAGCATAGTGACGCCCACCAAGACTAGTAGTGCGACTAGGACCAAACAAATCAATGTGTAATAATTCCAAAACTCTAGTCGGCTTATTTCATTCTTAGGTATAAGCGAGTCGCAAGTTTGTTTGCCTTTATGCAAGATTCACACAACTGAAGTTGTCTAAATCAAGTGTAGGCAATCTCGTATTAGGTTCTTTCGTTGGAGTTTTTCTAGTGTAGAAATGCCAATATGTCCTAAACATCTATGCCACAAATTTACGTTAGGTTCATTTGATATGAAACACTTAACCTTAGCGTCTAACATATCATCCATAGAAAGCGTAAAAATGTTACCTTCCCGTTTTCCTTTTAAGACTGTTTCTCCATTTTTATTTATTATATTGCAATATGGGTGAGTGAAACACACATCAAAACCATTGTCAATGAATTGCGAAATGCTAAGAAGATTATGAGATAAGTTGCTTACCAAAAAGACGTTGGAGATTTGAAGAGTGCTTGGGTTTCCAATTGTACCTTTTCCGATGATCTTGCCTTCGTTGTTTGTCTCTAAAGGTTACGGATCCACCTTTTGTGACCTTCTTCAATTTCGTGAATAGGCTCGGGTCACCCGTCATGTGCCTCGAGCAACCACTGTCAAGGAACCATTTGATTGATGTATCTTTTGATGTGTGGGTTCCCTGCAATGTGTAAAAATGATTTAGGTACCCTTTTAATTTTGGGTCCTTACGAGTTAGTTATTCACATTTTAGTAAAAGTACCTTTCGGTGCCCATACTTGGGTGATCCTTCTCGGTCCAGCAAATGGCAAGAATGTAGATGAAGGTGCAATGTAGTATACATGTGGTGAATGTACTTTAGGCCTTTGGCCAAGAACTCCTTTATACTCATTGTATGTAGGACGTTTTTGATATGTCCTTGTGTTAGTGTGCGTAGTGCGTGATCTAGATGCATGAAATGGATGACGTGTATGCATCACTTGTTTCTTCTTATATCTATATGGCACAAAATTGTATTTCGCATGATATGAGGAAGAAGTAGGGCGTGAGGAGGGGAGAGGGGTTCTTTGCGTCATCTTAGACGCCGTTTTTTTGTTTTGGGGTGTCTACTTTCTTAGACGCTACGAACTTGTTTGGTTTAATGGATACTTCATTTGTTTCAATGTATCCTAAACCTGTTTTATCACTATCATGCTTTTGTGATAAGATAATACGCTCTAGCATGTTGGATCCCGTATCAAACTGTTTCATCATTTTCTCTAAGTCTGTATTCCTTGATTTCAAACTTGAAATCTTGGAATTCATTTCATTATTTTTCGTGGTCAATGATCAGATCTCTGTCTTTAAAGTAATGATGCGTTATGACTCTTTCTTTGAATCGTTTAATTGAGCGACAAGATTCTCGTTAGAAGATTCTAACATTTTATTGTCTTCAATTAATCGCTTCTTTTCTTTCGCGAGAGTCTTAGTAAATTTATGCAATTCTAAGTACTGACTAAAAAGATCATCGTAAGAAGGCTCAGAGTCAGAATCAGAGTCAGATGATACCTCGTTTGATGCTTTGGACACAAAGCATACTTGTGCAGTCTCTTCTTCTGTTTTAGTCTCGGAATCCGATGTATCACTCCAAATGGAGGCTTTGAGAGCTCGTTTTCTTTGCTTAGGTTCTGAGACGAGTCTATTCTTGTTCCGATCCTTGTCAGGGTATTTATTTGCTTGCTTGTCCTTATTAGGGCAGTCATATGATAGATGTACAAGTTTACCGCATTCATAACATTTAACATCTTTGTCGTTTGTCTTGTTCTTATTTCTTTTAGTCGAAGTGACCTTATTTTTGTTTCTAAATGACTTTCTCATGAATTTTCTTAAGCCTTTAGCCAATAGTATTAAGTCATCGTTATCCGATTCAGAATCACTATCATCTACGTGATCAGAAGAAGTTGAGACATATTCATTTGATTTAAATGCAATAGCTTTACCTTGTTTTGATGATTCTGATTTCCTTATGGTGAGTTTGTTCTCATAAACCTTGAGTAATCCAATTAATTCTTCCATCTTAATTGACTTGGTTTCTTTGCTTTCTTCTATTGCCGTTACTTTAGGGTCCCACTCAGATGGAAGGCTTTGCAAGACCTTTTGTACCTTTTCATGCATAGTAAACGCTTTTCCAAGAGACTCAAGAGAATTGTAAATGTTAGTCAAGCGAAGATCCATATCAACAATAGATTCATTAGGCAATAATTTAAATGACTCGAGTGTGGACATAAGCATATTGATCTTGGACTCTTTTACTTGACTAGTGCCTTCGTGTTTCATTTCAAGTATTCTCCACATTTCTTGAACACTAGAACAATTTGAGACATAGCTAGACTCGCTTTTACTTAATCCATTTAAAAGTAACTTCATAGCCCTAGCGTTCATGCTTAGTCTCTTTTTATCCTCACTAGAATACTCTTCTTTAGGCTTAACGACCTCTAGTGTGACTCCATCTACAATGGATAACTTTGATGGAACAAAGGAACATCTTTTATAATTGACCAAAGATCAATATCAACTGCCATAAGAAAAAGCTTCATTCTTAATTTCCATTGAATGAAAGACTCATCGTCAAAGAGAGGAGGCCTTTGACTCGACATACCTTCTTGTTCGGTTTTGAAATTTGTGGTTGCCATCTCACGTAGATCGTTGGATCCCTTTTGATGTGAGTGTCCTGCGCTCTAATACCACTTGTAGGATCTGCAAGGCACCACTAGAAGGGGGGAGGGGTTGAATAGTTGGTGCGGAAAGTGTGGGTTTTAAAATAGTTTTGACTCAAGAACTCAACTTCTGAAAACGTTTTTTATTTTCAGGACCAGTTTTAAAATGTTTTTAAAACTAGGTTGTAGGTCTTCAAAAATTCTGAAATTTTGAGAGAACTTGGCCTCAGATGTTATGAGTGTCTCCTAAAAATTTCAGATTTAAATTCAACCTCTAACCCCTTGAAAATTCGTTGGTGGTCAGATTGCGCAAATCTGCCAGAAACGGTAGACTGATTTGAAAAATTGATTCCTATTTGTACGTAACTCCAAATACCGCTGGTGAGAGAAAACTCCATAAATGACCCCGATGGTCAGAATTAAATATAATAACACCTTCGTGATAATAAATAAGATGAGAATAGGTCCTTAAATTATATTCACCATGTCGAGTACCTACAAAGCTCAAAATACCAATTTTGCCCCTTTTTGGTAAGTTGTAAAAATATCCAGGGCATATTAGTCACAAGACACTTTAATAAAAAAATCGCATAATCACAACATGATAAACATATATAAATCATGTAAAAATGAAAGAAACCATTTTATCACATTTTACAAAAATATTTCCAAAACCCTAGACATCGATCGATCGAAGTGTCTCTGCTTGAGAGATCGATGTCATTTTTCTTCACTTATTTAATATGCTTCAACTTCTTATTATTTATACTATCATATGTGACTTGCTTAAGCATTCAATACTTAAAATCATGAATTTGAAAATTATCCAAACATATTTCTCAACATTCTTCCCCTTTGGATGATTTTCAAAATAACTCCACATGATTTTAATGTCACAAATTTTTACCAAGTGTTATCACATATTAACCAATTCTATATCAATTGTTTTTGAAACACTCACCAAATCTATACCAATTGTTTTCAAATTCTTTTTAGATACATGTTTTTAACATATGTGCTCCCCCTCAACTTATACTCTCCCCCTTAACCTTTATTCCGAGCAAATTGAACTCTAGTTGAAACTTATATCACTTGATTGAACTTAACTCATTATTCAACCTTAAAATCATGACTTAAAATAAAAAATCATGTTCTTATTCTTCCTCTTTATTTTGCAAATCATGCAAAAGATAGACTTATGATATAGTATCATATGCCATCATACCTAACTTAGCTCGCAAAGTTTCAAAAATAGCTTGACTAAGGGGTTTGGTGAATATATTAGCAACCTGATGATCAGTTCTTACATGGTTTATGACTATATCCTCATTTGAACATGGTCTCGAAGGAAATGGTATTTACCTCAATGTGTTTGACCTTAGAATGAAGTACCGGATTCCGAGAAAAATTGATCGCACTCGTGCTATCATAGAAAATTGGAATCTGATTCATTATAATGCCAAAATCACTTAAGTTGCTGTTTAAGCCAAAGTATTTGGGTTGTGCATAAGCTTAATGCTATATACTCGGCTTCTGTGGTAGAAAGAGCTACACTAGCTTGTTTATTAGGAAACCAAGAAATCAGGTTGGTTCCTATGAATTGACAAGTTCCACTAGTGGATTTTCTATCTATCTTACAACCACCATAATCAACATCACTATAAGCATACAATTCCAAGTTAGCATTTCTATCGTACCAAAGTCCTAAATGAGGTGTGTGTTTAACATATCTAAATATCTTTTTCACCACATTATAGTGGCACACCTTTGGACAAGATTGAAACCTAGCACACATACACACACTAAACTTTATATCAGATGTTGATGCGGTGAAATATAACAATGATCCAATCATAGACCTATATAGTGTGTCATCAAAAGGTTTTCCATTTTTATCCTTGTCTAGTTTGGTACTAACACTCATGGGGGTAGGTGTTGGTTTCAACTCTTCAAATCCAAACTTCTTAATCATATTATTGATATGCTTAAGTTGGCTAATGTGAATTCTGTGAGGGAGTTGTTTGATTTGTAGCCCTAAGAAGTAGTTCAATTCTCCTACCATTGATATCTCAAATTTAGACTTCATACACTCTTCGAAGTCCTTTATTAAGGTAGGGTTGGTTGAACCAAAGATGATGTCATCTACGTAGATTCGAACTATTAATAAGTTATTATCTTTTCTTCTTAGAAATAGTGTGTTGTTTATGGTTCCCTTTTGATAATTATTTGCAATAAGAAAGTTTTCAAATTTATCATACCAAGCTCTTTGAGCTTGTTTCAAACCATATAAAGCTTTCTTAAGCTTGTAGACATGGTTATGATTATTTGGATCTTCAAATCCACGGGGTTGTTTGACAAAAACTTCTTCTTTGATGTATCCATTCAAGAACGCACTCTTGATATCCATTTGAAAGAGTTTAATGTTGCTTAGACTTGCAATAGCAATTAATAATCTAATTGCTTCTAGTCGTGCAACGGATGCAAAGGTTTTTTCATAATCAATTCCTTCTTGTTGATTATAACCTTGTACGACTAGCCTAGCTTTATTTCTTGTGATGTTTCCTTGTTCATCCATTTTGTTTCTAAATATCCATTTTGGTCCTATTATAGATTTATTTCAGGTTTAGGCACTAAGTCCCACACATTATTTAGGGTAAATTGGTTTAACTCCTCATGCATGGCATCTATCCATGATAAATCACCTAAGGCTTCCTTAATATTTTTAGGTCCTAAGTGTGATATTAAGCTATGCCCTTCGGCTTGACTTATGTTTCTACGTGTTCTAACCCCATCACTCGGATATCCAATGATCAATTCCTTAGGGTGTTTATGTTTGTCTTTTATGTGCCACCAATTTCTCTGTTGACTAGATTCACCTTCATCTAGTTCAAATGTTTCATTCATGTGAACATTTTCATATACAATTAAACATCTTGTAAGTTAGATAGATTATTTTCTAATTGTAAAATTTCTTGATTTATTTCACCTAAAGGTTCATGCACGTCTTGTTCAGGGGAAGTTGGTTCTAGATGATCATGAACATGCTCAAGTAATATGTCATCATCATCAAACATATTTTCAACATTATTCTCTTGTTTCTTTTTATCACTTACTTCAAAATATGCATTCTCATTGAATTTCATATGTATGGATTCAATTATTTTTCTAGATGCAGGATTATAACACCTATATGCCTTTGAGTTAGTTGCATATCCAACAAATATGTATTCAATAGACTTTTGTTCAAATTTATCTAGATTTTCTTCAGTATTAAGTACAAAACGTTTACACCCAAATATTCTAAGATAATCTACCTTAGGTTGTCTATTATTCAGTAACTCATGTGGTGTTTTATTTAACTTCTTTCTAATAGAAAGCCTATTTATTATATAACATACACAACTAACAACTTCAACCCACAAATATCTAGGTACTTTGTTTTCACATAACATAGTCCTAGCTATCTCTTGTTGTGTTCTATTTTTATGTTAAACAACTCCATTGAGTTGTGGTGTTCTTGGTGGTGAGAATTCATGTTTTGTTCCATGTAATTCACAAAACTTAATTATATCTTTGTTTTTAAATTCTCCACCTCTATCACTCCTAATTCTTTTAACATTTTCTTCATAAAGATTTTCAAGTTGCTTAATAAGATTTTCGATTACCAATGGAGCATTGTCTTTGTGTGTTAAGAACAACGTCCATGTGTATCGTGAGTAATCATCTACCTTGACATACACATAATAGTGTCCACCTAGACTTATTGTCCTACTTGGACCAAATAAGTCTAAGTGAAGCAATTCTAGTACATGACTAGTGCTCACTTCATGTTTTGGTTTCATTGTCTCTTTTATATGTTTTCCTTTAATACTTGTTTCACATAATTGAAAATTATCTAAGTCTAACTTAGGCATTCCTCTAATTAGATTCTTCTTAGATAATTTTTCTATGGTTGAAACTCCTATATGGCCTAGTCGTCTATGCCATAAGTTCACATCTAAGTCATGTGATACTAAACACTTAATCCTAGCATTTAATTTGTTATTTAGTGATAGTTTGTAAATGTTACCATCCCTATTTCCTTTTAGTACAATTTCTCCCTTTTCATTATTATATCACAACAGTTAAGAAGAAAAGAAACATGATAACTGGAATCTATAAGTTGTGAAATACTTAATAAATTGTAAGAAAGATCGCTTACTAACAACACATTTCGTATGTTAAATGTGTTAGGGTCCCCAACTGTTCCTTTTCTGACAACCTTGCCTTGGTTGTTATCACCGAATGTCACCTTTCCTCCGTTCTCGATTTGTTCTATTTCGGTGAATAGTTTGGGGTTGCCTGTCATGTGCATCGAACACCCGCTATCTAAAAACAACTTGGTTTTTAGATTCTTTGACTTTGTCTCCTTCCTGTACTTTTTACAATAACCCTCGTTGGATACGAAGGAGATTTGAGCTTCCTCATTTTCGGATTATGAATCGGACGAGTTGCTCCATGTGCTTGCCTTCATTGCTCGTTTGCCTCTTCTCGACTTGGACTCTTTTGTCTTAGACTTTTGCGCCTCGTTGTCTTGTTTATTGTTATTATTATTCTTATTGTTGTTATTTTTCTTTGTCGGACAATCATAAGAAATATGTCCTTTTGCCCACATTCATAGCATTTTAATTCATTATTATTCCGTTATTATCAGAATTATTTTTCTTAGGTTGAAAAGAAGAAGAAGAAGAACAAGATTGTTGTCTATTCCTATTAGGCCGTTTGAAAAATTTTCTATGTTTTCTAGCTACTAATATTAATTCATCATCTAATTCACTATCGCTATTACTTTCATCATTGTTTCTATGAGATGACTTAGATGATTTGAAAGCAATAGACTTACTTGATAGTTTTGATGACTCGGATTTTCGTTGGTTCAATTTTACCTCATACACTTTGAGTGAGCCTATTAATTCGTCCATCTTAGTGATTGACTTTGTTTCTTCGATATCCGTCACCTTTGGATCCCATTCAGAGGGAAGACTTTGCAACACCTTTTGAACCTTCTCATTGTTTGTAAAAGATTTACCTAAAGCTTCAAGTACATTAAAGATGTTAGTAATTCTCAAATCCATAGATGTTATGGATTCGTTTGGCAACATGTTGAAAGATTCGAGTTCAGTCATAAGCATGTTTATCTTCGACTCTTTTATACCACTTGTTCCTTCATGTTTTAAAAATAAAGACTTCCACATATCATGAGCACTAGTACAATTTGATACATAACCTGCATCAGAAACACTAACTCCATTCAAAAGAAATTGCATTGCTTTGGCATTCCTAGACATTTTATTTTTATCTTCAGTTAACCATTCACTTTTATATTTCTCTACTTCTTGTGTGACTTTATTAACTTGTACAATTTTCATTGGAATATACAGCCCATCTTCAACTATAGACCATAAATCGATGTCTATATCCATTAAGAATAGCCTCATCCTAAGTTTCCAATGAATGAAATTATTACCATCGAAAAGAGGAGGGCGGTGGGTAGACATACCTTCCATTTCACCTTTGTGAGGAACTATGGCCATTTTACCTTTAGTTGGGATGTACAGGCTTTGATAAATTCTTGCGTCTTAGTCTTGTCTTCTTCGTATGGTGTTGGCCTTGCTTCTTAGAGTGGTGTTGGCCTGGCTCTGATACCAATTGTTGGACCGTGCACCTGCAGTAAACACCATTAGAGGGGGGAGGTGAATAGTGGTTAGCAAAAATTACACTACCCTTGATTAAAATCATGTTTGAAAACAGAATCTCAGACCTTCTCAGATTCAGTACCCGTTTTTGAAAAATTCAAAGCTCAGTGTACACAACTCCAAAAATTGTGAAACATTTCAGAACTTAACTTTAATGTCTTGACTAGACTCTGTCCAAAGGAGACAAAATTAAGATTGTTTGACCCTTCAACCAAATAAAAAGATTCATATGGTCAATTTGGACAAAATTTGACAGAATAGTGCTGAACTTTGAAAACGTGTTTCTCTTTGATTACTCAACCAAAAAGGTTGATCTTTATGTCAAAACACTCCTTATGATGTCTGTTTATATTTCAAAAAGTCCTGACCTGAAACTATTCTTTATAAAAACAGAATTCAAGTTTTCTTGAAACTGGTCAGATTGCAACCAAAATGGAGCATTTATCTTGCAATGACTGAAAGACTAACTTTCCTTTGCTCAAATCAAGTGATTCTTGTTGAAAATAAAAGCTAACAATCTGAAGTATAACTCCATCAAAAATCACCAATTTGGAAAATGTTTTGCTATTTTTTCAAGACGTGCGAATTTGTGTGAAATCTGCTGTAAAAATGGGCAGAAAACAGAAAAGTAGAAAGAAGGCGAGACCACCAAAGATTTATCATGGTTCAGTCAATGTGACCTGCTCCACTGCCAAGGAACACCTTTTCTTGGATTTCACTATAAAATAAGCAGCAATACAACAAGAACCAAGCTTGATCCTTGGGTTATACACAACCCTATTCATGACTTGGATAATCACCTTCTAGCAACTTTGTTTGCAACACCTCAAACACCTATTGATGTAGTCTTATAAATTTGGTAATCAATCTCAAAAATACAACATAAGAGGTGTGTATAGTGTATCTTGACAACAACTAGAAATAGAACACCTTAGCTACACAATGTAAGAACGAAAATAAGAGAAGAGAATAGCAAGACAACAATCTTCAATTTTGCTTTCAAGTGTGTGTTTTCTCTCATTCACCTTGCCTTCTATTTATAGTGTGAATAGATGGAATATTCTCTCCAACTTTTAGGCCATGTGATGGCTGAGAATTTTGAATTAAAGAACCTCCAAAATCAGCTCCAACAACCTTGTCTCCATTACCTTCAAAATTGAAATTTCAAGTTGGCAACTTTTGCCAACTAGGTTGTTTTTGAATTTTCCACTTGTCCAAAAGTCATAAAATGAGTACACCACCTTCTCCATATGTTTATGGAGTTTTGGATGTTGTATATATGTATACCAACTAAAATTTTGTAAAGAGAAAATAATAAATACGAGTTGACAAAATTATGTCAACATATAATCCAAAATTCCAACTTTTTCTCCTTTATATGTTGTGATGAATTTTGCACCAAGGACACCTTATAATCTCTACAAGATGATGAATAAGACTCTCCAATAAAATATACATAAGATTCTTCAAGAAGAAAATAGAATGTGATACGAAAACCGTCACATATATCGCCGATGTCGATAATATCACCAAATAAAGAAATATAATAGAAAACCACCAAATAATCTTCAAGAATATCGTAAATGAACTCCAGAATTAAGATAATAAGATACTCAAGATATTCCTTGAGTAAAAATACAAAAACTGTCTCCGGAGGTAAAATGACCAAAATACCCCTGGTGAGAGAAAGCTCCATACATGACCCCGATGGATAGAATTAAATATATTAATACCTTCGTGATAATAAATAAGATGAGAACAGGTCCTTGAATTATATTCACCATGTCGAGTACCTTTTAAAACTCAAAATACCAATTTTGCCCCTTTTTGGTAAGTTGTAAAAACTTCCAGGGCATATTAGTCACAAGACACTTTAATCATAAAATTCACATAATCACAACATGATAAACATATATAAATCATGTAAAAATAAAAACAACCATTTTATCACATTTTAGAAAAATATTTCTAAAACCTTAGACATCGATTGATCGAAGTGTCTCTGCTTGAGAGATCAATGTCATTTTCATCACTTATTTAATATACTTCAACTTCTTATTATTTATACTATCATGTGTGACTTTCTTAGGTATTCAATACTTAAAATCATGAATTTGAAAATTATCTAAACATATTTCTCAACACTTCCGGTAATAATCATATCATCCACATAGATGATGAGATATGTAACCAGCTTCCCTCTTCTTTTGAAGAACAACGTATGATCCGCACTACTCTGTTTGTATCCATTCACTTTCTTGACTGATGTAAACCTCCCGAACCATGCACGCAGAGACTGTTTCAGTCCATAGAGAGCCCTCTTTAGTCGGCATACTTCATTTTCCTTAAACTCGCTTGAGAAACCAATAGGAGCTTTCATATAAACTTCTCATTTCAACTCACCATGTAAGAAAGCATTTTTTATATCAAATCGGTTCAGTGGCCACTCTTGATTTGCAGCTATAAAGAACAAAACCAAGATGGTATCACTTTTCGCGACTGGTGAAAAGGTTTCTGAGTAATCAAGTTCGTATGTCTTAATGTACCCTTTCGCCACCACTCGGGCTTTGTGTTGTTCGATTGTACCATCTGCTTTATATTTCACTATGAATACCCACCGACACCCTGCTGGTTTCTTGCCCTGAGGTAAGTCACATTTTTCTCATGTCTCATTCTTCTTTAGATCCTCCATCTGTATATTCATTGCGTTACAGCAATGAGGTATATTACTGGATATTTTGGTTGTATTCGGTATGTAGTCCTGACACAAAGTAGTAAGTAGACTCCTGGTCGCCTCCTCTTAAGCTAGATTTATTGGATTCCTTGACAACCAAGTAGTTCGCTCATGTGAGTATCTTCTTGGTGGTCTTCCCCTGTTTTCCGTGGGTGGAAGTTCCCGTACCTGTGACTCAGACGGGGCATTGGAGATAACATCTTCAATGACCACATTGTCAATATGTACGTTACTCTCCTCTTGAGGAGCACTTATCAAAGAAGATTCATGTGATATTTCTGACACGTCAGTCTTTCCTACGTTGTCTGGGGTTTGCTCGGTAGCGTCATCTACTTGACCTTGTTGGACAGTCTCTAGCATCCTGTAGTTGTGTAACCAGTCGAGTGACGCCAATATTCGAATCCTTCGCTCAAACAATGGCAGTGAATATGTCTCACAATTTCCAATAGTTCCTACGAGAACATGGCATAGTTCATCAAACAACCTGTCTGAATACTCCCCAACAAAATGGAGGCGCAGAACGAAAAAACGACTTCTTCTTGAAATGACCCAGGCAATGCTTCTTGAGTCTGAGGCTCCTACTTTTTCCTGGCATACAACCATTAGTACTGTTATGCCCCGCACCCTCCGTAGGATAATTAAAAGACAAAGAGGGAATTAAAGGAGATTAATGACGGTCAACGGTAATGAATTAGGAATTAAGTATGAGGATTAATTAGAAATTAATGAGAGGATTAAATATTAGAATTAATTTGTATTTAATTTAGAATTAAATAATAAAGGTTTATCCTTTAAGATAAATAAGATAATAGATATAATTTAGAAACTCCAAATCTTACCCTTTTCCCTATTAAACTGACAACGTCAGTTCTCCTCCCCATTCACAGAAGACAACGCAATTTTCTTCCCCCCATAGGCGATTTTTGAGACCTTGCAGCCCTAGGAGAAGAAACTCTCCAGAAATCAATCCAGTCTTCGTTTGTTCTTCGTTTCTTCTTCGAGTAATCAAAGGCAAGTAATCATCTTATAAGTTCCTACGTTTTGTGAAAGAAAAATGGCCTATTTTGTTATCAAATTGGATCACCATGCAGTAGTTTCATTATGTGAATCCATGTGTACGCTTTATATGTTTTGGTTATGAGATTTGGCCACTGTATATGAAAATTCTTCGTTGTTGTTGTGGATTATTTGATATCCTGTGAATCCCTACCCCTTGAACCCCTTCCTGTTGTGATTACTTTGTTGCGTGGGGTTTGAGGGAAAAAGATGAGATTTTTGGATTGATAAAGTCGGAGTAATTGCGTACTAGGCTGGGATCATTGTTTGGTATGTGCATAGCGTTTGAATCTGCAGTTCAAGCAAG
The DNA here is from genome assembly GCA_036186865.1 of Eustoma russellianum. Taxonomy (NCBI): domain Eukaryota; kingdom Viridiplantae; phylum Streptophyta; class Magnoliopsida; order Gentianales; family Gentianaceae; genus Eustoma; species Eustoma russellianum. The sequence goes on from AP025047.1 coordinate 14,752,140, forward strand.
TGATTATAGCAGGGTGTTAGGCTTGGATTGATTGGGATACATTTGGAACCAATTGGAGTGATGGTTCTGCAGAAATTCGCAGACGAAAATTTCAGGAAACGCGGACATCGATCGATCTATGTGGGGCGAAGCTGAGAGTTCGATGTCCACTAACGGACATCGATCGATCGAAGTAGATGAGGGGTGAGAGATCGATGTCCACTGACGGACATCGATCGATCGATGTAGGTGAGGGTTGAGAGATCGATGTACACTGACGGACATCGATCGATCGATGTATAAGAAACTGAGAGATCGATGTTCTCTGATGGACATCGATCGATCGATGTGAGGGTATGATGTCACATCGATCGATCGATGTGAGGGGATGAAGTCCATCAGTTTTGTGGGAAAATAGAGGAAGAAAGAGGGAAGCTCGGGGAATCTTTGGGTGACCTTAGAGACTTCTTAGGGCCTGATTAAAGGTAGTCTAAGTCTTGGGAACATGACTTAGGATGGTGAATCAACTTGGCGACTTCAAAGGGTTTTCGAATCGGATTTCAATGAGGATGACCTAGGAGGGTTGGGAAATGAACGTACGAGGTGTTATAGAGTTCCATGAAGGAAAGATAGGGGTACTCGCATTGGTTTGTGACTTTTGGAATCAAGATTAAGTGTTGACGATCTAGTTGAAGCCTAAGCTTTGATGTGTAAGTTAGGGAAATCTTGTGTGTTGCTTGTACTTGCGCATGTGAACATGAACTGCATATGTGAACGATAAATGTGATTGAAACGAGGAGTCTTGCATCATGGCACTTGCATTGCATATTGTTTTGAAAAAGAGCTGTGCTTCGGCACTGATTTGCGAAGGTGACCTGTAATGTTAATCGGGATGGAAATTTAAGCCGAGGTGCATTACAGGGAACAAAAGGTCTGTAATGTTAACCGGGATGGAAATATAAGCCGGAGTGCGTTACAGGGTATGAAGTCCTCTGCAATGTTAATCGGGATGGAAATATAAGCCGAGGTGCATTGCAGAGTATTATGAGGTCTGTGATGTTATTCGGGATGGAAATATAAGCCGAGGTGCATCACAGAGCATAACGAGGTCTGTAGCGTTAATCAGGATAGAAATATAAGCCGGGGTGCAGTACAGGGTATAAAGTTACGAGACCGGACATTGTGACATGCATTGCACTGTTTTGAAAAGAAACGACTCATGCATTTGTGACTGTGTAGTGTAGTGCATATTTTGACATGCATCACGTGAGTCGTTGTGGTATGGATGAGTGTGGTATTTGATAGCCAATGAATTGTTATCTGCGTGCGAATTGCTGTACTTGTTTTATTACGTTATTCACCTATATATTTGGAAGTTTTACAAGACATGTGCCCCTCAACTCCCTTGAATTATATATTACTCATGTCTTGCCATGTGTTGATCCCGTATGTCTTATAAGCGGGTTACTTGCTAGTGTTTTTCGCTAAGGGTACTGCCTTTGTGATACAGGAGAACCTGAGTATGACATGATCTTCGTTGAGGACGACGGCGAGTGGTTTGAATGGGATGCCTAGACCTTGTTGAGAGAACTGATTAGATAGATTCTGTTACTTCTGTTCTTAATTCATTTGAGGATTTAGATGGCTACGACCATATACAGTTTTTGGTATTCACTTTGTCTTTTGATGTACTGCATTAATGGTTTAGATTTACGAGATACGTGTTTCCGCACTTATTTCTCTTACGTCATGGATGATCTGTAGTCGAGAGATGAGACGTCTTGTAGTCTTCTCAGTAAGCTACGACGGGTGTACCGGTTCGGATTCCGCTGTCCGGGTCGGGGCGCTACAGGTGGTATCAGAGCCTAGGCTTCAGATCTACCTCGGAGACCTAGGTTATGATATGTAGAGTCTTAAGATATGATCTTCACCTTAAGTCGATCTTTAAGTCTAAGTATGCAATCTTAGATTTAAGTTTGATTGGGATGGGTGTGTGTACGAGCGCGATAAAAGTTAATCAACAAATGTTACTTTATTTAGCGTACGACTTCCACCTTGTACAACGCATATGGGCCTTCAGTACTTACTCTTTGGAATTGCTGAATGCTAATATGCGTTGATTTTGCAGAAAATACCTCCTAGACGTGACAATCAAGGAAACAGTGGCAATGGGGACAATAACCCTCCACCACCGCCTCCAGTCTTAGTACCCAGGCGCTGATTGACGCTATCACAGTGATAGCACAAGGAGTTGCGCAACCGCACCAACAACCCCCTCCTCCATCACCTCTCCAGCACGGTATCAGGTATTACATTGGAAAGATGCGGAAGATGCATGCCCCCACGTTTGAAGGGACCACTGATCCAGAGGTGGCTGGATTTTGGAAGGATGAGATTGAGAAATGCTTCAGGCTGGTGCAAGTGCCTGAGGAACTGAAGGTAGACGTGGCCACACCGTTGCTGATCGGCAGGGCCAATGCCTGGTGGAATGGCATTCTGCCCAAGATGACTCCTCCTATCCAGTGGAGCCAGTTTGTGCAGGCCTACTAGGATTACTATGTGCCTGAGACTGCCGTTTTGGAGAAGATGAGGCAGTTTGACAAGTTTGAACAAGGGAGGATGTCGGTTTCCGATTACGCTGACAGGTTCCATGCCTTAGGCAAATTCACACCCTTGGTATTGGAAAATAATCGGATGAAAATGCTGAAGTTTGAAGAGGGTCTGAACCCCCGGATACGGACGGCTATAGCGGGGTCCAGTTTAAAGACGTTTGAGGAGATGTCGGATGCATGTTACCGTGTGGAGAGTGACATGCGACGGTCACAGACTAGAGAGGCTCGTGAAGAGTCTAGCAAAAGGCCCAGAGAGGAGAGAAGTAGTGGTAGACCCGGACGTTGGGTCAAGATCCCTAGGAAAGGACAAGCGGGTCCAGCTCAAAGGGCACCGCAGCAGAATCAACCCAATCGCCAGGCACCCGCAGAATGTCCACACTGCCAGAGGAGATACGCAGGTGAGTGTTGGAAGATTACTGGTGTAGCGCCCCGACCCGGACAGCGGAATCCGAACCGATTCACCCGTCGTAGCTTACTGAGAAGACTACAAGACGTCTCATCTCTCGAATACACATCATCGATGACGTAAGAGAAATAAGCGCGGAAACATATCATGTCAATCTAAAACATCGAATTAATACGTCCAAGACAACGTGAATATCCAATGTGTATGGTCGCAGCCATCTAAAACCTCCAATGAATAACAAAATAAACTGAAACAAACGGAAAACAGTTTCAACTCGCTAATCAATCTCCTCAACAAGGTCTAGGCATCCCATTCTGCCCACTCGCCATCATCCTCGATAAAGATCATGTCATACTCAGGTTCTCCTGTATCACAAAGGCAGTGCCCTTAGCGAAAACGCCAGCAAGTAACCCGCTTATAAGACATACGGGATCAACACATGGCAAGACATGAGTAATAGGTAATTCAAGGGAATTGTGGGGCACATGTCTTGTAAACTTCCAAATATAGAAGCGAGTAACGTAATAAAGCAAGTACAGCAGTTTGCACGCAAATAACAATTCATTGGCAATCAAATAACACTCACATTCATACCACATTGACTCTCGTGATGCATGTCAAAGTATGCACTACACTACACAATCACAAATGCATGAGTCATTTCCTTTCAAATCAGTACAATGCATGTCACAATGTCCGGTCTCGTAACTCGTAACCCTGTAACGCACCCCGGCTTATATTTCCATCCCGGTTAACGTTACAGGCTCGTAATGCTCTGTGATGCACCCCGGCTTAAATTTCCATCCCGGTTAACATCACAGACTCGTAAAACTCTGCAATGCACCTCGGCTTATATTTCCATCCCGATTAACATTGCAGAGGACTTTATACCCTGTAACGCACCCCGGATTATATTTCCATCCCAGTTAACGTTACAGTCTTTTGTGCCCTGCAATGCACCCCGGCTTAAACTTCCATCCCGGTTAACATTGCAGGTCACCTTCGCAAATCTGTGCCGAAGCACCTTTCTTTCCAAATCAATATGCAAATGCAAGTGCCATGATGCAAGACTCGTCATTTCATTCTCATTTCTCGTTCTCATATGCAATTCACATTCACATAAGTAATTCATGTACACATGCGCACGTATAAGCAACACACAAGCTTTCACTAACTTACACGTCATAACTTAGGCTTCAACCATTTCGTCAACACTTAGTCTTGCCTCTGAGGTTCACAACCTAAGACAATATCCCTAACCATCCTTCATTGAACTCTCAAACACCTCATACGTTCATCTCCTAACCCTTCTAAGTCGTACACATTGAAATGCGATTCGAGAACTCATCGAAGTCACCAAGTTGATTCCCCATCCTAGGTCATGTTCCCAAGGCTTAAACTACCTTTAATCAGGTCTTAAGAAGCCTCTAAGGTCACCCAAAGGCTCCCCGAACTTCCCTCTTTCTTCCTCTATTTTCCACAAAATTGGCGGACTTCATTCCCTAGCTTCGATCGATCGATGTCCAACTAGGGACATCGATCTCTCCACTTCGATCGATCGATGTCCTACTGAGGACATCGATCTCTCAGGCTTACCCACATCGATCGATCGATGTCCTTCTGGGGACATCGATCTCTCCACTTCGATCGATCGATGTCTTACTGAGGACATCGATCTCTCAACAACCTGTTCATCGATCGATTGATGTCCAACTGGGGACATCAATCTCTGACATCGATCGATCGATGTCAGCGCTATTCCAAAACTGTTTTGCGATTTTCTGCAGACCATCAACCAAGTGATTCCAAACGTATCCAAATCCATTCAAGCCTAACACCCTGCTATGGTCACATGCTTAGACTGCAGATTCAAACGCTACGCACCTGACCAAACAATGATTCAATCCTAGTACGCTCTTTCATCAACCACACCAAACCAAAAATCCCACCTTTTTTCCCTCAAACCCACGCAACATCTAAATCACAACAAGAAGGAGTTGACGGGGTAGGGATTTGCAGGATTTCACATAATCAACAATAACCACGAATGCTTTTCATATACATCGGCCAAATCTCGAAACCAAAACACATAGATCATATACAAATAATCACAAAACGAAACTACTGCATGGTGATCCAATTTGATATCAAAATAGGCCGTTTATCTTTCACAAATCGTAAGAACTTATAAGAAAGTTACTTGCCTTTGATTACTCGAGAACGGATTGAAGAACGCAGGAAGATTGGATGGCTTTCTGAAGAGATTCTTCTCCTAGGGTTGAAGGGGCCTCCAAATCGCCTAGGGTGTGATGAGAGCGTCGGTTTTCTCTGCGTAAGAGGGAAAACTGACGTCTGTCAGTTTTTATATGGGAAGGGAAAGGTTTGGTGTTTCTAAATTATATCTATCATCTATTTATCTTAAAGGATAAACTTAATTATTTAATTCTAAATTAAATATAAATAAATTCTAATATTAAATCCATCATTAATTTCTAATTAATCCTCATATTAATGCCTAAATTAATTCTCGTTGACCGTCATTAATTTCTGTAAAGTCCTTCTTTGTCTTTTAATTACCCTACGAAGGGTGCGGGGCATAACATCCCACCCCCCTTACAAAAATTTTCATCCTCGAAACTGACGTACCTTATTAGAAGAGGTGTGGATACAGCTCCTTCACTTGATCCTCAAGTTCCCACGTGGCTTCGCGCTCCGTATGGTTACTCCACTGAACTTTGACATACGGAATGACGCATCGGTGTAGGACTTGATCTTTCCTATCCACAATCTTGATTGCATGTTCTTCGTAGGTGACATCTTCTTTCACGTCCAATGGTTGAGCTTTAAGGACATGGCTCGGGTCTGATATGTATTTCCGCAATTGGGATACGTGAAATATGTTATGGACTTGTGACAAATTCGGAGGTAAGGCGAGTCTGTATGCTCTTTCACCAACTTTACCAAGAACTTCGTACGGGCCTATGTATCTAGGGCTTAACTTGCCCTTCACTCTGAATCTTACGACTCCCTTGGTTGGTGAAACTCGTAAATAAACCTTTTCACCTTCCTCAAATTCCAAGGGTCGTCTCTTGGTGTCAGCCCAACTCTTGCTGCGATCTTGAGCCACCTTGAGTTTCTCTCTTATCACTTTCACCTTTTCAACCATTTGCTCAACAAAATCTGGTGCAGTAATAGTCCTTTCTCCAACTTCATCCCAGCAAACCGGGGATCTGCACTTGCGTCCATATAGGGCTTCGAATGGCGCCATGCCAATTACACTGTGATAGCTATTATTGTATGAAAACTCCATCAACTTCAACATGCTATCCCAGTTTCCTTTAAAATCTAAGGCGCACGCTCTTAGCATATCTTCCAAGGTTTGGATGGTTCTCTCGGATTGTCCATCCGTTTGCGGGTGGTATGCGGTACTCATTCTCAGTTCGGTACCCATTGCCTTCTGGAATGCCCTCCAGAACTTAGAGGTGAACTTGGGATCACGGTCCGACACGATGCTAACTGGGACTCCATGTAGACTTACAATGTCATCTAAATATATATTGGAGAGCTTCTCATAAGACGTACCATGAGGCATAGCTATGAAATGGGCTGTCTTTGTCAGCCGGTCCACAATCACCCAAATCATTTCATTCCCATTGCGGGTCTTGGGTAGTCCCATTACGAAGTCCATCATCACGTGTTCCCACTTCTATTCTGGAATCTCTAACGGTATCATCAAGCCGCCAGGTCGTTGATGTTCGGCCTTGACTTGTTGGCATACTAAACATCTTTCGACATATGCCGCAATTGATCTTTTCATCCCTATCCACCAATAGTTTCTTTTGAGGTCCTTATACATCTTAGTGCTCCCGGGGTGGATAGACATTCTTGAGTATGCGCTTCTTGGAGCAATTCCGTTCGGAGTTTGTCTTTATCCGGCATGCATAACCGATTTTGAAACCATAGACTTCCATCCCCTCGTAGCTGGAAATCCTTTACTGGTCCCGTGAATAATTTGCCGCGGATCTCTTTCAATGCTGGGTCCTCGTACTGCGCCTCTTTGATTCTGTCTACCAAGTTTGGGCTGATAGACAAGGTTGTAAGGACATTTGCCACTGAATCCACCAATTCGAGGTCAAACTCCTCGATTTCTCTTTCTAGCGGAGATTGTCTTGCGTGGCTAGACTTTTTGCTCAACGCGTCCGCCACTCTGTTGGCTTTACCCGGATGATAGTTGATGGTCAAGTCATAGTCCTTGAGTAACTCTAACCATCTTCTCTGTCTCATATTTAACTCCTTCTGCGAGAATAGGTACTTCAAGCTCTTATGATCGGTGAACACAACACATTTCTCTCCATATAGATAGTGTCTCCAGATCTTAAGAGCAAATACCGCAGCTGCGAGTTCCAAGTCATGCGTCGGGTAGTTCTGCTCATAGGGTTTCAATTGTCTTGACGCGTATGATATGACTCGTTCATTTTGCATCAAGACACAACCTATAAACAGAACGTCAGTTTGAGACTAGCATGAGTATATACAATGCATTAATTGTAATGGTGTACATACCTAGTCCTTTCTTGGACGCGTCGCTATAGATCACAAAACCGTCAGTGCCGGAGGGTTGTGCCAACACTGGGGCTGTGGTCAATCTCTTCTTGAGCTCGGTAAAGCTTTGCTCGCATTCAGCAGTCCATTCGAATTTAGTCTTCTTCTGCGTAAGTCGACTCAATGGTACTGCTATCGTTGAGAATCCCTCCACAAACTTCCTATAGTAGCCTGCCAAGCCTAGGAAGCTTCTGACTTCGGTCGCATTTGTGGGTCTTGGCCATTCCGTGATGGCTTCTATCTTCTTAGGATCCACAGAGATCCCATCTTCCGAAATCACGTGACCGAGGAAGGCTACACTTCTTAGCCAAAATTCACACTTGCTGAATTTGGCATAGAGCTGCTGTTGCCTCAGAATTTGCAATACCACTCTTAAATGTTTAGCATGAGCATGTTCGTCTGGGGAATAGACCAAAATGTCATCGATGAACACTACTACAAATTGATCCAGCTGTTCTCGGAATACTGTGTTCATCAAATCCATGAAAGCTGCTGGGGCATTAGTTAGCCCAAACGGCATTACCAAAATTCATAATGCCCGTAGCGAGACCGAAAAGCGGTCTTAGGGACGTCTCCCGCTTTCACAAGCAATTGATGGTATCCTTGACGAAGGTCGATCTTTGAAAACCATCGGGCTCCTTTTAGTTGGTCAAATAAGTCCTCTATCCTTGGCAAAGGATATTTGTTCTTTATGGTAATCTTATTCAGTTCTCGGTAATCAACGCACAACCTCATACTGCCATCTTTCTTCTTTACGAACAATACTGGGGCTCCCCATGGTGATACGCTGGGGCGAATTAATTTCTTGTCCAACAATTCCTGAAATTGTCCCTTCAGCTCCTTAAGTTCAGCTGGAGCCATTCTGTAGGGTGCCTTAGATATAGGCTCGGCTACAGGGATCAAGTTGATCTCAAACTCCACTTCTCTCGTTGGTGGTACTCCCGGTAGGTCGTCCGGAAATACGTCCTTGAACTCATTGATTACCGGTATTTGATTCATAGAGGGAATTTCTTGTTGGGCATCTACCGCATACACCGTATATCCCTCTGCTCCCTTCTGTAGGGCTTTAAAGGCCTTAATCGCCGTTAGGTATATTTTCTTAGGAGCTTTGGTTATCTTGCTGTTTCCTTGCACCGTGATGTCATTCATCTCAGGGTCTTTGAGGGTCACTTGCTTGAGTTGACAGTTGATGTTGGCATGATCCTTGGTCAGCCAATCCATGCCCAATATTACGTCAAAGTCCTTCATTGGGATTGGGACTAAGGTCACTGGGAAGAGTTTTCCCCTCTAATTCCAAATCACAATTCTTGTACTGATGGTGAGAAATCAGTACTTGTTCTCCTGCTGCCTGTACCCTAAATGGGTTCTCAAGCCATTCGGGTAAACAGTCGAGTCCTTTAGCGAAATGCTTAGAAATGAAGGAGTGGCTAGCTCCACTATCAAATAACACGTTTGCAGGCACGTTGTTGACTAAGATCACACCTATTCACCAAAGGGTAACACATAAAAGTTTCACATAAAGCGCGTATTCAATTATCAACTTAGAAAACTAAAATCCAGCTTAAACTACTAGTATTTAACTTAGGTCGTACCTGTCACCACGTTTGCATCCTCCTGGACTTCAGCGTCCGTCATCACGTGGACTCTTGCATTGGGCCTGCCTCTCTGCTGTGGAGCCGGCCCTGGTCCTGCAGCTTGGGGCTTCGGGTTCCACTCAGGGCAATCCTTGATCCTGTGTCCCGCCTTTTCACATTTGAAACATGCTCCGCTAATTTTCCAGCATTCACCCACGTGTCTTTTCTGGCAGTGTGGGCACTCTGCAGGTGCTTGACGATTCTGCTGGTTCTGTTGCGGTGCCCTTTGAGCTGGCCCCGCTTGCCCCTTTCTGGGGATCTTGACCCAACGTCCGGGCCTACTCCCACTTTGCTCAACCCTCGGCCTCTTGCTCGATTCTTCACGAGCCTCTCTGTTCTGTGATCGTCGCATGTCACTCTCCACTCGGTAACATGCGTCCAGCATCTCCTCGAATGTTTTCAGACTTGACCCCGCAATTGCTGTCCGTATGCGGGGGTTCAGACCCTCTTCAAACTTCAGCATTTTCATCCTATTGTTCTCCAATACCAAAGGTGTGAACTTGCCCAAGGCATGGAATCTATCCGCATAGTCCGAAACAGTCATCCTTCCTTGTTCAAATTTATCAAACTGCCTCATCTTCTCCAAAATGGCAGTCTCAGGCACATAATAATCTTTGTAGGCCTTCACAAACTGACTCCACTGAATGGGAGGAGTCATCTTGGGCAGAATGCCGTTCCACCATGCATTCGCTGTGCCCGTCAGAAAAGGCGTGGCTACATCCACCTTGTGTTCTTTAGGCACTTGCACAAGCCTGAAGCATTTCTCTACTTCGTCCAGCCAAAACCCAGCCACCTCTGGGTCAGTGGTCCCTTCGAAATTAGGGGCGTGCATCTTCCGCATCTTCCCAATGTAATACCTGATGCCGTGCTGAGGTGGTGGAGGCTGTGGTTGCGGTTGTTGCTGCTGTTGAGCAACCCCTTGTGCTATTACCGTGATAGCATCAATCAACGCTTGGGGTACTAGTACTGGAGGTGGTGGTGGAGGAGGGTTATTGTTTCTGTTGCCACCGTTTCCTTGGTTGTCACGTCTAGGAGGCATTTTTTCTGCAAGATCACGCTTATTAGTATCTAGCAGTTCCAAAATAAGTACTTGGGGTCCATAATGTGGTACAAGGCGGAATTTATAAATTAAAATAACTACAATTATTGATTACACTTAATCGCGCTCGTACACACACCCAACCCAAACAAACTTAAATCTAAGATTACACACTTAGACTTAAAGATCCACTTAAGGTGAAAATCATAACTTAAGACTCTACATGTCATAACCTAGGTCTCCGAGGTAGATCTGAAGCCTAGGCTCTGATACCACCTGTAGCGCCCCGACCCGGACAGCGGAATCCGAACCGGTTCACCCGTCGTAGCTTACTGAGAAGACTACAAGACGTCTCATCTCTCGAATACACATCATCGATGACGTAAGAGAAATAAGCACGGAAACATATCATGTCAATCTAAAACATCGAATTAATACATCCAAGACAACGTGAATATCCAATGTGTATGGTCGCAGCCATCTAAAACCTCCAATGAATAACAAAATAAACTGAAACAAACGGAAAACAGTTTGAACTCGCTAATCAATCTCCTCAACAAGGTCTAGGCATCCCATTCTGCCCACTCGCCGTCATCCTCGATAAAGATCATGTCATACTCAGGTTCTCCTGTATCACAAAGGCAGTACCCTTAGCGAAAACGCTAGCAAGTAACCCGCTTATAAGACATACGGGATCAACACATGGCAAGACATGAGTAATAGGTAATTCAAGGGAATTGTGGGGCACATGTCTTGTAAACTTCCAATTATAGAAGCGAGTAACGTAATAAAGCAAGTACAGCAGTTTGCACGCAAATAACAATTCATTGGCAATCAAATAACACTCACATTCATACCACATTCACTCTCGTGATGCATGTCAAAGTATGCACTACACTACACAATGACAAATGCATGAGTCATTTCCTTTCAAATCAGTGCAATGCATGTCAGAATGTCCGGTCTCGTAACTCGTAACGCTGTAACGCACCCCAGCTTATATTTCCATCCCGGTTAACGTTACAGGCTCGTAATGCTCTGTGATGCACCCCGGCTTAAATTTCCATCCCGGTTAACATCACAGACTCGTAAAACTCTGCAATGCACCTCGGCTTATATTTCCATTCCGATTAACATTGCAGAGGACTTTATACCCTGTAACGCACCCCGGCTTAAATTTCCATCCCGGTTAACATTGCAGGTCACCTTCGCAAATCTGTGCCGAAGCACCTTTCTTTCCAAATCAATATGCAAATGCAAGTGCCATGATGCAAGACTCGTCATTTCATTCTCATTTCTCGTTCTCGTATGCAATTCACATTCACATAAGTAATTCATGTACACATGCGCACGTATAAGCAACACACAACCTTTCACTAACTTACACGTCATAACTTAGGCTTCAACCATTTCGTCAACACTTAGTCTTGCCTCTGAGGTTCACAACCTAAGACAATATCCCTAACCATCCTTCATTGAACTCTCAAACACCTCATACGTTCATCTCCTAACCCTTCTAAGTCGTACACATTGAAATGCGATTCGAGAACTCATCGAAGTCACCAAGTTGATTCCCCATCCTAGGTCATGTTTCCAAGGCTTAAACTACCTTTAATCAGGTCTTAAGAAGCCTCTAAGGTCACCCAAATGCTCCCCGAACTTCCCTCTTTCTTCCTCTATTTTCCACAAAATTGGCGGACTTCATTCCCTAGCTTCGATCGATCGATGTCCAACTGGGGACATCGATCTCTCCACTTCGATCGATCGATGTCCTACTGAGGACATCGATCTCTCAAGCTTAGCCACATCGTTCGATCGATGTCCTTCTGGGGACATAGATCTCTCCACTTCGATCGATCGATGTCTTACTGAGGACATCGATCTCTCAGCAACCTGTTCATCGATCGATCGATGTCCAACTGGGGACATCGATCGATGTCAGCGCTATTCCAAAACAGTTTTGCGATTTTCTGCAGACCATCAACCAAGTGATTCCAAACGTATCCAAATCCATTCAAGCCTAACACCCTGCTATGGTCACATGCTTAGACTGCAGATTCAAACGCTACGCACCTGACCAAACAATGATTCAATCCTAGTACACTCCTTCATCAACCACACCAAACCAAAAATCCCACCTTTTTCCCCTCAAACCCACGCAACATCTAAATCACAACAAGAAGGAGTTCACGAGGTAGGGATTTGCAGGATTTCACATAATCAACAATAACCACGAATGCTTTTCATATACATCGGTCAAATCTCAAAACCAAAACACATAGATCATATACAAATAATCACAAAACGAAACTACTGCATGGTGATCCGATTTGATATCAAAATAGGCCGATTATCTTTCACAAATCGTAAGAACTTATAAGAAAGTTACTTGCCTTTGATTACTCGAGAACGGATTGAAGAACGCAGGAAGATTGGATGGCTTTCTGAAGAGATTCTTCTCCTAGGGTTGAAGGGGCCTCCAAATCGCCTAGGGTGTGATGAGAGCGTCGGTTTTCTCTGCGTAAGAGGGAAAACTGACGTCTGTCAGTTTTTATATGGGAAGGGAAAGGTTTGGTGTTTCTAAATTATATCTATCATCTATTTATCTTAAAGGATAAACTTAATTATTTAATTCTAAATTAAATATAAATAAATTCTAATATTAAATCCATCATTAATTTGTAATTAATCCTGATATTAATGCCTAAATTAATTCTCGTTGACCGTCATTAATTTCTGTAAAGTCCTTCTTTGTCTTTTAATTACCCTACGAAGGGTGCGGGGCATAACATCCCACCCCCCTTACAAAAATTTTCGTCCTCGAAACTGACGTACCTTATTAGAAGAGGTGTGGATACAGCTCCTTCACTTGATCCTCAAGTTCCCACGTGGCTTCGCGCTCCGTATGGTTACTCCACTGAACTTTGACATACGGAATGACGCGTCGGCGTAGGACTTGATCTTTCCTATCCACAATCTTGATTGCATGTTCTTTGTAGGTGACATCTTCTTTCACGTCCAATGGTTGAGCTTTAAGGACATGGCTCGGGTCTGATATGTATTTCCGCAACTGGGATACGTGAAATACGTTATGGACTTGTGACAAATTCGGAGGTAAGGCGAGTCTGTATGCTCTTTCACCAACTTTACCAAGAACTTCGTACGGGCCTATGTATCTAGGGCTTAACTTGCCCTTCACTCTGAATCTTACGACTCCCTTGGTTGGTGAAACTCGTAAATAAACCTTTTCACCTTCCTCAAATTCCAAGGGTCGTCTCTTGGTGTCAGCCCAACTCTTACTGCGATCTTGAGCCACCTTGAGTTTCTCTCTTATCACTTTCACCTTTTCAACCGTTTGCTCAACCAATTCTGGTGCAGTAATAGTCCTTTCTCCAAATTCATCCCAGCAAACCGGGGATCTGCACTTGCGTCCATATAGGGCTTCGAATGGCGCCATGCCAATTACACTGTGATAGCTATTATTGTATGAAAACTCCATCAACTTCAACATGCTATCCCAGTTTCCTTTAAAATCTAAGGCGCACGCTCTTAGCATATCTTCCAAGGTTTGGATGGTTCTCTCGGATTGTCCATCCGTTTGCGGGTGATATGCGGTACTCATTCTCAGTTCGGTACCCATTGCCTTCTGGAATGCCCTCCAGAACTTAGAGGTGAACTTGGGATTACGGTCCGACACGATGCTAACTGGGACTCCATGTAGACTTACAATGTTATCCAAATATATATTGGAGAGCTTCTCATAAGACGTACCATGAGGCATAGCTATGAAATGGGCTGTCTTTGTCAGCCGGTCCACAATCACCCAAATCATTTCATTCCCATTGCGGGTCTTGGGTAGTCCCATTACGAAGTCCATCGTCACGTGTTCCCATTTCTATTCCGGAATCTCTAACGGTATCATCAAGCCGCCAGGTCGTTGATGTTCGGCCTTGACTTGTTGGCATACTAAACATCTTTCGACATATGCCGCAATTGATCTTTTCATCCCTATCCACCAATAGTTTCTTTTGAGGTCCTTATACATCTTAGTGCTCCCGGGGTGGATAGACATTCTTGAGTATGCGCTTCTTGGAGCAATTCCGTTCGGAGTTCGTCTTTACCCGGCACGCATAACCGATTTTGAAACCATAGACTTCCATCCCCTCGTAGCTGGAAATCCTTTACTGGTCCCGTGAATAATTTGCCGCAGATCTCTTTCAATGCTGGGTCCTCGTACTGCGCCTCTTTGATTCTGTCTACCAAGTTTGGGCTGATAGACAAGGTTGTAAGGACATTTGCCACTGAATCCACCAATTCGAGGTCAAACTCCTCGATTTCTCTTTCTAGCGGAGATTGTCTTGCGTGGCTAGACTTTTTGCTCAACGCATCTGCCACTCTGTTGGCTTTACCCGGATGATAGTTGATGGTCAAGTCATAGTCCTTGAGTAACTCTAACCATCTTCTCTGTCTCATATTTAACTCCTTCTGCGAGAATAGGTACTTCAAGCTCTTATGACCGGTGAACACCGGTTCCTGATATGAAACAAGTGACCGTTAAGGATCCTGATATGAATGAAATAACGGTTCAGGGAAACGTTAAGTTAACAAAGGCCCCAAAGAAGATATACTTGACAGCGATTAAGGCCTTTAAAGCCTTACAGAAAGGAGCAGAGGGATATATGGTGTATGCATTAGATAAGAAGCAGGAGGTTCCCTCTATAGATCAAATTCCGGTGATCAATGAGTTCAAGGACGTATTTCCGGATGATTTGATGGGAGTTCCGCCATCGAGAGAAGTGGAGTTCGAAATCAACTTGATCCCTGAAGCCGAGTCTATATTTAAGGCACCCTATAGAATGGCTCCAGCCGAACTTAAGGAGCTTAAGGGACAACTTCAAGAGTTGTTAGACAAGAAATTGATTCGCCCCAGTGTATCACCTTGGGGAGCTCCAGTTCTATTTGTAAAGAAGAAGGATGGCAGTATGAGATTGTGCATTGACTACCGAGAACTGAATAAGATTACCATCAAGAACAAATATCCCTTACCAAAGATTGAGGATTTATTTGATCAGCTAAAGGGAGCTCGCTGGTTTTCAAAGATTGACCTTCGTCAGGGGTATCATCAGCTGCTTGTGAAAGCCGGAGACGTACCTAAGACCGCTTTCCAGACTCGATACGGGCATTATGAATTTTTGGTGATGCCTTTTGGATTAACTAATGCCCCAGCAGCGTTTATGGACTTGATGAATACCGTGTTCCGAGAACAGTTGGACTAATCCGTGGTGGTGTTCATCGATGACATCCTAGTCTACTCTCCCGACGAGCAAGCACGCGCTGAACACTTAAGAGTGGTGTTGCAAATCTTGAGGCAACAAAAACTCTACGCCAAATTCAGCAAGTGTGAATTTTGGCTAAGAAGTGTAGCCTTTCTCGGTCACGTGATTTCTGAGGATGGGATCTCGGTAGATCCTAAGAAGATAGAAGCCATCACAGAGTGGCTAAGACCTACAAACGTGACTGAAGTAAGAAGCTTCCTAGGCTTGGTAGGCTACTATAGGAAGTTCATTGAGGGATTCTCAACGATAGCAGTTCCATTGAGCCGACTTACACAGAAGAAGACTAAGTTCGAATGGACTGCTGAGTGCGAGCAGAGCTTTACCGAGCTCAAGAAGAGATTGACCACAGCCCCGGTGTTGGCACAACCCTCTGGCACCGACGGTTTTGTGATCTATAGTGACGCGTCCAAGAAAGGACTAGGTATGTACATCATTACAATTAATGCATTGTATATACATATGCTATCCTTAAATTAACGTTATGTTTATAGGTTGTGTCTTGATGCAAAATGAACGAGTCATTTCGTAAACGTCAAGACAATTGAAGCCATACGAGCAGAACTACCCGACGCATGACTTGGAACTCGCAGCTGTGGTATTTTGCTCTTAAGATCTGGAGGCACTATTTATATGGGGAGAAATGTGCCGTGTTCACTGATTATAAGAGCTTGAAGTACCTATTCTCGCAGAAAGAATTAAATATGAGACAGAGAAGATGGTTGGAGTTACTCAAAGACTATGACTTGACCATCAACTACCATCCGGATAAGGCCAACAGAGTGGCCGACGCGTTGAGCAAAAAGTCTAGCCACGCCAGACAATCTCTGTTAGAAAGAGAAATCGAGGAGTTTGACCTCGAAGTGGTGGACTCAGTGGCAAATGTCCTTACAACGCTATCTATCAGCCCAGACTTGGTAGACAGAATTAAAGAAGCGCAGTATGAGGACCCAGCACTGAAAGAAATCCGCGACAAATTGTCCACGGGACCAGTAAAGGACTTCCAGTTGTGAGGAGATGGAAGTCTATGGTTCCAGAATCGGTTATGCGTGCCAGGTAAAGACGAACTCCAAATGGAATTGCTCCAAGAAGCGCATAACTCAAAGATGTCTATCTACCCCAGGAGCACTAAGATGTACAAGGATCTCAAAAAGAATTATTGGTGGATAGGGCTGAAAAGATCAATAGCGGCATATGTCGAAAGGTGTTTGGTATGCCAACAAGTCAAGGCCGAACATCAACGACGTGGTGGTTTGATGATGCCGCTAGAGATTTCAGAATGGAAATGGGAGCACGTGACTATGGACTTCGTAATGGGACTACCCAAGACCCGAATTGGAAATGAAATGATTTGGGTGATCGTAGACCGTTTGACAAAGACAGCCCATTTCATAGCTATGCCACATGGCACCTCCTACGAGAAACTTTCCAATATATATGTGGATAACATCGTGAGCCTACATGGAGTCCCCGTCAGCATTGTGTCGGACCGTGATCCCAAATTCACCTCTAAGTTCTGGAGAGCATTTCAGAAGGCGATGGGTACCAAACTGAGGATGAGTACTGCGTACCACCCTCAAACGGATGGACAATCCGAGAGAACCATCCAAACCTTAGAAGATATGTTGAGAGCATGCGCCTTGGATTTTAAAGAAAACTGGGATAGCATGTTGAAGTTAATGGAGTTTTCATACAATAACAGCTATCACAGTGCAATTGGCATGGCGCCATTTGAAGCCTTATATGGACGTAAGTGCAGGTCCCGGTTTGTTGGGATGAAGTTGGGGAGAGGACAATCACCGCACCAGAATTGGTTGAACAAACTATTGAGAAGGTCAAAGTGATAAGAGATAGGCTAAGGGTGGCTCAAGATCGTAATAAGAGTTGGGCCGATACTAAAAGACGACCCTTGGAGTTTGAGGAGGGTGAAAAGGTCTACCTGCAAGTTTCACCCACCAAAGGAGTCGCAAGATTCGGAATGAAGGGCAAGTTAAGCCCAAGATATATTGGCCCTTACGAAGTACTTGGTAAAGTTGGTGAAAGAGCATACAGACTCGCCTTGCCTCCAAATTTGTCACAAGTCCACAACGTATTTCATGTGTCCCAACTAAGGAAATACGTACCAGACCCGAGCCATATCCTGGAAGCTCAACCATTGGATGTTAAGGAGGATATCACTTACGAAGAACATCCAATAAAGATTGTGGATAGGAAAGATCAAGTCCTACGCCGACGCGTCATTCCGTATGTCAAAGTTCACTGGGGTAACCATACGGAGCGTGAAGCCACGTGGGAGCTTGAGGAGCAAATGAAGGAGCTATATCCACACCTCTTCCAATAAGGTACGCCAGTTTCGAGGACGAAACTTTTTGTAAGGGGGGTGGAATGTTATGCCCCGCACCCTCCGTAGGATAATTAAAAGACAAAGAGGGAATTAAAGGAGATTAATGACGGTCGACGGTAATGAATTAGGTATTAAGTATGAGGATTAATTAGAAATTAATGAGAGGATTAAATATTAGAATTAATTTGTATTTAATTTAGAATTAAATAATAAAGGTTTATTCTTTAAGATAAATAAGATAATAGATATAATTTAGAAACTCCAAATCTTACCCTTTTCCTATTAAACTGACAACGTCAGTTCTCCTCCCCATTCACAGAAGATGACGCAATTTTCTTCCCCCCATAGGCGATTTTTGAGACCTTGCAGCCCTAGGAGAAGAAACTCTCCAGAAATCAATCCAGTCTTCGTTCGTTCTTCGTTTCTTCTTCGAGTAATCAAAGGCAAGTAATCATCTTATAAGTTCCTATGTTTTGTGAAAGAAAAATGGCCTATTTTGTTATCAAATTGGATCACCATGCAGTAGTTTCATTATGTGAATCCATGTGTACGCTTTATGTGTTTTGGTTATGAGATTTGGCCACTTTATATGAAAATTCTTCGTTGTTGTTGTGGATTATTTGATATCCTGTGAATCCCTACCCCTTGAACCCCTTCTTGTTGTGATTACTTTGTTGCGTGGGGTTTGAGGGAAAAAGATGAGATTTTTGGATTGATAAAGTCGAAGTAATTGCGTACTAGGCTGGGATCATTGTTTGGTATGTGCATAGCATTTGAATCTGCAGTTCAAGCAAGTGATTATAGAAGGGTGTTAGGCTTGGATTGATTGGGATACGTTTGGAACCAATTGGAGTGATGGTTCTGCAGAAATTCACAGACGAAAATTTCAGGAAACGCGGACATCGATCGATCTATGTGGGGCAAAGCTAAGAGATCGATGTCCACTGACGGACATCGATCGATTGAAGTAGATGAGGGGTTAGAGATCGAGTCCACTGACGGACATCGATCGATCGATGTAGGTGAGAGTTGAGAGATCGATGTCCACTGACGGACATCGATCGATCGATGTATAAGAAACTGAGAGATCGATGTTCTCTGATGGACATCGATCGATCGATGTGAGGGGATGAAGTCCATCAGTTTTGTGAGAAAATAGAGGAAGAAAGAGGGAAGCTCGGGGAATCTTTGGGTGACCTTAAAGACTTCTTAGGGCCTGATTAAAGGTAGTCTAAGTCTTGGGAACATGACTTAGGATGGTGAATCAACTTGGTGACTTCAAAGGGTTTTCGAATCGGATTTCAATGAGGATGACCTAGGAGGGTTAGGAAATGAACGTACGAGGTGTTATAGAGTTCCATGAAGGAAATATAGGGGTACTCGCATTGGTTTGTGACTTTTGGAATCAAGATTAAGTGTTGACGATCTAGTTGAAGCCTAAGCTTTGATGTGTAAGTTAGGGAAATCTTGTGTGTTGCTTGTACTTGCGCATGTGAACATGAACTGCATATGTGAACGAGAAATGTGATTGAAACGAGGAGTCTTGCATCATGGCACTTGCATTGCATATTGTTTTGAAAAAGAGCTGTGCTTCGGCACTGATTTGCGAAGGTGACCTGTAATGTTAATCGGGATGGAAATTTAAGCCTAGGTGCATTACAGGGCACAAAAGGTCTGTAACGTTAACCGGGATGGAAATATAAGCCGGAGTGCGTTACAGGGTATGAAGTCCTCTGCAATGTTAATCGGGATGGAAATATAAGCGGAGGTGCATTGCAGAGTATTATGAGGTCTGTGATGTTAATCGGGATGGAAATATAAGCCGAGGTGCATCATAGAGCATAACGAGGTCTGTAGCGTTAACCGGGATGGAAATATAAGCCGGGGTGCAGTACAGGGTATAAAGTTACGAGACCGAACATTGTGACATGCATTGCACTGTTTTGAAAAGAAACGGCTCATGCATTTGTGACTGTGTAGTGTAGTACATATTTTGACATGCATCATGTGAGTCGTTGTGGTATGGATGAGCGTGGTATTTGATAGCCAATGAATTGTTATCTGCGTGCGAATTGCTGTACTTGCTTTATTACGTTATTCGCCTATATATTTGGAAGTTTTACAAGACATGTGCCCCACAACTCCCTTGAATTATATATTACTCATGTCTTGCCATGTGTTGATCCCGTATGTCTTATAAGCGGGTTACTTGCTAGTGTTTTTCGCTAAGGGTACTGCCTTTGTGATACAGGAGAACCTGAGTATGACATGATCTTCGTTGAGGACGACGGCGAGTGGGCAGAATGGGATGCCTAGACCTTGTTGAGAGAACTGATTAGATAGATTCTGTTACTTCTGTTCTTAATTCATTTGAGGATTTAGATAGCTACGACCATATACAGTTTTTGGTATTCACTTTGTCTTTTGATGTACTGCATTAATGGTTTAGATTTACGAGATACGTGTTTCCGCACTTATTTCTCTTACGTCATGGATGATGTGTAATCGAGAGATGAGACGTCTTGTAGTCTTCTCAGTAAGCTACGACGGGTGTACCGGTTCGGATTCCGCTGTCCGGATCGGGGCGCTACAACTACATTCGTATATCTTCTCAGTCGTCTGCCCAAAAAAATTCTTCACCAACACACACCGTTACAAATGCTCTCTTCCCGAGTCAGCATTCCCTCAATATTAACTCTTCCCCCCTCGGGTGTTTGGGTGCTCTGTTTACATACACACTCCTAAGGTTGAACGCACCAAGTTTGACCCTTATGCCAAAAAGTGCGTCTTTTTCATTTATGCCACTCATAAAAAAGGGTATAGGTGTTATAACCCTCAGACTTGCCATTCATGTCATTATAGACTGTACTTTCTGGAAGACTGAGTATTTTTATGGTTCCCAGTCTTTGGTACGGGCGGAGACTCCATAACAGGGTGTGTCACTGGACTGGTTACACAACTACAGGTTGCCAGAGACTTTCCAACAAGGTGAAGTAAATGGTGCCCCCAAGCAAAGTCCGGACAACGTAGAAAGGACTGACGTTTCACAAACACCCCATGGATCTTCTTCGATGAGTGCTCCTCAGGAGGTAAGTAACGTGCATATTTATGACGTCATCATTGAAGATTTTATCTCTAATGCCCCGTTCAAGTCACATATACGGAGACTTCCACCTAGGGAAAACATGGGAAGACCACCAACAAGATACTCACCTGAGCAAACTGCTCAGTTGTCAAGGTATCTAGTAAATCCATCTCAAGGAGAGGCGGCCAAGAGTCTACTTACGACTTTGTGTCAGGACTTCGTACCGAAGACTGCCAAAATAGCCAGTAAGAAACCTTATTGGCATAATGCAATGAATATAGAGATGGAGGCTCTAAAGAAGAATGAGACGTTGGAAAAACGCGACTTACCTCATGGCAAGAAACCAGTAGGGTGTCGGTGGTTGTTCACAATCAAA
The DNA here is from genome assembly GCA_036186865.1 of Eustoma russellianum. Classification (NCBI taxonomy): domain Eukaryota; kingdom Viridiplantae; phylum Streptophyta; class Magnoliopsida; order Gentianales; family Gentianaceae; genus Eustoma; species Eustoma russellianum. The sequence continues at coordinate 14,773,550 of AP025047.1, forward strand.
TATAAAGCATATGGTATAATTGAACGGTACAAAGCCTGATTGGTGACGAAAGGGTACGCTCAGACATGCGGAATCGATTACTCAGAAATATTTTCACCAGTCGCGAAAATTGATACAATCAGGGTTTTGTTCTCTATAGCTGCAAATCAAGAGTGGCCAGTAAACCAATTTGATGTGAAAAATTCTTTCTTACATGGTGAGTTAAAAGAAGAAGTTTATATGGAAGCTCCTCCAGGTTTTTCAAGCGAGTTTTAGGAAAATAAAGTCTGTCGACTAAAGAGGGCTCTCTATGGACTGAAGCAGTATCCGCGTGCATGGTCGCTAGGTTTACATCAGTCATGAAAGAGAATGGATACAAACAGAGTAATGTGGATCATACGTTGTTCTTCAAAAGAAGAGGAAAGCTGGTTACATGCCTCATCATCTATGTGGATGATATGATTATTATCAGAAGTGATCAAGCAGAGATTTCAGAACTCCAGAAAAGGTTGTGTACTGAATTTGAAATGAAGGACCTAGGAGCTCTGAAATACTTCCTCAGGATAGAAGTTCTCCGGTCGAGCAAAGGAATCTTTATATTACAGAGAAAGTACATACTTGATCTACTAACAGAGGTAGGAATGCTAGACTACAAGCCAAGTAGTATTCTGATGATAACAAACCTGAAACTGAGAATCACAGATGAAGCGCCTTTAGCAGACAAGGAACAAGATCAAAAATTGGTTGGAAAATTGATCTATCTGTCCCATACGTGACCATACATTCCTTATGCAGTTGGAGTTATATGCCAGTTCATGCATAAGCCACAAGAAGAGCATTGAAAGGGAGTGAAGCGTATTAGGTATCTCAAAAGGACTCTAGGACGTGGGATATTCTTTAGGAAATATGGACATATGGATATATGAGTCTACACTGATGCGGATTGGGCAGGCAATCTAACTGATAAGAGGTCTATGTCCGGGTACTTTGGACTATTCAGAGGCAATCTTGTCACTTGGAGGAGCAAGAAGCAGAAAGTAGTCGCATTATCAAGTGATGAAGCTGAATTTAGGGGTATTGCCAAAGGAATCATGGAGGCCTTATGGTTGAGGAAGTTATTGCAGGAGATGGGTTCTCCACAGAAGTGTCCAGTGCAACTAAAGTGCGATAAAAAGGCTGCGATAAGTATCTCTGAAAATCAGATACAACATGGTTGAACTAAGCACGTTGAGATAGACTGGCGCTTTATCAAAGAAAAGCTTGAAGATGGTGTTGTTGAAATTCTTTTCGTGCCCACATAAGATCAACTGACTGATATTCTTACCAAAACAGAAGCGGGGAATGTGTTTAAACTAACACTTGGCAAGTTGAACATTGGAGAACGAGATGCTTAACTTGAGGGGGAGTGATGGAAAGTAGATCAAGATAGGCTCAAATTAAAGATATGATTAGATAGTGATAAAATCATATCGTATCACATTATCATAACATATCTTTGTATTAATCATGTTGCCTTAGATAAAATAATATATAGGCTATAAGTAAGACTTGTAATATGATTATACTCAATAGAAAGTACAAGTTTTTCATTCAAAATATCTAACATTACCATCTGTGTTAATGAGATTTGGTGGCCAAAAGCGGGGAATGTGTTTTCACTATCAAGTGTCGTATTCACTTATTATTCTATTACGGAGAAATAATATGTGAATATGGCACTTATCCCCAAGTGCAGGATCTCATATTTTAAATTTATGGACAAAAGAATTTCGCTTAACCCTTAAAACTATATTGTAGTTATGATTTAAATTATAATAACTAAAACATGTTTGGATTCATTTATATTACATTTTTTGGACTCAATTCATTTAATACAATAGGCTATCAATAAATATATTATAAAATAATCATACCAGATTCTTATTAATCAACTGTGCCAATCTCTTTAATTTTGAGAATGTCAAGTTTTTCAAATAAGTGTTACTCGTCCACATCCTATTTATGTCCATCTCGAAATGTTTGTCCAGAGTTCACAAATGGTAAAACAAAATAGTTGAAGTATTAAATTGTCCTAATTAATGGGGATGTCCTAATGCAGACAATTTTATCAAATTTCAAGCTATTCAAAGAAACAAAGAAACAATCGCGCGACCGGAAGCAGAAAAACAAAAAAAGGTGAGAGGAAGAAGGAAAATCTGGTAACTGCTCATTCAACTTTCAAGTCTGCAACCATTGGTTTTAACCAACGAAACAGAGAGGCAAAAACAAATCAAAAGCACTTTACAAGTTTGCCCTTGGTTTTATATCACTTCACTCTATTAACTCAGGGGTACAATAGTAATTTCAATATGTTTAAACTGCTCCCGCCTGATCCTCCTTCTTCTACATCAGATTGTAGCTGCAATCCAGCTTCTTGATCTTTGTTTTATCAATCCATTGTGTCCATAATATCTCTCAACACTCAATTCCAGCTATGATCCAACGGTCCTCTACTTCTCTATGTTACTTTAATCGGATTGTGCTACTTTGGGAGTTGAATTGCTTGCTTTCATTGCTGCGCTCCTTCCACTGCCTCAAGGCGTTGTTCATCAGCAATAGCCCTACATCCTTCAACACTCCCCTCAATCCTGACCATGCAAACACATTGTAGACTCCTAAAGCTGTAGTCATGATGCTTAACCTCCTCGAATCCACAGGTTTTGTGAAAACATCTGCCAATTGAAGTGCTGTTCTGATTAGCATAGGAATAATCACTCCTTCTTGAAATTTTTCTCTCATAATGTGGCAATCTATCTTGATGTACTTGGTACTTTCATGAAAGACATGAATTTCTACGATGTAAATTGCACTTCTGTTATCAAAAAATGACTCCACGGGTTCTGGATGCAATACTTGCAAATCTTTTAGTAAATAGAGAATCCATTGAACCTCACAAGTTACTGAGGCAAGAGCTCTATATTCAGCTTCAGATGAAGACTTCGAGACTGTGGTCTGTTTTTTGGCCTTCCAAGATACCAAGGCATGTCCTAGGAACATACAGTAGCCTGTTACTGATCTTCTACTCTTTATACAGCCCCCAGTCTGAATCTGAAAATGCTGTTAATTTGAGTAGTCCTTTTCTAGGAAAGAGAAGTCCTTGTTCAAGAGACCCTTTGAGGTACCTTAATAGCCTTTGAGCAGCCTTCCAATGCATCTCTGTAGGTGTATCCAAGAACTGATTTAGTTAACGTACAGTGTAACTATATCTGGTCTTGTGATCGTTAGATACAACAGTTTTCCAATTAATCTCCTATAGCTGGGCACATCTTCACAGGTTGGTGAATCATTGTGTGACAATTTCAATTTTTTTTCCATTGGGCTGTTAATAGGTGTGGAGGCCAGGTGTCCTGTGTCCTCTAACAATTCTAGAGTATGTTTCCTTTGACACACCATGAACCCCTCATGAGACCTGGCTACCTCCAAGCCTAGGAAATATCTAAGCTCCCTAAATCCTTAATTTTAAAAGCAGAATAAGGACCATGCTTAAGAGACTGAATAGTATGTAAGGAGTCACTGGCAGCCATAATGTCATCAACATAAACTAAAAGCACCATAAAGGATCCTTGGTGTTATCTGGTAAACATGGTATAGCCATTTTTAGGCTGTGTGTAGCCTTCAGATGTGAGAAAAGAGGTTAATTTCACATTCCATTGTCTGCTGGCTTGTTTGAGACCATACAGTGACCTGTGAAGCTTACAAACAAGCCCAGGTGTGGTGTTGAAGCCTTCAAGAGGAATCATATAGATGTCTTTGTCTAAATCTCCATGTAAGAAGGCATTGTTGACATTTATCTGGTGAACAAACCATCTGTTAATTGCTGCCCAAGCCAACAACAGACGAACTGTGGTCATCTTAACCACAGGAGAAAAAGTGTCTCCGTAATCAATGCCAGCTTGTTGAGTATATCCCTTGGCAACAAGTCTGGCTTTAAATCTCTCAACATTGCCATCAGCCTTCCTTTTGATCTTGTATACCCATTTGCATCCAATAGGCTTCTTACCAGATGGCATTGGAACAAGACTCCAAGTATGGTTAGCCTCTAAGGTTGCTAGCTCCAATTTCATAGCCTCCTGCCAATGCACTGAACCAGCTGCTTGCTAATAAGATTGAGGATCTTGTTGTAGACTAACATTAAGCACATAATTTTTTTAGTTTAGGAGCTAACTGATCCACATGGTAATATTGTTCAATGGGATAATGTACAGAAGAACAACTAACATGCGATGTAGACAAGTGATTACACTGACAGTCATGTGAAAAGATGGTGGTTTCCGAGTTTTGATGGGACGTGTGAGAACATTAGGTGAAGATGGAGTGGCTATAGGAGTACGAGGAGAAAGAGATGTTGTTGGCATGAGCATTATATCCTCTTGTCTAGACAAGAGGAATATCAAGGGTGATGTGTGGATGTGATGAGGAAGGTTCAGCTGATTATGTTAAAGTGGATACATGATCATGAGAAGGAGGGATTGGAGCAAGAAAGTTGGGTGATGATGATGATGATAAATGAGGAGTTGAATCGTGAAAGAGTGGTGAAGGGTCAGATGTGCTAGGTAGCACTGATGAGGAAGGAGAAAATGAGAAAGGCCCATCTGTGAAAGAAGAAGGTTGGACAGGAGTGATGTAAGGAAAGTGGATCTCCACAAACTGCAAATCTCGAGAAATTAAGACAGCTTTAGTTTCCAGGTTTTGCAAAATATACCCTTAGTTGTAGAAGGAATTCCTAAGAGAAGACATGGAATGGCCCTGGAAGTAAACTTGTGTTTATTAGGTGTAGTGTTGTATGCGTAGGCTAGACAAACAAATACCCTCAGGTGCTAGTATGAGGGTGATTTTTGGAAGAGAACTTCTTAGGAGATTTGTGTGATAGAATGGGGGTAGGGATAAGGTTTATTAGGTGCATTGCATGTGAAACGGAAAATCCCCAATGGGACATAGGTATTTATGCTTCTAATGCAAGTGATCTAGCCACCACTAGGATATGCTGATGCTTCCTCTCCATCAAACCAATTTGTTGTGGGGGGTATAAACACAACTTGTTTGGTGGATAATGCCATGCTTCATGAAAAACTCCAGCATCTTAAATTCCACAGCATTATCAGTTCGAGTACTTTAACACTTCTTTCAAATTGGGTATGCACATAGTGGCAGAAACTTTGAAGCACATGCTTAGCCTCAACTTTAGACTTTAGTAGATACAGCCAGGTATATCTACTGTAATCATCAACAATAGTAAGATAGTATTTCTGTGCATACAATGTAGGGTGCCTATTTGGGCCTCATATGTCTACATGAATCAGATCAAAGGGTTTGGCATAATTTGGAACAGAAACAAGAAATGGTAATCTTTTTAGTCTAGCTAATGGAAAAACTTTACAAGGTTCATGAGGATAGTCTACTGGAATGGAGGCATCGTATTTGTGAATTTCTTTTATTCAAGAGCTTGAGGCATGCCCCATTCTGCAATGCCACAACATGGCTGGAGTAGTAAGAAAAGAAGCTGTAAAGCAAACAGACTTCTGCTGTGGTGTCATTCCATGAAGATAATACAGACCATGAGATAATATAGTTAAACCAATCATCTTCTTGAACAATTGATCCTGGATGAAACAAGAGGAACCAGAAATTTGAATGAGCAAATTAGGATCTGAGGCCAACTTGCTTAGTGAAATCAGGTTATAGGCAAAAGATGGCACATATAGAACATTAGGCAATGTAAGTAAAGAATTAATTGCAACTCAACCAATATGAGTGGTTAGGACAGAATCTTTGTTTAGAAAATTTATGACAACATTAGCTACATGTATAAAGGTCAATAAAAGAGTAAGATTGGAGGCAATGTGTCAATAGCTCCAGAATCCAAAATCCATGTACTTGAAATGTTAGAATCAGAATTACCTTTCATGTTACCGAATTGAGCAGACATCACAATGCTTTGTGCAACTCCACCTGCACTCCCTTCCGAATGCTCATCTTGCTCGTTGAGCCAATTGAGTAGCTTCTAGTTCTGCTGCGGGGTCAGAATCAATGGCTGCAGTGTTTTGTTCATCTGAGTGTCTTATGGTTCATCAAATATGAGTTTTGCTGCTTCACTAAAATTCATTTGGTTCTTGGCTTGAAACTAGGAAGAAAACCATGTTTTTTATAGCATCTATCAATCATGTGTCCCTGCATTCTACAATAAGTGCATTGAAATCGTCTCATTCCATCAGAACTGAATCTTCCTCCTCCTCTTTTAAAGTTTGTCTGCTGTCCTCTGCCTGAATATGCAACAAAATTATCCGACAACTACCCTTTTGTCATCAAGGCAGTAGGATTTCCATCAAATGTACCACCATCACTATCAGATAAGACCTTCCTTTTATACTTGAAGGCCATAGAAAAAGTTGTTCTTTTGTCAGGCAGAGGTGTGAGAACAAACACTTGAGATTTAACTAGTTTAAAATCATCATTAAGACCTTTGACAAATTTAATGACACAGTCACCTTCTACAAACATTTTCATTTTCACAACAACATCACTGTTACACCCTCTGTAGGTACATGTGGGAATATGCCTCAAAACCATCAACTTTTCCCAAACAATCTTCAAAATTTAGTGAAATACTCACTAACACTCAATGTCTCCTGTTTAATACTATAGAATGTCTCCAACAAGTCTGATAATCTAAAGGTACCTGTGCTGCCATACCTTAGTTGAAGATCATTCCAAGCATCATAAGTACTGTCAAACCACATGATGCTTTGAGCAATTGAATGAGACACTGAATTCATCATCCATGACTGCACCATTGTGTTAACTTGTCTCCAAACTGAATACTGAGGATCAGTTACGGGTGGCCTTTGATTGTGCCATCTATGAAGCCAATTTTGTTTTTAACAACTAGCGCCATTTCAAAGGTTCGACTCCAAGTGTGATAATTGTGTGAATTCAATGGAAGTTGGACCAACACAATGGCTAGACTATCATTAGGATGAAAATAATAAGGGTTCTGCAACAGATTCTCAGGAATTGAGTTTTGATTCCCCTTGAACCGAACACTACGTTTTGCAAGGGAATATCACCTGATGAAACTTGATTCAATCTAGAAGTTGAAGGACTACTATTTTGTGCTGCGATCTCACTTTACAATTTAATCAACCTTTCAACAAGAGAAATTAAACTTCACTCAAATGAACATGACGATTCAACAACTACAGTGAACACACACACTACGAGCAACCCAACTCTCTGATACCATGTTGAATTTCAAGCTATTCAAAGAAACAAAGAAACAATCGCACTACCAAAAGCAGAAAAATAGAAAAAGGAATGTTGGGATGAAGAAGAAAAATCTTGTAACTGCTCATTCAATTTTCAAGTCGGCAGCAGCTGGTTTTAACCAACGAAACAGAGAGGCAAAAACAAATCGAAAGCATTTTACAAGTTTGTTCTTGGTTTTACATCACTTCACTATATTAAATCAGGGGTACAATAGTCATTTCTATAGGATCTTCAAGGCACCACTAGAAGGAGGGAATTGAATACTGGGTGCAGAAAATGTGGTTTTTAAAATTGTGTTAAACCAAAAACCCAACTTCTGAAAACAGTTTCGGCTTTCAGGACCTGTTTTGAAACGTTTTGAAAACTAGGTTACAGGTCTTCAAAAATTCTGAAATTTGGAGAGATCTTAGTCTCAGATGTTCTGAGTATCTCCTAAAAATTTCAGATTAAAATTCAACCTTTAACTCCTTTAAAAATTGTTGGTGGTTAGATTGCACAAATCTGCCAAAAGCGGTAGTCAGGTCTGAAAAATTAGTTCCTATTAAACCGTGACTCCAAATGCTTTGAAAATTTAATGAATAACCCCTTATTAGGTGTATATAATTGGGTTGAAACAGTTTTGAAAAATTCTTTTGGGAAGTTAGTCAAATACGTTCAAAGTCTCAACCTTTGCAAGACTTAAAATCAGACTGCACTAGTCTCAGCAATTTTGACTTTTGGATGACTTATACTTGTCCAAAAGGGTTGAAACTTACGCCAAAATAACCTTAAGACGTGTGACTATGTTTCATAAAAGTTTCGTGATTTTTGAATTTTGTTTACTATTTTTAAGAACGTGATAAAAATGACGCACTGTGCTAGAAACTGAAAGTAAGTGCTGAAAGGTAAGGAACTCAAGGAATTTTATACTGGTTCGGTTAAATCAACCTACTCCAGTCTTTGAGGACACCTTCCTTGGTTATCACTAATAACAAAACACAAATAACACCTTACCACAGGATTGATGGAGTTACACACCAACTCCAACCCTTTACAAACCTTGTAAGTGATTACAACGATCACGAACACCACCACCTAGCGGATGCAAGATTGATCACACCTTGATCAATATTTTACAACAAAAAAGAGTATATGGTGGTATAGATGAAGCATATTCAAGATATTAATATGAATACAATAGGCTTTAAGAGAGAAGAAAGAAAGAAAGTGTAGCAGGAGAAGGAGGATAACGTTTTTGATCTTGAGAATTGTAAGCCTTGTCTTGTGTTTTGGTTTGCTCTCTTCTTTCCTTTTTATCCACAATGGCCGCCCCCTTGCTGCCTCTTTCTTCTCTTGAAAATTATCTTCTATGTTGTACCCCAACGATCATGTACGTGAAAACTATGAATATGAGACGGAATGAAAGCGGAAATTTCTTTTAGCGCATGTTACTTAAGTCAATTTAAGCCTCTTCACTTAATCATTATTAAGGTGATACCAAGCCAAATTAAATAAGGGGAACTTCAAGAAAGTAATACATGAAATGTAGAGTTATATGAACCATACATACCAATATATATGTATGTGCGTGTATATGAAATATGTATGCATACATATGCTAACCTTAGAATACAATAAAATATACGAAACAATATAGTATATGAACTAAAGTTACAAGAAATATCAAATGGCCCAAGAAGCCTAAAAATTTCGGCCTATACATGGAGATGTTCTAGAAATCTCTAGCCAATTTTATTAGTTAAAATAATAAGACAAGAAGTTATTATGCAAAGAATAAATAGAAAATAAAATAGACATGCATTTAAGGAACAAGTTAAGACAACTCATTAAAGAAGGAAGTAGTATGGTTGAGGTCATAAAGACCCCAACCAAAACCGCCCCCTTAGTGTCTAGACATGGAGGATTTTTAAATCCTACCATGGTTACTTTTCTCTAAACCAAGGTTAATGTAACCATGATTTAATAAAGTAACTTGGGTTAGCACAAAAGTAACTATAGTTTGAATAAAGTAACCAAGGTTATACTAACTTAACCTTGATTAACATTCAAGAAAGCCCTAACCCTCACCAAAAATCCCTCCAAAACCGTCCCCCTCTCCTAAGTCCCTAACATGTTTTAAATCAAACCATTCTAGAAACATCTACCTTCTCATCATACAAGAGCAAAACACTTAGACAATCTCCATTCTCCTCACCAAGATTTCGCCCCCAACATCTTGAAGGATAGAAGTTCAACTTCACTTCAAGACTCAAGAAGACATCTAGGTAAGTCTTGTTCCAAGTTTCCTTAAGAGAATTCTCATTTTTGTAAAGAATGAAGCTCACATGAACTCTCTTTCTCCATGCCCAAAACCGTGGGTTTTATGGTGTAAATAGGTGAAAGCCATCAACTTTCTTAGGTGGTGACATATTGTGGTGCTTGAATCTCCATTCGAAGCTCATTTTGGTAAGATGCTCTAGCCCTCAAACCTATCCTATTTCCTCTATTGAATAAAGAACTAATCTTTTTCATTTCATTCCCTTAAAACCGTATGCTTAAGGTGAAGAAGGTGAAGGATTTCATCACATCTCACTTCATAACCAAGCCAAGACAAGAGCTTTAGCTTGAAGAGGCAAGTATACTTTAACCCCTTACAATATATGTGATTATGTGCATACTTGAATGTCTAGAAGCCTAAGACATGATTCTAGTGAAAATATGCCTAAGTTGTTACCTTTTCCTTATGTTTAGAAAGGTTGGATGATAGACCTCTCTTATGTTGCAATATAAAGCATGTTTAAACTTGAAATAAGAGTTAAAAGTGATGGATTAGGGATTGCCCTATGTTTGATATTGAATGATACATGATTGGTATGAAACCTAGCATTTTTAGTGATTGTAATACGTGAAATTGTGGGACTAGAGGACTGTTTTGTTTAGAAGGATGAACAGCCCATATGAACGACTTTTGCATGCTAAAAAGAGACTTGAATTAGTATAGGGAAGCCTTATTATGTCTATTGAATGACCATTAACTTGGATTATAGGCTAAAGAACAAAATTAGGAAGGGAAGGATATTTCTATGCATGTTGGTTGAAAACAGAGTTCTGGACAGATTTTATGCCAAATTGATGGACTTAGTTAAGGACCTTCTAAACGTTGGATTGAGCTTATTTTTGGTGTGGTCGTAGCTTATCATGTCTATTTTATTTTGGAGTTGGAATTTCTGAAAAATCATTTGTGGATTGGTCAGAAATAAATTTTTAGTATCAAGGGGTCAAAACAGTTTCTGGTCGTACCACCTTAGGGAGAAAAATTATTTAAGTACCTTAAACATCTTGGATTGACCTGAAATTTTTACAAGAAGTACTTAAGACATAGAGCTAAGTATCCATGGAAACAAATTGATTTTATCTATTGATCTTGGTGGTAAACCATTGAGGTAAAGTTGGTGTAACACTCTGGAAAACAGGACAGATTGACCCCTTTGTGCTTGTATGACTTGTATCGTATTTATTGTGACTTGTTTTGGTGAATGGGAACTTGGATATTGTTCATAAAAGAAATAGGAAAGATTTCTAGGTGCTAAGTGAGCCCCATAATGAGTTTATGGATGGAGACAAGGTAAGGAATGGAGTTGAGAGTGCAGCAGAATTCCTGTTGTACCCTTGTTGGGAATTATTTGTATTGAGGCACTTACGCTTGTCGGAATCGCATGAAATTTGTACAGAAGGTAGTTAAGATCATGTGGTGCATGTCCATATTTTTAGTTTCTGGAAAATAGGCTCAAAAGGTTGATTTTGAGGCCGGGCAATACAGGACATGTTGCTGGATCGTTTTTCAGCCCATGAAGAAAGTTGTGTATGATGTTATAAGTGCATTTTACCATGTTGCATCCCATGCACTTGCATTGACATGCTCATATGTTCCATGCTCTTGATTTTATTGATGTCTTATATAAAGTCTCTGTTTTGAAAGAATTCAGTCCTTCTGGCCAGCTTAACCCGCTACAGATCCGGGGTTAATTGATCTGACGAAGTATAAGAACCGATCCAGGCCTGGTATAATAGGTCTGATGAAATGTAAGAACCGATCCAGGCCCGGTATAATAGGTCTGAAGAGTATAAGAACCGAGTCAGGTCCGGTATAATAGACCTGAAGGTGATCATGTTATAAGAACCGAGTCATGCCCGGTATAATAGGCTGACACACTCTCTTGTTTTATGATGAGCATGATTTAAAAGAAACAAAGAAAGTTCAAGTATTTTATGAGCATGTCTAAATGAAAGAAAGAATGTTTCCCGTTGCATTTGCATTGCATTCGCATTTTCATACACATTATGCATGATACCTTTTCATAGAAGTAAGGTTTGGCTATAGTACGTAGAATCTAACTAAGTAATGACATTTAGATCTTAGCTAAGTGTTGATATGATATTAAGTATGATGCTTCGGAAAGGTATTAACAGGTATGTTTTAACTTAAGGAATTGGGGTTTGATTCTTGTATGCCGTTTTCTCTTTATTGTACGGTGTTATTGTATACTTGCTGGCGACTTTGTCGCTCACAAATATATTTATCCCCCCAGAGCCAGGTAATGAAGTCGAGTGGATTGATGATGAGCCAAGGGTGCCATACCCGTAGGTTATGGAAGTTGCCGTTAAGAGAATGATGATGGAAGATTTTGATGAACCTTTGGGACATTTTGGGACTTAGCTATTTTCGGATTCTTTTCGGATAATGTTTGTATAATTTTGCGGTGTAGTTTGCTATCGGTTCAGTTTGTATAATTTTGCTATGTATTCGCGATTTGACGCTTTCGGATTAAGGTTCAAATTCTGCCGTATTTTTATCTACCTGTTAAGATCGTGACTTTGTAATCCATGTTTATCTATGGGTTTTACGAGTTAAGTATCGACGCTTTGTACTTTTCCGAAAGGGAAAGTACGGCGGGTGCACCGTACGAGGGGTAGCCGAGTACGGGGCACTACATTCTAAGTCCTTGGAAGAGTATATTGCATCATTGTGACATTTCCTTGCTTACTTGGCAACTCCTCATTGGATGATCATTAAGCCCTTGCTTACTTGGCACTCATTGATTGGATGAAAGTTGTCATCATTTGATGACTAGATTAATAAGAAAATAACCTCTAAGAACATGTGCCAATCAGCCATAAAAGTGTTGCCATAAGTCACATAATAATTCCACATAATTAGCAAGACAAATAATCTCCATTAAGCATGCAAAAATTCGGCCATCTCCTTTCTCCACATGCTGAAATTTTCAGCATGTGCTTTATCAAGACTTATTCAAATTGTTGCCATGTTTGCATTAGATTAATTCCTTAAAATAAAGAAGAAATCAATCATCATTTAGTACATAACATTTCCACTAATTTTGGAAGAAAGTTAGTAGTCATGGAGGCCATAAAATCGGCCATATTCATTCCAACACATGCTGAAAATTTCAGCATGTGTGATATTCCAAGATACCATCACATTATCTCCATAATACTTTTAAAACATTGCCATATTATATTTCAATCAATCCATATAATTCAAAGTAGTAAATATGGCACCATTTAGTAGAAAATTTGGCCACCCTAACGCACACATGCTGAAATTTTCAGCATGTGTAACAAATATGACATAGTTTGAAATGTTACCTTGTGTAGCTCCTTTCTTTATGTCACCAACATTATATGCTTCATTCTTGGCCAATCAAAATGCCAAAAAAGCTCCACATATACTCCAATAAGCTGTAGTAGGCGTTTGATATAGCTTGTGCATGTGCTGAATTTTATTTTTGCAAACTTTGTAAAATAGTGAACAATAATTATATACACATGGTATATTCCAATCAGCCCTTAATTGATTTTTCTAGAACAATTTAAAATGTATAGAGTATATAAAAAGTGTCTAGATACAGGTTATATGTCATGCCAAAAATGTTCCATGTGCTGTGTTCGTAGAAAATCGAATTTTCAACGTTTGTCGATTACCCGGTTTTTCTCCGATTAAATTCTAACTTTTTGCACATGTTATATATATTATGTTACACATAATATACATAAATTAAACTTTAATATTCAGCACTCATGCTGATTTAAAGTTGCGCCTAACATGTGACAAAAATTGAATTTGGAATCTCCACAATTTGGCTTTAATTTGAGATGATTTGTGTGTGCCAACATAGAATGATTTTATGGCTGTATATACCATGTAAGCAACGCAATTTGTGGCCATTTTTGAAGTATATGAGCTGTCCATCTATATATGGCAAGTATGTGACACGTTGGCGAAGTTTCGGTATTCATTCGATACGACAATTTTTGGTTTAGAACCTTGTAACGTGTCGTAATAAATTTGTCATGACCATGACTTATATCATATGATATAAGACCTGAATATACTCATAAATATGAGGTAAATATAGTGGGGTGACGTTAACGTATGTTCGTAAAATATATAACGTGTCGGTAGTACGTTGGAATATATGTGTATGTGCCTTTTTATAAAAAATCTGAATATATATATATATATAGTTTCTATTCTCCAATCATATATGATATGCCGCATTAAAACCTTGCCAAGTAAAACCACCCTTGTGGATAAAACCTTGGCGAAGGAAAAAACGTACATATTTATATGAACGGAGTGAGTATATTGTAGGATCTGTAAGGCACCACTAGAAGGGGGGGTTGAATAGTTGGTGCGGAAAATATGGTTTTTAAAATTAGTTTGAACCAAAAACCCAACTTCTGAAAACAGTTTCTGTTTTCAGGACCAGTTTTAAAATGTTTTGAAAACTAGGTTGTAGGTCTTCACAAATTCTGACATTTTGAGAGAACTTAGCCTCAGATGTTATGAGTGTCTCCTAAAAATTTCAGATTTAAATTCAACCTTTAACCCCCTCAAAAATCATTGGTGGTCAGATTGCGCGAATCTACCAGAAACGGTAGACTGATTTGAAAAACTTATTCCTATTTGTACGTAACTCCAAATGCTCTGAAAGTTTAACCACTAATCCATTATAAGTTATATTTAAATGGGTTGAAACAGTTTTGAAAAATTCTTTTAGGAAGTTAGTCAAATACGATTAAAGTCTCAACATTTGCAAGCCCGAAAATCAGACTGCACTAGTCTCAGAATTGTGGATGTTTGAGTGACTTATACTTATCCAAAGGGGTTGAAACTTGTGCCAAAAGAACCTTAAAACATGTGGCTATGTTTCCTGAAAGTTTTGTAATTTTTGAAATCCGTTTACTATTTTTACGAGCGTGATCAAAAAGGATAAACACTGCTGAAACAGAAATATAAGTGCTGAAAGTAAATCACACCAAGAATTTTATACTGGTTCGGTTATAAACAACCTACTCCAGTATTCGAAAACACCTTCCTCGGTTTACACTAATCACACAACACAAAAACACCTTACCACAGGGTTGATGGAGTTACACACCAACTCCAACCCTTTACAAACCTTGTATGTTGAATACAATGCACACGAACACCACCACCTTGCAAGATTGAAGATTGATCACACCTTGATCAATCTTTTACAAAGATAAAGAATATGTGGTGGTCTAAGATAAGACTATTCAAGTATATGAATGTAAGTACAATAAGCTTTTAGGGAGAAGAAAGAAAGATGTAGAAGAAGAAGGGAATGGAAGACTCTTTTTGCACTTTTGAACTTGTGAGACTTGTCTTGCTTTTGTTTGGCTTTCTTCTCCTCTTTTTAATCATTATAGCCGCCCCCTATGTTGCTCTCCCCCTCTTGAAAATTATCTTCTAAGTCCTTGGAAGAGTATATGGCATCATTGTGACATGTTCTTGCTTACTTGGCACCTCCTCATTGGATGATCATTTAACTTTTGCTTACTTGGCACTCATTGATTGGTTGCATGTTGTCATCACTTGATGACTAAGAAAATCTGAGAATTCCACTAAAAACATGTGCCAAAATCACCATAGAATAATTACCATAACTTCCAAGATCATCACATAAATTAAGCAAGATAATTTTCTCACAAAAATGGTGAAAAAATCGGCCACACTTAGTCTTGCACATGCTGAAATTTCATCATGTGTAACATCCACCTCTTATTCAAAATCTTGTCTATTTTGTATTAATTTAATCCAAGAATTAAATCATCATTTAGTACAAGACATCTTTATCAAATTTTGGAATAAAAATTAGACACTAACATGGCCAAAAAATCTGCCTAGATGCATTACACACATGCTAAAATTTTCAGCATGTGTGATATTCAAGAATATCACTTTCTTTAATTCATAAAATATTTAAAACACTTCCAAATTGTCTTCTAATTAATCCACCTTAATCAAGACACAAAATATGAGCCATAATGATGTAAAATTCGGCCAGCACTTTAGTGCACATGCTGAATTTTCAGCATGTGTCACAATTGTGACAAAATTTGAAATATTACCATTTGTAGCTTCTTTCTTTAAGTCACCAACTTTGTATGCTTGATTCTTGACCAATCAATATGCCAACAAGGCTCCATCAAGCTGGTATAGGCATGTATAATGTGCAGATACATGTGCTGAATTTTATTTTTGCAAACTTTTTAAAATAGTGCACATTTAATAATACACACATGGTATATTCCAATCAGCCATAAATGGAATTTTCTAGAACACTTTGAGATGTATGAAATATGTAAAAAGTGTCTAGATACATGTTGTATGATGTGCCAAAAACGTTCCATGTGTCGTGTACGTAGAAAACTGAATTTTTAGTGTTTATCGATTACCCGATTTTTCTCTAATTAAATTCCAACTTTTTGCACATGTTATATATATATTATGTTGCACATAATATACATAAATTAAACTTTAATATTCAGCACTTGGCTGGTCTTAAAGTGGCGCCATATACATGTGACAAAATTGAAATTGGAATCTCCACAATTTGGCCTTAATGTGGGGTGATTTGTGTGTGCCAACATGAAATGATTTTGTGGCTGGAAATAACCTCAAACCCACGAAAATTATAGATATTTTTGAGGTGTAGGGGCTGGCCATCGATTTATGGCAAGTACGTGACACGTTGGCGAAGTTTTGGTATTCGCCCGATACGACAATTTTCGGTTTAGAACCTTTTAACGTGTCGTATTTAAATTGTCATCACCATGACTTATATCATATGATATAAGACCTGAATATACTCATAAATATGAGTTAAGTATGGTGGTGTGACGTTAACGTATGTACGTAAAATATATAACGTGTCGGTAGTACGTTGGAATAAATGTGTATGTGCCTTTTTCAAAAAAATCTGAAAATATATGTATTTATATATATATATATATGCGTGTATATGTGAGAGGAGGAGGAGGAGACTTTCTTTTTTTTAATCTTGTTGCCTTTGTGTCTTGTCCAAATGTTGCTTCCTTTAATGCACTACTTAGTTTAATTAACTAAGTACTTCACTTAATAAACTAGTTTAGTTCATTAATGGTGGCACCTGAAAATAGTACAAACACAACAAATGTTTGCCATTTGATGTAAGCTTTAACGCTTCATGGCTCGTTGGTACGGCAACATTATATATGAACTATATAAGGCAAGTTATATGCAATATGTCTTGCACACGTTTATGTCATGTACGTTGTCATGCACATTTAAATCATATATTTTGAAATCACTCAAACTCCCTTTTCTCTACAGTCCCCCCCTTTTGATGATTTTCAAAATAACCTTCTTTCATGATTTAAATTCTATCGCTCCCCCTCAATCATGCATAAATTCAAAATTTGAATTTTAAATTTCAAATCCGCTCCCCCTTGATTTATGCAATCAGTATCTCTCTACCTCTTAAATCATGCATTCTCTCCCCCTTTATTTTGGAAAGTCAATCAAAAGAGAATGCAAAGATGAAAAAATCATGTATTTTAAATAATCTGAAACGTGCGTTCGTAAGGGTTATTTATTCAACCCTTTGAAAATGTCCCTTTTGGTACCCAAATTTGGGTGACCTTTCTAGGTCTTCCAAAAGGTGAGAAATGTGATGAAAACGCAACATAATATATGTTAGGTGCAAGTGCGTTTGGCCTTTGCCCAATAACTCCTTTATACGCATTATATGTAGGACGTTTTAGATATGTCCTTGTGTTAGTGTGCATAGTGTGTGATCTAGATGGATGAAATGAATATCGTGTATGCATTACTTGTTTCTTCTCATATCTATATGGCACAAAATTGTATTTCTCATGATATGAAGAAGAAGTATGACGAGATGTGAGGAGAGGGGGTCTTTGCGTCATCTTAGACGCTGTTTTTCGTTTTGGAGTGTCTATTTTCTTAGACGCTACAAACTTGGTTGGTTTAATAGATACTTAATTTGTTTCAATGTATCCTAAACTTGTTTTATCACTATCATGCTTTTGTGAAGAAATAATGTGATCTAGCATGTTTGTTCCCGTATCAAATTTCTTCACCATTTTCTCTAAATTCGCATTCCTTGATTTCAAGTTTGAAATCTCGGATTTCATTTTATTTTTGTGCGTAGTCAATGATGAGACCTCTGATTTTAATGCATTAATGATGCATGACGACTCTTCTTTTGAATCGTTTAATTGAGAAACAAGGTTCGTGTTAGAAGATTCTAACAACTTCTTGTCTTCAATTAATCGTTTCTTTTTTTTTTGCAAGAGTCTTTGAAAACTTATGCAATTCTAAATATTGACTAAATAAATCATCATAAGAATATTCAGAATCAGAATCAGAGTCGGAAGATACCTCATTTGATGCTTTAGATGTAAAGCATATATGTGCCTTTTGTTCTTCTATATCATCAGTCTCAAAGTCGGATGTGTCACTCCAAGTGGAGGCTTTGAAGGCTCTTCTCCTTTGTTTAGGTTCTGAGACGAGTCTATTCTTGTTCTGATCCTTGCCAGGGTATTTTTTTGTTTGCTTTTCTTTATTAGGGCAGTCATATGATAGATGTCCAAGTTTGCCGCATTCATACCAGTTTATTTCCTTATTTTTATTTTTATGATCCTTAGATGAGGTAGATTTATGTTTAATTGATTTTCTCAATATTTTTCTTAATCTTTTAGCCATCGTGATTAAGTCCTCATCATCGGAATCTATGTCACTATCATCTACGACTTATTCATTTGATTTAAATGCTATAGCCTTATCATTTTTGGAAATATACTCAGAATGTCTTAAAGCGATTTTGCTTTCATATACCTTTAGTGATCCAATCAGTTATTCCATCTTAATCGATTTAGTCTATTTGCTTTCTTCTATGGCCATTACTTTAGAGTCCCACTCGGATGGAAGGCTTCGCAAGGCCTTTTGTACCTTTTCCTGTATAGTTTATGCTTTGCCAAGAGACTCAAGAGAATTGTAGATGTTAGTCAAGAGAAGATCCATATCAACGATAGATTCATTAGGCAATAATTTAAATGACTCGAGTGTGGACATAAGCATGTTGATCTTGGACTCTTTTACTTGACTAGTGCCTTCGTGTTTCATTTCAAGTATTCTCCACATTTCTTATGCATTAGAACAATTTGAAACATAGCTTGATCCACTTTTACTTAGTCCACTTAAAAGTAACTGCATAGCCCTAGCGTTCATGCTTAGTCTCTTGTATCATCACTAGTGTACTCTTGCCTAGGCTTAACGACATCTAATGTGACTCCATCTACAGTAGATAACTTTGATGGAACAAAAGGACCGTCTTCTATAATCGACCAAAGATCAATATCTATTGCCATAATAAAAAGCTTCATTCTTAATTTCCATTGAATGAAAGACTCACCGTCAAAAAGAAGAGGCCTTTGGCTCGACATACCTTCTTGCTCGGTTTTGAAGTTTGTGGTTGCCATCTCACTTGAATCATTGGATCCTTTGAAGTGAGTGTTCCTGCTCTCTGATACCACTTGTAGGATCTTCAAGGCACCACTAGAAGGGGGGTTGAATAGTTGGTGCGGAAAATGTGGTTTTTAAAATTATTTTGAACTAAAAACCAAACATCTGAAAACAGTTTCTGTTTTCAGGACCAGTTTTAAAATGTTTTGAAAACTAGGCTGTAGGTCTTCACAAATTATGAAATTTTGAGAGAACTTAGCCTCAGATTTTATGAGTGTCTCCTAAAAATTTAAGATTTAAATTCAACCTTTAACCCCTTCAAAAATCATTGGTGGTCAAATTATGCGAATCTGCCAGAAACGGTAGACTGATTTGAAAAACTTATTCCTATTTGTACGTAACTCCAAATGCTCTGAAATTTTAACCACTAATCCATTATAAGTTATATTTAAATGGTTTGAAACAGTTTTGAAAAATTCTTTTGGGAAGTTAGTCAAATACGATCAAAGTCTTAACATTTGCAAGCCCGAAAATCAGACTGCACTATTCTCAGAACTTTGGATGTTTGAGTGACTTATACTTATCCAAAGGGGTTGAAACTTGTGCCAAAAGAACCTTAAAACATGTGGCTATGTTTCCTGAAAGTTTTGTAATTTTTGAAATCCGTTTACTATTTTTACGAGCGTGATCAAAAAGGATAAACACTGCTGAAACAGAAATATAAGTGCTGAAAGTAAATCACACCAAGAATTTTATACTGGTTCGGTTATAAACAACCTACTCCAGTATTCGAAAACACCTTCTTCGGTTTACACTAATCACACAACACAAAAACACCTTACCACAGGGTTGATGGAGTTACACACCAACTCCAACCCTTTGCAAACCTTGTATGTTGAATACAATGCACACGAACACCACCACCTTGCAAGATTGAAGATTGATCACACCTTGATCAATCTTTTACAAAGATAAAGAATATGTGGTGGTCTAAGATAAGACTATTCAAGTATATGAATGTAAGTACAATAAGCTTTTAGGGAGAAGAAAGAAAGATGTAGAAGAAGAAGGGAATGTAAGACTCTTTTTGCACTTTTGAACTTGTGACACTTGTCTTGCTTTTGTTTGGCTTTCTTCTCCACTTTTTAATCATTATAGCCACCCGCTATGTTGCTCTCTCCCTCTTGAAAATTATCTTCTAAGTCCTTGGATGAGTATATGGCATCATTGTGACATGTTCTTGCTTACTTAGCACCTCCTCATTGGATGATCATTTAACTTTTGCTTACTTGGCACTCATTGATTGGTTGCATGTTGTCATCACTTGATGACTAGAAAAATCTGAGAATTCCACTAAAAACATGTGCCAAAATCACAATAGAATAATTACCATAACTTCCAAGATCATCACATAAATTAAGCAAGATAATTTTCTCACAAAAATGGTGAAAAAATCGGCAACACTTAGTCTTGCACATGCTGAAATTTCAGCACGTGTAACATCCACCTCTTATTCAAAATCTTGCCTATTTTGAATTAATTTAATCCAAGAATTCAATCATCATTTAGTGCAAGACATCTTTATCAAATTTTAGAATAAAAATTAGACACTAACATGGCCAAAAAATCGGCCTAGATGCATTACACACATGCTGAAATTTTCAGCATGTGTGATATTCAAGAATATCACTTTCTTTAATTCATAAAATATTTAAAACACTTCCAAATTGTCTTCTAATTAATCCACCTTAATCAAGACCCTAAATATGAGCCATAATGATGTAAAATTCGGCCAGCACTTTAGTGCACATGCTGAATTTTCAGCATGTGTCACAATTGTGACAAAATTTGAAATATTACATTTTGTAGCTTCTTTCTTTAAGTCACCAACTTTGTGTGCTTGATTCTTGACCAATCAATATGCCAAAAAGGCTCCATCAAGCTGGTATAGGCGTGTATAATGTGTAGATACATGTGCTGAATTTTATTTTTGCAAACTTTGTAAAATAGTGCACATTTAATAATACACACATGGTATATTCCAATCAGCCCTTAATTGAATTTTCTAGAACACTTTGAGATGTATGACATATGTAAAAAGTGTCTAGATACATGTTGTATGATGGCAAAAAACGTTCCATGTGTCGTGTTTGTAGAAAACCGAATTTTCGATGTTTATCGATTACCTGAGTTTTCTCTAATTAAATTCAAAATTTTTGCACATGTTATATATATTACGTTACACATAATATACATGAATTAAAATTTAATATTCATCACTTGGCTGGTCTTAAAGTGGCGCCATATACATGTGACAAAATTGAAATTGGAATCTCCACAATTTGGCCTTAATATGGGGTGATTTGTGTGTGCCAACATGGAATGATTTTATGGATGGAAATAACCTCAAACCCACGAACATTATAGAGATTTTTGAGGTGTAGGGGCTGGCCATCTATTTATGGCAAGTACGTGACACGTTGGCGAAGTTTCGGTATTCGCTCGATACGACAATTTTCGGTTTAGAACCTTTTGACGTGTTGTATTTAATTTGTCATCACCATGACTTATATCATATGATATAAGACCTGAATATACTCATAAATATGAGTTAAGTATGATGGTGTGACGTTAACGTACGTACGTAAAATATATAACGTGTCGGTAGTATGTTGGAATAAATGTGTATGTGCCTTTTTCAAAAAATCTGAAAATATATGTATTTATATATATATATTTGCGTGTATATTCCTCTGCCTGTGCTCATGTGAGTACAGGCAGACTCGGTATGTTTCTCTCGCTCCTTCATGGCATCTCCTATCATCTATTGTCTTTTGATGCACCCTTTCTTTTCTTTGACGTACTTTGTTGTGGCTTGATGATTTTCACTGCATCTGGCGAGTTTCAACACTATCAAGTCTTCCACAGGGATTGGCATACACTCGCATTCGCTGCCTGTGCTTTTCCAAGTGCAGGAAGCCTTGGTGAGATCCGCATCTTATCGTTTTGTCATATTCATTTATATTTTCTACTTCTGCTTGATGCACTTTTATGTCTCGTTGCTGCATGGCCGCATACACATCTTCAAACTTTTCACGCTACCGCTCCACTGGTCTTCCAAATGGATTGGCTTTCATTTGATTCCTCTGCCTGTACTTCGGACAGTATAGGCAGGCCTGATATGAGTTACATTCATTGGATTGGCTGCATTTACATATGTATTATCCAGATGTATCACATATTCTCCTGTTTTTACGATGCATGGACGACCTCAAAATTCCTTTTGGCTAATCGCACGCATGTGGCCGCTGAAAATACTGTGGATGGCGTTCAGAAGCTTCTATGGCATCAACATCTCCTGCTTCAAGTGTTTCACAAGGGCCTTACTGTATTTGTATTATTCTATTGTAAAGCGTCTCAACAATCCAGGAGTATAAATATGTACGCTTTTTCCTTCGCCAAGGTTTTATCTACAAGGGTGGTTTTACTTGGCAAGGTTTTAATGCGGCATATCATATATCTCTTGGATGTTGGAACTTCTCATTTCTATTTTCCGTTATACTGTCTTCATGTAATAAGGTATTCATCCGCCATAAGTGAGGCATAATCAATAAATCGTTTTTAATATAAAAAAAATATGTGCGTGTATATATGTGAGAGGAGGAGGAAGAGACTTTCCTTTCTTAATCTTGTTGCCTTTGTGCCTTGTCCAAATGTTGCTTCCTTTAATAAACTACTTAGTTTAATTAACTAAGTACTTCACTTAATGAACTAGTTTAGTTCATTAATGGTGGCACCTGAAAATAGTACAAACACAACAAATGTTTGCCATTTGATGTAAGCTTTAACGTTTCATGGCTCGTTAGTACGGCAACATTATATATGAACTATATAAGGCAAGTTATATGCAATATGTCATGTACACGTTTATGTCATGTACATTGTCATGCACATTTAAATCATATATTTTGAAATCACTCAAACCTCTTTTTATCTACATATATGAATATGAAGGAAAAGTTCGCAGGATGATTGCAGCTTTCAGAAGTTGATTGTGGTGCATTGTCGGCTGGATCTTCAAGAGTAAGTCTCTCCGCAAGTGTTGTTGTGTTATATATATATATATATATATATATATATATATATATATATATATATATATATATATATATATATATATATATATATATTTCTTAGAGGTACACAGCGAAACTTGCGACACTTTCATACATTCCTTAAACAATATGAAACTGCTTCAGGCCAGAAAGTGAACTTCCAAAAAAGTAGTATGATTCCTTCTGCTGCTGTTACTCCACAACAACGTCAACTTTTCATGCATATTCTGCGCATGCGTCTCTCAACTCTTCCGTTTCGATATCTTGGATCCTTTTTACACAAGGGTATCTCTCGTTCTCATCACTGTGTCTCGCTGCTACAGCATATTGATGACAGACTTCAAGGGTGGCACTCCAAATCATTATCTGCTGCAGGCCGAAATGTGCTGTTACAATCTGTAATTGCTGCGTTACCTCTTCATGTTATGGCAGCGGGTGGTATACCAAAGTCGGTTATCAAGATAATTCATCGCAAAATGGCTGCATTTTATTGGGGTCGACGACATCATTGGGTCTCCTGGAAAAACATTACCAAACCACAGACTGAGGGAGGTTTAGGTCTACGGGATTTAAATGTCCTACAAAAGGCATATCATTGCCGTATTTGGTGGTCTTATCATCAGAATTCAACATTGTGGAGCAAATTCATGCATGCAAAATACGGTCAGCGACAGGACTATCTTCCTCGGCTAACAAATTCATCTCTCTGGAAAACTATCTACCGGATTCATTCTTTCTGCTTAATGCACACGGTAAGACAGGGTGATCAGCTCACGTGGTTACCAACGACACTGGGGGAATTTTCACTCAAGAGTGCCTATGACATCTGCCGGACCTCTTCTCCAACCGTGCTGTCGGCCTCTTTTATTTGGTCCAAGCATCATTCTCCCTCTATCCGACTGTTCTTATGGCGTATATTTCATTCAACATTGCCTTTTCAGGATTATATTGGACGATACATTGCGGCGCAACCAACACAATGCCCGTTCTGCAAGCGCCATTCGGCCACGACAGACCATGTTTTCTTGTCTTGTTCTTACGTTCACCCTATATGGTATTATTTTGCAAGTGAGCTGCATTGTCCTCTTCCTTCTTCATTGCAACTACGTCAGTATCTTCTTGCATGGTGGTATCGGTCATCTCTTTCTTCTCTTATTGGGGTTTATAAAATAGTGATTCCCGCCATCATAGTCTACAACATTTGGTGTGCTTATACTTCCATGGTATATGGTGACAAAACAACTTTTACAACAGATTCCCTACGATCATCCATCCATTATGATATTAATCTGTGGCACAAAAGAATAGTAGGCTCTAAATTTTCTACCTACCCAAGGCAGATATTCAGTTGGCTTCCTCCCCCTAGACCACCTCGACCAGTCATAGTTCGTTGGATCACACCACCGTTGGGCCGATTGAAATTAAATGTGGATGCTGCAGTGGGGCGGCACTTTGCAGCAGGCGGTGCCATATTACGTAATCATACAGGCTTATGTCTAGGAGCAATCTCATTCCAGCTATGCACTCCTCTTCATGCAGAGATCCAAGCTGCACTTTTTGGTCTTCTTTATTTCCTTCCGTTTTATCGCTCAATTACCCTCGAGTCAGATTGCGCCCAACTGACTGATCGGCTCATGCATTCTCATGCCATCCATGGGAATGCCCATCTTTGTTGGCTTCTTGATCTAGTTCATTCTCATCGGCTCCCTAGCAGTCATATTTATCGTGAGGCAAATATGCCAGCACATTACTTAGCACAGCAGGCAATGTTATACCCAAGGACGACATACTATACCTCGGCTACTCTCCCATCTTTGGTCAGGGCAGCGGTCACTTTAGATCTTACATCTGTTCATTTACGAGTTCCTTGACATTTATGGTCTTCCATATGGATTGGCGCTATTTTGCCTCACCTGCCTGCACTCATTGGGCTGCAGGCAGGCACAATATGTTTATTCATCCCTTTTTCTATGACTTACGCGGTTTCTTACATAAATATAACATGCTATCTTGTTTCATTGGAGCGACTTGGACATCATACTGGCGCATTTATCACAACCTTATTTTTGCATTGCGATCGGAGGACTATACTGCTGGATCATCGGATTATATCAAGAAGCAGATACTTACAGTTTTTTAACTGCTGGAATCTACACACTGTCGCCTTGGCTGCCTAGTCAAGGCGACTTGGGTATGCATTTTGGTATTCTGTTTATGCTTACTACTTTTGGGCTTTATACTCTTTTAATATGTTCTCTTCATCCGCGCGAGATTACAACTGTGGCAACTACCATATATATGGACCAAGTGCATCCTTTCATCCGTCTGTCACGGTGGCATCAAATTTTCCATGGACACTTCGAGGGTTGGTACAACAAAGGGCAACTAAGATCAATCGTTGGCGATTACACTGCTTGCAGCCTCAAATTATTACTACATCCGCCTGCAGCACATCTTCATTTGCACACAATGTTCCATCTATATCATATCAATGACAGCCGTATAAATATGTACGCTTTTTCCTTCGCCAAGGTTTTATCCACAAGGGTGGTTTTACTTGGCAAGGTTTTAATGCGGCATATCATATACGACTGGAGATATGAGATTATTAGTTCGTTAATTCATTTATTCGCATACTTTGACTTTTGTAATATGGTTTTCCTCCGCCATAAGTGAGGTTTCAGCTTAATAAAATTTTCCGTTTCATAAAATATATATATATATATATTAAATGGCGTGTAATATGAGGGAGAAGAAGACTTTCTATTCTTCAATTTATTGCCTTTGTGCCTTTTCCAAATATAGCTTCCTTTAATGAACTACTTAGTTCATTTAACTAAGTACTTCACTTAATGAACTAATTTAGCTCATCAATGGTGGCACCTGAAAATAGTTCAAACACAAAAAGTGCTCGCCATTTGATGTAAGCTTTAAAGCTTCATGGCTCGTTAGTACGACAACATTATATATGAACTATATAAGGCAGGTTTCATGCAAAAACGTGTCATGCATTTCTTTAATATACGTTATTTAAATCATGCATTTTGTAATCATTCAAACCCTTTTTTCTCTAGAATCTCCTCCTTTTGATGATTTACAAAGTAACCTACATTCATGATTTAAATTTTGCCGCTCCGCCTCTAATCGTGCACAAATTCAAATTTTGAATTTCAAATTCTCTCCCCCTTGATTTGTGCAATCGCTCTTAATCAAATCTCTTGCTCCCCCTTAAATCATGCATTCTCTCTCAATTTATTTTGGAAAGAAAATCAAAAGAGCATGTAGAGATGGAAATAGCAAAAAAAATCATGCATTTCAAATAATACCAAACGTGCGTTCGTAAGCGTTATTTATTCAACCCTTTGAAAATGTCCCTTTTGGTACCCAAACTTGGGTGACCTTTCTAGGTCTTCCAAAAGGTGAGAAAGGTGATGAAGACACAACATAATACACATTAGGGCAAATGTGTTTGGCCTTTGGCTATGAATCCCATCATGCATATAGTATGATTTTTGTTTTTGATATACATTTCAGTTTGCATGCACGAGGCGTGATCTATATGCATTTTTATGATATGAGTGTCGTATATGCATCAATGGCTTTTTACATATATATGACACATAATTGCACTTTGTATGATATGAAGAATAGGAAACACGATGAGATGTCATAGGGGAAGGTCTAGACGTCTTCTTAGATGCCATATATGTCTTAGATGCATCCATTTTCTTTGATGAAATGAATTTTTTTTTGTTTGTTTAGTGACTCATTTTTCTCAACGTATCCTAGTCCAGTTTTGTCACTATCATGTTTTTGTGAAGAAATGATGCGATCTAGCATGTTTGTTCCTGTGTCAAATTGGTTCACCATTTTCTCTAAATCTGCATTCCTAGATTTCAAGTTTGAAATCTCGGATGTCAGTTCAGTGTTCTCGGATGTCAATGATGAAATTTCAGATTTTAATGAATTTATGATGCATGACAACTCTTCTTTTGAATCATTTAATTGAGACACAAGATTTGTGTTTGAAGATTCTAACAACTTCTTGTCTTCAATTAATCGTTTCTTTTCTTTTGTGAGAGTCTTAGAGAACTTATGCAACTCTAAATATTGACTACATAAATCATCGTAAGAACATTCAGAATCAGAATTAGAATCAGAGTCGGAAGATACCTAATTTGATGCCTTAGATGTAAAGCATACTTGTGCCTTTTGTTCTTCCGTATCTTCAGTCTCAGAGTCGGATGTGTCACTCCAAGTGGAGGCTTTGAAGGCTCTTCTCCTTTGTTTAGGTTCTGAGATGAGTCTAGTTTTGATCCGATCCTTGTCAAGGTGTTTGTTTGTTTGTTTGTCCTTGTTAGGGCAATCATATGACAAGTGTCCAGGTTGTCCACATTCATAACACTTTATTTCCTTATTTTTATTTTTATGATCCTTAGATGAAGTAGACTTATGTTTATTTTTAAGCGATTTTCTCAAGATTTTTCTTAATCTTTTAGCCATCGTGATTAAATCCTCATCATCGGAATCTGTGTCACTATCATCTACGACATATGCATTTGATTTAAATGCTATAGCCTTATAATTTTTAGAAATAGACTCGGAATTTCTTAAAGTGAGTTTGTTTTCATATACCTTAAGTGATCCAATTAGTTTCCCCATTTTAATTGATTTGGTTTCTTTGTTCTCCTCTATAGCCGTCACTTTAGGGTCCCATTCAGATGGAAGGCTTTGTAATACTTTTTGGACATTTTCCTGCATAGACAAGGCTTTGCCAAGACACTCAAGAGAATTGTAAATGTTAGTCAAGCGTAGATCCATATTAACAATAGACTCATTTGGCAATAATTTAAATGACTCAAGTGTGGACATAAGCATGTTAATTTTGGACTCTTTCACTTGACTAGACCCTTCGTGTTTCATCTCAAGAATTCTCCATATTTCTTGAGCACTAGAGCAATTTGAAACATAGCTAGATTCACTTTTACTTAGCCCATTTAGAAGTAATTGCATGGCTCTAGCATTCATGCTCAGTCTCTTTTTATCATCACTAGTATACTCTGGTTTAGGCTTAACAACCTCTAGTGTGACACCATCAACAACTGACAACTTAGAAGGAACAAATGAACCGTCTTGTATGATGGACCATAGATCAATATCAATAGCCATAATAAAAAGTTTCATTCTTAATTTCCATTGAATAAAGAACTCACCATCGAAAAGAGGAGGCCTTATGGTTGACATTCCTTCTTGCAAGGCGTTATAGCTAGTGGTTGCCATCTCACTTAGATCATTGGATCTTCTTGTTGTGAGTGTTCCTGCGCTCTGATACCACTTGTAGGATCTGCAAGGCACTACTAGAAGGGGTAGGGTTGAATAGTGGGTGTGGAAAATATGGTTTTTAAAATTGTCTTAAACCAAAAACCCAACTTATGAAAACACTTTCTGTTTTCAAGACCTGTTTTGAAACGTTTTGAAAACTAGGTTACAGGTCCTCAAAAATTCTGAAATTTGGAGAGATCCTAGTCTCAGATGTTTTGAGAATCTCGTAAAAATTTCAGACTAAAATTCAACCATTAACCCCTTTAAAAATTGTTGGTGGTCAGATTGAACAAATCTGCTAGAAACGGTAGTTAGATTTGAAAAATTAGTTCCTATTAAACCGTGACTCCAAATACTTTGAAACTTTAATGAATAACCCCTTATTAGGTTTATTAAATTGGGTTGAAACAGTTTTGAAAAATTCTTTTGGGAATTTAGTCAAATACGTTCAAAGTCTCAACCTTTGCAAGCCTTAAAATCAGACTGCACTAGTCTCATTACTTTTGATGTTTGGATGATATACTTGTCCAAAAGGGTTGAAACTTGCGCCAAAAGAATCTTAAGACGTGTGGATATGTTTTCTGAAAGTTTTGTGATTTTTGAAATTCGTTTACTATTTTTAAGAATGCGATAAAAATGATACACTGTGCTGGAAACTGAAAGTAAGTGTTGAAAAGTAAAGAGCACAAGGAATTTTATACTGGTTCGGTTAAATCGACCTACTCCAGTCTTCGAGGATACCTTCCTCGGTTATCACTAATCACAAAACACAAATAACGCCAGGATTGATGGAGTTACACACCAACTCCAACCCTTTACAACCTTGTAAGTGATTACAACGATCACGAACACCACCACCTAGCAGATGCAAGATTGATCACACCTTGATCAATCTTTTACAACAATAAAGAGTATATGGTGGTATAGATGAAGCCTATTCAAGATATATGAATATGAATACAATAGGCTTTAAGAGAGAAGAAAGAAAGAAAGTGTAGAAGGAGAAGGAGGATAACGTTTTTGGTCTTGAGAATTATAAGCCTTGTCTTGTGTTTTTTTGCTCTCTTATTTCCTTTTTATCCACAATGGCCGCCCCCTTGCTGCCTCTTTCTTTCATGAAAATTATCTTCTAAGTCCTTGGAAGTGTATATTGCATCATTATGACATTTCTTTGCTTACTTGGCAACTCCCCATTGGATGATCATTAACCCATTGCTTACTTGGCACTCATTGATTGGATGAAAGTTGACATCATTTGATGACTAGATTAATCTGAAAATAACCTTTAAGAACATGAGCCAATTAGCCATAAAAGTGTTGCCATAAGTCACATAATAATTCCACATAATTAGCAAGACAAATAATCTCCATTAAGCATGAAAAAATTCGGCCATCTCCTTTCTCCACATGCTGAAATTTTCAGCATGTGCTTTATCAAGAATTATTCAAATTTTTGCCATGTTTGCATTAGATTAATTCCTTGAAAATAAAGAAGAAATCAATCATCATTTAGTACATAACATTTCTACTAATTTTGGAATAAAATTAGTAGTCATGGAGGCCATAAAATTGGTCATATTCATTCCAACACATGCTGAAAATTTCAGCATGTGTGATATTCCAAGATACCATCACATTATTTCCATAATACTTTTAAAACATTGACATATTATCTTTCAATCAATCCATATAATTCAAAGTACTAAATATGACACCATTTAGTAGAAGACTCGGCCACCCCAATGCACACATGCTGAAATTTTCAGCATGTGTAACAAATGTGACATAGTTTGAAATATTACCTTGTGTACTCCTTTCTTTATGTCACCAACATTGTATGCTTCATTATTGGCCAATCAAGATACCAACAAAGCTCCACATATGCTCCAATAAGCTGTAGTAGGCGTGTGATATAGCTTGTGCATGTGCTGAATTTTATTTTTGTAAACTTTGTAAAATAGTGAACAATAATTATATACACATGGTATATTCCAATCAGCCCTTAATTGATTTTTCTAGAACAATTTAAAATGTATAGAGTATATAAAAAGTGTCTAGATACAGGTTATATGTCATGCCAAAAATGTTCCATGTGCCGTGTTCGTAGAAAATCGAATTTTCGACGTTTGTCGATTACCCGATTTTTCTCCGATTAAATTCCAACTTTTTGCACATGTTATATATATTATGTTACACATAATATACATAAATTAAACTTTAATATTCAGCACTCATGGCTGATTTAAAGTGGCGCCTAACATGTGACAAAAATTGAATTTGGAATCTCCACAATTTGGCCTTAATTTGGGGTGATTTGTGTGTGCCAACATGGAATGATTTTATGGCTGTATATACCATGTAAGACATGAAATTTATGGCCATTTTTAAAGTGTAGAGGCTGGCGATCTATATATGGCAAGTACGTGACACGTTGGCGAAGTTTCAGTATTCACCCGATATGACAATTTTTTGTTTATAACCTTGTAACGTGATGTAATAAATTTGTCATCACCATGACTTATATCATATGATATAATACCTGAATATACTCATAAATATGAGGTAAATATAGTGTGATGTTAACGTACGTTCGTAAAATATATAACGTATCGGTAGTACGTTGGAATATATGTGTATGTGCCTTTTTATAAAAAATCTGAATATATATATATATATATATATATATATATATATATATATTAAATGGCATGTGGTATGAGGGAGAAGAAGACTTTCCATTCTTCAACTTGTTGCCTTTGTGACTTTTCTAAATATAGCTTCCTTTAATGAACTACTTAGTTCATTTAACTAAGTACTTCACTTAATGAACTAATTTAGTTCATTAATGATGGCACCTGAAAATAGTTCAAACACAACAAATGCTCGCCATTTGATGTAAGTTTTAAAGCTTCATGGCTCGTTAGTACGACAACATTATATATGAACTATATAAGGCAGGTTTCATGCAAAAACGTGTCATGTCATAAAACGTGTCATGCATTTCTTTAATACACGTTATTTAAATCATGCATTTTGTATTCACTCAAACCCCCTTTTCTCTACAATTTCAATACGTTTAAACTGCTCCTGCCTTATCCTCCATCTTCTACCTCAGATTGTAGCTGCAATCCAGCTTCTTGATCTTTGACTTTCCAATCGAACGTGTCCATAATATCCCTCAACACTCAATTCCAGCTACGATGCAACGGCCCTCTACTTCTCTATGTTACTTTAATCGGATTGTGCTACTTTGGGAGTTGAATTGCTAGCTTTTATTGCTGCTCTTCTTCCATTGCCTCAAGGCACTGTTCATCAGCTGCAACCTTGCATCCTTCAACAAGTTTTTAAAATTTTAAATACTTCAACCTGTCCTAATTAATGGGGATTTTTTAATACTGACTGTTTTTTAAATGTTAATGTGGAAAGTATAAAATTTTAATACTATTTCAACTAACTGTAAAAACTAAACATAAAAATAAAAGATGCTCTTATTGGTTGACTATTCAAAACTGACATTTTCAGTTTTCCCCTTCTATTTTATTAAAGTATTGCCCAACGATTGAGTTTTAGCTGCAGCTTTTCTTAATATTTATCACCAAAAATTTTGTTGAAGATATCAGTAAAAAATTACTTGATGCATTGGCAGTAAAGCCTCCTAGGTGTAAGTCCATGGATAAATGCAGCAACGAAAAATCCATCTTCTTGTCCATGTATTTTTAATGACTCATTATTGAACCTACGGACATATTCATGTATAGATTTGTCTGTACTGAGCAACATGTCATTCTCTTCCATCTCTACTACCAACGTCTGAATTTCCTCAACTTGAGAAACAACAGTGTGAAAATCAGACATTTTGAAATACAAGAATTTGTAGACAATAAATTTCTTAGCGCCAACATCTTCCGTGTGATATTTCTTTTCCAAAGGCTACCACAAAGACGTTGCGGTTTTGTACGTACAATACAAACCATATAAGTAGTTGTCCAAGCACCCCAGAATATGACTCAGACAAACATAATTGTTGAAGTTCCACTCTTCAACAAATAGTTTCTTTTGCATATTTTTGGTCTGGTCCTCCTCAGGATCCACCACAGGTGAGTCCGCGGTCAGAAATGCGGCCAACCCCATGTCAGTCAAGAAGAACAGCTTCTTCTGCTGTAAACGCTTAAAGAAGCTCCCACTGAACTTCTTCGGTTTCTCCACTTAGGACACCACAGGACCCTGTGCAGGAGGAGTATGCATCGACACTCTAGCCTTTGGTGCTATTGGAGCAGCACTACGTCTATGCTTTGGACATATATTGAGCTTTCATTATAAATTAAGTTTCTGTAACACATCATAAACAAATGAAAATTAGTACGGAATCAATAACTAATACGTCTTAAGAATTGTTAGGAATAATTCAAGTCAGACACAATTGATTTCGGTATAGTCTGCTTGTGAAATAAACCAGTGGCCGACCTGCCGAGCTTAGTTCAGGCTGGATTGATCTGCCAGGTCAAGACAGTTCAGATAGTGCAATTGAGTTTGCGTTCTGAGCAGTCAGCCGACCTGTCAACCTGAGCATAATAGCACTGTAGAACAGTAGTTCTGTACTATCAGCTTTCCATTCGATCTGAACTAAAGTCATATTAGATCAATCCAGTCAGCGCAATTGTATTTGCGTTCTGGACTGATGTTCGACCTGCTCACCCCATCACTTTAGCATAACAGAACAGTTGTGCTCTCAGCTGCTTTAGCCGAGCTCAGCACACTAGCAGAGCTCAGCACAGTAGTGTTGCAGAACAACAAATACTCTCTGCCAAACAGCAGAGTCAGCACACAGCAGAGCTCAGCTTGGCAACACTGTACAAAAACAGTGTTGCTCTATTCCTTAATTACTTGAGTCTTAGCACAAAATAGAGCTCAGCTCGGCAATAACTTTAACAACTCAGCTAAGCAGAGATCCGAGATGAGTCCACGACTCTGTCCTTAAGATATATTACTCTGGTATACTGTGCCCAACCAGATTGAGCAATTGTCTCTCAGGATACAACAGAAGTCACTTTAGATGAGCGACACTATAGCGTATGAGCTCAACAAACCTGTAAGCTACCCTGAACTTCTCTGATTACTAAAATACATAATTTTTTTCTGTATGCGGGAGAACGAATATGCAGAGAGGGATTGCTGAGAAAGGAGAAGAACTTCTGAATTTCTGACTAAATGTGTGTGACTACAGAGGTCAGCTTGGCCATAATTTATAGGAAAATTCCGAGGTCAGTCTGTTATAGTCAGTTCAACTACAACTGTTGGATCAGATACTTGCTCGGCATGAACCTTTGGATCAGATAACTACACCAGGTCTGTCCTCAACCATCGGATCAAATAACTGTCCAATCTGAGCCATCAGATCATAACGAATTCGGGTCATCTCGGCCTGTTAAAGCTCAACAACATTTCAAAATTGAGTAAATTGCAGTTAGCACCCAAAAGTTGGTCACATTTTCCAGTTAGCATTTAATCGTTCCGAAACCTCACTTGGCATCCAAACGTGGTCAAAATTGATTCAATTAACACTAAATTACTGGCTGCGACCTTTGACTTTTTAAATGCAACCGTTGACTGACTCATTTTATATTGAAATACCAATTTTACCCTGAATTTATGTAATTGGCTGTAAAATGTGGCAACCGTCTGACTCTTGCACCATTTCCCCCCATTTCCCCTCCGACTTTATCCCTCCCCCTGCGAAATTCTCCCCCTCCCCTACAAAATTCTCCCTCTCCCCCTACAAAATTCTCCCTCTCCCCCTAGCATTTCTTCTCTGTCAGTGCATGTGTAGATTTAGTGCTTATTTCATAGAGATTCTGTAGTTTCTGCATTGTTCCATCCTATTCAGTGTGTCTTAGAGTGATTCGGGCAAGAAGCCATGAGTTTAAGGCTACCTAGCAGACGGAACGAGAGTCATCCCATTTATGGTAAGATTTGAAGCATTTTTGTGTTAAAGCTTATGTTTTCATACGATTTTTAGTTATTATCTGGTAATGTATCTTGTTAAGGCAGAAATCTGGGACATTGATGTCCGTACACCCTCACCATTTGCAAGCATAGGGATTCTCTGCCTATAAGAACAATTTTTAGTATTATTTTTAAATATTGGTATTGTTTCAATGGTGTTTAGAATGAATTATAGTAATGAAGATGATGTTTCTTTAGTTAGTGAGGGCGAGAATGGTGGGGATGGTGCATGTGTTAGTGGGGTTGAGAATTGTGGAGATGATACGTGTGTTGATAAGGGTAGTGAAGGTAAAAATGATGCTTGTGTTAGTGAGGGTGAAGATGGTGTATGTGCATATAATTACATATCAGATGAAGGGGGTCCTGACATAGCTGACAGCGATGGTGAGGGTCAACCTACACTTAGGATGTCCAATCCTAATAGAGATATGAAGCAATACTCAATCAATGTAGGGAGGCCAATCATTGTAGTTAAGAGTCACAAGGGCAGGTGCGGTGTTAAGTGTAAAAATGATGGATGTGAATGATATGTGAGGTTAGGTTTGGACAGGAGACATGGAAATTATGTGATTAGGTCAATGAATTCCAAGCATACCTGTAGTTTTTATGTTAGGAATTGTGTTGTACGGTCAGGAGTGATTGCCAAAAAATACATGGATGAGTTTGCTGCAAATCCAAAATTGAATTTGACACTCTTCAGACAGAAGGTGATGAGGGAGTTGAGGTGCAACGTCAGTAAAAGTCAGATCTTCAGAGCAAAGGAAAAAGCACTGGATTTAATTAGAGGTATGCAAGAGGATGAGTATAAACTGATATGACCTTACATTGAGGAGGTGAAAAGGAGTGATCCTAGT
This sequence comes from Eustoma russellianum, assembly GCA_036186865.1. Taxonomy (NCBI): domain Eukaryota; kingdom Viridiplantae; phylum Streptophyta; class Magnoliopsida; order Gentianales; family Gentianaceae; genus Eustoma; species Eustoma russellianum. The sequence continues at coordinate 14,808,958 of AP025047.1, forward strand.
GCAACCATGTGTCTTGCAACATGCACCCCCTCAAATGACTCAATTCCACTGAGAGAAGAAGAAGATGTGTTGCAACATGCACCCCCTCAAATGACTCTCTTCCATTTTCATACCACAAAAGCAGCAGCCTTCCACCCCCAAGTCAGCCCGCCGTCGGCGATTACCAACCGATGATGAGGTAGACATATCGCAGCACAATAGAGAGAGAGAGAGGAAGAATGAAGAATGCTGTGAATTTGTGAATTTGTGGGATTTGGTGATTATGTGAATTTGTGGGGATTATGTGAATTGAGGGGTAATTTATGGAAGCAAACGACCATGGAACTGTTGCAGTATAAGAGAGGGAAGTGGATGACGTTGATTTTGGGGGGAATCTTTATTTGGCCCTAAAATTTGATGAAACCGGCTGCAGCAGGTCAGCAGCCGGTTTATGGTGTTAATTGAATCAATTTTGGCCATGTTTGGATGCCAAGTGGGGTTTCGGAACGATTACATGCTAACTCGAAAATGTGACCAACGTTTGGGTGCTAACTGCAATTTACTCCTTCAAAATTTAACCTTCGCCTATCTTAACAACCTTAAAGTTTGAACTCAAACAAACTCCACCTTAGCTAATAAGAAGTAAGTCATGCCTAATCTGCTCATCCCACTTTAGTTTGGACCTGCCTTTGCTCCTCTTCCCTTTTACAGTGAGGTTTTCAATTGCTCTGAAAGACGCCGTTGTCCGTCTCCTCTTGACATGCCCAAGCCATCTAAGTCTTTCCTCTCTTATCTTATCTGTTACACTAGTCACCCCTAACTTTTCTCTGTATACCTTATTTCTTATCTTGTCTAGCCTTGTATGGCCACACATCCACCTCAGCATCTTCATCTCTGTCACTTCCATCTTCTGTGACTGTGTCCTCTTGACGGCCCAGCAGTATGTTCCATATAACATTGTCGGCTGCACTGCCACCCTATAAAATTTTCCCTTTACTTTAATTGGAAAATTCTTGTCACACAGCACCCCTGAGGTCGCCCTCCACCTACACCAACCTGCCTGAACTCAGTGTGCTACGTCACTCTCTATGTCCCCATCTTTCCGTACAAATGATCATAGGTACTTGAACCTACGTACCTTTGGGACCACTTGACCCTCGATGGTGAGTTGGATATTCTCACCATCAGCTACGCTGTTGAAGTCGCAGTGCAGATATTCAGTCCTGGAATGACTAATCCTTAGGTCTTTTCTATCAAAATCACCTCGCCACTCCTCTAGTCTCATACTCAGGTTATGTCTGCTTTCCGCAACTAATACAATATCGTCAGCAAAAAGCATACAACATGGACCTGTCTCTTGGATCGACTTTGACAACTCATCTAGGACAACTGCAAAAAAGAATGGGCTCAAAGCGGACCCTTGATGGATACCTCCACTAGAAAGAAGTTTGTGTTCCCTACAGGCGCATGAAAGGTTGTTTCTGTCCTAACATACATATCCCTAATTATGTCTATATACTTCATAGGAACCCCTCTTGCATTCAGCCTATCCCATATCAGTACGGTTTTTCAAGATCGATGAAAACCATATGTAGATCACGCTTCTTCTCCCTATACTTCTCCATCAATCTCCTTAAAATGTGTATTGATTTCGTAGTTGACCGTCCTGGCATAAAACCAAACTGGTTTGCCGTAACTTGAGTTTCGCCTCTAATTCTAGTGTCGATTACTCTCTCCGATAACTTCATAGTATGACTTAACAATTTAATCCCCCTTATAATTCCCACAATACTGTGCATTGTTAGGTCCGAAATACACTCTAGAGGGGGGTGAATAGAGTGTTTGACTATTTTGCGGAATTTTCTCGTTTGCTCAACTCAAAAAGATATTCAAAATCAGAGCAAGAATGGGAGATGAGAAGTAGTGAATGAGTACACCAGATATAGTGTGGTTCGAATCATAAATGATTCTACTCCACTACCACTTTGTTTCCAAAGTGGATTTTCAACAACTACTCTTCTTATTATGAACAATAAGAACAACCACAGCAACACTTACACTAATACTTTAGTGTAAGCAACAGCAACAGCATCTTATTTGCACAAAACACACTTGTACAACTACAACAACTACAGCTCTTAGCAAGAACAACTTCTTGCTTCCTCACAACTTCAACAAAAGTTCCCTCAAGAACTTCTCACAGTGGGTTGAAGAAATATAGTAAGGTTCACACTTTCTCACAAGTCTAAGCACAAGCAAGAGATCAAATATTTATGGTTCCTCTTGTGCTTGACTCTCTTTCTCTCAATATATAATAATAAAGATCAAAGAAAAGCTAGACACGCCTTAAACAAAATTACAAGTATGAGAGAAATGTACAACAATGGAAAATGAAGCTAGATGATGTTGAAAGTGTGTCTTTGCTCCATCCAAGCCTCCTCTACTTATAGATGAAGTTCACCACGTTTTTGAGGCTCTCCACCAAGTCTTCATCTTCAAAAATGTCATGATAATGCCCAAATAGTCTCTAGCCACCCTATGGAGTGATTTGATCTTGGATAGCCACCCTAGAGAATCTTAGACATGTATACAATAGTCAAGGAAGCATGTAATAGGTTGGGTTAAAGTCCACAAGAAGTTTGAAGAAGATTGGAAAGAGAAAACCTTAAAAATCTGCCTTGGATTTTGTTCTAACGTTCAGAAAATTTGAATTCTGGAGGACATCGATCGATCGAAGTCCCTGGAAGGGAGACATCGATGTCCTCTGATCCAACATCGATCGATCGAAGTCCTGGAAGGGAGAGATCGATGTTCTCTGATCCTACATCGATCGATCAAAGTCCTGGGAGGGAGAGATCGATGTTCTCTGATCCTACATCGATCGATCGATGTCAGGGGATGAAGTGACATCGATCGATCGATGTCTCCAGCTTGAGAGATCGATGTCAACCAGTGAGTTCCAATCTCAACCATCTTTGGACATAATGTGTTTTGCCCATCATGCATCAAATATCAAATATAAATTTAACTTATTCAAAACATCTTTTTATCATCAAAACATTTTACAACTTAACAATCTCCCCCTTTTTGATGATTTCAAAACCACGACTCAAAAGATGTTTTACATGATACTTTTTCATCTAACCTTGATATTTTACAACTCCCCCTTAGTTCATGCTCCCTTATCATATGAACATATAAAAAAAACTTCAATCTACCCAACATGCTCCCCGTCAAACTATGCATCAAGTTTCATATTTTCATCATTTCACTATGTAAGATATCATGCCAAGAGACTTCATGCTATGTCATCCAACTTCTCAAAGCTAACAAGCTAACATTTTATGCATACTACCAACTTAAGACCATATAGCTAACTTAATATGCCAAACCATGCCATGCCAAAACTATACCAAAAAAAATCATATCAAGTCATACTAAGAACATGTCAAAACTATACCAAGTAATGTCTATCCAACAATTCCAAGCATGGTGTCATGTCAAAACTATACCAAGCAATGTCTAACCAACAATTCCAAGCATGGTGTCACTAAGAACATGCCAAACCTTATACCAAGCAATGTCTAACCAACAATTCAAAGCATGGTAAATCCAATGCCCAAACAATCATGCCAACAACCAAATATTTCTCCCCCTTTTTGAAAGCATCAAAACATAAGAGATACTAAAATGAAGGATAAATATCATTAGGAATATACCAAGTTTTGAGATACATAGGTAAACTCAAACTTGTAAAACTACTCCATAGCTACAAAGGAATAGGGATAACTACTCTCCATCAAAAGAGAAACATAATCCGGAGAGTGCCGCTTTAAGCTTGGTCTTCAATTTTTGGTACTTGGTCTTTTGTATAGTGAGTTCCGTTTCTAAATTTTTGACCCTTTTTGTGAGATTTGCGTTGTCCTTTTCCAAGTCATCAATACGGACTGCTTCCTTAGTTAAATCTTCTCCCCATTGACCAAGTGTATCACGAATGTCTTCAATTTCGGCCTCCGTATCGAACTCTTCATCTGAACCACTCCCTTCCGCCATTGGGGCTTTTCCTTTGCCCTTTTGGGATGTGGAGGCTTGTTTTGGGGGTGGTTGTGGTGATGGATGAGAGGAGGGTGCCATGGGAGGTTCGGTAGGATACGGTGGAGGGATGGGATCTTCCGGCTCTTCCTCTTCTTGTTCTTGTTGTCCTCCCCGTTTTTGAGCCTCCTTTCGAGACTTATGTATTTGTTGGATGTTGGCTTTGGTGTAATAATCCTTATTGGTAATCTGTTCAGTATAGTCTTCATCCAATAATACATTAGCCTTTTTGAGCAATCTATAGATGAGATTGCTATAAGGAAGGGCCTTGGATTGCTTTGTTACGGCTTCCAGCATGTTTGCAAATATAATCTCCCCAATATTCATAGCTTCTTTATTTGCAAGCCGATAAGCTATATAAAAATCCAAGTTGCTCGGAAGTTTAGCTGATTTTCCATTGATACAAAAAGTGACAATGGCAAGTAAAACTCTATACACCAAAGGCATGTCATTTGTATTTTTGGTGGGGTGAAATCCAAGAAAATATTTAACTTCATTTTCAGAAATTCGATACTTGTAGGAATCCCACTTCCATGGATCAAAGTCTTCCCAACCCTCAGCAGGAAAGTCAAGCAAATCATTGATAGTCTTAGAACTAAACATCAACAACTGTCCATCTATCAATGTATGCAAGGCATAAGGCACACCATGTTGGTATTCTACCCACATATTAGCATAAAACATCCTAGTGTATCGAGTAGACATATTTGTCATTTGATCGACATCCCAAATATGTATCCATTTTTGATGATTAAACCAATCAATGATTGGTTTCAACTCTTCATTTCTTAAAATGTCTTCAATTTTGAGCAGTTTAAGTGGAATGGTGGATCTTTTCTTGCGTTCCCATTCATGAAATAATGTTTGAGCTTTAAGAGTGATGTAGACAAATTTACCTGTCCCTGTTGGCTCTTTCAAAGCATCCTTGTAATCTGAAGACTTCAGCCATGGAAAGTTGTTGAGAGTGAGCTTTTCCCTTGTTTCCTTCAACTCAGTATTCTGAGATGCAGTTGATTTCTTCCTCACACCTTGTGTTCTAGACCCGTCGGAACTTGAGGGTGTGATTATTGTGCCTCACCTTCACCTTCTTGTGAAGTTCTTGCTCTTTTGGAAGAGGGTTTTGATTTTGAAGCCATTTGATGTTAGGGTTCGGATTTTGGAGATGGATTTGAAGAATATGGTTGTATTTGTATCAAAGATGGAGTTTTTTCGCAAGAATTCTGAGTTTAGTAGAGAAATTTGGTGTATTTGGAAAAAAGTTCTTCGGTTTTGCAGAGAGAGAGTTTAGGGATTTCGTTTAGGAGAAGAGGGAAAGTGAAGAGGAAAGAGAAAATTGCATATTTTGATGGCCTGTCCGCGTCGACATCGATCGATCGATGTCTGGGACTTCGATCGATCGATGTCCTAGACATAGATCGATCGATGTCTGTTTTTGCAGCAGATTCTTTGACTGTCACATAGATCGATCTATGTATGCAGGGATCTTGCATTTTTGACCTTTTTGACCTTTTAACCTTGGTTAATCATTCCTAATCTTGCTCTAATTGATTCGAATGTCTCAGTGGGAAGGGATTTAGTAAAGATATCAGCTAGTTGGTCATTTGTTGAAACAAATTCAACGCATACCAATCCTTTTTGAATGCAATCCCTTATGAAGTGATGCCTCACTTCTATGTGTTTTGTTCTACTATGATGAACCGGGTTTTGTGCTATACTTATAGCTGATGTGTTGTCACATAAGATGGGAACCTTGTCAAACTTAATATTGTAATCGTTCAAGGTGTTGATCATCCAAAGTAACTGTGCACAACACGAAGCGGCCGATACATATTCGGATTCCGCCGTTGAAAGTGACACACTATTTTGTTTCTTGGAGAACCAAGAAACTAAGCAATCTCCAAGGAATTGACACGTCCCGGAGGTGCTTTTCCTATCAACAAGATTTCCGGCATAGTCGGAGTTACTATACCCTCTTAAATCACAACATCCATTTTTGGGATAAAATAATCCAAAAATCAAAGTTCCTTTTAAATACCTAAAGATACATTTAACAGCAACTAAATGTGATTCCTTAGGCATACTTTGAAATCTTGCACATAAGCACACAACATGCAAAATATCCGGTCTACTAGCGGTTAAATAAACTAAACTACCAATCATACCCCTATATTTGGTTACCTCGACCGGTTTTCCTTTTTCGCCTTTGTCAAGCCTTGTACTTGTGCTCATTGGAGTGCTCACACTTCTTCCATCCTCGAATTTGTACTTCTTGAGCAAATCCTTTGTGTACTTTGTTTGAGATATGTACACTCCATCTTGAGTTTGCTTGATTTGTAGACCAAGGAAGTAGTTGAGTTCACCCATCATGCTCATTTCAAATTCTCCTTCCATCAATTTTGCAAAATGCTCACAAAGAGAATCGTTAGTAGCACCAAATATAATATCATCCACATAAATTTGAACAAGCAATTGATGGTTTCCTTGTTCTTTAATAAAAAGAGTAGTGTCGACTTTTCCTCTTAAAAACTCGTTCTCAAGTAGGAAGTTACTTAACCTATCATACCAAGCCCTAGGAGCTTGTTTAAGTCCATAAAGGGCCTTTTTGAGTTTAAAAACATGATTTGGAAAATCATGATTTTCAAACCCCGGAGGTTGAGCTACATAGACCTCTTCTTGAATTATTCCATTCAAGAATGCGGATTTCACATCCATTTGATATAGTTTGAAATCCTTATAGCATGCATATGCTAATAGCATCCTAATAGCTTCTAACCTAGCTACGGGGGCAAAAGTTTCATCATAGTCTATGCCTTCCTCTTGCCTATAACCTTGTGCTACTAACCTAGCTTTGTTTCTAGTGATGTTTCCTTTATCATCCATTTTATTTCTAAATACCCATTTAGTACCAATTACGGGATGATCACTAGGTTTAGCAACTAATTCCCAAACATCACTTCTTTCAAATTGATTTAATTCTTCTTGCATAGCCAATACCCAATCTTCATCATTTATTGCCTCCTTTATGTTCTTAGGCTCAACTTTTGAAATGAAGGCATTTTCATTGAATTTTCTCCTTGTCATTATGCCTTGGCTAGTTTCACCTAATATCAACTCTTTAGGGTGATCTTTCCTATACTTGTATGAATCCGGTAAATTTGAGGTATCTCCTCCTACTTCTTCATTTTCAACCTTAGGTTGAAGTGGATCAATCCTAAGGTCAATAACAATATTACCTTTTGGATTCTCAAATTTCTGTATATGGCTTACTTCAATTATTTCATCATCATCATCATCATTAATGTTTAATTTGTCCTCATTGAGTTCACTAAATTTGACATGAATTGATTCTTCAACTTTCATGCTTCTTTTATTATATACTCTAAATGTCTTGCTATTTTGAGCATAGCCCATAAAGATTCCTTCATCCGCTTTGAAGTCGAGTTTATCCAAGTTATCTTTGGTGTTAAGTATAAAGCACTTACAACCAAAAACCTTGAAATAACCAATATTTGGTACTCTACCTTTCCAAAGCTCATAAGGAGTTTTTTTGAGAAATGGTCTCAAATAAACTCCATTGATCACATGACAAGCGGTATTTACCGCTTCGGCCCAAAAATATTTGGGTAACTCAAATTCGTTTAGCATGGCTCTACTCATTTCTTGAAGTGTTCTATTCTTCCTTTCCGCAACACCATTTTGTTGAGGAGTTCTTGGAGCTGAGAAATTGTGTCCATACCCATTGGATACACAAAATTCTTGAAATTCTCCATCAAACTCACCACCTCTATCACTTCTAATTTCCTTAATTGTGTCCTCTCTTTGATTTTCTAATCTTTTACAAAGTTTTATAAATTCTTGGCATGCATCATTCTTTTTAGCTAAGAACATTAGCCAAGTGTACCTAGAGAAGTCATCTACCACCACAAAGGTGTAATGTTTTCCACTTAGACTTGCCGTACCAATATCCCCATACAAATCCATATGAAGCAATTGTAGGGGTTTGGTGGTGGAGATTTCACTTTTGGGTTTGAAGCTTGTTTTAACAAGCTTTGCCTTTTGACAAGTGTCACATAAGCCATGGTTTTCGAAATTTAATTTGGAAGACCTTGGACCTTTTCATTTTTGCAAATCTCTTTGAAGTTTTTAAAGCTAATATGTCCAAGTCGTCTATGCCATAGTTGAGTCAAATCATTTTTGGCAACTAGGCAAGAAACATTTTGTGATATCAAATCATGTGTGCTAAATTTGTAAACATCATTTTTACGAATAGATTCAAAAACAATCTTATCGTTCTTTTTCACAACACATTTTCTTTTCACAAACTCTATTTGAAAATTAGCATCACATAGTTGGCTAACACTTATCAAATTATACTTAAGCCCTTCTACATATAGTACATTATTAATAGTAAAGGAAGAATTACCAATTTCTCCATGTCAAAGGATTTTGGCTCTCCTATTGCCAAAATGCACCGTTCCACCATCTTGGAGCTTGAGCTTGGTGAACAATGTCTTTTCTCCGGTCATGTGAGTTGAACATCCGCTGTCCATAAGCCATTTGGTTCCTTCTTCTTTGGCTACTTCATTTATCTTGAGAGCCTACAAAACCAAAAGATGTATGCATTGGTACCCTTTGATGGTTGGGTCCTTTAGGGTTAGTTTTTCGACCCTTAGGCTCCAAACATATGTGCTTTCAAATCGAGCTTTACATGCTTTCTTTACATGTCCTAGTTTGTTGCAATAAAAACAAGTGGGTACATGCTTTGGTTTAGAAGATGATGAATTTTGTTATGTTTTTCTATTGTTTGCCTTTTTCCTTAAGGACTTAGGTTTAATAGAAGAAGATGATGAGTTAAATCCTAAACCGGATTTATCATTTCCAATTCTTTGATTTCCAAGTAGTATGTCTAAGTTGTTTTTACCATTTGTTAGTCTTTGTAGGTCTAACTTTAGTTTCTCACATTCTTTTCTAATTTCTTCATTTTCAAGAGCTACGGTTTTATGCATGGTAAGTATGATATCATGCTCTTGAAACATCAAAATATTTTTGTCATGCAAGCTCTTATTTTCTAAAATGCATTTCTTGAATTCTTTCTTTAAATGCTTATATTTCAAATTTAATTTCTCAAAGTCATCTTGCAAATCTCCTATTTCATCATGCAAATTTGAAGGGTTAGAATTTACCTCAAGGTCATCTTCAATCGCCATAAGACAAGTATGTTGAAACTTTGGATTGTCAATCATTGCCACAAGTCCAACACCTTGATCTTCACTCTCTTCTCCTTCCGATTCCGAAAGGAGATCATCCCACGTGGTTACCTCTGCATTGAGGGCTTTTTTCTTTTGAGGAAAGACCTTCTTCGCTTGCTTTTGCGGTTCTTTTACGTGGCAATCGGCAATGAAGTGACCATGTCGACCACATCTATAGCAATTTTCACTTGCTTCCTTTTCTTTAGATGGTTTCTTGAAAAACTTTCTTGCCTGAGCTTTGTTTCTAGTTGCCATTCTTCTAAATTTTCTTACTGGAAGGGCAACTTCCTCATCCGATTCATCGGACTCTACTACCAATCCTTTGTGTGATGTTTGTGTAGGCTTGATGGGATTCATCCTATTTTGTTCATCAATAAGAATTCCATGAGTAAGAAGATTACCGGATAGCTCATCAAGGGTAAGAGTCTTGAGATTCTTTGATTCGGTGATGGCGGTGACTTTGGGTGTCCATTCTCTTGGCAAGGAGTTGAGGAGTTTTGAGACAAGGTCTTCATTTGAGATTCTCTTGTAAACCATGGAGAGTTGATTCACTATTCGTGTGAACCGATCAATTGTCTCCTCAATCTTCTCACCGTTTTTCATTCCGAACATCTCATACTCCTTCATGAGCATAAGTCATTTGGTCATTCTTACTTGCTCAGTTCCTTCATGTATCATTTCAAGCCTTTTCCATGCCTCATGAGCTGTTTCAAGACCTTGAAGTCTTATAAGCTCGGTGGTGGTGAGAGCACTTGAGAGAATATCAAATGCTTTGCCATTAATAGCAAATCTTATCTTTTCTTCATCGGTGTAGTCATCCTCATCTTTGAATATTGATTCTCCTTTTGAGTTGGTAATCATAGGAACTTCAATTCCTTTGACAACGGCTCTCCATATATCAAATCCACAGCCTTTCAAGTGATTGATCATTCGAAATTTCCACAAGGAATAATTTTGGGCATCAAACATAGGTGCTTTAGTGTTTGATCCAGAAAATAGTGCAGTAGGCTTAGGAGATGAAGAGGTCGAGGTTGAGGTTGAGGTTGCCATGATCTTTAACCTTGCTACTTGCAAAGATAGGCCAAGCAATCAAGGTTCAGCTCTGATACCAATTGTTAGGTCCGAAATACACTCTAGAGGGGGGGTGAATAGAGTGTTTGGCTATTTTGCGGAATTTTCTCGTTTGCTCAACTCAAAAATATATTCAAAATAAGAGCAAGAATGGGAGATGAGAAGTAGTGAATGAGTACACTACATATAGAGTGGTTCGAATCGTAAATGATTCTACTCCACTACCACTTTGTTTCCAAAGTGGATTTTCAACAACTACTCTTCTTATTATGAACAATAAGAACAACCACAGCAACACTTACACTAATACTTTAGTGTAAGCAAGAGCAACAACAACTTATTTGCACAAAACACACTTGTGCAACTACAACAACTACAGCTCTTAGCAAGAACAACTTCTTGCTTCCTCACAACTTCAACAAAAGTTCCCTCAAGGACTTCTCACAGTGGGTTGAAGAAATATAGTAAGGTTCACACTTTCTCACAAGTTAAGCACAAGCAAGAGATCAAATATTTATGGTTCCTCTTGTGCTTGACTCTCTTTCTCTCAATATACAATAATAAAGATCAAAGAAAAGCTAGACAAGCTTTAAACAAAATTACAAGTATGAGAGAAATGTACAACAATGGAAACTGAAGCTAGATGATGTTGAAAGTATGTCTTTGCTCCATCCAAGCCTCCTCTATTTATAGATGAAGTTCACCACGTTTTTGAGGCTCTCCACCAAGTCTTCATCTTCAAAAATGTCAAGATAATGCCCAAATAGTCTCTAGCCACCCTATGGAGTGATTTGATCTTGGATAGCCACCCTAGAGAATCTTAGACATGCATACAATAGTCAAGGAAGCATGTAATAGATTGGGTTAAAGTCCACAAGAAGTTTGAAGAAGATTGGAAAGAGAAAACCTTAAAAATCTGCCTTGGATTATGTTCTAACGTTCAGAAAATTTGAATTCTGGAGGACATCGATCGATCGAAGTCCCTGGAAGGGAGAGATCGATGTCCTCTGATCCAACATCGATCGATCGAAGTCCTGGGAGGGAGAGATCAATGTTCTCTGATCCTACATCGATCGATCGAAGTCCTGGGAGGGAGATATCGATGTTCTCTGATCCTACATCGATCGATCGAAGTCCTGGGAGGGAGAGATCGATGTTCTCTGATCCTACATCGATCGATCGATGTCAGGGGATGAAGTGACATCGATCGATCGATGTCTCCAGCTTGAGAGATCGATGTCAACCAGTGAGTTCCAATCTCAACCATCTTTGGACATAATGTGTTTTGCCCATCATGCATCAAATATCAAATATAAATTTAGCTTATTCAAAACATCTTTTTATCATCAAAACATTTTACAACTTAACACGCATCTGCTTTTTTCTTACATAGAGGGACCACTATGCTCCTTCTCCACTCATCTGGCATTTTTCCTGTTTTGAAAATAAGGTTGAACAGAGTAGTTAGCCGTTGAACCCCTTCCTCTCCCAAACACTTCCACGGCTCAATGGGTATGTTATCTAAGCCAACTGCCTTAGCTCTTCCCATCTTCATAAGTGTTATCTTCAATTCTCTTTGTGTGATGCTACGACACTCACAGGTATTATATTGTCATTTTTGGATAGTGATGCTTTCTCTTTCTTTGTGGTCGACTCTTACGCTGTTAAAAAGGTTGTGAAAGTAAGTTGCCATTGCCCCTTGATGTCTTGTTCTTTGACTAAAACATTTCCATCTTCTCTTTTTATAAACTTCACGGCGCCTAGATCTTGCCTCTTCCTATCTCTAGCACTATCAAACCATATAATTCTTTGAGCAATTGAATGAGACACTGAATTCATCATCCACGATAGCACCATCGTGTTAACTTGTCTCTAAATCACATATTGTGGATCTGTGGCTGGTGGCCATTGAATTGATCCATCTATGAAGCCTACTTTATTCTTCACCACTAATGCCATCTCAAAAGTCCGACTCTGGGAATGATAATTGTGTGATTTTAAAGGAGGTTGCGTTAACACAATTACTGGGCTATCATTGGGGTGCTAATAGAAAGGATTTTGTAGATGATTTTCCGTAAGTGATTCTAATTACCTCTTGAGCCAAAACTACATTTTGTAGGGGATTATCATTTGATTGATTCTGATTTATTCTTGATATCGAAGGAGTGGTATTATGTGCTGCCATGCTGATTGATCATGATGCAACAAAAAATGCCAAGAATGAGCAATTTAAGTGAACAAGACAAACAGACAAGTAAGTAATTAACTATACAACAAGACTTGTATCAACCTAGCTCTGATACCATGCTAAAATTTATACAATTAAAGAGCAACAAAAAGAAGCAAGCAGATGAAGAAGAGAGAAAAAGGAAGTTGATTGATGTTCAAAATTCGTTCAAGGAACTCTAAATCAAAACTGCTTTCTGCTGCAGTTTATAACCGCTTGCAGAGGCGGGGAAAAAATAGAAAAACGAAAGTAACCCCTGAAACACCATACTATTAAGTACGGGTAATTTTGCCATTTCACTATATTTAAAACTTTCCGTTATAGCCTTCTTCTTCTTCCTATTCTTGGCTGCAACTCCTTTCAAGCATCTGATCCTTGTCAGCTCTGATACAAGGGTCCAAGTCACTGCTTAGCTATCAAACAAAGATATGATCCAACGGACATCAATTCCTTCTTGCTACTCCCATGGATTGTGCTTCTAGGCAGCTAAACAAGTTGTGTTTTTCTTCTGTATACCAAATTCAGCACTTTGTTGTCCAGCTTCTGCAATTTCAGATTTGTCAACTACTTTTTTCCATTCTCTTCTCTCCCAACTCTGACGGGCTCTATTGGCTGTCAAGAGGGATTCCAGGATTCTACAACAAAGTAAGTACGATGATTAGTTGGTGTATTGTTGGCCTTTCGCGTTGAACAGGGTTGGAAGTGATGAGATGCTGGTTGAAACACTTCAAATTTTTTCAGTCAAAGATGTTGTCCTGCTAAAATCTGTTATGCAATGTAGAGAAGTGCACCAGGAGCTATCACTGGCTGGTGGAGAAGGAAAGGATTGCTCATGTTGGTAGTTAGTCATTTCCTCCACAGGATTCCTGGATTCTCCTAAATACCAAGCCTATCTCGCACACTTAGTGTCGTCACCATAATTCTTCAAAAGAAAAGTGGTCAATAAAATGAAAAAAACTTCAACAATTAGAAGTTCTGTAGGATCTGCAAGGCACCACTAGAAGGGGGTTTGAATAGTTGGTGCAGAAAGTGTGGTTTTTAAAATTGTTTTGACCCAATAACTCAACTTCTGAAAACAGTTTCTGTTTTCAGGACCAGTTTTAAAACATTTTTAAAACCAGGTTTTAGGTCTTCAAAAATTCTGAAATTTTGATAGAACTTAGCCTCAGATGTTATGAGTGTCTCCTAAAAATTTCAGATTTAAATTCAACCTTTAACCTCTTCAAAAATTGTTAGTGGTCAGATTGCGCGAATCTGTCAGAAACAGTATACTGTTTTGAAAAATTTATTCCTATTTGTACGTAGCTCCAATTGCTCTGAAATTTTAACCACTAACCCCTTATATGCTATATTTAAATGGGTTGAAACAATTTTGAAAACTTCTTTCGGAAAGTTAGTCAAATACACTCAAAGTCTCAACTTTTGCAAGCCTGAAAATCAGACTGCACTAGTCTCAGAACTTTGGATGTTTGATCGACTTATACTTGTCCAAAAGGGTTGAAACTTGTGCCAAATTAACCTTAAGACGTGTGGCTATGATTCTGAAAAGTTTTGTAATTTTTGAAAAACGTTTATTATTTTTATGAACGTAATCAAAAAGAGTAAACAGTGCTGAAATAGAATATAAGTGCTGAAAGTAAATGACACCGAGAATTTTATACTGATTCAGTTATAAACAACCTACTCCAGTCTTCGAGGAACACCTTCCTCGGTTCACACTAATCACACAACACAAATACACCTTACCACAGGGTTGATGGAGTTATACACCAACTCCAACCCTTTACAAACCTTGTATGATGAATACAATTACGCACGAACACCAGCACCTTTGCAAGATTGAAGATTGATCACACCTTGATCAATCTTTTACAAATATAAAGAATGTGTGGTGGTCTAAGATAAGCCTATCCAAGAATATGACTGTAAGTACAATAGGCTTTTAGGAAGAAGAAAGAAAGAGAGTGTAGAAGAAGAAGAGTGGAACGTTTTTATGCTTCAAGAATGTAATGCTTGTCCTTGTCTTTGTTTTGCTCTTCTTCATTTCCTTTTTAAGCACCTTGGCCGTCCCCCCTTGGAGTCCCTCTCCTCTTGAAAATTATCTTCTAAGTCCTTGGGAGAATGTGTGGCATCATTGTGACATGCTCTTGCTTACTTGGCACCTCCTCATTGGATGATCATTTAACTTTTGCTTACTTGACACTCATTGATTGGTTGAATGTTGTCATCATTTGATGACTTGAAAAATCTGAGAATTCCACTAAAAACATGTGCCAAAATCAACATCAAATAGTTTCTATAACTCATAAGATTATCACATAAATTAAGCAAGGTAATTTCTCCACAAAATTGATGAAGAATTCGGCCATTACTACACTTGACATGCTGAAATTTCAGCAAGTGATACATGGATGCTTATTTCAAATTGTTTCCAACTTTTCTTTGATTTTTCTCTTAGAAATAAATCACCAATTAGTACACAATAATCTCATCATTTTTGGAAATGAATATGGACACTAATATGGCCAAGAATTTGCCTGGATGCATTCAAACACATGCTAAAATTTTTCAGCATGTGTGATATTCAAGATATCACACTTTATGAATTCAAATTACTTCCAATTCTCCTTCAATCAATCACATATTTCAAGACACAAAATATATCTAATTTGGAGGAGAAAATCCGGCCACCCTATAGTGCACATGCTAAAATTTTCAGCATTCGTTTCAAATGAGATAAAGTTTGAAACATTTCCTTTTGTAGCTTCTTTCTTTAAGTCACCAATCTTGTAAGCTTGATTCTTGACCAATCAATATGCCAACAAGGCTCCATATAGGCTCCGTCAAGTGTATTAGGCGTGTATAACATGTATATGCATGTGCTGAATTTTATTTTTGCAAACTTTGTCAAATAGTGCACATTTAATAATACACACATGGTATATTCCAATCAGCCCTTAATTTAATTTTCTAGAACACTTTAAGATATATGACATATGCAAAAAGTGTCTAGATACGTGTTGTATGAAGTGCCAAAAATGTTCCATGTGTTGTGTACGTAGAAAACCGAATTTTCGATGTTTATCGATTACCCGATTTTTCTCTAATTAAATTCCAAATTTTTGCACATGTTATATATATTATGTTACACATAATATACATAATATAAACTTTAATATTCATCTCATAAGGCTGACTAAAGTGACGCCTAGACATGTGAAAAGTTGAAATTAGAATCTCAACAATTTGGCCTTAATGTGGGGTGATTTGTGTGTGCCAATATGGAATGATTTTATGGCTGGAATTATCATCATAGACACGAAATTTATGAAGATTTTGAAGTGTAGGTGCTGGCCATCTATTTATGGCAAGTACGTGACACGTTGACGAAGTTTCGGTATTCGCCCGATACGACAATTTTCGGTTTAGAACCTTTTAACGTGTCGTATTTAATTTGTCATCACCATGACTTATATCATATGATATGAGACCTGAACATACTCATAAAAATAAGTTAAGTATGGTGGTGTGACGTTAACGTACGTACGTAAAATATATAACGTGTCGGTAGTACGTTGGAATGCATGTGTATGTGCCTTTTTCAAAAAATCTGAAAATATATATATTTATATATATATGGACGTGTATATGAGTGTGGTGAGAGGAGGAGAAGACTTTCCTTTCTTAGTCTTGTTGCCTTTGTGCCTTGTCCAAATGTTGCTTCCTTTAGTGAACTACTTAGTTTACTTAACTAAGTACTTCACTTAATGAAATAGTTTAGTTCATTAATGGTGGCACCTGAAAATAGTATAAACACAACAAATGTTTGCCATTTGATGTAAGCTTTAAAGCTTCATGGCTCGTTAGTAAGGCAACATTATATATGAATTATATAAGGCAAGTAATATGCAATATATCATGCACATTTATGTCATGCACGTTTTTAAGCTCATTTAAATCATGTATTTGAAAATCACTCAAACCCCTTTTTCTCTACAAGTTCCTCATTCTAATGCTAAATGTCGAAGCTGGTGCTCGCCGATAGATGATCCAACGCTTTTCTGACAGGACTTAATTAACTTTTGGGTGAAGGGACGAATCATTTTTGGTGTGAATGGGCCAAAGAAATAAGTTAGCCATGTGACTATTTGAATGTTTTAGTCAGGTGATCCGTGAAAAAAATTGAAGGTTAGAGGCCCGTGGAGCATGACTCCAAGAAAATCTTAAGACGCTCAAGTTCGTTGTGAGATTTTAGAATAAGCGGATCTCGGTAAGCTCTGTAGTCTCTATGTAAGAATTAAGGTTCAGATCTTTTATCTATGGGTGGTGAGGTTGTATTTATGGATGATCAAGGAGAGACCAACTTAGAGAGCACGATGAAATACGTGTTCTACATGTGGGTTGATCTGATTCAATTGGGTATTGTGCTAGACTCTTACGCTTGCACCACGTGCTTGAGGACTAGTGAGGCAAGCACTTGTATCGCTACCAATTAACTGGTGTAGCACATGGATATTTTGTCTTCTACTACTACGGGCAGTACTATGTCAGAAGCATGCCTTTGGTGCCTGATGGTGGTCGTCTAATTATGGAAGATCATATGCGTCCATTTCTGAGGGACCTAGAGTGCTGTGAGCCTATACGGTTGCTTATCCATGGTAACAAACCGCTCCACACAGAGTTTGGTCAGTTGATCATGTTGGAGAAATTGAGGTAAATTAGAAAAGTTTGGCAAGTGGGTTTGTCAAAAAATGACAACCACCATAATTTAAGCTTAATTATGATTAATATTCATTAATCAAAAACGGAAACTAAAAATTTCTAAATTATCTACGTAAGGAGTAGATGATTTTAGGCTTTTGAATCACTCGATTCCGATGGTGAATGAGAAATTAATGCTTAAAGTTGGAGTAAAATTGGGTGGAAATTAGAAAATTGGTGATGTGGCCTCTTGAGGAGTGAACACATCACCAATTTGCTTATATACCACATTGCCCACTTGAGATGGAAAGGCCATCATATATTGTTAGTTGGAGCTTTCTAAAATGTGCCCTTGGGCATGAGAAGTTTTTGACGGAGTTAGGACGCAGCTCAGGCAAGGTTCACCACACACGCGCGCCGCCGCCGCCGCCGTACGGCCGGCTCGGCTCGGCTCGGCTCGGGCTCGTGGCTCGTGGCTCCGGCTCCGGCTGATTCTTATCTTTTTGGAGAAATTTTCTTTTATATTTTCCAGAAAAATATATTAAGTGATCCAACGGTTGAAATATTTCATCTAAATCTAACGGCTGTGGATTGTAGTCTACACGGATTATGATCTAACGGCTGAGATCATATCTGGCGGTGGTTTTTTCATCTAGATCTAACGGCTGTGGATCGTAGTCTACACGGATCATGATCTAACGGCTGAGATCGTATCTGGCAGCAGTTTTTCATCCGACGGTCTACGTTTAAAACTGCTGCAGTTTACGATCTAACGGCTGTGGATGAAAACCATTTGATCCAACGGCTGCGGTTTAATCAGGAGATTAACCGCCTAATCCTTCCCGCCTATAAATTGCCTCCTTCTCTAGGCTTTCTTCACTGCATTCTGCACTGTCACTGTCTTTTCCTCCTTCCGTTTTCGTTTTTTTGCATACTACTGCATTGTTATTACATTTCCAGTTCGAGAAATCAGAGCATCCCATAGGTTCGCCGAGTTCTTTACATTGCTGTGCCGTTTTGTATGAACTGTAGCCGTTGTATCCTGGGAGACGTTTGCTGTTTCTGGTTGGGCACTTCGTACCGGAGCAAATCGTCTTAAGGACAGAGTCCTTAGACTCGCCTCGGTTCTGATTGTATTTCGTCGATTTACACAATGCACACAGTACACTGGTTTTGATTACAGTTTCTAACATTCTTAAGACGATTTGTGATATATACTGTAATCTGGTTCAGTTTCTGTTTGCATATACAGCTTCTGTTTATACGACACTAATCAGTTTCGTGTTCTGTTTCTGTATGGCGTCCCACAGAATCTCAAATGGAGAACGAAAGTTCGAACTCCTTCAATGGGGTGCACCTTGGTCCGTCCAAGGAAGTGAACAATGCTGTTCCAGTTGCACCCGCTGCCATTCCTGCTCCTGTTCCGGTTGTTGGACAGGCTGAGAAACCGGAGAAGTTTGGAGGCAGTTACTTTAAATGATGGCAGCAGAAGATGCTGTTCTTTTTAACAACTCTGGGGCTGGCAAAGATGCTGACCGAGGATCCTCCAGTGGTGATACCAGTCGAGGATCAGAATGTGAATATGCAGAATAGCTTGATGGCTGAAGCATGGAAATATAGTGATTATGTCTGTTTGAGTCATAATTTAAGTTGTCTTGATAATTCTCTGTATGGACTGTATAGTACCTTTAAGACTGCAAAATCTTTATGGCAGGCTTTAGACAAAAAATACAGGACAGAGGATGCTGGTGCGAAGAAATTTATCATTGGTAAATTTCTTGATTTTAAGATGACTGATTCCAAAACTGTTGTTTCTCAGATTGAGGAACTTCAGATGTTAGTGGCTGAAATGGAAGAAGAGGGTATGTCCCTTAGTGAATATTTCCTTGTTTCTACTGTGATTGAGAAGCTACCTCTTTCGTGGAGGGAATTCAGGAGCTATCTCAAACATAAATGAAAGGAGATATCCTTGGAAGATCTGATTGTTCGATTGCGTATCGAAGAAGACAACCGCAGATCTGAGAAAAATTTTGCTCAATATTCTGGTCAAGCAAAGGCTCATGTCGCAGAAGCGACGAAGAAAAAGAAAGGCAATTTGGGAGTGAACAAAAAAAGCAAAGAGATCGCCAAAAAGTTCACAGGAAAATGCTACAACTGTGGCATTCAGGGGCACCGGAGCAGTGACTGTCGCAAGCCGAAGAAGAGGCAAGAGAAAGCGAAGGTAAATCTGGTTGGTGCAATGGAAGATCTGGATCTTTGTGCTGTTGTGAGTGAATGCAACATTGTGGGAAATCCGCACGCATGGTGGCTAGACACGGGAGCTACGAGACATGTTTGTGCAAACAAGGCAATGTTCACAGAATACAAGCCCGTTGATGGTGCACAGCTTTACATGGGACATGATGCTTCATCAAAGATTGAAGGTGAAGGAAATGTTGTTTAGAAGTTGACTTCTGGGAAGTTTCTGACTCTGCAGAATGTTCTGCATGTTCCTGATATTAGGAAGAATTTGATCTCTGGCGCTTTGATGGTGATGCATGGTTTTAGACTCGTCTTGGAGTCTAACATAGTTATCATTACTAAGAATGAGTTGTACTTGGGAAAGGGGTACTTGGTAGACAGAATGTTTAAGTTAAACGTTATGACCATTGTACCTAAGAAAGAAAAAGTTGTGCCCGTAGTGGCTAATGAGAATGCATCTACTTCCGCTTATATGCTTGAGTCTTCTTGTTTATGGCACTTACGTTTGGGACATGTTAATTACAAATCAATTCAAAGAATGATTAATCTTGATTTGTTGCCTAAACTGAATTTGACTAAGAAAAAATGTCAAGTTTATGTTGAAGCGAAAATGACTAAGTCTCCTTTTCATTCGATTGAAAGAAACACTGAAATGTTAGACTTAATTCATACAAATGTGTGTGATTTAAAGTTTGTGCAAACAAGAGGTGGTAAAAAGTACTTTGTAACTTTAATTGACGATTGCACTAGATAGTGTTATGTCTATTTGGTAAGTAGCAAAGATGAGGCTGTTAATTCTTTTAAGGATTATAAGAATGAAGTTGAAAATCAACTTAGCAAACGAATTAAGATAATTCGTAGTGATAGAGGTGGCGAATATGATGCACCGTTTAATGAATTCTGTTCAGAACATGGCATTATTCATCAAACGACTGCGCCATACTCACCTCAATCCAATGGTATTGCTGAACGCAAGAATCGAACTCTTAAAGAGATGATGAATGCTATGTTGATAAGTTCGGGTTTACCTCAGAACTTGTAGGGGGAAGCAATTCTCTCCGCCAATGTCATTCTAAATAGAATTCCATCTAAAAAGATGGATAAAACTCCTTATGAACTTTGGAAAGGTTATAAACCTAGTTTCAAATACTTAAAAGTGTGGGGGTGTCTGGCTAAGGTAGCAGTACCTAAACCAAGATAAGTCAGAATAGGGCCCAAAACAATCGATTGTATATTCATAGGATATGCAACAAATAGTAGTGCATATCGATTCTTGGTGCACAAGTCTGACATCTCTGACATACATGAAAATGTTTTCATGGAGTCAAGAAATGCAGTGTTTTTTAAAGACGTCTTTCCAAAGAAAGATAGAAATGATGAAGAAGCCAGCACGAGTAAGCGAGCTCGGGATACAACGGCTCAAGAAATTAATGAACCCCGTCAAGGCAAGCGAGCAAGAAGACCCACTTCGTTTGGACCAGATTTTCTAACCTTTATGGTAGAGAATGAGCCAAGGACCTTTTCAGAGGCAATGTCAACACCAGAAGCTTCATTCTGGAAAGACGCAATAAACAGTGAGATAGAATCTATTCTTCAAAATCACACTTGGGAGCTTGTCAATCTTCCACCAGGAAGTAAACCACTCGGATGCAAGTGGATTTTCAAGAAGAAGTTTAAAGAAGATGGATCTATCGACAAATACAAAGCGCGGTTGGTAGCCAAAGGTTATCGACAAAAAGAAGGGTTTGATTTCTTTGACACTTACTCACCAGTGACAAGGATTACATCAATCAGAGTACTAGTCGCGATTTCAGCAGTCTATAACTTAGAAATCCATCAGATGGATGTTAAGAAGGCTTTTCTGAACGGTGATTTGGAGGAGGAGATATACATGGAACAACTAGAAGGGTTTGTTGTCCCAGGACAAGAGAAGAAAGTTTGTAGACTTATTAAGTCTTTGTACGGACTTAAACAAGCACCAAAACAATGGCACTTGAAGTTTGATTAAGTAATGATGACAAACGGCTTCAGGATCAACGAGTGTGACAAGTGTGTTTACATCAAAAACACACTTAATGCCTATGTGATCGTATGTCTCTATGTAGATGACATGTTAATCATGGGCAGTACTCGTGACATCATCTTGAATACCAAGAAGATGTTAACACGGAATTTTGACATGAAGGATATGGGGGTTGCCAATGTTATTCTAGGAATCAAGATTTCTAGGGTAACAGAAGGATTGATCATGCCACAAAGTCATTATATTGAGTCCGTTCTCAAACGATTCAATATGTTTGATACAAAACTGGTAAAAACTCCACTTGACTTAAGTATGCACTTAAGGAAGAACCGAGGTGAACCAATAGCTCAATTGAAGTACTCACAAGTGATTGGAAGTCTAATGTACATAACGAACTGTACAAGACCAGACTTAGCTTGTTCAGTAAACAAATTGAGCAGGTTTACTAGTAATCCAAGTGAAGATCATTGGAAAGCTCTAAATAGAGTGATGAGGTACCTTAAGTACACAATGAATCTTGGATTACACTATACAAGATATCCAGTAGTATTGGAAGGATACTGTGATGCAAACTGGATATCAGATTGCAAAGACTCTAAATCCACAAGTGGATATTTATTCACTGTTGGTGGTGGTGCTGTGTCATGGAAATCCACTAAGCAAGCATGCATAGCTCGATCCACAATGGAAGCCGAGTTTATAGCATTAGACAAAGCTGGAGAAGAAGCTGAATGGATTCGAAATTTCCTGGAAGACATTCCATGTTGGCCTAAGCCAATCGCTCCTATTAGCATACACTGTGATAGTCAGTCAGCTATAGGACGAGCTCAAAGCAGCATCTACAATGGTAAGTCACGGCAGATACGTCGGAGACATAATACCATTAAGCAATTGATCTCTAATGACGTGATTTCCATTGATTACATAAAATCAAAGGAGAATATTGCGGATCCGCTTACAAAAGCTTTGCCTAGAGATCAGATGTCTAAATTGACAAATGAAATGGGACTTAAGCCTATAAAGCAAGAATCTTTGTAACGGTAACCCAACCTTGTTGACTGGAGATTTCAGAATCTAAGTTCAATGGGAAAACTAAGTTATAAGGGTTCAGTTAGCACTTACTCATTCCGTTAAACAAAAGTGCTGTCTGCAGAGAATAGTTAGGGTAAGCTAGAGCTTTTAATGATGTCCTATATCTTGATAATTCAAGTGAGGTATGGCAGAATACTCTTGATAGGTTTCACCTATGAGTGTGAAGTGGGGCCGCTTCTATGAGAATTCGGAGAGGCAAGAATTCTCTAATACATTTTCTGAAACCAGGTTGTTCATGGCCAAAATGAACACAACCATGAGAACCAATAAGGGGTGTTAAAGGAAATGTCGTGTGAGTATCATTGTCTAGGTTCACAAAAAAGGCTGATAGTTCAAGACATCAGGTCACTAACCAGCTGAGTGGATCCGATGGTATATCACTAAGAAAGGTTCAAAGCTAGAAGCTACCTCTTCTGATGCAACATATCCTTGTCTGATTTCTCGATAGAGTCTGCATCTGCATCTGCATTAATTTTCATTCATGTGGGGGATTGTTGGAGAAATTAAGGTAAATTGGAAAAGTTTGGCAAGTGGGTTTGTCAAAAGTTGACAACCACCATACTTTGAGCTTAATTATGATTAGTATTCATTAATCAAAAACAGAAACTAAAAATTTCTAAATTATCTACGTAACGCGTAGATGATTTTAGGATTTTGAATCACTCGATTCCGATACCGGGTGAATGAGAAATTAATGCTCAAAGTTGGAGTAAAATTGGATGGAAATTGGAAAATTGGTGATCTGGCCTCTTGAGGAGTGAACACATCACCAATTTGCTTATATACCACATTGCCCACTTGAGATGGAAAGGCCATCATATATAGTGTTAGTTGGAGCTTTCTAAAATGTGCCCGTGGACATGAGAAGTTTTTGATGGAGTCAGGACGCAGCTCAGGCAAGGTTCAT